>CM033795.1:16283094-16971094 GCA_019656835.1 Rhododendron ovatum | reverse complement strand
CGACCTGTCGAGGTCAAACCCGACCCGTCTGATCCGCGCACACCCCTAGTGGTGGGAGTAACAAAGGTTGTGTGGTGGAATGATGAGGTGCTATGGGTGGAGAGACAATAATATGGAAAATGGTGCATGCAAGCGATGACAATAGCGAGCGATGATGCAGTCGTGATGGTAAAACAGTGTGTGGTTAATGTAGCGGTAGAATACGGATGATAGATGGAGAGATAGTGATGGTTGGATCAATGGTGGTCGAGGTGGTGGAGAGGTAACAGTGATAGTAGTGGCGGCGCAATGGTAGTGATGGTGGTGCCGTGGTGTAGTTGTGATGGTGGTTGCGACAATGGAATAGTCGTTGCGGTAGTATTTGTGACTGTGTAGCATGGTGGTATTGGTAGTTGAGGCAGTGGCCGTCGAGGGTGATGGTGGTGCTTGGTGAAGTGTGGAATATATAAGTACTGACAAATTCATCCAATAAATAAATAGGTAAAAAACTACTTAATTTTTGAAACTCTTAAAGCCTACATTAATTTAAGAGGCACCTAAAATATGTAAGTAAAATAAAAGATGGTTATCACACCAACTTTGTAACTTATTAGCATTCTATACATTAGTTTCAAAAACTTATCTAAAAATTGTCCTATTCGGCTAAAAAAGCAACAATAAATTATTTTTTGTTCTTATTTAAATTTTTTTTATCTGTTAATTTTTTATGAATTATTACTTTGTCAAAATGAGAGAAATCTAAAAATCAAAAAATTATGACAGAAACTCAATTTTTTTGAATAAAGACAAAGATAAGACAACATGCTAATTTTTTAGTCTTTATTTAAGAAAAATTAAATTTTGATAGTAATTTTTTAATTTTTATATTTCTTTCATCATAACGAGGTAATAATTCTCAAAAAATTAATGAAAAACTAATAAATACAAAAATTTTTAAATAAAAAGAATAAATAATTCAGAATAGATTATTTAGCTGAAGAAGACACTATCAAAGATTCAAATAGTAGTTAACTATTGACCTCAGGCTCCGTTCTGCAAAGCAACTTATTTTTTAAGAAAACAATTTCAAGTTCAAAAATTATAGACTTATTGAAATAAAAAAAATATGCAATATGACTCTTATTTGAAATATTTCATAAAGATCTTTTATACGATATAAAAAAAATTAAAAATTTATTTTTTATTTACATTATTTTTTAATTTAAAAATATAAAATAAATTTTTAAAAAGATTTCTGAGACGGAGTAGATAGCTTTTGTCAAAGCAAGAAATACCTGTCAGTGCTGTCACGGTGTCAACTCACAATACCTTTGTTCTGGCTTAAGCAAGATAAGGCTTCGTCTTGTTCGATCGTTCAATGAACCAAAAAATACTTCTAGTGCAACTGCGTAGCTCAGAGTTTGGTCTCTGAAGAGAGAGAGAGAGAGAGAGGGAGAGATGGCGAAGTGTGGGCTATTAATCTCAACAAGGAACATCAACCCAATTCCTTGTCCGAGTATTACCGACTGCAGCATTGGTAAATTGCTGTGGAATACATGCGGAAACCTTTCTCCGAATCGACTCCAATTCTCCGTGGTATGTTTCATATTCGAACTCTTAATTAGATTCCCTTTCGTTCCTTCGCTTTTTCCTTTTCCTATGGCTGTGGAGAATAACCACAAATATCTTCAACTGATTTCAACATGTGGGTTGAACAAACTAGCTAGCTAGAGGCCACTACCACTTCAAGTTACAAAAATTGTAGATTTTAGGGTAGAATTTGATCAAAATAGTTTATTCTGTAGGTTTACCCTCTCATATGTAACCATCGGACGAAATATCGGTAGCGGTCACCATAACAGAACTGATTGCGATGGCGATGCTTCCCTTTCTTGGAGTTCTAGTTCAGTGTGGCTGCTTTGCGGGTTTGTTTAGGTTTTTTATGGTTGTTTTTTGGCTTTCCGGTTTGTTCGGATGGTTTTTCTGGTTGGGTGGTTTTTGTTTTTGCGGATGGGGGTATGTTTTTTGTTTTTGGGCTGCTAGGTGTCTGGTTGTGTTAGATCGGTTTTCTGGGGGCAGTTTCCTCAGGTGTTTTGGTGTCTCGGTCGGCGGCTTGCCTTCCTTCGGTCTCGGGTGGCTTTTTGCTTGTGTGCCCTCGATCTCTTTAATCTTTGTATTCATTTATGAAGATTAATAAATTTCTTTTGCTGAGAAAAAAAGATACTGATTGCGATGTTGCAGTTTCGGGGTGGAACAGTTTTAGCACATTACTCAATCATACTCCTAAATGTTTTAAAAATTTGCACAACACAGGAAAGATATTACCAATACCGTAATTGCCATATTTTGTGACTTCCCTTAACATCACGGCTACCGTTGTTACGTACCGTACTTATCGTTACATGTGCGAGTTTCCTTCACACCGCAATACCGGCAATAACGGACTCAGTACCCACTGATACCGCTCCATAGGCCAATACTGCTACGTATAACCGATATTTCAAACCATGATTGTAACATGTTCGTTACATTCGACCCGCTGAGGTAAAATTTCTGCGTCTGTCCTTGGCTACAATGGTATGCTTCCAATTTAAGGGGTGTAATGGGACCTGCGAGCTGACTGCCGGCACAAATTCTAATAATATCTTCTTATAGTTCGAAGTATTAGTTATAAGCACTGAAGTTTGATACATTATATGGGTTTGCTTCCTTAAGAATTTCATGAAATTTTGAAAAATTTGAACCGAGTTGTTCTTTTTTAGACATGCAATTACAACTGTTGTATAATCGTATTACATAAGAATCTAGTCAGCTACTTTGACTTGGTCATGCCTAAGAGATAGAAAGGGTGTGTAATTATCGAACTGGAAAGCAAGAACTGAAGGAAGGAACATTTGTTTTGCTGGAAGGTGGAAAACAAAATTCTTGTACGTGGGTGATGTTTTTGCCTTGGGCTCGATCGATTAGATTTGTTGTAATTATCGTTTGTCCATTGATGCTCTACGTTTAGTTGCAAATATCGAAATGCATATCTGTGTCTGCTGATGTAGAAATCTTTTGTTTAGAACACAGTGAGTCATGATTTGTTCCAAAAGCACAATACTAGTTGTTCTATGGCATTCTTAGAAAGCACAGGATGTATATTCTTGCGATCACTAGCCAAAATGCATTAGGGATTGGCCCTCCAGGGATTTGATGAAGGTAAGGTATAGAATGTGTGTTGCATCATTTTTCCATTTTTGGTTAGAATAGAAAACAGTTAGGAAGCTAAATTTCACTATCTCGTGTGAGATGTTTTTGGTTCTGGATATCATTTTCCTTCTTTGTTTCATGACATCCTATCATGTGGTTAGGGGATTTTGAATCTTTCAAATAGGAGGGGAAACACAGTGCGATTCGATTGATCTGCCACATGCTTTTGATGCTAGGTTTTACTGCCTGTGAGTAACAAATGTGAGCATGCTAGACAATTTTCTTGATATTCCTAAGAGCGCCAGAGAAACAGGGAAGTTTGGGAATTATTATTGCAGATTTAATTTTTCCTAGGTAAAACTAGTAAAAGATCTTGTCATTACGGAATGGGAAATGGTGTCCATCCCTAAGTTGTGACACACATTAGAGTCATGAGGATCGACCTCCTCACTAAAATTTGGAATTCTGTCTACCTACCAATGTTTTCCAAATATCTGCTAGAAGTTCTAGGTACGACCTTCTGTGGTTTTAGTATTAAATGACAGCGCCATTCCCTGCTTCTAGACTAGGTCGGTCTAAAACCCGTAAATATGTTCCTCATGTAGCACAATGGTTCTTGTTTGAGACAAACATGAGATTTCCGGGCTCTATTTCAATGGTTAGTATAAACAAGGGGAATAAAACCCCAATGGCGCTTGTTTCTTCCTTACGAAACTAGTCCCATCTCCTTTATTTCTTTCTTTCAGGACAAAGTCAGGTGTCCCGCAAGAAGAAGCCCAAGTCGGGGCGCGTGGAGCACAAAATGCAGTAGCACATGTAGTTTCATCGGAGTAACCATTCCTCCCAGAATTGAGCTCTCAGCAGCAAACGGAGTAACTCAAATTTTCAATATCAACATGCACGAAACCTCACACATTGCATCAGAGTTTATCCACAAATTGGTGATTGCGGATTTGGACCCTGCCACGGCAAAGCTTGCTATCAGTCTTCTAGGTCCTTTCCTCTCAGCATTTGGTTTTCTGTTCATTTTGAGAATAGTCATGTCCTGGTACCCTAAGCTTCCAGTTGAGAAATTTCCGTATGTATTAGCTTATGCTCCGACGGAACCCCTTCTTAGTCCGACCCGGAAGGTGATTCCACCCCTTGCCGGAGTGGATGTAACTCCTGTGGTCTGGTTCGGGTTGATCAGTTTCCTCAGTGAAATATTAGTGGGCCCTCAAGGCCTGCTTGTTCTTCTATCCCAAAAGGTTTAGCTCCTATGCTTTTGAGGATGGATACAGCTGGGAGCTTACTTTTTGTGCAGAGAATTCTTTCTGTTTTCGTTATTTGTTAGGCTTTTGACATTGTAATTGAAATGAGAAAATTTGATTCATGGTGCGGCCAGGAGATGTTATCAACTCTTAATACATGTAAGTAGTGCTTGGATGACTCTTTATTCTATCTATGAAAGTTCTTTTTCTATGTCCAAAAAAATAAAGTAATGCTTGGATGAGAAATACTCCTAAATGTCATCAGCTCCCAACTGTTCAGGAAACACACTTCTTCATTGATGGAGTACTCTTTGTTCATTGAAAAAAAGGAATAAAAAAATTGATTGGAAATAGAATAAGACATGGATTTGAATATTTCGCTTCAACAAACAGTAATAATTACAATGTAAAAAATAAATAAAAATCAACATAGTTGTACATCAATAAGTATTTGATTGAATAACACTTGTTTTATTTCACAATATCCGTCGTATATCCTACACTTTGGTAGGACACGTGTAGGATGGTCATAGGTTTGACTGTTTTTTAAATCTTAAAAATTCGAGAATTTGGAGATTCAAAATTCGAGGCTCGTAAGACTACATACGATTAAAGTCCCACTCCCACACATACGATTCAGTTAAATGCCACGTATGTACAGTAACCGCTCTATGGAAATTATGTCCAGCTTTGTGTTACATCTCTCCAAACATTAAAAAAAAAACAAAAAAACAAAACAAAAACAAAGACAATTGCCAGGAAATGGCCAACTGATTAATGCAGAAATTCCTTCCAAACAGGTCCTTGCCCAAGAATGCAAATTGGAGCTGTTAGTTGTGGATTTCGCCTTACCTACTTACGCAGATTTTATTTATTTATTATTATTGGGCTCATAATATAAAAACGTTCTTTGTTTAGTATATGCAAACCAATTTCCCTCACTTGTGTACATGACATTTTCTCTTTTGGAGCAAATCTGCACCAATGTCCAGAAGCCTTAACAGAATCTTTCGCCGGTACTTCAATACAAGCTGTAATTGTGAAAGCCAAAATTAATGACCTACTGTAATCAAAGACGGCACGAGCAACTTCGCGGATGGGAACAATTTACAAATTAACGTAGACTGCAGCCAAAAATAAGAAACTGGAGGTTTTTCTCCATCCGGTCTACTCCTCATGAGAGATTGTAAGACAACTTCAACTTTTTGTATCAAACAAACCAAAAACAGTTGGTGTACATCTGAATTTCATGGATGATACGCTTTCTTAAAGATTTCACTCACTGATCCAGATACTCGTGTAGTTTCGAAGGCTTCAAACAACAGGGGCATATCCCTTTTCAACCTATTAAATGTCAGCCACAAGGAAGTTCCCAGCTAGAGTAACCTGTGCATTCATTCAAAGTAAGGTATCCCAGTGAAAAAGAGAACTAAAAACCAGGAAATTTTGCAACTGTTTTCAATCTTAACCGCACCTTCTCGCCAAGTTTGAAGGGAGGAAGGCCCTTGTAAGGACATGTGCCGCATCGAAAAGCATCACCTAGTCCACACTGCACACACATCAAACACGTCAATTGAACTCAATTAGAAATATGCAAATTACAGAATATTTTGCCAAACCACCATGATATGGCGTGGACATTTTTGTGTCCCACTTGGCAAGAATGATTCTCAAAAAAGCACATATATAGGTATATACAGGCCGATAGCGGCCAATGCAGCATCATCTTCTCTACTAAACTCTTAGCAGTTCTGCAGTACCATAGCTGATATTTCCTTCAAACTAAAAGATGAGACATAACCCAGGTGAGATGTCATAATAGCACAAGCTGTTGTATTGACCTCCCACTTTTCACTACATTTGTCATGGCAGTTGAGCAAGGAAGGCTGCGTGGGCCATAATCGTTCCCTATATTGTTCAACTACTATTTTTCAAAAATCAGTAGATAAAACCTATCACGTGGATATGCCATGGATCTACAGGAATCAGCACTATTTTCAAAATGAATTTAGGAAATCACATACGCTGCCGCATGCTGATTGAGGATTGGTGAGATGGTCCATAGTTAGTTCTAGCTTTTGCACTTTCTCCTCTACTTCAGCCCTCCCACAAGTGCAATTTTTGCAGGCTTTCCTGGTACTTCCAACTTCGCAATCACCACCTGCATACATTTTTTCATCAAAATTTATGGGAGAATTACATGTCCCTAAGGTTATTGAATTGATTGACTACTGAAAAACAACAAAACTTAAAATCTCAATTTCTTACCAGGCGGCAATTGGGGTTTCTTCAAATCCTCCTCACTCAAGAGGCTGTCCTCATCAATAAGATCCATATCATCATCAATCTGGACTTTAGGTAAGACTTTTGTGGGCTTCCTCTCGAGAGCAAAGGATGAGCCAATCATCCAAGAAGGCTTCCTGGCTTTAACCTGTTGTGTAAAGAAAACAAAAATTCAAGATAGACATCATATAACGTACAATCTACGCAATCACAGTTCAAAGAAATGTCCAATCAACTTTGGGATCATTTTTACTATCATGATTCTGATATTTCTAATGATTTTAAAAGCTCTCCGATGTCAATTCCAACTTCAAAGGGGAAAATCCTAATCCTAAAGTAAAAAAATCATCGACATGCATCCATATTTTACTGTCTATATTGAAGGAAAAAAAAACTGCAGATGGCCCAGTGAAATTCAAAAATAATACGTGTTGCTGTACATTCAAACATAGCGCGGGACTGAGTGAGTCCATCCACTCAATGTTGGGCAGAAAGAAAGAAGAAGATGGAACCAAGAAACTCACCCCAAGGAACTGTGCTGCTTCAGATTGTAAAAAGGAATTCACTGGGAAAACTTTTACATCTACGAACCCTGCCACCAGTAACTTGCGCACAAGGAGAGAAGTTTTCTGCAAGAAGATAGCAATAAAGCCCTTATAACTTCATATACCATAATATCACCAGGTAAAAGTAGTACAACTTTTAACTCACCATTTCCCCTGGTGCAGATTCAGAGCTCTGGTGAAGTAGGACCATTCCACCAGGTTTCACCACTCTTGGGATTTCCTCAAACAACTGATGATCAGGAAATTCAGATGAACTACAGATAAAAACCATGATATCCACGGATGCAAAATCCATCGGCAGCTTATCTGCATTAGTACCCAACAAAACTTAGCTTAATCAGAAAACACGGTCTAAAACAACCTTAAACTGAAATGGAAAAATTGAAAGCTTAGATCTTCTTTTATTTCATTCTTCTACCAAAGAGAGTCTACACATCGCGAAAAGCATTTCCTAGCCAGAAAAAAAACGTATACACAAGAGCTTAGTTCATAAGAAAGCAAGTGAACTATACATAGTAGAGAAGCTTGCGTGATGACTTGAGGATCAATGTTGCCCACTCCTTCATTATTGATCATCTTGACAGCATTAAAAACTGCACTAGTAGGCAGAATTGCCAGATCCGTAAGCGCCAATACACTCTGCTGCATCTCCATAACGCCCTGCAAAATAAATGGACAAAGTGGTCCAGGTTATATGTTCTTCCAACATCATGATTAACCAAACTACAATTTTTACCAAGTACTCAACAATTCAAGTATATGTCCATTGCTCACATAAAATTCAAAAGCCTCGTATCGGCATTTTTGAGATTCTTGTACTAAAAAAACTTCTTAAGTGCATATATGCTTAAGATGTAATCTAAATAAATTTGACAAAAGGCATTGACTAGCTAACAGATTCCAAGAATATGTGAAAAAAAAGTCACCAAAAAAAGCCTAGTAAGAAAAAAAGTGTCATGCATGCAACATCTCTTTTTTGAGTGATAGAAAAATAGAGCTGAAGGCTACGAACAAACCTATATATAGCCTCCTAATTGCAAAAAATGACGTATAAAAGCATGCTTCCACGGTATGAGGAACCAGGACGGTTTTTTCCCCCCAACCCCCCTCTCATCACTGGGCCTGACAATATGCTGTCTACATATATTTGAACATTAGGGGAAGAAGATTTTAAATAACAGAGGCAGCCGCCGTAACACCACCACTGGTTGAAACACCCAGAGCCAATGAATTTATTTTCTTCTTTTCACAGTTTAGGAAAGAATGATTGACATATTTGCACCTCAGATACACCTACGGAAGAGTTTCAATATACATTATTACATTTTTTGTTAGTTTAGCTTAGTTTGTAAATAAGAGCGGGCAGTAGAATCAAGTCACTATGGAGATTTTTTTCCCTTTTGTTGTTTCTGTTTTTTCATTTTCCATTTCCAGAGCGCATCCATAATCCATAAATGAAGAAGTTCCCCCTTGGTACAAACAAAACCATGAAGTGTGTTAATACTAAGTCGTTGGGTACCAAAAAAAAAAATTCCTAGTTCAATATGCCCATCATAATAATGTAAAGTACATAAAAGTACTTAAACGCAGAGTTCAATAAATCTAAGAAGAACCGAATCATGTTTTTTCTATAAAAAAAAGTTCAACCAAATAGACAAGGAATCAAGCGAAAAGTAATGAACCTTCTTTGAGGAAAAAACAAGGCCTTCAAATCTTAGATTTTTGCAGCAGTTCACCTTCTATATTATTTTCGTGAGCTCCACCGGTTGGGAAAACGAACAAATAAGGGGAAGTGGCCTTTTATGCAAAATTAGATTAAAAAAGAGATGTAGTAACGACCTTCAAGGGTTTGATTTTCAATCACGATAGCAAAGCATCCATAATGGCTTAAGTCCTAAACAGCTGTACCACTACACAAGGATTGCGAATTTTAAAAACACAAAGATGGCAACACATTTCACATCGCCAATGGGTTTTGGGTTCTATTCCGAAAGCCAATGAATCGAGCTTCTAGTTAAGTATGACCTAAATTGGTCACTACATGTCTTCAGCCATTATCTCCGATGACAAGAACTCCACTATCAAATACAATACAATACATAGAAAATTTCACATTATTAGAGTTTGTGCCTAAGAAAAACAAGACACTAGTTCTTTTTTTTCCCTTGATAACTAAATGTCCGGGTCAACTTATGCGCCCTCAACTTATCCGGGAGACCAATCCCACCGGCCAAGGACTCCAATTAAAGCCTGAGCAAAGCTCCGTATAGATTGACCCCAAAGGAGTTGATAACACATGGGAGGTTTCGAACCTAAGACCTTGGGAGAGAGCAATCCCTAAGATCCAAGCCTTAACCACGGGCCAACCCCTTAGGGCTTAACGAGGAAGAATTTTGCAGTGCCGAGCGGGTACCATGTGGTGCCTGCTTAGCGCATCCGAGCCATCCATTGCGTTTTTGGACTACTCAAATTTGAAGAAAGAAAGTGTTAGGGTTGGAGGAGAGAGAGAGTTTCAATCTGAGTCGTCCAAAAATGAATCGGACAGCTCGGATGCCCCAAGCGGGTACCACGTGGGATATACCCGCTCGGCACTGAAAAATTTCTTCTTAACGAGAGACTAGTTCTAAAAACTAGTAAGAGAAAATTTCCGTAAACAAAACTATTTGATTCGTCAATTAGAACTCTTTGAATAAAATGTACAAAGTAAAATGCAGAATTCGTTAACAAGAAAAAAGGATTTTCCTCTTCCACATCATCTCTCACCAACCTAAACAACAAAACAAACGTTCATAGTAAAGCCGGAAAAACTAGGCAAACACGAAAAAGGTGAAAACAAAAAGAAAAAGCTGTCAATCGGCGGAGTAAATTTAGGTTCCCGCTACCTTTTGCAGAGCAAATTGTACAGATTTCACTAATTCAGCCGGATCAAAGTGGAAATACGCATTTAAAGGACCAAACAGATTCAGTCAAACAAAACGGATTAATGAAAACAGCAAACAGAGCAATTCGTTTGCGAAAATTTCCAATGCGCTTACTTACGGATGGAAGACCTTACCGTGGCTTAGCCGACGATCACGACGACGACCGGAGGACGTCTTCAGATGCTTGCAACTTCGTTGGACAAGTAACTCTCTCTCTCTCTCTCTTAAAAAGTTAAAAGGAATGACAAAACGACGGCGGTACGCGAAATGACAAAACGACGTTGTTATAGGGTGATGGGGACATTGATTGGCGGTGTGTTTTGGTTGAGGTCGGTCGTGTTGGCAGCTTGGAGGTGGCGTGGGAGCTCGTGGCATGAGCACGCTTTGCCACGTCAGAGCCACAAGAGAGACAAGACAAATTTACTACTAAAAGGTGTTAAAAAAAAAACATGTTGGGCCATACGTACCGAACGGACGTAATTGTAGTATTAGATAGTTTTATTTACGATAATAATCAGTGACGGAGTCTGGAATTGAAGTCGGAGGAGGCCGAAATATTAAAGAAATTTTGGTTCGATGATTTTTTACAAGACTATAAATTCACTTATTCGAGTTTTCTTGGAATGATTATGATAAATTGAAGGATTAATCTCAAATATTGTTACTATCATATCGTTCGGTTCACACATTATCGTTATTGCACGGTATCATTCACCATAATTTATACATTGTTCTTTTTGCTTTTTAAAAAGTATTTTTCAAAAAATACCCTCTAATTCTCCATACTTTCAACATTTTTCTCTCTATCTCTCTCCACTTATTACACCTATTATTTTAAAAAAAAAATTCAAATCCAAATCCAAATCCAAACACAGCATTAATGTTCTCGAAATGAAAATTATTATTACTTTTAATTATGTTTGTAAGTTTTATAATTTTTTTATCAATTTTTATAAAACATATGTAAAATATACTCTAAAATATAAAATTGGGTGGAACCGGGGTCCGTGACCACTCCCGACCGCTAGATACCTCCGCCCTTGATCACAAACGAACACACACAGAAGCTCACAAGTCATGTGGGCTCAATTATAAAAATATAAAAATAAAAAGTCATGTGGGCTCTACTCGTAGTGTCGCTGTGCGTTCTGCAGTGTTGTTTGGTTTTGAGAGTTTTAAAGAGGGTTTTTGTTTTGGCTTTTGGATAATGAGTGGGGGATAGTGAAATGAGAATGGAATAATTTAAAAGAAAAAGAATTATAAAAATGCTAGAGGCACATAGGATGTGACTGAGGTGTGCTACATCTGATGTGTCCGTAGCACCTCTCTTATACAAAACCTTGCATAGAAGAGGCTTGGTTTCTCGAAGTGAAGACAGTCAGGTCTTGGAATATAGTACTAGAGTATGTGTTAGTTGAGAAGATTTTCAGTGCCGAGCGGGAACCACATGGTGCCCGCTCGGTAAATCCGAACAGTCCATTTTGATTTTGGACAATTCGGATTTGAAGAGAGAAACAGGAGAGAGAATGTTGAGGTGAGAGGAAAGAGAGTGGTTCAATCTGGGCCGTCCAATACACTTTTGGACTGTCCTGATGTGTTGCTTATGCATCACATCAGCCGTGTGATGTGGCACCCACCCGGCACCCAAAAATTTCTCGTGTTAGTCTGTGGTTGTGGTAAAGTTGCAATTGTATGTGGAGATTGTGGTTTAAAATTGAATTTGTACTAAAAGAATGTTAACAATTGCTTAAACGATAATTACATAAAATAATTGGAAAAATATTTATTTGGTACGGAGTATTTTTTTTTCTCACGAACATCCATATTCCATGATACTCTATTCGTTCCAAAAAGACGGTATGATCCGCAAAACATGACTAAAAAAATTGCACTTATATTAAGAAAAATTTAAAAAAAGGATAAATTAAAAGAAATAAAAATGCATTTTTTTTAAAATTCTCATTTTACCGACTAGACAATCATTTTGAAACGACAGGTGTAATTATTGATTGTACCATGCAAAATCATTTACTAGCTACGAGCCTATGAGCTATGGTCCAAACCTTGTTGAGGAAGAATTGTAGTACCCCTTCGTTCTATAATGATTGTTTGGTCTACAAAACGGAGACGTAAAATGTAGAGACCCATATTTTAGGCCTATTTTTTTATTTTATATAATCGTACGACTTGTTGAGATAAACGGTGTGAATATATGGAATGACGTATTTATAGAAGGATATAAAGGTAAATAGATGAGAGGTGCATGTGTGAGTGTTTGGTATGAGGGCATGGGATTATTTCCCCCACCTCTATTATTTCCAGGGAACACTTTTTCCTTTTCATTTTTTTTCCCTTGTCTGTCCCTCTCTCTAATTCTCTCGTCTCTCTCCGGCTCTCATTTCTCTCTCCCGACCTCTCCACCAAAGCCCACCAAATTGGTACAAAATCCATACAAATCCACCTCCATTTTGACTTCTATACGCGACTTCAACCTTGAATCTCGTGGGTCTTGCTCGGAGGAGGAGTATTCAGTTGTTTTTCGAAATTTGGAGAGCTAGGGCTTGCTCAGCTTGCGTGGGTTTCGCTTCCCGACTTGAGGTAGGGAATTCTACCTCTCTTTATGTGTTTTATGAGTGATTTGGTGCATGAATCGTGCTTGTAATGTCGTGTTTAAGTTTGGATTGAAAATTCGTAGTTGCTGTCAGAATTGTCTGTTCTTCCTGGATTTCTACCGGTAGGCCCGTCCTTTCTACCGATAGAACGTTGTTACTTTACCAGAAAATCGATTTCCTACCGGCAGGAGCTTTTTCCCTACCGCTAGAACGATTAAGAAATTTCGTCAACCAGCTCAAACGTATAGCAGCAGCTCAAAAGCTGCTCAACGTACCTTTCTTCTACCGGTAGGTCAAGCATAAATTTGGAATGTTGGCCTTCCTATTTTCAGTTTCTACCGGTAGGACTTGTTCACCTACCGGTAGGTCTAGGCTCTACCGGGATTGCTTAAGCTTGCACCCAGACTTTTGGATCAGCCTCTTTACAGACTTTGAGAAATGAGTAGGAACTTGAATTTCATTTCCCTGTCGATGAGCTCACTACCGGTAGGTTCTACCGGAATGTCGGCCCTTCCGTCTTCAAGTTCTACCTGTAGGACTTGCTTGCCTACCGGTAGGAGACTAGAAGTTTGAGCTACTGCAGTATCTTTCAGCTACTTTCCTATATCCTTCAACTCGCATGTCAAAGTTTTTCATTGACTCTAATGAGTTTGTTTACGTACCCTTCCAAATGTTTTAGTGAGTATTACTCGTTTCTCACTTAGAGTGGCATCCAATGGACTAGAGTGAACATGTCTAGGAATTCGACGAGTAGTATTGCAATCCGTTCTCTCTCTCGACTCGTAAAATTCTTAGATTCCTTTAGTACATACTTTTACAGACTCCGAGTATAGAAATTAGATAATCGAGCATCGTAGAGTCTAGTCGTGGGTTGATATGTGGTATGCGAAGGTACGGGGGTGTACTTAGGGGTATGGTGAGGACGTGTGTATTTGAGTATATGCGATATGGTAGATTGTTGGTCTTATAATACCATGCGATTGATTAAATGAATGGATGTTTGTGAAATGGGAAGCGGAATGAAAGTGAATAACTAATGGACAGAGTATTGTAGGAATTTATGTATGGGCTTAGTACGTCATGTAAGATGCGGGTATGTAGACAAAAGAGGAGGCATAAATGTATACATTTGTGGAGTTGCGTAATGATTAATTAAAATTCAGTGGTATAACCGTTAAAGGGATGATGAAATTGATTATGAAATGATGTCGATTGTGAAAAGTGTGAAAGGTGACCCAAGTGGTCGTTACTGAGGGAAAAGACTCGGGGTGACCCTGAGCTAGAGGGAACTAAACCCGAGGTGACCCAACTGATTCATATTATTGGAGGAAAAGACTTGGGGTGACCCTGCGCTCGAGGGAACTAGACCCAAGGTGACCCCAACTGATTGTTATTATTAAGGGAAAAGACTCGGGGTGACCCTGCGCTCGAGAAAACTAGACCCGAGGTGACCCTTGTGATTATTGATGGGAAATACCGGATTAAAGGAAAAGAAAAGTTTTACAAATAAAGGGATTTAAGAGCATCTCCAATCTAATACTCTATTTGAGAGTATCAAAATACTCTATTTTATTCATAAAGTGATTTTAGAGGAAATTGATATTCATATTTACTCCAACCACAAATCCTCTATTTATTCATAAAGTGATTTTAGAGGAGATCCTCCATATTTTCTCTCATCCTCTAAATATGGAGGATCAAAATTTCATCCTCTCAAATAGAGGAGGCTTGAGAGGATGGGTTGGAGGAATTCCATACTCTCAAATGGAGGAATAGAACATGGGTTGGAGATGCTCTAATGAAGGTCAATGTGGACACGAGAAAGATTGTACTACCATATGAAGAATGATAAGATGTTTTGATTTGAATAGACAAATGTGGAACGATGTGAGTTTAATAATATAACTAATTAAAAAAGTAAACGGCTAGTGACATTGATGTGAAGTCTAGGACTCTTAGGCGATAATTTGCTGTTTGTTGGTAGTCACTTGTATTATAGGCGTATCTGTCCATACTCTTTCATTCTCGGTATATGATTCATTCAAACTACATATTGCTTGAGCTTAGAATTTTCTACTAGACTAGTGTAGCTCAACCAAATCTTTCTTTTCAGGTTCTGACGCTAGGCAATAGATTGCATGCATTGTGTGCTTGACAGTAAAAGACTTTTGGAAGCTGGCATCACTGGATATTTCGTCATCGTTGTGAAGATTTCATTTTGTTAAAGATGGTTTTGTAACTAATTATTATTGAATTTTCTTTTGACTAAAGTTGTAATTATCTAAACTTAAGGACTTGTTTGTAAATTAAACAGATGGGAAACTCCTTTGGGTAACGTATATGATATGCGAGGTTTCTTTTTTATTGAAATGTATTACTTAATTATGTTGAAAATTGAGGGCGTGACATAAAAATAATATTGTACTTTTTTGTAAGAAAAGTTGGAAAAAAAATTCGACAATTTTTTAGATTTCGATGAGTTCTTTTAACTTATGAAATTTTTTTGAATTTTTTTTTAAAAGAAATGCATTATTTTTAAAACTTTGTTTTGCGGATCGAATAAACATTATGAGACGGAGAAAGTAGTTTTATTATGTACCTCACGTTCCCATCCCCTCGCCCAACATTTGAAGACAAAAAAGGTGTGTTTGCTCTCCTCTTAATTGTTTACTCTTCCGTGGGGGAAAAAAAAACATTTGTTTACTCTTTATAAAGTTGATTTTTTTTCCTATTTTCAATATTAAAGTTCAGTTTTTTTTTTAAAATTTTGTTCTCTTCCTAAAAATTTGAATTTAATGTTCAACCACAAATCAATGCAAGTAAAATATTAATTAAATAGACAAAAAAACTCTTTGTTTCGGTGCATAGCACGAGTACAGCACTGAGTTTGTAAAGGCCTTTTTACCACAATCAAACTATCGCAACTCATTTTCATATTTTATTATTCAAAACATAAGTAAAAGATTACGGTTTTTTTTTTTTTAAACGGCAAGTAAATAGAGTTAAGTTACCGAAAGAGTATTTAATAATGTTCTCCTTCTGATATTTCTAGTCAAGAAATGCCCCCCCAAAGTGGTTCTTTTGAAAATCATGATACAAGATTGTTGGAACCTTAGAAAACTGTCTCCTTTTACAGAGTAATGTGTTCAAACACTCAATTGCCAGAAAAACTAAATGCCGCTCCGTTCACCGCCTCGAGCGACAAGAAGAAAGATGGAGAGGCCACGAGTTTTGAATTGGAGGGAGAAATGGATATCATCTCAGCTTTTAGCATGCTTTCTGATGTAAATTTGAGCAAATTACATGAAAGTTTCCTACATATTGAGGAACAACACCAAATCTCCGAGTCGCACATTTGTCAACATCTTTCAAGCAATCCTGAAGTCATCTCTAAGTTGCTTTTCTCTAGAACCCGAGACCCTGTATAGTCCAAGGATGCTACATAACAGGGTTGTAGTGCGTCATCCGAGTTGTCCATCTCACAATTTACCCGCTACCACTGGTGCCTATGGTATTGCAACTCTGGGAATATAATCTCTCCGATTGGAACTGCTTATGGGATACTGTTGGAGTTTTTTCAAAATAAAAGGTTGCGGGAGGTTATTTGTGAAAAGGTGCGACACCTTTTCATATGGGGTATGACTTTACGTGAATAGTTATAACACCTATTAACTTAGGGTGTGACTCCAATTTTTGCACCAACAGATACTTGAGAGAAAAATCACCTTACAGAGCACCGTGTTCAAATACTCAATTGCCAAATACTAAACGCGGCGTCCCGTTTACCACCTCGAGCGACAAGAAAGAATGATGGAGAAGCCAACAGGTTTGGATTGGAAGGATAAATGGAAATCATCTAAGCTTTTAGCATGCTTTTTGATGGGAAATTGGGCAAATTTCATGAGAATTTCCCTCATAGTATTGAGGAACACCAAAACTCCCAATTTCACATTTCCATACCTCTTTCAAATTTGTCCATTGACCCATCAAGGGGAATTTCACTTCTGGTGCCTACGGTATTCAAACTCCGACGATAGTATCACTCCGATTGGAACTGCTTATGGATACTTTAGGGAAAAAATCGTGGGCTTTATTCCGAGGGTTCGACACTTCGACTAGGTAGACTGCCCACAAATCAGCTGAGAGCATCAAGAGGCACTATCCCAACTGGAAATTGTCTTGGAGAGAATTCAAACATGGAAGATATGAGCATCTAATAAGAGGATGCATGCAACAAGGCTACAGAAAACATGGCTTAGGATAGAGCTAATTTTTTTGAACCAAGGCTTAGGATAGAGTTAGGGAACCCTTTTAGAAACTGGATCTGCAGTGCATTAATCTCAAAAGCCAGTTCGATCCATATCATTCTAATATGTTATTCAATCTCAGAACGCCCAACCAAACCATGGTTATCTCTGTTGACATACCTTCTTTGCCAGCATCACATAGCAAATCTGGAAAAAGCTTTGAAAATGTCGACTCCAAATGCCCAAGTACTAGAAATATCACTTCCTAAACCATAGAGGTCCAAGAGCCGTTCCAATCTCCTTTAGCAAATGTACCTAATTCTCTCATTCTAAACAAAAAACAGTAGACTCAAGTGGTGGAGAGACAAATCAAGAAGGTAGCTATTTGGCAGCCTATTAGGACTCAGGAGGCGGTATCCGGCTCCCCAACAGGCTGTGCAAAAAAAATTACACAGAAAAGACCTGACTTATTACCCATGAAAAGGAAACAAAGACCAGAATATAATGTTTCCA
Source organism: Rhododendron ovatum (assembly GCA_019656835.1). Classification (NCBI taxonomy): domain Eukaryota; kingdom Viridiplantae; phylum Streptophyta; class Magnoliopsida; order Ericales; family Ericaceae; genus Rhododendron; species Rhododendron ovatum. The sequence goes on along the minus strand of CM033795.1, from coordinate 16,953,531 downwards.
TCTTAAAGTAAGGGAAGCGTACAATATATGTTATGTAGTTATGGCCCTTCGGTTAAAGTTGGTTCACCGGAAAACTAAGCCGTAAAAGAGGAGTTTTGCTCTATCGATAATGAGTAACGGATTTGCTTCATCCATATTATATGTTAACAAGACGACGACAAAAATGCATTGTACAAAGGGAAGAAATACAGTAGCTGTTCCAACTACCAAGAAGTAGGCATATCAAATACGTGTACGATTATTCCTCAAAAACAAAAAAGCACATGGTATAATGGAGAATATACGGAGTAGTTCTCAATAGACACCCAAGCATGCTCAAACGGCATAGAATTGATAAAGGTCTACCAACCACAAAAGCAGCCAACACCCCAGATGTAATGTCAACTATCTAGCAACATATTATTCACGAATGTTGGAGCAAAAAGAAACAACCTCAACCCTGAATATTCAGAGCCCTTGATTAAGAGAGGAAACAATCGAAAAAATCAAAATCATGTGGCACTCAAGCAACCTCGTGGCCCTTGGACCAGGTCAAAACTTATGGATCAGTAGCCAGTGGCAACAGTAGAGAGGTCGCCATGAAAAACATCCCCTTTTGGCAACAGAGACATAAAACTTATGCTTTGTTCTCTTTGCAACTTAAAAAGAATTTTTCAAAAAATTTCTTCTAGATTTTTTCTACTTTCAATATTTATCTCTCTATCTCTCTCCACTTATTACCCCTACTATTTTTCAAAAAACTTTTCAAATTTCAATCCAAACAAAGCATTAGTTTGTCTAACAGAGGGAGCCACCTACTAAATAACCATCTACAAATAAAAGGCCAATAAAATGTAAAATGCTCGTCCTTTCATTGCCATTATAACTCTGCAGAGATGTCAATAACCAGCCCACCAACCAAGAAGGTTAAGGTTGTCCAGAAACCAAAACAACTAAATAGATGCCAAAAGTGTGTACTAGTTCTTTTTCTCCTACTATATGTCGCAATATTCTAAAAGTTGCTAGGCACTAGTCGGACGGTTGGCCACCTTCGAGCAATTAATCGGTGCATGTTAATTAGTAATCAGCGATTAATTATTAGTCGGAACTAATCGGCTAGGCCCTGCCAGCGATTAATTGCCAATTAGTCGACGATTAATTGCCAATTAGTCGACGATTAATTCCTTGTTTTAGAACATTGATATTTCTTCTTATTTTTCATCTTTGAGAAACAAAATGACCCTAAGATTGAAAATAGTATGATTTAGCAGTTCCAAAAGCTATTCCCAAACAATTTGAGGTGAAAAGGAGTAAGTTCTGGAAACATGACAATGCTGCATTCTGTTCTTTATCTCATTTTTAGATTACCCTGAAAAATTAAAAATACATCTTGTTCTCGAGCTTCTCTTTCCTCACAACTTCAATAAGCATGTCCATGTTTTGTCATGTCTTCTTGACAGCTAGAAAACTTAGTTAAAATAAATGTCCGAAACAGGGAGTAAACGCGATGCTCAGCAACAAACATGCTTAGATAATCAACATTAAAAAACCAACAAATAACCACTTGTCTAGTTAAATTGAGTAGAACAACAAAAAGTCCCTAACAAGTGGAAAGAGAAATAATGGATCAAACCTCATAAATCTTCTTGCCATTTTAAGGCACTAAACATATGTATTCAGTTAGAGAAAAGTGACTCGCTCTAAGTTTCCTACACATTCTCCAAGGCAAATATAAAAGCCACAACTTAATTTGAAATATTCTGAAAACTGACTATACTAATGCAAAATAGTTTTCTTTCCAATTTCCATAACATAACAAACTAAGCCCAAGGAACACATTAAAAAAAAATTCATGTAGAGTGAGACACTATGTACTACCTGCCTCCTCCTCCAAGGCAAATATGAAAGCCAACTACATCATTTGAAATACCCTGAAAACTTACCACAGCTATGCAAAATAGTTCTCTTTTCGAATTCCCATGACATGACAAACCAAGCCATTCCCACTTTTCTTTTCCTATTTCCACAACCTTCCTGATTTCAACTCCCCTTGTCAAGTGAAAATTCAACAAGTAACAAAAAGACCTCATGTAGAATGAGACATTATCTATATTACCTACTTCCTTTTGCTTCTCCCTATGAAAATTTGGCAGCCAGTGGAGTCGGCTACTAATACTTGTCTGATTGTCCCTCTGCCTATGCGTGTAGGGCATGCTTTTGTCTCACAAACTAATAACCAGGGTTGTTACTAATTTTAATATTTTTTTTTTCAAAAAAACTCGTTCCATCAGATTAACAAAATGTTCAAATTATTTGTGTGGGTCCCAAAGTAGACTCCACAGATCATCCTTCTATACATTGTCGGTACACTATGAGTCGATACCATAAGTGTTTTTGAAGTCTAAAACATAACTTCGGAACTAACTGATGTATTTATCCTTCATGAATCAACCGGTTTTCGAGAGAGTTATGTAATGAGCACCCCATAAAGTTGTGCTTTCTCTTAAAAGTAATGCCAGGAGATCTTAAGGGCTGATATTGTTATCCATTTCAATTGTTTATCGTTGGCAATAACTGCAGAAAATAACTTGACAAAATTAATTTCAATTGTTTATTGTTGGCAATAACTGCAGAAAATAACTTGACAAAATTAATTGGCATGATTGTTTATTTTGTACAATCATCCATGGAAATTCACAAATAAAGCTAGTGTAATCAGGTTATTGTAACTCATTTTTCATGTTTTTTGTTCAAAAATTGAGAAAATAATTACTTTAACAGGCGAGCTCTACATATTGTAGTCCTTGTGATAGTTCTAGTCCAGAAATGCCCCAAAATGTTAGTAGTATTTTGCTCTTTTGAAAACCACAGGATACAATATTGTTGAATTTGATTAAACTATTCCTCATCGAAAGCAATGTGTTCAATGTACTGGCCAACGACTCAATCGCGAAAACTGAATTCCATTGCGTTTACCTCCTTCAGCAACAAGAAGAAACATGCAGAGGCTGTGAGGTTCGGATTGGAAGGAGAAATGGAAATCATAAGCTTCTAGCATGCTTCTTTCTTTATGGGAATTTGGGTAAATTACACAAAAGTTTTCCAAATATTAAGGAACACCAAAATTGCCCATTGACTCATCCAGGGAAATTTCACTTCTGCTGCTGCTGCTGCCTATGATATTACAACTCCGAGGATAGTATTTCTTTGGTTGGAAATGGTTATGGATACTTCTGGGAAACAATCATGGGCTTTATGTGGAAGGCAGCATCTGCCTCCGTGGTGGGATCATTCAAAGCCCCAAAAACACAGTGTGCTCAGGGCAATGGACATTTCTTTGCTGACCCAATGAGCTACTAGGTAGACTACCCACAGATCAGCGGAGACTGGAGAGCATCTTAGTTACCAAAAAAACATTGAGAGCATCTCAGGCCAAAAAAAGAAGCTGAAAGCATCTAGAGGCACTATCCCAATTGGAAATTGTCATAGAGAGAATTCAAACATCGAAGATATGGAGCATCATATGAAAAGATGCAAAAAAGGCCAAAGAAACATTGCTTGCCTTCGGAAAAAAAGTCAATGGCCTTTAGGAGAGATCTAGAGAACCCTTTTGGAAACTGTATCTGTAGTGTACTAGTTAGAGAAAAAGTGACTTGCTCTAAATTTCCAATACATTCTCTAAGGCAAATATGATAGCCAACTACATCACTTGTAATACCCTGAAAACTGACCATAGCCATGCAAAATAGTTTTCTTTTCCTATTTCCATGACATAACGAACTAAGCCTTTCCTACTTTTCTTTTCCTATTTCCTTCATCTTCCGGATTTCAGCTCCACTTGTCAAGTGAAAATTCAACGAGTAACAAAAAAACCTCATGTAGAGTGAGACATTATCTATTACCTGCCTCCTCCTCATTGTTGCTCTTCTTCTGGCCTCTAACAACTGTATTTTTAGGACTTTCCAGCTTGTGTAGCAATTCCAGGCTCTCTGTATAAGTATACGTGTAAAATGTGCGCCAGTCCAAGTCCCCGCCACCAAATGTGCCATGTTTTCCAACATACGTAATACGTCTGCTCTGGTGATTGCAAGAAGCCAAATCCCCATAATCAGTTGCGAATATAACTTCGCCGTTTTTTTCTCGACCCAAGGGAAATAATGGATCAAACCTCGTAAATCTTCTTGCCATTTAAGGAACTATACATATGTATTCAGTTAGAGAAAAGTGACTTGCTCTAAATTTCCTACACATTCTCCAGGGCAAATATAAAAGCCACAACTTAATTTGAAATATCCTGAAAACTGACTATACTAATGCAAAATAGCTTTCTTTTCCAATTTCCATGATATAACAAACTAAGCCCTTACTTGGCAAGTGAAAACTCAACACGTTTAAAAAAACTCATGTAGAGTGAGACACTATGTACTACCACCGAGACTAATTACAATAATTTAAAAATTACAGAGATTAAGGGCAAAAGAAAATTAAAATTACTTTAATCTCCATAGGCACCCGAGACCCAAACACAATAATTTTCTGGTTGAAACATGTTATATTGGTATCTGTCTGTAACTTTTAAAGGACTAATAATATGTGTTATTATTCTAATTTTTTGATGGAATTATCTTTAGCTATTATGGAATGAGATTTTTGTCGTCATAAGCTCGAGATATATTTTAATACTAGATTAAGAGTGACAAGAGGCATCACTGTCATTTTTTAATTTTAAGAGTGCGTTTGACGTTCTTCTTTTTGCCAAATACAAAGGGTATTATAGATTCATAGTTATTTTTTAAAACTTTTTTCATCATTGCTATAATAATATGAACAAAATTTGTAAATATTCAGATAAGATCATCCTAAAAGCACTAAAGACAATACTTTTTAAATTTTTTCATCTTTAACGAATTTTTTAAAATTTTAAATTACCCAATATCTCACACACCCACAATATGTATATGTATATATAAAAATATGCATGATACTTACAAAATTGCATTTGAAATTAATGTTTAACATATTTATCTGTTTATAAAGGAATGTCATTAGAATCACCTAAGTTGGTTTAAATAAAAACAATAATGGTTCACACAAAAAATTCTTTACAGCATGGATGCACAATAGATATGAAATAGTGTTTTTTTTTTTGGTGTGAAATAGTGTATTTTATGTAGATGTTTTGAAAATAGATTTGTGATGATCTAATTAACTTCGAGATATTTTCAATACGACATCACTTCAAGATATTTTTAACTTTGTTATCTTTTATTGAGTTTTTCATTACTATGGAATAAATCCTTGATACCTAAACTTCAAGATATCTTTCATTGCTAATTAGATAAGAAAAGTGACAAATATGAGATTTTTTCACCAATTCAATGTGTAGAGACCCGTATTTTATTTCCATAATTCTTTATGTTTTATGAAGGCATGAGTTGTGATATAAAATGGAGCATGAGTTGTGATATAAAATGGAGAATGAGTTCGGATGTCGAATGTGCTAGAATTTAGAAATTCGGGATGCTAGTGTAATATGCATGGGTGTATAAGTGAAGGTGTGTGTAGGGGATAATTTTCCCCCACCTATATTTCTTTTCTTTTTTTCGGGCCAGACACACACACACGTTTCTCTCTCTCTGCTCTCTCGGCCGACTCTCTCTATTTCTCACCTCTCCTCCAAACTTCTCTCTTCGATTTCATCGCCTTAGAATGAGATTTCGGAAAAATCCCAAGTATTAAAGTTGTTCTACGCGACGAGATCTTCCTATCGATCGAAGAAGAATCATGATAGGTGCACTTTGAGGTTTCCTCCATGTTCGGGCTTGCTTCTAACCTTCGAGGTAGAGATCTCTTGCCTTCTTTATATGTGTTAAGTGTTGGTTTGATGTGCAAGGATTGAGTTTGATCGTCTATTTTGAGTCTTGAATAAATCTAGTGAATGCTGAAAATTTCGTGGGTTCTGGTAATCTGTCATTTTGGGGCTCTTCTGCTAGGAATCAATTTTTGGTGTCTTCATAACTGTTAAAGTACGTTTCAATACGAAGATTTCGGTACCAAGATCATGCAAAACCGATAATCGCACAATTAGTTATGAATTTTTGAATACTGGCTGTTTGCTGGATGTGCGAATCTGTTCGTGGCTGTCTTCTTTTAACTTTCTGGGCATGACAAACATTTTGGGTGGCTTTGGGTCTTTTACAGGAGGTGCAGATTTAAGTTAAGAAGAGATTGGCTTTGGAATCAATTAATCTGGTTAAGTATACAATTTTTTGTGAATTTCTAAAGCAGGGTTGGTTGACTGGTGTGTAAATGGTTGCGAATCAGTTTTTCTTTTGATTGTTGGGTTAACCTCCTCTCGTTTCTGAACCTGGAATTTTTACTGAGTGTAGGGCTTGTAGTGGTGCAACCTTTGGCGTTGGTTTCAATGTTTTTGGGTTTACGATGGAAGAGTTATGATTTTTCAATCAATTTTACTTATTCCCACGTAGAATCTGACAGCACCAGCGGACTTTGGTAAAATGGCCATAACTCGTAGCTTGGGACTCAAAATGACACACCATTTGTTTTGTTAGAAACTAGACACATAGAGCTTTCCAACGATACATGCCATGCATCATGGGTATGTCCGAGCGATAACAGATTTGCATCCAAAGTTGACCCAAATTTTGCCTTTGCACCGGTCTCATGGTTACGTTGAGCCATAATCATAAGGCCGTAGTAAGGTTACCCGAACTCCGTTTCTTTTTGATGTATGACCTTCGGATCGAAGAAGAAGAAGCCTACTTTTCAATGGTTTAAATGTCTTTCTTAAATTTGTGTTATTTGATCGGATATAGTTAGAACTTCAAGTGTGAATGATTAATTTCACCTATTGGATATGTGGGCATATGATGAGTTGATCTAGATGATTAATTATTGGGATATGAGAACTAGTGAGCATAAAGGTTAAAATACTTGTAAACGATTGGAATAGAAAATGGATTAGATGGATGATACGATCGATGATAAATTAAGTTGTAGAATGTTTGACGTGATGTGTAAATTATTCGATGTCTTTCCATGAGATTGAGTCTTTGGGCTTGCGGGATACTTGCAGTGCGTTAAACAGGATTTGGTGAATCACTTAGCATGAGGGCTTGGTTACTGAGCATTGATGGGTACTACATAGATGAGGATCTTTATAAGTATTTGCAAATTAGACTATTAATGGAGATGTCATCAAAGGTGGTCCATTAGGTGGTAAAATGAGATGTGAAATGAAGGGTTGATTTACTATGTGAAGGATGTGGGTTTTTATGCTTTCTTTATTGAAATGATGAAGATGAGATTATTTACGTGTAACTAAATCTAAGTATTGGTGTGAGAGATATGCTTTGCTATGAGTTGGGACTTGAGAAATGGTGGATAAAGAGATTGCTTGCTCAGTGAGAATATGTGACACTAATTGAACCATAATGAAAGGATATCAGTGGACGCACGGGGGTCCTAAAAGCCCGGAATTGAATGGACGCACGGGGGTCCTAAAAGCCCGGAATTGAATGAAAGGATTTCAGTGGACGCACGGGGGTCCTAAAAGCCCGAAATTGAATGGACGCACGGGGGTCCTAAAAGCCCGGAATTGAATGGAAGGATTTCAGTGGACGCACGGGGGTCCTAAAAACCCGAAATTGAATGAAAAGATTTCAGTGGACGCACGGGGGTCCCTAATGCCCGGAAGTGCGCAAGAAAGCCACGGATCCTCCGAAAGGTGAGATGCCGGAATGAAAGCCACGGATCTACTGAAAGGTGAGATGCCGCAATGAAAGCCACAGATCTACCGAAAGGTGTGATGCCGGAATGAATATGGGACGCACGGGATCCCTAATGCCCGGAAGTGAACAGGAAAGCCACGGATCTACCGAAAGGTGTGATGCCGGAATGAACATAGGACGCACGGGGTCCTTAATGACCGGAAATAAAATTGAAACATGTGACATAGTGAAAACGGAGAATCTTGTTATTATTTAGCATCATACTAAGATTGAAATGTCAGTTTGAGTTGGTAAATTAGATCGTCTAAGATGTCGATACTAGCTTATTTTCCTTCTCATCGACTTCCCAAGTCATTGGAGCTCGTTGTCCTAATATCGGTTGAGTAAAAGACGTGCGTGTGTGGGTGGGAACGTCAGTATTGGATAAATGGAGTTAAACATTTTCCAGCGTGAGTATGGTATTTTGAGTTTCGCTTTTTGGCAAAACAAATATGCTTTTGGAAAATGTTTTTCCTTAGGATCAGTCTTCATTTTTGCATATGATTTAGGTATGGATATCTCTACGAGCTAGTGTAGCTCACCCTATCCTTTCAGGTACTCGTCATGACACTTAGCAGCTTGGATTGCATGGAGTGCACATTGAGACGTCTCGTGAGAGCTTCATTGGTATCATTAAGGAAGTGTTCATCAGCTAGTCCAATTCATGTTTTGTACTTTACTCCCAATTGAAGGTTGTATCTTTTGGTTAGAACATATGTAAAGCTAGATATTATCTCCTCTCTTTGATTATTGTGAACCCCTTTTAATGGAATACGTTTGGGAGACTTTATGTAAAAAAAAAAAAAAATTAGAAAGAAGAAGAAGAAGAGACTTTGATTCTTTGTTTGGATTGGTTTGACATTTAATGGTAAATATAGTTGAGAAAAAGACTTTTGTTTGTAGAAAATATATTATTATTTTAGTTGAAAATCGAGGGCGTGACACAATGCAATTGACGAGGAAACTATTTTTTCCGGTTTATCACTTTTTTATTTTAATAAATTTGATAATGGTAGTGAACTATGTAGTTGATTATGTCTTACCATTGTGATATTACAAATACATATGAACATAATTAATAATGACTTATATATAAAAAAAATTAATAAGTCGTAAAAAAAGGCGAGGAAATTCAATTTCATCGCAATGTACTTTCAGCGACGAAATTCATTTTCCTCGCTATATTTCCTCACTATAGCCCTTTCGTGTTGTAGTGATTGAACGCATAGGCAAATTCTTGAACTATATTATTCAAAAAACAACTACCTTATACCGTTTAAAATCCAGCCAGATAACAATTACCTTCCTTTGGGCCGATCACTACCCGCATGGATCTAAACGTAACCTTATGCAACTCAAAACTTTTACCTTCAACCCGAGAAAATCTCAATGACATAGACCACTTTGGCGGGCATATCACTTTAATTTTCTTAAGCATCGGATATGAATTGTGAAATAATAAACTTTATGCCCCAAAGTAAATTTTCCTTGTCAATATCACAAGGTAAACTTTATGAATTGTGGCCATAAAATTGTACCCCAAGGTACCAATATCACAAGTAACAGTAGCCTTCATACACGAACGGTTGAAGATGGCTTCAATTATTTTCCGCATCGAGACTGTTAATAAAATAAGGTTTTTGTTCCCATTTGTTTAAGGCAAACAAACTGCATAGATCAAACGCAAAGCAACGGAAACAAAATTGAATACTATTAGGACATAATCACAGTCTATGCATAAAAGGTGCAGAAGACCAATCAGACTCGAAAAATTTGCGGAAGTATGAGTAACTGGTAAACGAAAACAGTCCGTAGTAGCCAAGGCAACAAATACGTCGTGTAGCTACTGTAAGGCTCCATTCAGTTGTCGAGAAAGTTGTGTGGAAAATTGGTTCCCAGAAAAAATGAAGTGAGGAGAAGTAAAAGAAAAAGAAAATTATTTTCCTGTGAGTGTTCATTTGACAAAAGAATTTTACAAGAATAATTAAGGTTTAGTTGTTCATTTGTCAGGAAAAAGAAACTTTCGGGAAAATTTTGTGAGTGTTCACTCATTTTCCTTTTCCTGCGACGCAAAATCCCGTGTTTTTTGCAGGATCACTTTTGCAGGAAAGTAATTCCTGCAAGAAAACTTAAAAACATATTTCCCACTACTTTTCTGCCAACTAAACACTACAAAAATCATGGGAAAGTTGATTTTTCCATCCTTTTCTGTACTTTCCTGGCAACTGAACGAGACCTAAATATGACCACCATTAAACTTATCATTGAACCGAAGAGAAAAATTAATATTTTCCTCAATAATCTGACAAGAGAGGTTTTGATACCACTTGTAGGATTTCATAAGAAACCCTAAACCCAAGAACTTGTTGGGTTCCCTCCTTAGTGGAAGTCCAATATTTTATTAACCCAATAATAATTTGTTTCGACCCAAAAGAAAATTTGTTTGGTGGGCTTGGATAGAAGTTTCTACATTTATTATTTTGGAGCACATGACTTGCACATGCTTGGTAAGCTTCTCTGGGAAGCTAAATGAGTTGTCTCCTGGGGAAATCAATCACATTTTCGTAGCATCTGGAACAAGAGAGAAAGTTTAGTGGGATTTCGTTTTTCTCTGGAAAAAGGAAAAACGGTGAGTGCTTCAGTGTGCATGTGTGTATTCGGTGGGGAAAAAAAGCTCATGTGCATCCACTTTGTGCTCCTACTCTACGGCAGATAATTCGAATCTTTGGGACAGATTACTTCCGGTTGGTAGCTCTCCATTTCAGCTCTATTTTGGAGGGTTTTGTTCATCTAATTTGGTGAGGTCTTCTCCTCTTGATTATTGTATTTGTTGGATACACTTTAGGGTGATTGTGAGATCTTATATCTCTTATATAAATCCATTTGTAAGAACCTTTGTTGATAGTGGAATCGGACTCCGGTTCCGTGGACGAACCTCACACTTTGAGGGAACCACGTAAAAATTTCTTGTGTTCGTTTGGTTTGTGGTTTGCGCATTTGGATTACGTTCGCTGCATTTATTCTATTTCTTTTGTGATTTATTTGTGGAAAATTCCGCATATTTTTCCCAACAGAACTCATGTCAAACCATTGAAGAAAATAATAATACCGGATGCGTACCTGTCGCCATAGAGGATGAAAACCCATAGAGGATGAAAACCTAAACCTTGTTCGTCTTCCGCCTCCAAAAATCCTTCTATTGATCTTAACCTTAGTCTCACACACAATGAGATGGTATGAGAAAAGAGGTCGGGATTGGAGTGGGGATCTTGACCACTTATTTATAAGCCCTAGTTCCATTATCCATCATAACCCATCATAATAGATGGAACCATATTGGGCCTTTTAATTGGTCAATATATATATATAAGATAAGTCTGCACTACTTAACGCACGTGATATGACCCAAATACGTGCTAATAGAGACGTGTTCATTACCCGGGTCACATTAATTAAATGATCATAACCTCATGGGTAACACCGACATCACTCAAATCTTATTCGACAACATACAATATTTAATTTTATGATCTATGTAGGCCCAACAACAGAAAATTGCTAACGCATCCCCCCGCGACTGTTTACCGCCAAAATATTAATGAGTGGGTTCCTCTTCACATTCTACTTTTTTCCCCGCAAGGAGTACCAAAAATGTGTTGATGAATTCGAGTGTACGTGCTCATGTAATTTTTCCTACAATACGTGCAGTACTCCCAGTGTTTCGCACCACCCGAATTTTTACCACCAGCAACTCCGGCCTTTTAGTATAACTTCATCCAATAAAGGCTTAGACTTGGGATCAACTCGACGAATTACCAGCATCTTCACCATCGCCAATTATCTCAATTTCGATCTTCTACATCGTCGTCACCGTTCGGGTAATTTTCGTAGTCATACCTGGTCGTATCTTCATCATCTCCAACAGCTAGCTTGACTGCAAGAATCATCAACCCCCATTCTTTTCTTTTTCCAAAGGCCATGATTTCCTGGTTGCTTTTGCTTTTTATTTATTTTTACTAAGTTATGATGTGATGAAGATGAAAATAACGTGGTGGGCTTTATGCATTTATAGGGAAATAAAAATCCTATTCTGTTTCAATTTACCTTTCTCTAATAGATAGAATTGCAGTTGCCATAGAATTTCCTTAAGCTTATTGGAAATAAGATTTTATTTATTAACGGTAAAGTCTTTGTTTCCAAGTTACATACATCTAAATCAGAAGATTTGTAGTATGATCTTATTTTCTTAATTTAAAAGATAATAAAATTTACTAATCAATAGAGTTACTAAAATCGGAATATTTAAGTGAAAATGAATCTTGTTAATTATGTTTACCAAAAAAAATCTTGTTAATTATAGGAAGTAGTATATGAAAAGAAATACAAATATATCCATGTGAGTGGGCATAATGTAATAAAGATACTGTGCATATCTTCTTTTTTTATTTTTAATCCGAATAAAGATACTGTAGGAGTAAATCGTTTAGAGTTTTAATCCGAATAAAGATACTGTAGGAGTAAATCGTTTAGAGAGCTTTTCCGGTTTTTTAGGGTGTACACGTGATGGGGAGTGCTACGTACAAAGAAAATGTACCCGGAAATTACCCCAAAAAGGCAAATTAATGGTACAGATGCACTGCAAAGTGAATCTGTACCGTTGATTTGCCTTTTCGGGATAATTTCTAGGTACATTTTCTTTACACTTACGAAAGATTTAAGAATAAATCATTTTTATTTAATTAATTAAAAATATGTAAAATATTTCTCTTATTTTTACGCAACAAAATATCGAAAAATAGGTAAAAACGCTCAAACAAACGGAGCCTAACAGTTAACCCCCTCCCAGTGAGTTCTAGAGAGAGAATCTGACCCGAAAAGAGAGAGAGAGAGAGAGAGAGAGAGAGAGAGGAGTGAGAAGCAAGTGCAGTGTGTCCGGCGATCTGTCCCCTCTCCATTCATCTTTCAGCCAATAACAGGTGTGAATTCTCTGCTCTTCCATATTTCTAGTGGGGTTTTGATAGCCAAAATTAGGGCTCGAAGTTCTGTTGCTGCGATTTTGAGCGCGAATCATATCTTATTATGGACAAAAACATTAGCTTTTGATCGGCATCCCTAATCTAACGAATTTGCTCAGTCAAAGGGAGTCGTTTCTTGTTATCACGAACCTTTTTTTTTTTTTTCTGACGATTCACATGATCTTTGGTTGTTAATTTGGAATTACCAACGGAGATATCTGGTAATCTTTGAGTAGCTAGTCTGATTCTTTGCGGAAACTGTTTTTTTTTTTTTTTATCACGGAAAATTTAAGGATTTTTTTGTCGGCTTAAAGATTTAGGTTGGAAGGAATCAGGGGGAAAAAAAAGGGCGGAAAAGAAAGAGGAAAAAAGTTTTTTATTTTTTATAGATGGTTGGTGAAGTACGGGCTTGGCGCAACGGTAAAGTAGCTCCATCGGGTTCGAGTCACGGAAACAGCCTCTCTGCTTGCAGGGGCAAGGCTACGTACATCAACCCTTCCCCCATACCCCGCAATGGCAGTAGGCTCGTGCACTGGGTTTTGCCCTTTTTAGATGGTTGGTGAAGTAGCTACTGTTGTTGGAGTGTGGACAAGAAAGGTGGCTGGCTAAATGAAAAAATATGTATTGTTCCTTGGTGATGTAGGTAGTTGTGAGAAATGGATTACCATTATGTGTACAAAGATGTGGAAGGAGCGTCGACGCAATGGGATGACATCCAGAGAAAACTGGGAAACCTCCCTCCCAAACCTCCTCCGTTCAAGCCTCCTCCTTTTACCCCATCCGAAGGCCAAGACTCCAAACCCAAAGACAAATCGTGGATCGATGACAAGACCGAGGATCAGCTCGAAGATCTCGAAGACGACACCAATCTCGACGATGATCGCTTCCTCGAAGAGTACCGGTAATGTTAGCTCAATTAATCAAGTTTCCTTTTTTTCTGTTTGTTTTGTTCGACAAGAAAGTTTCTTGGTGACTTATTTCCAGGTAATAGGTAAATTGGAGGTAAATTAGTTGAAAAGAATCCGTGTTTAGGTATTTTTAGATAGACACCCAGGTAACTTATTTTTGTGTTGTTTTGTAAATTGCCTCGTAATTATTCCAGGAAAGAGGTAAAATCTGGTTGTTGTTAGATACTTTATCTCGAATAAGTGAAAACCCATGAAGAAAGATGAACACTTGTGAGAATCCGTAGTGAAGCTACGAGATGTTCCACTCTACATGATTTGGAGCCCTAATTCTTTTGAAATTTGATTGGTTTAGGAAGAAGAGGTTGGCAGAGATGAGAGAAGTAGCTAAGGTTCGGAGGTATGGATCAGTGATTCCCATTTCTGGATCCGATTTTGTACGCGAGGTTTCTCAAGCTCCAGAAGATGTTTGGGTCGTGGTGATTTTATACAAAGATGGGTAATAACTGATTTTTGAAAATCTGATACTTCAACTGTTTTACTACTTATTGTGCTACTTCTTGTTAAGATGATGTCTACCGACTGCAGTCCTAACTATGTTTCAAAATTTGATACTTCCTGTTGATCTGCTACTTATGGAAGTGATTGTTGTGCACTTGTGCTACTTCTGGAACTTATTGTCATTATTTGTTAGGTTCTTAGCAGCATTCTGTCCGCTATAGATGTCTTTGGATGTGTATGCATTTCTATATGATCATGCATGTGTGTCTTAATCTCTTTCATTGGCTTTCATGGGTACCCCTATGTGATTATTCTTGTGTGTTTTGATCCCTGTTTTGATTTTCTATAGATACCCAGAATGTGGGCTTCTTCTGCAATGTTTGGAAGACCTGGCAACAAAATATCCAGGAACAAAATTTGTGAAGATCATATCTACTGACTGCATACCTAACTATCCCGATCGAAATCTTCCCACTCTTTTGGTCTACAATAATGGTGCTGTCAAGGGGAATTATGCAGGATTGCATAGTTTTGGTCGCAGGTGTACTCCAGAAGGTATATCTCAATTATGCTTTATCATTTTTATTTTATTTTTTTAAACTTTTGGCCCCTTGAAATGTGGCATTGAGTTGTTGCTTCTCCTAGAACTAGAGGTTATGCACCAATGATGTGCGTACATATCAGCTTTCTGATATGTTTTCTTGTCGATGGTTCCTGTGAGAAGGGGTGTGAATAATAGTTAGCCATCACAGTTGCACTGTTTCTGTCCTCTATGATGGAACATGGGATTAGGAATTTTACTATTGATTTTTGCATCTTCTTTGAGGATGGAAGTTAAACCTGGAAATGTAAGGTTCTTGCATGCACATAATGGCACCAGTTGTTTTCTTTGGGTATTTATGTGTTATGTCCACATGCAATGCTTCTGTGATATATCAGCCGTGAACGTCTTTAACCGTTTCTTACTTGGTCTAAAACGAACCGTAAGGATAAACCAAACTTCTCATTTGCAGCATGATTTATATTTCAAGTCTCTATCTTGTTACTCTTTTTGGAACTACAGTCACATGAACCGACGTTTTTGTGCTTTGACTAATTCCTCAATGAATACCACCGTTATTTTGATGAGTCCAATAAGGTCTTCGTTGGTTTTCCCAGTGGATTCTATAAGATCATACTATTACTGGTTAGTATGAAAAATGATAACAAGTAAGATATATATGAATCAAATATTCTGCTCCACTTCCTTCTTTAACTCTCTGATTTCCCCTCCAAATGTAAATTGGTCTTGGACCTATTTTAACAATCGATACTCCCAGTATTCCTTTGTGTGCATTCTGATTTAAATTGGTCGTTACTTTTTCCCTCATACATTTCCATATTGGTAGGTGTTGCCTTGGTTCTCTGCCAATCCAATCCTGTTCTCGTCAACAGGCAAAGTGGAAGCGAGCAATCAAGAAAAGCAGTCCTTGATGGTGTTCGGCAGAGGCTTATAGAGAAAGTTGTTAGAGATCATGAAGATGATGATGCTGGATCTTCAAGTGATTAGGGTCTGCAAGGTATCATTTTTCCGGGGAGCTACTTTTTATTTTCTTTTGTGGGTTTTCTCCGTAACAAAGCTCTAAAATTCGTGTTGCGCATTGGTAGAGATGTTGTATGGCTATTCATCTGTTAACTAAGGTTATGTGGTGTGAAATGATGTGGTTATGAATTTCAAATTTGCTGATTTGCAGTTCAGAAGTTTTCCTCGTATTGATATGTTTTGTTCCCTTTTTAACGTGTGAAGTTTTGGAGTTATTGACTTTTTACCTTACAGAGTGAGCTGATTTTTCATTCCATTGAGATCCAATAGTGTTTTTGTTCACGATGTTGGATCATCTTGTTTTTGAAGTCCATTAAGACCTACAAAATGAACAATTCAAAATGTCGCACAAGATGTTGTGACCGATCTGTCTTGGGCTGCAGAACCCGAAATGGAAGAAAGGAAACTGGCATGCTGGCTTCAAAATCATTGCACCCTATTATTGTAGGAGATAATCAAATCTCTCACTTGATGTGCTTTTGCTTAATGCAGATGGGATTCAAGTGGATTTTCGTACTGTCACTGGCATTGCTTCAAGCTGGTTATTACAGGCTCATGAAGTGGTCTGTTCTCAAGTCTCGTAAGCTGGTGCTTGATGTCGTCAACTAAATCACCTTTAGTTCCTCTTAATACAGTGTTGTGGTAGGACTAGAATTGGCAATAATTATTTGTCAATCGAACTATTGTTTCTTTGTCGCAATTAGTTGTTTCGACGCGATTGTGGTACTGGTGCTGTGGGTGACCTGAGAGTGAAATATACAATCTGGAGGAGAAATAGAGAGACTTGTACAAACTATTTGTATTTCTGTATGTACATGAACGCGAAATTTTCTGGATGGTTTCCAGTCTTTTGGATTGGCTGATCTTTCATTTTCAGAGAAGCATTAGAATTCAAGCGATTGATAGGTTTCTTGGTTTTGACGGAACACGATGTCCTTGATACAATTTAATGAAAACAACAGATTCATGTATCTGGTCTTTAAATTCATGCTTGTGATAGTTTGATTGGATCGTATTTTTTGGTAACATGCGTTTCATCCTCAGTGATGTTATCGACGAATAAAATATTCAATATAAGTAGGTATTGGCCATATTATATCATAATATAAGTTCCTTTAGTACTTGTGGTCCATTGATGTTCATAAATCTATGTGATAAAAAAACCATTGGTGTCAAACCACATGGTGAAGGAATTTATGCTAAAGGAACTTATGCCGCGCAATGGATCCTAACAGGGTTGTCAATAAGGGCAGGGGATCAAAAAATAAAATAAATAAATAAGGGCCTCCCATTATAAATAACTTATTTTCATTTAATCCTAGGTAGTAGTACTTGCATTTTCTTTGTTTAATTTCTCAATAGTCATTGTTAAGACATATATAGTACAGTATTCATGTTGCCTTCTTCCTCTAGGTTTGCTTTTCCAATGAAATCTCTATTATAAAATACAATGGTATGAGGACAAGTTGTAATGGTTGAGATTGAATTGATCCAATAGTTGAGGTGAAATTTTCCTTTTATTAAATTGTCCAGCCTCTTTTATTTAATTACAGAATTGCCACCGATCAAAATTACATACATTTTCAAATTTGAAACCCTTCTGTAGAAGAGTTCTCTCTCTCTCTCTGTGAACCCCCACAAACACTACCTCACACAAACCATCTCTATTCTTCTCATGCGCCCTTTTCTCCTTCACCGTCCTCCACCACTCACAACGACACTAACCCGCTTGTCAAGCTCTCCACAATTGAGACCCCCTCGCCCCTCTCTAGCTTTTGCTCATGGTTCGAATCTAGCGGAAGGGTACAGATCAATTCCAATCGGTGTGGATAGTGCCGTAGGCATGAGCAAACACTAGTGCTCCTATATAGTATGAGTTAGAGTACTTACACTCTCACATGAGTTTTATAAATTTATTATATTTTACTTTTTACCTAATTAAAGTAAATCTTGCAATCAACTAGGTATCTCTTCTGAGTTTTGGTATTTTCAATCAACATGGCTCCACAACCCAATAAGTTCCACTTATTCCTGGATCTCGAGACACCTGAATCAGAAGTTCTGGTTTTGCCTCCGCCATAAGTTGATTGAGTCTGATGACCGGAACATTCCTATATAAGATGATCAGCTGATGGTAAATGATCGTTGAAGCTTTGATAGCTCCCTTCCTCTAACCTTTGTCTTTCTTCTTGTCGAAAAGAAAAGAAAAGAAAAGAACCTACATAATACCATTGCATCATGAATCCAAAGACACATTAAAGATCAATACAGGTACACAGAGATGCCAAAAAGAGTACGTTCAATTCGATCCTCATTATATGCATATATCTACAAGGAGTTACATATGTACACACACACACACACACAGAGATATATATAACTATATATTAGTCCCCTTCTCCTAAGGACCATCTTATTTTAATAAAATAAGGACTTCCATTTCCCGATCAAATTTTGATGATCCGAGCCGCTCAATGTATTCAGAACATGATTTTAAGGGCATCCGCAAGAAATCAACAAAAAAAAAAACTGGGAAGGGCTTCATCCAAGCAGTTTTTGTTATGTTTTTATCAAACGGTTCAAATAAAAACTGCTCAAATCAAGCCCTTCCCGATCATTTTTTTTTTGCCGATTTCTCACGGGTACCGTTAAAATCACGTTCTAAACACATCGAGCGGATCGGATCATCAAAATTCAATTGAAAAATGGGAGAAATGGAGAGGTCCTTATTTTAACTAAAATAAGGACCTCCTTATTTGAAAATAACTATATATATATATATATATATATATATATATATGTATATGTATGTATGCAAGTACCATCACGAGCTAGATGAACATGAATTACACACTTGCTAGCGAGGTTACTTAGAACTGACTAATCTCTCGCCTTCGCTTATAACAAGGGTTCTAATTGCAAATGTCGACTCCAAAATGCCCAAGTATTAGAAATATCACTTCCTATACAATAGAGATCCAAGACCCGTTCCAATATCCTTTAGCAAATGTACCTAATTCTCTCATTCTAAACAAAAAACAAAAACAAAAAAAACAGAACACTCATGTGGTGGAGCAACAGGTAATCAAGGAGCAGCTAGATTTGAAGGCCTGTTCAGAAATCAAGAAGGAAGCCATTTGGCGGCCTATTAGGACTCAAGAGATAGTATCCGGCTCGCAACGGGCTGCGCAAAAAAAATACACAGAAAAGACCTGACTTATTACCCATGAAAAGGAAACAAAGTCCAGAAGATAATGTTTCCATCTTCAAGCATGAGTTGCGTACAATATATGTTATGTAGTTATGGCCCTTCGGTTAAAGTTGGTTCACTGGAAAATTGAGCTGTAAAAGAGTAGGAGTATTGCTTTATCGATAATGAAAAGCAAATTTGCTTCATCAATATTATATAACAAGACGACAGCAAAATGCATCGATATTATATCAAATACATGTACGACGGTACCTCAAAAACAAAAAAGAACATCTACAAAGAGTGATAAGTATAATGGAGAATATAGTTTTGAATGGACACCCAAGCATGCTCAAACGGCATAGAATTGATATAGGTCTACCAACCACAAAAGCGGCCATCACCCCAGATGTAATGCCAACAATCTAACAAGATATTATTCACGAAGGTTGGAGCAAAAAGAAACAACTTCAACACTGAATAGCCCGTGATTAAGAGAGGAAACAATCGACAAAATCAAAATCATGAGGCACTCAAGCAACCTCTAGCCCTTGGATCAGTGGCAACAGTAGAGAGGTCGCCATGAAAAACATCCCCATTTGGCCCTCACTAAACAGAGACATAAAACTCAATTCATCTAACAGAGGGAGCCACCTACTAAATAATCATCTACAAATAAAAGGCCAAGAAAACGTAAAATGCTCGTGCTTGCATTGCCACTATAACTCTGCAGAGATGGCCCACAGTCTCCACCAACCAAGAAGGTTAAGGTTGTCCAGAAACCAAAACAACTAAGTAGATGTAAAACTGTGTACTAGTTCCTTTTCTACTACTATATTTCTTCTTTATTCTTCATCTTTGAGAAACAAAACGAACCTAAGATTGATAATAGTTTGATTTAGCAGTTCGAAAAGCTATTCCCAAACAATTTGAGGTGAAAAGGAGTAAGTTCTAGAAACATGACAATGATGCATTCTGTTCTTTATCTCATTTTAGATCACACTGAAAAATTAAATACATCTTGTTCTCGAGCTTCTCTTTCCTCACAACTTCAACAAGCATGTCTATGTTTCGTCGTGTTTTCTTTACAGCGAGAAACTTAGGGAAATTAAATGTCTGAAACAGGGAGTAGATGCACAAACATGCTTAGATAACCAACATTAAAAACCAACAAATAACCTCTTGCCTAGTTAAACTATGTACAACATGAAGTCCTAAACAAGTCGAGACAGAAATAATGGATCAAACCTCATAAATCTTCTTGCCATTTAAGGAACCATACATATGTATTCAGTTAGAGAAAAGTGACTTGCTCTAAATTTCCTACACATTCTCCAAGGCAAATATAAAAGCCACAACTTAATTTGAAATATTCTGAAAACTGACTATACTAATGCAAAATAGTTTTCTTTTCCAATTTCCATGACATAACAAACTAAGCCCTTTCTTGGCAAGTGAAAACTCAACACGTTTAAAAAAACTCATGTAGAATGAGACACTATGTACTACCACCTTCTTCTTCTTCTTGCCACTAATAACTTTATTTTCAGGACTTTTCAACTTGTTTAGCATTACCAGGCTCTCTGCATAAGTATTTTTGCAAAATGAAGTAAAGTTCTGGAAACATTATCTATTTTCATATAGCGCTGAAAATTTAAATCAATCTTCTTCTCAACCTTCTTTTTCCTAGCTACTTCAATAACATGTTGATGTTTTGTCGTGTTTCCTTTATAGTAAAAAAAATTAATGAAAATAAATTTTTGAAATACGGAGCAGACATGATGCTCAGCAAAAAACATGCTAAGATAATTATCATTAAAAACCATCCAAAAACCGCTTGTCTACTTAAACTATGCAGAAAAACATAAAGCACCCCAAAAAATCAGGAGAGAAATAATGGGTCAAACCTCATGTATAAAGTTAGAGAAAAAGTGACTTGCTCTCAATTTCCAGTACATTCTCTAAGGCAAATATGAAAGCCAACTACATCATTTAAAATACCCAGAAAACTGACCATAGCTATGCAAAATAGTTTTCCTTTCGAATTTCCATGACAAAACAAACCAAGCCATTCCTACTTTTCTTTTCCTATTTCCACGACCTTCTTGATTTCAACTCCCCTTGTCAAGTGAAATTCAACAAGTAACAAAAAAACCTCAAGTAGAGTGAGACATTATCTATTACCTGCTTACTTTTGCTTCTCATCCTCCTCGTCCTCCTCCTTAGTGTTGCTCTCCTTCTGGCCGCTAACAACTGTATTTTCAGCACTTTCCAGCTTGTTTAGCAATTCCAGGCTCTCTGTGTAAGTATCCGTGTAAATTGCCTGCCAGTGCGAGTACCAGCCACCAAATGTTCCACGTATTCCAAGATATGTAATCCGTCTACTCTGGTGATTGCAAGAAACCAAATCCCCGTCATCAGTCACGAATATAGCTTCACCGTTTTTTCTCAACCCTAGGGGCCTCATCAAACCTTGAAGATCGATTCTGAATAGTTTGGACCAAGAAGTTGACAAACCGTACTCCTTCATAATCCAAAATAAACAATGCGTTTCACTACCATATTCACATTGCTGGATCAAACAAAGGGATTCCTTAAATACGACTAGTATCATCCCTTTCAAAGGGCTATTGTCATGCGTAATACTATCCGGAACCAATATCTCATTAAAAACCTCCTCACTCATGTTGAACGACAAGATAGTGTTGCGAAACTGGGTCAATGGAGTTGCCCAAGCAAATGCCATCCAATGAGCAGCCCCATTGAGATAAGCCTGTCGAAATTGCTCTCTAATCATTAACGGAAGCGCCTTATCACTAGTATACTGCCATCAACCAGTCTTATGCGTGTAAATCTCAACCAAAGGAGGAATTCTATCACAACCCACACCTGTGTGCACAATTCTAACCACCTTAAAGTCATTTGTGACCGGATCAAATCCAAACCCTAGGCAATGCTTATGGGGACCGTGCGAATGATACGTGACATTACACGTAGGCAAAGCAACAAACTTCCTAATAGAAGGATTCCACAGAAACATATCATTCAAGTAATCATCAGATAGGCAAATAACCCCATTACAGCTACCAACAATAGAGTAACCCACAGAGTCGAAAGGTAAATCGAGGGCTTGGCAGTGATGGAAAGAGTCGTTACAGTCGAGCACGAGGGAGTAGTGATCTGTCTTGGGCTCATTGGTGCGGTGGCGAATGAGGAGGAGGCGGTCATTGGCGTTTCGATGGAGGTGGTGGGAGATGAACTTGGGGCCGGTGATGAGAGAGTGCCATGACTTGCAAACGGAGGTGAGTCGGACCAGAGTCTCTGCGGGAAGTCGCGCGAGGATGTCGATCAGCAGTTCTTGAGGGAGGTAGTCCGACATTTTTAGGGTTTTGCACAGAAAGTAGAGGCAGAAGAGCGTTGGCTTACCTTTTTTGTAGAGTTTCTCGCATTCTTCAACAACTAATAGCATCTAGAGGCACTATCCCAATTGGAAATTGTCTTGGAGAGCATTTTTTATTATTATTATTTTTTTATAAGGTCAATTTTTTATTGCAATAAATGGGATTTTTTTTGAAGGTGATTACAGAGATCGAGGGAATACAGTAAAAAAGGTGATTACAGCGATCGAGGGAATACAGTAAGGGGCGGGGAAGAGAAAGAATTCGATGAAACATTTTTCGCTTACCAATTAGCGCATTCGTTGGATTCAAGCTTACACCAAGAGAAAGAACAATTAAGTGGTATGCAAAGGGAATGAATATCCTCCACCATCCGTTCATTGCCAAGATGAAATATGGCTTACCAATTAGCGCATTCGTTGGATTCAAGCTTACACCAAGAGAAAGAACAATTAAGCGGTATGCAAAGGGAATGAATATCCTCCACCATCCGTTCATTGCCAAGATAAAATATGGACCATTGGATTACCGAACGGACGGCCCGGATGTGCACAACACCTCCCCCGGGTTGACTCCATCATAGTATGAATTCCCAGTCAGAAGCCGAAATTGATTCGGTAAGGATGTTTATCAAGCGAGCACAATCTGATTCAAACATGATATCTGTAATTCCTAAAATCGCAGCTATACAACAAGCAACCCGAATTGTCCAAGCTTCAGCAGCTAGAGCAGAGGATGTTGCTAGGATGCAGGCTAAAGAGGAATCTCCATCTATCACACCAAAACATGGAAGATATGGGGCATCTTAGAAGAGGATACACCAAGGCTAAAGATACATGGCTTTGCCTTCAGGAAAATAAAAATAAAAAATCAATGGCTTAGGATAGAGCAATTTTTTTTTATGCAAGGCTTAGGATAGAGCTAGAGGACCCTTTTGGAAACATGATCTGTAGTGCACTAATCCCAAAAGCCAGTTCCATCCACATCTTTCTAATCTATCATCATTCCATCCGGGCTGCTTTCAGTTAACCCTAGTACTCGATAGGTGATTCATAGTCCAACCAAAACATGGATTTCGATCTTGTTTACATACCTTCTTTGCCAGCATCTCGCCACAAATCTGGAAAGACATAAATTCAAGAGAACAAAAGAAGTTTTGAAAATGTCAACTCCAAATGTCCCAAGTATTAGAAATATCACTTCCTATATCATAGAGATCCAAGAGCCTTTCCAATCTCCTTAAGCCAATGTAGCTAATCCTCTCAAACAAAGTAAAAATAGTTGAATTCAGGTGGCAGAGCGAAAGGTAATTCAGGAACAGCTAGATTTGGTGGCCTGTTCAGAAATTTAGAAGGAAGGTAGCTATTTGACCTATGGCAAGCTGGATGTAGAGCAAATGGGAGATGCCCAGAGGCGTCACCATTGTCAGGACTCAGGAGATAGTACCCGGCTCTCAACAGGATGTGCAAAAAATTTACACACAAAGTACATGACTTCTTACCCATGAAAAGAAAACAAAGTATAGAAGATAATGTTTCCATCTTCAGTAATGAAAGTGTACAACATATGTTGAGTAGCTATGGCCCTTCGGTTAAAGTTGGTTCAACGGAAAATTGAATTGTAAAGAGTATTTCTTTATTCAGAACAAGTAGCAGATTTGCTTCGTCAATAGGGTGTGTGTGTTTGTAATTAAGCAAGACGACGACAAGGTAAATTGTACAAATTGAAGAAATACAATAGCAGTTCAACTTCCAAGTGGTAGGCTGTAGGCATATCAAATATATCTATAAAGATCGATAGTACACCCGAGAATATAATTCTCAATGGACACCCAAGCATGCTCAAAGGCATAGAAATGATCAAGGTCTACCAACCACAAAAGCGGCCACTGCCCCAGATGGTTGTAAGTTTCTAATGCAACAATCTAGCAACATATTATTCACAAAGGTTGGAGCAAAAAGATACAACCTCAACACCGAATACTCAGAGCCCATCATTAAGAGAGGAAACAGTCGACAAAATCAAAATCGGGAGGCACTCAAGTAACTTCGCAGTCCTTGGACCAGATCGCAACTCTTGGATCAGTGGCAACAGTTGAGAGTTCACCACAAAAAACATCCTCTTCTGGTCCTCCCTAAACTGAGTCATTAAACGTAGTCGGTCTTACAGAGGGAGCCACAAACTAAATGATCATCTCCAAATAAAAGGCCAAGAAAACGTAACAATCTCTTGCTCTCATTGGATAATGCTTTGTTCCTTCGACAAGTCCCGAGACCCTATTTTCCTACTGCAATCACCTCTACCTGTAGTCTATTTCAGTGCCACCATAACTTTGCAGAGATGTCAATATACCAGCCAACTTAGTCTCCACCAACCAAGAAGGTTAAGAATGTTCAGGAACCAAAACAACTAAATAAATGTCAAAAGTGTCTACTAGTTCCTTTTTCCTATTATATTTCTTCTAATTTTTCGCCTTTGAGAAACAAAAGAAACCTATTATTGCGAATAGTCGATTTAGCAGTTCCCAAACAATTTGGGGTGAAAAGGAGCAAGTTATGGAAACATTACCTAATTTTAACGATGCTGAAAAATTAAATCCATCTTGTTATCAAACCTCCCTTTCCTAGCAACTTCAATAATACATGTCTAGGTTTTTTGTCATATTTTCTTTACAGCAAAACAACTTAATAAATATAAATGTATGCAACCGGGAGTATATGTAATTCTCAGCGACGAACATGGTTGTATAATTAACAATAGAAGCCAACCAAACACCTCATGTCTATTTAAACTATGCAGAACAACATAAACCAAACACGTACTAAGTTAGAAAAATAATGGGTCCAACCTCGCATATGAGAGACTCAGCTCCTTTCCAGATAAGGCACTAAACAGATATGTACTAAGTTAGAGAAAGTGACTTGCTCTCAATTACCTATAGATTCTCTAAGGCAAATTTGAAAGCCAACTACCTAATTCGAAATATCTTGAAAACTGACCATATAGATGCAAAATAGTTTTCTTTTCCTATTGTCATGACATAACAAACTAGCCCTTCCTACTTTTCCATTCCTATTTCAACAACCTTCACGGTTTCAACTCCCCTTGGCAAATGAAAACTCAACACATTAACAAAAACCTCAAGTACAGGGAGACACTATCTACTACCTGCTTCCTTTTGCTTCTTCTTGTTTGCCTTCTCCTCCTTCTTTTTCTTCTTCTTTCTGGCCACTAATAACTTCATTTTCAGGACTTTCCAGCATGTTTAGTAATTCCAGGCTCTCTGTATAAGAATCCGGGTAAAATATGTGAGAGAACCCGTCGCCAAATTTGCCATGTATTCCAACATATGTAATGTGCTTGCTCTGGTGATCGCAAGAAACCAAATTCCCATCATCAGTTGCGAATATAACTTCGCCGTTTTTCCTCAACCCAAGGGGCCTGCTCAAACCTCCATAAAGATCAATTCTGAATAGATTGGCCCAAGAAGCTGCCACGCCGTACTCCTTCATATTCCAAACCGAACAATGTCGGTCATTGCCATATACACACTGGATCAAACAAAGTGATTCCTTAAATACAGAGAGTGTAATCTTATTGTAAAGACTCACATCATGGGTAATACTCTCCGGAACCAATATCTCGTTAAAAACCTCTTCACTCACGTTGAACGCCAAGATTGTGTGGCGAAAAGGATCCTGAGTAAATGCCATCCAATGTGCAGCCCCATTAAAATAAGCCTGCCGATATCGCTCCATAATCTTTACCGGAAGCGCCTTCTCACTTATATACCGCCAACGACCAGTCTTGAGAGTGTAAATCTCAACCTCCGGCGGAATCCTATCACAATCCACACCCGTATGCACAACTCTAACCACCTTAAAGTCATCTGTGACGGGATCGTATCCAAACCCTACACAATGCATAAAGGGGCCGTGCGATTGAAACGTGACATTATATCTCGGAATAGCAAAAAACTTCCTAATAGAGGGATTCCACAGGAACATATCGTCCGTGTAACCATATTCCTGATCATCAGACAGGCAGATAACCCCATTACAGCTACCAACAACAGAGTAACCCAAAGATTCGAAAGCGACGACAGGTAAATCGAGGGTTTTGAGTCGATGGAACGAGTCCTTACCGTCCACCACCAGAGAGTAGTGATCTCGCTTGGGCTCGTCGGTGCGGTAGCGAACGAGGAGGCGATCGTTGTCGGGGTTCGAAGCCGTTCGAAGAAGATGTCGGGAGATGAACTTGGGGCTGGTGATAAGGGAGTGCCACGACTTGGAAACGGGAGTGAGCCGCACCAGAGACTCGGCGGGTAGTCGTGTGAGGATGTCGATCAGCAGGTCTTGAGGAAGGTGGTCCGACATTTTCTAGGGTTTTGCGGAGAAATAGAGGCAAAAGAGAGGCGGCTTACCTTTTTTTAGGGTTTATCCGGCTAGGAATTGGTTGATGAAGGTTCAGCGCTTACCCTAAATTAGAGATTTTTGGCTCGAATATGTGAGATCTTGGGAGCCTCTTTGAAATGACAATAAACTCCCCTAGTCTAAAAATTCATCATTTCTAGTACTCCCTCCGTCCCTTAATTATAGTTCGGTATTCTATTTTGGACTCTCCCTCAATAAGTGTCCATTTTATAAATGTAGTGGGTAAAAGTTGGTGTATTTTGTCCTTAAAAATAGATTCCATTTTAAAAAATAAATGAGTAAAAGTATAATGATGATGGATAAGTAGGAAAAGTAGAGAAAAAAGTTGATGTGAAAGGTATAATAATGATGTCTTTTTAATAAATTGGAATTACGAAGCAGGACACTTAAAAAGGGTAGGTGGAAGTAATAAAATACATACTGCAGTACTAAAAAGATTCAACTTTCATTTATTTTGAATTAAAATGACTTTTATTACCCACTGGAAGAGTTATTTTGACCAACAAAGGTAAAAACTCACTCATAGCCCTTTATTTTTCATTTGTTGAAAGAATCATTTTGCTCGGAAATTACAAATTTATTTCTTTTGGATAATTAAAAAAAAGAAGAAGCGAATTGAGAGCTACTTCATAAGTTATTTTATTATTATAAAAAAAAAAAGTGAATTTGACAGTGTAAGCTACTTTTGACTTCTTTCATCCTGTATTTGGTCGATTAATTGTTAGTTGAGTATTAATGAAATTAACATTAAAAACGTAGATTTTTTTTGATCATTTTACACACGCGACTAGAGTATGTTTCACTAAAGAAAATTCTCATTAGTTGCCCCTTTTTGTATCATGTGGGGGAGGCATTTTTTTTAAAACTAGGGGAAGCCAAATGGTTGCTGCTGCAGAAATTTGTAACACGGTGTTCAGAAATTATCTTTTACTCTATTGGTTGAACAATTAACCAATAATATATGTACAAAACCTCATATATTAGCATAACTAGTGCAATATAAAAAAACTTGTTTGAAAAAAAAAATATCTATCACGCAAAATGAGAACTTAAATTATACTATGTATTTGTCAACAATAATTCACTTTTTTAAAGTTCTCCTATTGCGTAGTGGACAATGTTTCGAGAATGGAGGGAGCAAATTTTTACAGTTATCGTAGACGAGTTCTTATAATTTGTACTAAACTACTAGTACCTTGTTGAAAAAATTGGGGCGAATAGGTTGGTGGGATCTTTTTGGAAGACAAGCTCTTCTATAGAACGATATGATGAGAATTTTTATGGTATACCAGAATTCAAAAGAAAATTGTTTCAAATTAACGGAGTTGTGCAACAAAATTGAATTTTCTTAAGCTTGTTCATAATTCTGTAAGTTAATTTAACAAAAAAAAGTAAACTAATGCAGTTAATGTTATGAATATAAAATCAACCTATTTAGCATATCGGTTATGAACATAAATAGAAAATATACAATACAATACTTACCCCGATAGATTCTTTTTTTTTCTATTTCTTGTTTTTTTTTTATAAATTTCTTTCATCATGATTGTGAGCTTTTTTATAATTAATGTATTAGGTGTTCAAATATGAATTACTTGGATTAAGGGGCTGTAAATTGGATTGTGGGCGTTCAATTTGTTTTTGGGCTGGTGTTCAATTATTTTTGATCTGGGCGTTCAAGATTTTTACGACTGGGTGTAGAAAAAATGGTTAAACCAAATTAGTACATGTATTCTATTTTTGTTTTTTAGGCTGCTGATTTTGCCACTTTCTTTTTTGTTAACATCACTCCCCTGCAAGTGTTTTTTGCACACTTGCAGGGGAGTGGCGTTAATAAAAAAGGAAGTGACAAAATCATTTACCTTTTTTTAAAAGTGTTCAATTGAACACTGTTGCCTGGATGTGAATCCGCCAGAACTAGAGGCAGATTGACGGTGCTCTTATTCCACTGCATATTACTTGCACATTACGGTTGGACTCGTGACAATAGGGTCTTCCTCAATATGTGGTGAAAAAGATGCGTGCTGTCCCAAGGCAATGAAGAATTTTTCCTCCAATAGGGTGGTCACCCATCTCTTTTTCTTGATCAAGTTCTATTCAGTCCACTGTAGGTCTCTCTTGGCCTTGTATTAATGATTTTGTTTTTTTGAACAGCTTGTGTTAATGATTGAGTTATCATTTTTAATACTCGAGATCATCTAAAATCTTATTCGCAGGAACAAATTTCTGTTGCAAAAATAGATTTTGATTAGGTTTGTATTTTTTTTTTCTTTCAAAATAAATGTGTTCTAAAAGGGTATCAATTGATATCTCTTCTTTTCTTTTTTGGGCAAAAGAGTGGGATTTTTGCATTACTGATGTTCTCAATAGGTTTTAAAAGCGAAACGTTGCACTAACCAACCTAAGTCGGACCAGATAGTCCGAATTGGAGAGGCTTTGGACCTAAGTTTTTACACAAGTAAACGCTATACAATTTCAAAATATGTAAGTCGATGTGCTTTAAATTACTGGTACATTGTTGAAAGAAATTGGTACGAGTATCACAATTTTACACGAGTATCACATTTGGTACGAGAATCAAACTATCGTAACTCAATTTTCACGTTTCGTTCAAAACGTGAGTAATGAAAGTAAGTTACCTAACCAAACCGAGTTTTTAATAACGTAGTCTATGCAATATTTCTAGTTATCAAATGCCCCAAAGTGTTAATGTTCTTTCGAGAATCATGGTACAAGATTGTTGAAGTTCATAAAACTATCCCTCACAGGGCAATGTGTTCAAATACTCAGTTGCCAAAAACCAAATGACGTTCCGTTTACCACCTCGAGCGACAAAAAGAACGATGGAGAGGCCATGAGGTTTAGATTGGAAGGAGAAATGGAAATCATCTAAGCTTTCTTATGGGAACGAGTTTCCCACATACAGTATTGAGGAACATCAAAACTCCCAGTTGCACATTTGTCAACATCTTTCAAACAATCCTGGAGTCATATCTAAGCTGTTCTACTCCGCCACAAATTTACCCGAGGGATGGTGCCTATGGTATCGCAACTCCGAGGATAGTATCTCTCTGGTTGGAACTGCTTATCAGAAACATACTTACTTAAGGGAAAAATCACGGACTTTATTCAGAGGGTTCTACTAGGTGTACTTCCCACTGATCAACTGGAAATTGGAAACAACTCATCTAGAGAGAATTCAAACATGGAATATACGGATGGAGCATCTTATGAGAGGATGCATCGAGGCTAATCTGGAAGACCGAAATTCATGAGAAAAAAAATTGTCTGGAAAATGATGACTCCAAATGCCCAAGTATTAGAAATATCACTTCTCATAACATAGCGAACCGCAAGAGCAGCACCAATCTCCCTAAGCCAATCTGCCAAGGTAGCTAATTCTCCCATGCTAGTTTAAAGCAGTTGAACGGAACACATAAATCAAGAATCAAGGTGGCTATTTAGCCTATGTCTAAGTGGGAAGCAGTGCAAAATGGTGGATGCATAGAGGTGTCCCCATGATAGAATCCAGCTATCAACCAAGTTTTTTTTTTTTTTTTGGTAAGTAAAAAATTTTATAACACCAAAAACCACAAGAAGCTACAAAACCTCAAAGGGGCATACCCCTGGCAAACCTATACAGCAGTTACAAAACGAAAAAATACAAACTCCTATCTACACGTATTGATCCCAAAAAATCGAGAATCTAGAAGCCAATCATCACACAACCTCCTATTTTGGGCTGTAAACTTCACAGTAGTCCAAGAACTTAACCTGGCTCGAATGGCATCAAAAATGGCACGAACAACCTCAGGGATACCTTTGGACCTACCTTGAAAGATCTTGGAATTCCGTTCACCCCAAAGAAAATAAACTGAAGCAGCC
This sequence comes from Rhododendron ovatum, assembly GCA_019656835.1. Lineage (NCBI taxonomy): Eukaryota > Viridiplantae > Streptophyta > Magnoliopsida > Ericales > Ericaceae > Rhododendron > Rhododendron ovatum. The sequence goes on along the minus strand of CM033795.1, from coordinate 16,922,853 downwards.
AAAGACAGTTTATAAATGTAATTCTGGAAACCCTTATCCGCACGATTCTGCCCAGCCCATTCAAGCTCTTGAGATAGAGGCACAACAGCCTTACAAATGCCATTGCGTATCATAATTTGCCCCCAAGTAGCAGCAGAGAAGTCACACTCAAAAAATAAATGATTATGAGACTCCATACCATTCAAACACAATACACACTGGGAACTCGCAGTTACACCCCAACTGACCAATCTGTCCCTAGTGGACAGCCTGCCCAGGATAGCAAGCCACTCAATAAAGCTCCACCGTGGCACACCTTGACTAAACCATACCAAGGGATGCCAAGGTTTGATAGGAGACTGATGTCTACATGCCTCCCAAGCAGATTTTACAGAGAAAGAACCATCAGTAGTTAAGGTCCAGGCAACCTTATCACACTCAGAGACGGTAGGCAAAAAGGTATCAGGAGTATTCCGTATAATGTTCAACACAGCTCTGTTCCTTTGCCTTGGCCAGTTCCATCCACCTTGACCAACAATAGAAGACACTTTAGCACGTAAGGCAAGACCTCTATTTGTCACCACAGCCTCCCCAAACCTTTGATATAAGGCACCTAAAGGATGCCAATTGTCTGTCCAAAGGAAAGTATCTTGTCCATTGCCAATGATGTGTTTAATCCAGCCTTGACAGGTAGAACGCAGCTTCAGCAGTTTCCTCATAACCCAGGAAGCCTCACTAGGACACTGAATACTCTATAAACTCTGTCCTTTGAGAATATATACATGAACCCATTTAACCCACAGGTTATCTGCTTTTTTGCTAAGAGCCCACAAATGCTTCATATTTACAGCTTTATTCCATTCCTTCAACGATCTAAAACCAAGCCCCCCTTCATTTTTTGGAATACAAAGATTTACCCAGCTTACCTTAGCTCCAGAGTGTTTCAGATCGGTACCTGACCAAAGGAAGGCACTCAAAACACCTTCTATTTCTTTAAGAATGCACAGTGGTAGAGTAAAAATTGAACTCCAATAAGATTGAATGCTAAAGAGAACTGATTGGATGAGCTGAGCCCTTCCACCATATGATAAAAACTTCTGAGTCCAACAATGAATTCTAGCCAAGATCTTATCCTTAAGCACAGAACAATCAGTGGAAGTGAGTCTAGTAGTAATTAGAGGCACTCCTAGATACTTGACAGGGAGCTTGCCTTCCGAAATACCCATCAGAATAGTAAAAGACAACTTCATAGGGCTCGACACACCAGCAAAATACATAGAGCTCTTGAGAAGGTTAGGCTGCATACCTGAGAAACCATGGAACTCCTTTAAAGTTTTCAAAATAATCTGCAAGGATCCCTCCTGAGCTCCACTAAGGATAAAAAGATCATCCGCAAAAATAACATGAGAGATTTCCAATGCCTGACATTTAGGATGAAACCTGAATTCTCCATGAGCAATATTATAGATCAAGAGAGAGGAAAAAGCTTCCATAACCAGTAAAAATAAGTAAGGAGAAATGGGATCTCCTTGTCTAAGACCTTGAGCACCAGGAAAGTAACCAACCAAACCACCATTTATCGTGACAGAAAACATGGGGGTAGTAATACAAGCTCTGACCCAACCAATAAAGGTTTCAGGGAACTCCATAGCAGCCATGGTATCTAGGACAAAGTCCCAATCAACCGAATCATACGCTTTCATGAGATCAACCTTAATAGCACATCGTGGTGGGCCTTCATCCCTATGATAGTTTCTAATCAACTCATGCATTAGCAACACATTGTCAACGATACTCCTGCCTTCAACAAAAGCCGATTGAGCACAGCTAACAACATGTTCTAAAGTACCTTGCATCCGATTAGCTAAAATTTTAGTAATCACTTTATATATCACATTGCAACATGCAATAGGCCTATAGTCTTTAACAAAAGAGGGATTAGGGATCTTAGGAACCAAGGTTAGAGCCGTAGAGTTCCATTCTCTGAGTAAAAAACTTTTATCAAAGAAAGACAGAATAGCATCCACTAGATTTTGGCCCACAGTCTCCCAGTTCTGTTGAAAGAAACTAGAGCTATAACCGTCAGGGCCAGGGGCCTTATCTCCCTTAATGGATCGAAGGGCCCTTTTGATCTCTTCAACAGAAACTGGTTTGATTAATTCCAAATGCAAAGGGCCAGGTACCTTCTTTGTTATCACTTGCTGAAGGCAAGCTTTAGCATCATGTTTTTGCATAAATCTAGTGCCCAATAATCCCTTATAGAATTGCAAGATCTCTTCCTGAATATCTTCTGGCTTCTCCAGTCTCACACCATCAACATTGACCAAGCTCAAGATCTTGTTCCTCATCCTATTGCTACTGACTTTATGATGAAAAAATTTCGTGTTTTGGTCCCCAAGGCTTAACCAATTGACCCTTGATTTCTGCTTTTTAAAAGACTCCTCAGCAGCACTCAACTCCATGAACACCCTAATAGCCTCTTTCTCTTGATTCCTAAGATTCTCATCCCCACTATATTGTGTGCATAGAACTTGGAGGGACTCCATATGCTGTCTAGCCTCCACCACTTTTCCAGAAATGTTTGAAAAACAGTTGGCATTTAGATCCCGGAGAATAGGTTTCAACCTTTTAAGTTTCAAAGACAATCTCAACATAGCAGATCCAGAAACAGGTTTGATCCAAGAGTCAGACACCAAATCCTTAAACTATGATGCCTCATCCAAAAATTAAAAAATCGAAAAGGTTTCTTGCAACTATCTTCTTTACAAACTGCCACTATAAGGGAGCAGTGGTCAGAAATACCTGGAGAATGAGCTAAGGCCTCAGAGTTAGGGAAAGCATCCATCCAAGCAGCATTAACCACAACCCTGTCAATTCTACTCATATTTGCCCCTCCACCACCTTGTTTGTTAGTCCAAGTAAACCAAGCCCCTCTGGTAAGCAAATCCTCCATATCGATGTCAAATAAACATTGACTAAAATCAGAGGCAGCAGAAGCATCAAAAGATCCCATTCTCTTAGAGCTCCTAGCAACAACATTAAAGTCCCCCAACTGGATCCAAGGTGAATCCCCAAGAGAAGAGTGTAACAACCTCATTGAAGACCAAAGAGACCTTCGATCAATCACAGAGTTGGCACCATAGACTATAGAAGCAAAGAACAGCTTATGAGAAGTAAGACACCTCACTTGAACACAAAGAATTTGAGCAGAACTGTATATCAAGGACACATCCAACATACTGGGATCCCAACCGACAACAATTCTTGCAATGCCTTGAGCTCCTGAATTATCAACCATCAACCAGGAATTAGGAAAAACATCTTGCCCTTACCCCATCAAGATTCTCCTTTCTAACCTTAGCTTCCAACACCCCACAAAGACTCAGCCTTTGAGAACAGATGAGAGACCTAACTTCTTTTTGTTTTAGAGGATTATTCAGCCCCCTAATATTCCAACATCCAATCTTGAATTTTAACGCTTAGTTTTGTTTCTCTGCCTCTTGGAAGAGGGACCTTTTCCACCACCCTTTTCAGCCCCCTTTTTAGCATCAGTAGGGGAGGTGGAAACCTGCATTGATTTAGCCATCACAGAAGCAACAACAACACCTATATTATCACCATTGATAGGAGGCTCATCAAACAAGTCCTTGGGCAGTTCCTCAGGCAAAATCTTACCCACAAGCTCAAACCTTCTTTCCGAAACTTGCGCAATAATGTCATCAACAGAAGCATCATTCAGAATCTCAAATCAATTAGGCACACCAGCCCCCGACTTAGGAGAGATGTGTGAAGCATCAGAGGAGACCTTCTGAGGAGTAAGACCAACCACCGCTACTGGAGGAGCTGTAAGTTCAGCATCACAAACTTGCTGTCCCACCTCTGCATGTACAATGAGTCCATTTGGCCCATAAAAAGCCCCATCCGGGTCACTAGTTGATGCAGGAGCCTTTAGACAAGTATCCAAAGAGCCAAGAACCCCATTCCCAACCCCAATCTCTTTGCGTAGAGTGCCCACCACCTGCCAACATTGGTTATTAGACACCTCAGTTTTCCTATTGGGCCCTCTAGTATCCCCAGTCTCAATTTTATTATCCCCCACCCTCCTTGGACAAGTAGTAGACCCATGCCCAAACACCTTGCAATTAGTACAAGCTTGAGGCCTCCAGGGATACTGAATTTTTATCACTACCACATCCCCATTAGCATACCTCAAATCAAACGAATCAGGAAGGGTGGAAAAACAGTCCACCTCCACGCAAACTTTTGCAAAGCTCAGACGCTTCCCAGCTTCAGTCAACTTGTCAGCATACAAAGGACAACCCACAGAGCTAGCAACATAACTAAGACCAGGCCCAGTCCAAAATTCCAATGGTACATTATAAAAGTTAACCCAAATAGGGATCTGAGACATTTGTTCCTTTTCTAGCTTGAGATGGGGATGCCACATCTTCAAAATCAGAAGTTTCCCCCTAAAATGCCAAGGCCCCAACTCCAAAATTTGCCTAAACTGATCCCCTTCAAACATGAAAAAGAAGAACCCCTGTTCATTAGAGAATACTTCACGAAGGCCATACTTAGCCCAGATATTCATTGCAATATTCCTCACAGCTATGAAACCCAACTTCTTGTCCAGGAAGTGCCCAACAATACAGTTTTCCCACTTAGAATGGCCCAGTTGTTCAATTTGTTCAGAAGGGGAAACAACAATCCTATTATTTTCAATAGTAGGAGGAAAGAATTCAAGCTTCATTCTACCAGTATTAGGAACCCCAGCCTCGGTAGGATTATTAGTCACAACATTCTTCCAAGAAGAGGCAGCCTCGGTACCAACAGATTGATTAGGATTGGCCAAGAGTTGTTTCAAACAATTGTTCTCGGAACTCAATTCCTTAAGCTGTCGCATCAAAGGGGAATCAGTTTCACTTGGACTCAAGTGATCAAGGGTCTCGACAGTCACCTGTTCTAACAGATCAACGATACCAGTAGGCGCTACCAGACCTAACGATGAAGCCCTAGGTTGGGCCATAGTCGAAACCCTAGCAGGAACCAAAGGTGAAGCCAAAGGTTTAGTCGAAATCTTCGTCCCCAAACTAAGAGGTGGGAATTCTGGATGCAAGGCACTCGCAGTCAGACCATTCAAATTAACAACCAAATTGCGCTCAGATAAGGGAAGGACAGCCATACCGCAGATACCAAAACACCAGACCCAAAATCCAAAAACGCTAGACAAGAAAGGAAAGCAGACAGACAAGGAGAAAGAGGAAGAGAATACCCGCAGAGAAGATCACAGTTGAAGATCGCAGAGAAGTCAGGTGCGACAAGGCGCCCCAAATCACCCAAATCGCCCCAAATGAAAAAAAAAGAAAAAAAAAAAGAGCCCAATTTTACGCTAAAACGAAAATTAGGGCTGAAATATTTGGTAGAGTTTTTGCGCTAAAACACTATCAACCAAGTTAAGGTAAAAAAAGACATGACTTCTTACCCATCAAAAGGTAACAAGTAGAGAAGGCATCAAGACGACATTAATTTCCTCCTTCAAGTAATTGTGTTTTGTACTTGTAGCCCTTTGGTTAAAGTCGGTTCAACCACAATAGGCATAAGGAAAATTGCACTGAAAATGAGTGCTCCATACATTCCAAAAAAAAAATTGTCTGGTTTGCAAAACGAAAACTTAAAAAATAATACATCGTGTCGACAAAATTTCAAACTTTTTTCTATTGATTACTATAAGTCAATGAATTCTTTTATTTATCAAAAGAAAGTTTGATTTTCCTAGACAAACCCATCCTGTATTTTTTAAGTTCTCGATCTCTGGACTGAACAATCTTTTTGGGACGGAAGGAGTATTTTTTTATCGATAACATGCAAAAGAATTGCTTTATCGATATGAAATGTCAGAAAACATTTTATCCACAGGACACCCAAGCATGCTCAAACTGCAGAGAATTGATGAAGGTCTACCATCCACACAAGGAGACCACTCCAGATGGTTCTAATGCCAACAATCTAGCTACATATTATTCACAAAGCTTGGAGCAAAAAGAAAGAATCTCAAAACAAAATCAAAACATAAAGAACTCAAGCAACTTCATGGCCCATGGACGACCTTTGGATCAGTGGTAACAGATGGGAGTTCACCTAGAAAATCATCCACTTCTGACTTCAGACCCTTAGTAAACAGAAATATAATTTAGGTCTTAGAGAAGGAGCGACCTACTAAACAATCATCGCCACATAAAAGGACAGAAAGAAACGGAACACCCTCATAATGCTCTGCTCCTTCCACAAGTCCAGAGACTCCATTTTCCAACTGTCATCACCTCTCCCTGCTGTCTCCGTATCAGTGTCACAATAATTTCACAGAGATGTCAATAAACCAGCTGCCTTAGTCCCAACCAACCAAGAAGGTTAAGATTGTCCAGAAACCAAAACAACTACATAGATGTCAAGATTGTCAACTAGTTTCTATTTCCTATTAGATTTCTTCTTTTTCTCCACCTTTGAGAAACAAAACGAACATAGCATTCAGAATAGTAGATCTAGCAGTTCCCAAACAAATTGGGGTGAAAAGGAGGAAGTTCTGGAAACACTTTCTATGTTTATATGATGCTGAACAATTATATCCATCTTGTTCTCAAACTTCTCTTTCCTAGCAACGTCAATAAACATGTTGATGTTTTGTCGCATTCCCTTTATGGCACGAAAACTCAATGAAGATAAATGATTGAAATAGGGAGTAAATGTGATGCTCAGCGATAAACATGCTTAGATAATCAACATTAAGAACCAACAAAAACCGCTTGTCTATTTAAACTATCCAGAACAACGTAAAGCCCCACAAAAGTCTAGAGAAATATTTGGTCAAACCTCAGCTTCTTTCCATATAATGCACTAAACAGATATGCATCAAATTAGAGAAAAGTGACTCACTCTCAGTTTCAATCGCATTCTCTAAGGGAAATATGAAAACCAACTACTTAATTTGAAATATCTTGAAAACCAACCATATCTATCCAAAATAGTTTTCTTTTCCTATTTCCATGACATAACAAACTAAGCCCTTCCTACTTTTCTTTTCCTATTTCAACGACCTTCCGGATTTCAACCCCCATGGCAAGTGAAAACTCAACAAGTTACAAAAAACCCCATGTAGAGAGAGACGCTATTTACTACCTGCTTCCTTTTGCTTCTCCTCCTCCTCCTTCTTGTTCTTCTTGTTCTGGCCACTAACAACTGTATTTTCAGGACTTTCCAACTTGTTTAGCAATACCAGGCTCTCTACATAAGTATCCGTGTAAAATGCGTGCCAGTTCAAGTATCCGTTGCCGGATGTGCCATGTATTCCAAGATAGCTAATCTGTTTGCTTCGGTAATTGCAAGAAACCAAATCCTCATCACGAGTGGAAAATATAACTTCACCGTTTTTTCTCAACCCAAGGGGCCTCCACAAACCTCCACAAAGATCGATTCTGAATAGTTTGGCCCAAGAAGTTGACACGCCGTACTCCTTCATTATCCAAACCAAATAATGATTGTCATTATCATTTCCACACTGCTGGAACAAACACAAGGATTCCTTAAATACAACAAGGCCACCCTCAAGGGTAATACTATCCGGAACCAATATCTCATTAAAAACCTCATCACTCATGTTGAACGACAAGATCGTATAACGAAAACAGGTCAATAGAGTCCCCTGATGAAATGCCATCCAATGGGCAGCCTCATTGACATAAGCCTGTCGATATCGCTCCTCAATCATTAACGGAAGTGCTTTCTCACTAATATATCGCCAACAACCAGTCTTGAGCGTGTAAATCTCAACATCAGGCGGAATCCTATCATCCGTATGCACAACTCTAACCACCTTAAAGTCGTTGGAGACTGGATCGAATCCAAACCCTAGAGAATGCATAAAGGGACCGTGCGATTTATACGTGATATTATATCGAGGCATAGCAAAAAACTTCCTAATTGACGGATTCCACATAAACATATTGTCTCTGTAACAATATTGATCATCAGAAAGGCAAATCAAGCCATTACAGCTACCAACAACAGAGTAACCAACAGAGTCGAAAGGATAATCGAAGGTTTTAAGTTGACGGAATGAGTCGTTATCGTCGAGTACCAGACAGTAGTGATCTTGCTTGGGTTTATCAGTGCGGTAGCGAACGAGGAGGCGATCGTTGTCGGGGTTCGAAGCCGTTCGATGGAGGTGGTGAGAGATGAATTTGGGGCTGGTGATGAGAGAGTGCCATGACTTGCAAACGGGAGTGAGTCGAACCAGAGACTCGGCGGGTAGTCGTGTGAGGATGTCAATCAGCACATCTTGGTGAAGGTAGTCCGACATTTCAAGGGTTTTGCGCAGAAGTAGAGGCAAAAGAGCGTTGGTTTAGCGATTGTTAGGGTTTATCGCATCAATCTGCGTCCCCATAAACCCTAATTCTCTCTCTAGTCGATCGAAAACCTTGATGGGAGTAGTCTACGAATACTACTATTTGAATACTGCGTGCTTTGGGAGTGGAGATTGAAGTTCAGCGGTTCCAGCGCCTACCACACTTCGGAATTTGGGTCGGGAGGTGCTGTCGGGCACCATTTTTTTTATTATCAGCTGTCGTGCACCTTGGTTACTCATAAAAAACAATTTTCCAAATTAAAAATCAAATTTTTATCGATAGAAGATATTTATTATTATCGATCAATATTAAAAAACATATCTCAACTAATCCAGATTAAAAAACAAATTTTTATCTGTAAACGATATTTATTATCAGTCAATATTAAAAAAATATATCTCAACCGTTAATTGAAGAGATTGACTGTAACAAATGAGCAGAAGAGCTATGCACATAAATAAACTTTGCAAAGATCATGCACAATTTTTTTTTTTGGACCCATTTCGGGTTTTGCAAAGATAATACAAAGATAAAACTTATTCATAGCCCTTTATTTTTCATTTGTTGAAAGAATCATTTTGGTCAGAAATTACAAATTTGTTATTTTTGGATAAATAGATAAAAAAGCGAATCGAGAATTGTTTCATAAGTTATTTTATTATAAAAAAAGGGGTGAATTTGGCGGTATAAGCTACTTTTGACTTCTTTCATCATGTATTTGGTCGATTAATTGTTAGTTGAGTGTTAATGAAATTAACATTGAAAACGTAGATTTTTTTGGTCATTTTTACATACGCGATTAGGGTATGTTTTACTACAGAAATCCTCAATCCTCATTAGCTGCCCCTTTTTTGTATCATATGGGGGAGGCATTTTTTTTAAACTGCGGGGAAGGCAAATAGTTGCAGCTGTAGAAATTAATGGCACGGCGTTTAGAAATTATCTTTTACTCTATTGGTTGAACAATTAACCAACAATATATGTACAAAACCTCATATATTAGCATAACTAGTGCAATATAAAAAACTTGTTTGAAAAAAAAAATTTCTATCACGCAAAATGAGAACTTAAACTATATTGTACTATGTATTTGTCAACAATAATTTAATTTTTTAAAGTTCTCCTATTGCGTACGTAGTGGACAATGTTTCGAGAATGGAGGGAGCAAATTTTTACATTCATCCTAGTCGAGTTCTTATAATTTGTGCTAACATTAAACTACTAGTACCTTGTTGAAAAAATTGTGGCGAATAGGTTGGTGGGGACTTTTTGGAAGACAAGCTCTTCTATAGAATAATATGATTGAGAATTTTTATGGTATACCAGAATTCAAAAGAATATTGTTTCAAATTAACGGAGTTGGGCAAACAAAATTGAATTTTCTTAAGCTTGTTCATAATTCTGTACGCTAATTTAACAAAAAAACATAAACTAATGCAGTTAATGTTATGAATATGAAATCAACTTATTTAGCCTATGGATTATGAACATGAATAGAAAATGTACAATACAATACTTACCCCGATAGATTCTTCTCTCTCTCTTTCTTGTTTTTTTTTTTTTTTTTTTTTAATTTCTTTCATTATGGTTGTGAGTTTTTTTTTTTTTTTTTTTTGAATTAATGTATTAGGTGTTCAAATATGAATTATCTGGATTGAGGGGCTGTAATTGGGTTGTGGGCGTTTAATTGTTTTTGGGCTGGTGTTCAATTATTTTTGAGCTGGGCGTTCGAGTTTTTTACCACTGGGTGTAGAAAAAATGGTTAAACCAAATTAGTACATGTATTCTAATTATTATTTTTTGAAGGGTCTTCAATTGAACACTGTTGCCTAGATGTGGATCCGCCAGTACTGCAGGCAAATTGATGGTGCTCTTTTTCCACTGCATATTATTACACATTACGGTTGGACTCGTGACAAAAGATACGTGTTGTGTCCCAAGCCAGTGAAGAATTTTTCCACCAATAGGGTGGTCAACCCTCTCTCTCTTGATCAAGTCCTATTCAGTTCACTGTAGGTCTTACTTGGCCTTGTACTAATGATTTTTTCTTTTTTGAACAGATTGTATTAATGATTGAGTTTAGTATCATTTTTAATACTCGAGGTCATCTAAAATCTTATTCGTCGGAACAAATTTCTGTTGCAAAATAGATTTTGATTAGTTTTGTAATTTTTTTTTCCCAACGTAAATGTGTTCTAAAAGGGTATCAATTAATCTCTCTTTTTGGGGAAGACAAAAAAGTGAATTTTTTTGCATTATTGATGTAATCAATAGGCTTTAAAAGCGAAACGTTGCACCAACCAATCTAAGTTGGACTGGACAGTCTAAATTTGAGAGGCTCTGGACCTAAGTTTTTACACAAATAAACACTGTACAAGTATCGCAATTCTGCAAGAGTATCGCATTTGTAAATAGATAAGCTAGTACTTATTATAATCAAACTATCGTAATATTTTCATATTTCGTTCAAAACTTAAGTAATGAAAGCAAGTTACCTAACCAAACTGAGTTTTTAATAATGTAGTCCTTGCAATATTTCCAGTCAACAAAATGCCCCAAAGTGTTAATATGTTCTTTCGGAAATCATGGTACAAGATTGTTGAAATTCATAAAACTATCCCTCACAGAGCAATGTGTTCAAATACTCAGTTGCCAAAAACCAATTGACGTTCCGTTTACCACCTCGAGCGACAAAAAGAACGATGGAGAGGCCATGAGGTTTAGATTGGAAGGAGAAATGGAAATCATCTAAGCTCTCAGCATGCCTTTTTTTTTTACGGGAATCTGGGCAAATTTCATGGGACTTTCGCACATACTGTATTGAGGAACATCAAAACTCCCAGTTGCACATTTGTCTACTCATCTTTCAAACAATCCTGAAGTCATCTCCAAGCTGTTCTTCTCCGCCACAAATTTACCCGAGGGATAGTGCCTATGTTATCGCGACTCCGAGGATAGTATCTCTCGGGTTGGAACTGCTTATCAGATATATACTTGAGGGAAAATTCACGGGCTTTACTCGGAGGGTTCTACCAGGATACCTCCCACTGATCAACAGAGAGCATCTAGAGGCACCATCCCAACTGGAAATTGGAAACAACTCTTCTAGAGAGAATTCAAACATGGAAGATATGGATGGAGCATCTTATGAGAGGATGCATCAAGGCTAAAGAAGCATGGCTTGACTTATTGGAATTGGGATAATGTACTGGCAACGAGATGGCCGAATAAGGAAAGAACCCCAAATCAATTGTTGGAGCATAGGGAACATTCTGGAGAGATCCAGAAACAGTGGTATTCCGTTAAGGAATAAAGATCCCGAGAGTATAGGATCTGAGAAAGATACCCAATGAGAATGGGATGTTCGGCCAGTAATGGAAAAGAATCCTAAAAGGAGTCTTTTCTATTAAACTAATAAAGGAAACGAGAATCCTTGATATCCTGGGTTTCCTATACGAGTTGGGAGTCCTATGGAAATAAGGATGCTTGGGCAACAAGCATACACAAATCTATAAATATGAGGTAAACCTAGAGGAAAAAGGTACGCAATATACGGCATTTTTATTGCTTTCCTACTGATAATTAGGGTTTAGTTCTTAGTACGTGATACTAACAAAAGCATCGGAGGGCCTTTGCCACGAGAGGCAAAGGTGCACTCACCCCCTATCTATTTTGCAGATTAGGGTTCATGTAACGCCCCGAATTTCGGAAACGTTAAGTAAATACTAAAAGGCCAATTTCTCAAAAGATAAATCCGATTTACTACGTCAGACGATCCAAAAGTATACGTCACAATATTACAACCATATCGAATTAAATTTTAAAGTTTTTGAACAAGTCAAAATATTACACTTTCCAAATTTAAACATTTAAGCTTTCAAAATCAAAGATCAATCCTCTGGCAGAGCATCTAAGCGTACGGCAACCAGGTTTCCTCGCCTCCGTCCGTAGCGGGGTTGAAGTCGGATTGTTCGAACGGCACTTCCGTTCCGTCTTCGGTACCTGGCGTTCGAGTTACCAGGGCAACATAGTACCGTGAGCGATGACGCTCAATAGCCAAAACCCACCCGAACCCATAACTTACACATAGCAAGATAAGGAAAACAATGCAAATAATTAATGGCGCTTGATTTCAATTACTATTCTTTAACTTATGTGAAATCTAGGATCTCACCTTGAGATCGATCCTACCCTTAACCTCCAGCGTAAGGCAACCCAGTGTGATTCAGACAGCTCCTTGTTGTGTCCCGCTGATAGCTACCAAATTATTTACTCGGATCTACAGTCGACGCAACCACACAAGGAAGGAACTAAATTTGTTCTCGCAGCCAATCATAACTGTGCCCTACCTAGGGTTACGTTTCTCAAACAACCTGGGCCCCTGTTAGCACCCATTAACATAAGATTGGGCCCCTGTTAGCACCCATCTTAAAATCATAACTCAATCACCTTACAATTTATCCTTTACTTACCAAAGTCTATGTGATCCTCTAATCGTATACCACCCCGTGAACCGAAGCCCGTTCTAAGCTCTCGCAAGACAATAACATTTATCAAAACAAGTAACAATAACAATAAGGGATGTCGTTAACAATAATACTGACAAACGCGAAAACATAATTAAACCTTTCTTTTTTTTCTTTTCTATCTTATTCATCCAGTAGCTCATCCACAAGGGCTTTCGTTAACTAATCTACTAATAGAAATGTTAAGCATTTAACAGGTGCATATCAATTTTGATAATGACTAACATGAACGAAATTATATATACACTTCCTTTAATCATTCCTGTCAAGTTATAATATTCTAAGTCCGAGCATGTATTTTGAAAGTCACTAAGCATGAGATTAAGTGGGCATTGTTACTTGTTATCCCAATAAGTTAACTTTACGAGATTATCTATAAAAAAAATTAACATTACGAAACGTAGGTTTAGAGCATGCATAACCACATATATACTAAATTAAAAAGTTTCTAATTAAGATTAACCTAGACTTTCATAATCATAACTGGTCCTTTAAATCAAAATTTCTAGAACACGAGCTAAAAATTTAACACATCATTCTCCACTCCGACATTTCCGATTAATCACATGTTACTCGTCAAGCATCTCAATATTATACTAGCAACGAATATATACTTAGGGAGGTAAGTTCTAACTACCTCTCTTCCCGAAGAATAGGCGGTGATTTGAAGAAAAGAAATGGAGCGAAACGGTGGAGCTCAGTGGTGGGTGATGGAGAGCACGACAACTTTGGAGCAGGACCGGGGCTGATTTTAGAGCTGAAATCTAGCGGTGTTTGGGTTGTTTTGGAGGGATATCATCTGGTCCACTTTGCAGGAAAAGAAAAAAAAAGATAGTGGACTCTCTTCCTTTCTCTCTCTCTGCCGAAAATATGAAATGGGGAAGGGAGTGGATTTAAACATCCAATGTCATTAAGTTAGGTTGATCTCTTGGGTAATAGGTGGTGAGTTTATGGGTTTTGTTTAGAGGTTAAAGGAAAGCATTAGGAAGTGGTGTTGGATTCTTAGTGGCTAGGGAAAAGCTACGGCTTAAAATGGCTAAGCATGGAAAAATAATCTGATGGGTGATGGAAAACAGAGGAGGTGATGTTTGGTTTAGTTGGTTTAAGATGGTTTGGTTAGAGTAAATGGATGGGGTGAAAGGCAGGTAAAAGACCATGTACAAGAAGAAGGTGAGGCTGGGGATTAGTGTTAGGTTAGGAAAAATACTCTAGTGCGACCAAAGTATACACAAAAGGAAAATTACTCACCTGAACTCGCACTCACACGAATGATTACAGAATAAAATTTCGTATGACGGCATAGATAATTTTTTTCGAGCAAAATAATTATTTCTCTTTTGATAGTTAGTATTATTTATAAAAAAATATACCGGGTCTTTACAGTTCAGACGACGAATTAGGATTCCGGTGAAGAGACACGAATAAGCCGTTGCAATCCAGTTGAACCGAAGCATCAATTGTTTTCATCCCCCTACACCAATCTCTCTAAGCCAATCTGCCAAGGTAGCTAATTCTCCCATGCTAGTTTAAAGCAGTTGAACAGGACACATAAATTAAGAACCAAGGTGGCTATTTAGCCTATGTCTAACTCAAAAGCAGTGCAAAATGGTGGATGCATATAGGTGTCACCATCCATCATCAGGCGATAGAATCCAGCAGGCTATCAACAAAGTTACGCAAAAAAGACACGACTTCTTTACCCATGCAACGGGAACAAGTAGAGAAGACATCAAGACAACGTTAATTTCCAGCTTCAAGTTATGTTTTGTACTTGTAGCCCTTTACTTAAAGTCGGTTCAATCACATTAGGCGTACAGAAAATTGTACCGTAAATGAGAGCTGCTTCCATTCCAAAAAATCAAAGTCTAGTTGGCAAAACGAAAACTTAAAAATAATAGAAAAATTCAAACTTTTCTCTGCTGATTACTATAAGTCAATGAGTTTTATTTATCAAAAGAAAGTTTCATTGTCCTTGACAAACACATACTTTTACAAGTTCTCGTTATGTAACTAAACAATTTTTGTGGACGGAGGGAGTATTTTTTATCGATAACATACAAAAGAATTGCTTTATGGATAATAAATGTAAGACAACATATCATATTGCACATAGAAACGGAAAACAGTAGCAGTTCACACGTAGACACATTTTTTCCACCGGACAACCAAGCATGCTCAAACTGCAGAGAATTGATAAAGGTCTACCAACCACACAAGGAGACCACCCCAGATGGTTAAGCTACATATTAACCACTAACCTTGGAGCAAAAAGAAAGAATCTCAACGAAATACAAAAACAAAACAAACCATGAGGAACTCGAGCAACTTCGTGGCCCATGGACCAGATCGGACCTTTGGATCAGTCGTAACAGATGGGGAGTTCACCTAGAAAATCATTCACTTCTGAGTTCTGACCCTAAGTAAACAGAAATATAATTTAGGTATTAGAGAGGGAGCGACCTACTAAATAATCATCGCCACATAAAAAGACAGAAAGAAACGAACACCCTCATAATGCTCTGCTCCTTCCACAAGTCTAGAGACTCCATTTTCCAACTGCCATCACCTCCCCTGGCTGTCTCCGTATCAGTGTCACAATAATTTCACAGAGATCTCAATAACCAGCCGGCTCAGTCCCAACCAACCAAGAAGGTTAAGATGGTCCAGAAAGCAAAACAACTACATAGATAGATGTCAAGAGACTGAAGAGAGTCTACTAGTTTCTATTTCCTATTAGATTTCTTCTTTTTTTCTGCCTTTGAGAAACAAAATGAACATATCATTCTGAATAGTAGATCTAGCAGTTCCCAAAAGCTATTCCCAAACAAATTGGGGTGAAAAGGAGCAAGTTCTGGAAACACTTTCTATGTTTATATGACGCTGAAAAATTAAATCCATCTTGTTCTCAAACTTCTCTTTCCTAGCGACTTCAATAAACATGTCGATGTTTTGTCGCGTTCCCTTTATAGCACGAAAACTCAATGAATAAAATGTTTGAAATAGGGAGTAAATGTGATGCTCAGCGACAAACAGGCTTAGATAATTAAAATTAAGAACCAACAAAAGCCGCTTGTCTATTTAAACTATGCAGAACAACGTAAAGCCCCACAAAAGTCCAGAGAAATAATTGGTCAAACCTCATATATGAGAGACCCAGCTTCATTCCATATATTGCACTAAGCAGATATGCATCAAGTTAGAGAAAAGTGACTTGCTCTCAATTTCCATCACATTCTCCAAGGGAAATATGAAAGCCAACTACTTTAATTTGTAATATCTTGAAAACTGACCATATTTCCATGACAACAAACTAAGCCCTTCCTACTTTTCTTTTCCTATTTCAACGACCTTCCTGATTTCAACCCCCATGGCAAGTGAAAACTTAACAAGTTACATAAAATCCCATGTAGAGAGAGACACTATTTACTACCTGCTTCCTTTTGCTTCTCCCCCTCCTCCTCCTCCTCGTCCTCCTTGTTCTAGCCACTAACAACAGTATTTTCAGGACTTTCCAACTTGTTTAGCAACACCAGGCTCTCTGCATAAGTATCCGTGTAAAATGCATGCCAGTTTGAGTACATGTTGCCGGATGTGCCATGTATTCCAAGATAGCTAATGTGTTTGCTCTGGTAATCGCAGGAAACCAAATCCTCATCACGCGTGGAAAATATAACTTCACCGTTTTTTCTCAACCCAAGGGGCCTCAACAAAACTCCACAAAGTTCGATTCTGAATAGTTTGGCCCAAGAAGTTGCCACGCCGTACTCCTTCATCATCCAAACCGAATAATGCGGGTCATTATCATTTACACAGTGCTGGAACAAACACAGGGATTCCTTAAATACAACAAGGCTACCCTCATGGATAGTACCATCCGGAACCAATATCTCGTTAAAAACCTCATCACTCATGTTGAACGACAAGATCGTATAGCGAAAACGGGTCAATAGAGTCCCCTGATGAAATGCCATCCAATGGGCAGCCCCATTGACATAAGCCTGTCGATATTTCTCCTTAATCATTAACGGAAGTGCTTTCTCATTAATATACCGCCAACGACCAGTCTTGAGCGTGTAAATCTCAATCTCAGGCGGAATACTATCACAACCCACACCCGTGTGCACAACTCTAACCACCCTAAAGTCATTTGTGACCGGATCGAATCCAAACCCCAGGCAATGCTTATGGGGACCGTGCGATTGAAACGTGACATTATATGTAGGAATAGCAAAAACCCTCCTAATAGAGGGATTCCACAGGAACATATCGTCCATGTAACCATATTCCTGATCATCAGACAGGCAAATAACCCCATTACAGCTACCAACGACAGAGTAACCAACAGAGTCGAAAGGATAATCGAAGGTTTTGAGTTGACGGAATGAGTCGTTACCGTCGAGTACCAGAGAGTAGTGATCTTGCTTGGGTATATCAGTGCGGTAGCGAACGAGGAGGCAATTGTTGTCGGGGTTAGAAGCCGTTCGATGGAGGTGGTGAGAGATGAATTTGGGGTTGGTGATGAGAGAGTGCCATGACTTGCACACGGGAGTGAGTCGCACCAGAGACTCGGCGGGTAGTCGTGTGAGGACGTCGATCAGCACGTCTAGGGGAAGGTAGTCCGACATTTATAGGGTTTTGCGCAGAAGTAGAGGCAAAAGAGCGTTGGTTTAGCGATTGTTAGGGTTTATCAATCAATCTGCGTCCCCATAAACCCTAATTCTTTCTCTAGTCGGTCGAAAACCCTGATGGGAGTAGTATATGATTAGTGATACTGCTGCCGGTAGGGCTGTAAATGAACTGAGTCATTCGCGAACTGTTCGAGGCTCGGTTCGGTAAGAACTCGTTCGAGTTCGATTCGTCTACTAAACGAACTGAACCTGAACCTCAATTCTAGACTCGTTCCGTAAATGAGCCGAACCTGAGCCTAACGGTATTCGGCTCGATTAGGTTCGCGAACCTATACTTAAATTTAATTAATAATTCAATAGGGGTCTATTTGTAAATGTAAAATTTTTTTAAGGTTGTATATATAATTCAATACTAATTTTTCTCCCAGATTCTATACGATTAATGAGAGAGTTTAGGTTCGCTCGAATTTAATGAGTTGAGCAGAATCAAACCTGAGCCTTGACGAGTTCAATTCGAGCTTAGATTCGGCTCGGCTCGATTTATTTGAGTTTAACAAGCCAAACTCGAGCCAAGATGTTCAAGTTCGAATCGAACTCGAGCCGAACTCTAGTCAGACTAGTATCTTAACGAACCCAACCGATCCGAATCCAAGCCTTGAAAAATTTTAACGAGCCGAACTCGAGCCAAGTTGTTTAGGCTCGAATCGAACTCGAGCCGAACTCATACCTTAACGAACCCGAGCTGAACTTAACAAGGTTCGGCTCGATTCGGTTCGTTTACAACCCTAACTACCAGCGCCTACAACCCTTCGGAATTTGGATTGTGTGGTGTGAGGATCCAGAGGTGCTGTGGTGCACCCAGTGTAGTACACATGTAGGGTAACTCACAACCATTGTTCTCATTAATTAATAATCCAGATTAAAAAAAATTACCGACAAAAGATATTTATTATCGGTCAAAATTAAACAACATATCTCAAATTATTGATTGAAGAGACCGACTGTTACAGATGACCAGAAGAGCTATGCACACAAATAAACTTTGCAAAGATCATACACAAATTTTTTTGGGATCCATTTCAGGTTTTGCAAAAGATGATGCGAACCAATTAATTGTTTTAAATAATATTTTATGAATTTCTGTAAAATATTAGCTCAGTCGGATTTGGATTTCAGTAAGAGATTTTTCAGAATTCGTAGGACGAATCACTCAATTTTCCCCAACGAATTATGAAAAAGCCATTATCGATATCATGCGGAGCTAATTTTTTTTACAGAAAACCACGAGAGAGTATTATAAAAAAATTAGTGGCTCGGATCATTTTTTCAGGACCCAATGTAAGCCCTACAATAAAATTTGTGCAAGATCTGTTCAAAGTAATTTGTACAAATAGACTTTTTGTAATAAAAAAAAAAAAAGGGTTAGTGGTTTCTCACAAAATTTCACCATTTTTTACGAGAAATTATGAAAACAAAATAAATCTTTCCGTTACACTTACACATATTCCTCGTTATTTCTCACCCATTTATTCGTGGCCTTTTTGCAAGCTAGAAATGATCTTGTTTTTAACAACAAAAGATGGGCAGTAGACGCGGTTAGTGGGAAAGCTCAAGCTGGTTTTCTAGAGTTTTTAAAGGCAAATGAAAAGGTTTCCTCACCTATGTTCAGGGAGCATAGTTCGGATATAAGTAATTGGAAGCGTTCGGAGGAAGGTACGGTCAAGATTAATGTTGATGCTGCGGTTTCTAAGGAGCTAAATGCAGTGGGAATGGGTGCCATAGCTAGGGGAGTAGATGGAGTTATATTGGGTGTATCAATCAAAACTCATGTTGGTATTAGCTCTTCCAAAATAGCAGAGGCGCTTGTCATTCAGGATGGACTGTACATGGGTCTTGCGTTGAATCTTTTCAAGGCTATAGTTGAATCCGATGCAGATAAGAGTTGTGTGGCGACGAAGACTCCGGGCAAGGATATTGTTGTTCTAGTTCATGATTGTCTAGCCCTCAAGGGCTTGTTTTTAGCTTGTGATTTTAATTCTGTTAAAAGTTATTGTAATCGGGCTGCACATATTAGTGCCAAGAAAGCCCTTTCTAGCGGTTCGTCCGAGTTATGGACGACTACTCTGCCTCCATGGGATTCTATCCTTTCTAATGTCTAGGCGTTCCTTCACCCTTCAGATTAATAAATTTTTCTCTTTTCTACCAAGAAAAACAAAAAATAAGTTATAGACCCATATTCCCGCTAACTCCAACCCAAAACCAAAATGCACTGCAAAAAATTCCTTCAACTTTTATGTCAAAAAACATGAGAAATTTTTGGTGCCGGGTAGGTACTACCCACATGGTGTCCGAGCAGCCCATCCGAGTTATTCAAAAGTGTGTTGAACGGTCTAGATTGAAACTCTCTCTCTTCTCAGCCCACCACTCTCTCTCCTCTTTCTCTCTCCAAATCTAAGCCGTCCAATAGAAATGGACGGTCCGGATGCACTGCTTGAGCACCAGTTCAAAGATGGAGCCAAAAGGATCTAGTACGGGCGGCTGCAACGGAAATAATTTTAGAAAATGCAATTATGTGTAAAAAATAATTATTATTCTCAACTTATATAAACTCGCCATTGCTAGATTTTTTTTCCCCCCATATATGTACTAGTCCTAAATTCTCTATATTTTTTTCAACAAATGATACCCAAAATAGTATTCTAAAACTTAATTCAATGGACTAAAGTGAAATAATATAAAGAATGAGGTCTAATTTAGAAAAGAAAAAAAAAACTCTACACTTTAGCCTAAAACAACTTAACCTAAAAAATTAAACAAATTAGGGTAAATTTCACTAACCTCCCTCCACGTTTCTGAAATTGCACTATCCTCCCCTCTGCTTCTATTGTCTGTTGCACTTTACCCCAGCCGTTTGGTTGACGTTACGGAAGGCAACTAACGATGATGAGGTCAGCATGGAACAATTTGTAAATGCCAATTTTACCCATGGGACCCACAGGTCTAACCTTTCCCTCCATTTTCTCTTTTCACCACATCCGGCTGGTACCCATCTGTCACACCCTCAATTTTAAACATAATAATAATAAAATTTCCATAATAAAAATCTCACAAATATCCATACTATAACCCCAAAAGGATTTAACATCCCAATTTTCATAAATTACACTTCAATGTCCAAATGTTTACAAAAGGTGCATCATCGGCTCGATGGCCCCAAATTCAACAAAAGTATCAAATGGAGTTACAAATACATCTTTCAAAAAGTGATTTACAAAGATGGCTAAGTAACTTCTTCAATGTTAGCTTTCAAAAGATTTTCCACGGTCAAGCACTCCAAGCATGCAACTACTGCCCAAGGTTAGTACCTAAAATATAATGTAAGGTTTGAGCTATACTAGCCCAGTAGAAAGCTATAATCTAACAATGTATGCAAATGAAATGCAGGAACGGTCACAGAATGAAAGATGGCAACTCAAAACCAATAGAAGGGCAACCATAGTAATTCAATTCCAACCTTGCATTTTCAAAACCAATCAGGTGTCTTACTGAACAAACTTTGAAAACACCATATGCCAAAACGTATCTCGTACATGTGTCATGAGCCGAAGCTCCACTGGGCCAGTTAAAGGACCCCAATGTTCTCTGCCAAGCTCTTTACCCATTCGGGATGTCCTGAAGTATCAAATACGAGCATATAGCTCAAACCGGGCCAATTAAAGGACTCCGATGTCCTCTGCCAGGCTCTTTACCCATTCGGGATGTCATAAATGTTCTTGTCGTGTCCGTAAGTTTCAAAATCCTTTTGTCAACACATTCATCCCTTTCCAATCCAACAATGATTTATAAAATGATTTTCGTGAAATCAAGTTCAAATGAGCATTAAGGTCATGGGAGTGTTCAACGAGGTCTTCGATTACAAGTAATCAAGTAAGGGATCATTCGGGAAGTGTTTCAATGGGTTGGAAGTGATTAAAAACCAAAACGGTGAAGTACGAAGCAAAACAGCAAAAGTTGGAGATAAGCAACAGGGATCGATACCTAACACAAAGGTATAGATACCATTTGGTCAAAAATGGTTCCAGACGCAAGGGTATCGATAACAATGGCAAAAGGTATCAATAACAATAGATTTTCTGGGTTTTGGAGTTCAAAGGTATCGATACCTATGAAAATGGTATCGATAACAACGGGTTTTCTGGGCTTGGTAACGTAAAGGTATCAATAACATAGCTGTTCGAGCAGATTTTCTGCAGATTTCAATGGGTTTCTCAACAACAACAACCACAACAATATCAACAACGATCAATGGCAAGAATCAAACTACAAGAAACAAGTCATAAACATATATTGAAAGTTAGAACTCCCTACCTCAAAGATCGAAGAACGAATTCAAAGAATTTCCAAGCCCTAGCCCCAAATCTTGAAACCGAACGGAATATGCCTCCACCGAGCTCAAACCAGCGAAAGACGGGCCATAATCTGCGTAGTAGTGAAGGACTAAAGGCTGGTTTGTAAGGATTTTGGGTGATTTAGGTGGAACTTGAGTGAGAGTGAGAGTGAGAGATGAGAGCCGAGAGAGGGAGGAGTCGGGAGAGTGAGAGAGTGGAGAATGGGAAAGTTATTCCCTACACCCTCACAATATACACACTACACACACATCACACTTTCACCCCTCCATTGCAACACCTTATCACATTAGCCCCCAATTCTCGATATTTCAAATCAATTTCCTCCTTTTATTCCTTATAAAACATTTAAATCAATTTTATGAATTTACGGGTCTTTACACCATCTCCGGCCAAGAACTCCCATTTATCTTAAAATAAGAAGCCCTCCATTCTCTCTTCACATGTGATTTTTTATTTTTTATTTATCTTTATTCACTTTCTTTTTTTCATTTGTTAGTTTTGTGTCAATTTTTTTGTGACTTATTGATTCATGTAAAAAAAAAAAAAAACTAGTATATTTTTTACTTATTTTTGTCTTTTAAAAAAAATTATGAGTTTTGATCATTTTTTTTTACTTTTTTGATTTTTCTCGTCAAGACACATTAATAAGTCATAAAAATTTGACACAAAACTAACAAATACGAAAAAAATTAAATAAAAACAAAAAAAAATCGCTCTCGACTTTTAATCCAAACCTAGCCCAAGACAACTACTAATTAAACCAAGCCAAAATGCAAAGAACCGAACTCGGGCATACACATGCGAAATGAACAAATTTTGCTCGAGCATACCTATGTGAAATGGAAGTATGTCTGCTATGTATTCCAAATGAATTGCAATGTAATGGAAACAAAATGGAATTTAGCACGGCAAATAAATTTTGCTCTAGATCAGTGAGATGCATCACAACAGTACACGTGTATTTTTTGCAACCTTACACACTCTTTCTCAGTCCTTTTTAGCTTTTCCCCTTTTACTTGTTCTTTTTTTATTCATTACAAATACATGGGCAGAAACGTATAGTTACATTTCCCATTAACGGGCGTTAACCGACAAAAAGCAGAAAGGAGGACAGTGCAATTTTAGAAACGTGGAGGGAGGTTTCTATCTTTGTCAGAAACCTCAGGGTAGGTCAGTGAAATTTACCCAACAAATTAACCAAAACAGTTGGCACTGTGCACAACTCGGCAATAGTGGATTTCTCGTTTGGTAGACTTTTAGATTTCAAAGTTTCCAATGCTAACACTGTGCAGTAATGAAATTTTGAAAAATCAAAAAATTATTTATCGTTGGGTGTTTTGAATGGATTTCTCAAACTCTCTCTCTTCTCACCTCACCACTCCCTCTCTCCAAATCTAAGCCGTCCAAAACTAAAATGGACGATCCGGATGCACTGCTTGTGCACCAATTCAAGGATGGAGCCAGAGGGGTCTAGTAGGGGCGGCCGACACGGCAATAATTTTAGAAAATGCAATCATTATATGTAAAAAATAATAATTATTCCCAACTTATATAAACTCGCCACTGCTAGATCCCCCCCCCCCCCCCCGGATATATGTACTAGTCCTAAATTCTCTATATTTTTTTCAAGAAATGATATCCAAAATAGTATTCAAAAACTAAATTCAATGGACTAAAGTGAAATAATATAAAGAATGAGGTCTAATTTAGAAGGAAAAAAACTCTACACTTTAGCCTAAAATACAAATTAACCAAAACAGTTGCCACTATGCACAACTCGGCAATAGTAGATTTCTTGTTTGGTTCAAAGTTTCCAATGCTGACACTGTGCAGTAATGAAATTTTGAAAAATCAAAAAATCATTTATTGTTGGGCGTTTTGAATGGATTTCTCAAACTCCATTAGAAAAAGGTTAATCTTCTTCAATTTTTCAATATTCAATTGAAATTAGAGAAATTATTGAATGTTTTGAATCCTTTATTGAGTTTGTATTGGCTATTGAGCAATACATGGTATTTACACTATATGAAAGAAATATAGCATGCAGTTTATCGATTTGTGAAAACTAATATGCTAGGTAATCATGGTCAAAAAAATAATTGACTTATTATTTAAAAAACGAAGTGTTGACCATATATTGCAATGCATCTTTATATACTTTTTAATATAGGTAGGATAATATCCTGACTCCGCAAAAATTTCTAAAAAAACCACCTCTCTTCCTCTCCCCCCGCTTTCAGAATTCCCAACCAAGGTCTCTCCTCCATGAATATTCCCCTCCACTTTTCCAAGTCCTAGCCTCCCGCCGCCATGCCACTGTCCCGCTATGGACCACTCGTCGACATCGGCTTTTGCACTTGTTTTTTTTTTTTTGAAAAGTCCAATCATATTTCACGTTTTCTCTCCCTCTCAAAATTAAAAAAGTTCAAATTCTTAGAATTTAGGATGGGGTTTGGACTTTGGAGGCTTTTTACTCTCAAATACATTTACTTATAGTATAACGTAATTTTTTTTTTGTTACAAAAAAATAAACTTGTAAATATTTAGGACTGGGGGTTTGGAGTATTTGGAGTCGAACTACATTTGGTTATAGTATAGTATAGATATACACACACATTACAGCATCTCTACTCTTGGTTATAGTATAGTATAGATATACACACACATTACAGCATCTCTACTCCTTATTCAATTTTTTACTCAAATTTGAGTAAAAGCTTCATTTGATATGAGGCAATTCATTGGGCAATGCAAATTTAGGCATAAATTTGAGTAAAGATTTCATTAATGGCATAGTGGTAAATTTGAGGGGGAGAAAATAGTCTTCAAAATTTGAGCGAGGATTTGGTTCATCCCCAAATTTGGTGAGAAATTTGAGTAAAAATTTGGTATGAATTTGAATAAGGAATGGAGTGATATTTTGGTGATTTTTACTCAAATTTAAGTTTGAGTAAGGGGTGGAGATGCCCTTATCTATTCTATCTCTTCTCTTCTATAAACAAAGAACATCTTTCGGTTTGAACTTAATATTGTTTGACCAATGGGTTAATGATATTCGATCAATTCAATTTTTTTACTCAGCGGCGGCAGCCTGCAAAGGGTTAGGTTTTTATGGGTGTTGGGTTGGGCTGGGCTTGGCTTGTTCTCGGGCCGGGCTTGTCCCGTATTTGAGTTTGAATGTATAATATGAGTTTATAGACTCCTAAGGCCATCTACTGTGGTATAATCAAAAACCAATTATTTTTAAAGTTAACAATATTGGTGCAAAAGATGGCTCACAATGGTATAATCAAACTTAGCAATATCCTTAGAAATAATCAAATTTTGGGCTTTAGATAACCAAAACTAGCAACTTTTTTAATAATCAAAATTTGTGAACCCCACACCACATAAGTTAACTGGTTCCAAAATTTGTATACACGCGTGTTTCAATTGGTATTTTCTCCTCATCTTTTTTGTCTGCTCTATATCTTTTTCACTTCACCCATAAACTGTTCCTCTTTCTTTCCCTCAAAAAATAAAGCTCATATCTCTCGATCATCTACAGACTACAATTCAACCCATCGTCGCTGGATTAAGGTATTTCACTCTTCTTTCCCGTTTCTATTTATTCCTTTTTTTGTTTCTATTTCACTAGCGCTTCATCTTCATCTTACAAGTAATTTGTTTTCCTTTTTTTCTTTTGATTTTCTTTCATTTGGCTTTGGAATTGTGACTGTTATTCTATCGTTTGGGAAGGAGCGGTGCTCAAAAATTTCATTAAGAGGGAAGGAGAATGGGAGGGAAGCTCTGAATCTTCTGATTTTTCCCTAAATAAAGGAGGGAAACGATAGATATTCCTCCCAAAAAAATTAATAATAAGAGGGAAGGAAGTCACCGATTTTTTTCCCCATAATTAAAGGAGGAAATCGATATACTTTTGCCAAAAAAAAATGTTATGGAGGGAAGTGAATGACGGGAAATAGTGGGGGAGAGAGAGTGTGTGAAATTGGAGTGAACCTCTTATTTTGGTTATGGACTTAAAGTGACCTGTCATGACCCAAATTTGAAGGGTAAAATTCGTGACATGGCCAGTGATTTTAAAATCACCACAGGCTTTGATATCAACAACCATAAAATTTTATTCTAAAAACTCCAAGGTCTATAATTTAAAATATATTAGGCTTAAATACTTAAATGGTCCTTACAAAATAGAGTTGGTTTCATTTTCGTCGTTATAAATTTTTTTGTGTCAATTTCGTCCTTCAAGTTTGTGACTCAATTCAATGTCACCCTTGCCGTCAACCAATGGACTGAATTCGCCTACTTGGATAACGGAAGCCTTATTCGGTACCTACCTGGCTCACGTCTCTAATATTACCAATATTGTTTTCTACCAAAAAAAGACGCACAAGAACAATCTGCCATTCAATTACATTATGAACATGCGACAAAAAAAATCAAAAACGACATAGGTTTAGAGAAAACGCTCTCTAGACTCTTTTCATTCAATAATAATCAATCACTATCTTGCCCCGAAGGCTAGAAAAACCCTAACTCTAATTGATTGGCCTCAAAACGGACACCGAATCAATTAATAACGGAAATTACCAAAAATGAAAAAATTCAGAATAATAGCAAAACTAGAAAATAGAGAAAATTGTAAGACTTCTCTCAAAATAATGACTTAATTCAGATTTTTCTTGCCCAAGTTATTATTAGCAAGTCAAATATTTCCTTAAAAGGCAAATTTGAGCTTCCGAAGGCCTAAACAGCCTTAAACGGCTAAAAAACCACGGGTTTGGCCATGTGCATTGACCGTTGGGCCGTTTCAAATTGAACCCAAATGCGTACAAAGAGGGGACCACAAATGCGTACAAAACAGACATTTTTTAACAGAGAAAAAGGTAGGTGAAAGATATAAAAAACCACGCACACTTCAAAATTGTCCCCCACTAAAAAAATTAATATATAAACTGATGATACAAATTAGTACTATAAACTAATGATGTTCCTGTAATAAACAACATCTTTTGGGTGGAAAACCTTAAACCATTCGCATTAAAAACTTGGGTAACAGACTGGAAGGATGGCAAGGGTGAATTCCATCCACTAGTTGACGGCAAGGGTGATATTGAACTGAGTCACAAACTGAAAGGACGAAATTGACACAAAAAAATTTATAAGGATGAAATTGAAACCGACGCTATTTTGTAAGGACCATTTAAGTATTTAAGCCAATATATTACAACAGAGCTTGTTAGCGTCTGAACTCAGTACAAACTTTGAACTTCAGTAAGTAAAATACATCATTGTGGCCAACACGCACGTGCCACTTATCATCACATCCTTTTATTATTTAGCCATAACTACTGGAATCTTTCACATATAATAACAACCTTCCTTAACCTTGAATACCTGAAAAGATTTTATGAAAACACAAAACCAATTCAGTAAGTTGCGATATACTAAGGCTACATAATGAACATGGGATTAAGTAGGATAAAAACATTGCATTATAATCTATCAGCTTGCAAAATCGTAAAAGAGAGAACAATCATATTCAAGTTGCAATCACCACAAGTGAGACAAGGATAGATATATCAATTATCATCATATTATCATATTGACCATCATTTTAACCATCATAGGCGGTAATCCGGTAGCTCGGGGAGCTACCCCAGCAAAACAATGGCATTGATATCAATCCAGTGAATACCCGGCCGTATCATTTCCACAATCCATAGGCGCCAATTCAAACATAGCTCGTCAGAGCTCTTCGCCTAGATGTTACACCAATATCCTTTAAACTCTCTGTTAAGAAAATAAATCCCATGTCTTTTTATAAAAGTCTTTTTCTTTTCACAATTATACTTATATAATTTATTTTTATTCAACATAAGATTTAATAAAACAATCACAAAACAAGTTTTGGAAAAATAATATGTGGCCAGAGTATATTTGTAACTCACCTTTTTGCCTCTGTAATTTACCGTATCGTATTAGGACCTAATACTTTTTCTCCTCCCTTGTTCTTCTTCTTTTTTTTTTTTTTTTACTTTCTCCTTCCTTCTTTCTCTCTTTTCTTTCTTCCTTTTGTTGGTGCCGTGTGTGTGATGTGTGTGCTTGTGTTTGTTGTGCATGAAGGGGAGGGGGCCTATTTATACTTGTAACCACAAGACCTAGAATATTCTAACATATCTAGCCATATCTTATCATATCTAGCCATATCTTATATTATCTAACAAAATCTAGAATTATCTAACAAAATCTAGAGAAAATCTTATATAATCTAAGACAAATCCAAGTATATCTATTAAGATTTAAGGATATCTAAAGTATCCCTACAATACCTAGGAATATCATGATGAAATCTAGCATTATCTTTCATAAGATCCAACCATATCTTTTAGAATTATCTCCTATAGAATCCTTTGGAATCTAGAATTATCCTAGAGTATCTAATATAATCTAGCAAATCTTATCTAATCTTATCTAATCTTATCCAAAATCTTATCTAATCTTATCCAAATCTTTCAATATCTAGTAATGTCTAAAAAAAATCCAACTATATCTATTGAGTAACTTATCCGATTCTTTCCGGATTATTTCTTATGCCTTGCGAGAGCACGTACCGCATTGTTGTTAACAAGGTTGGGAAATACTTGTAGAATTTAATAAAAATTGCCACCTAAAAAAAATACCCTAATCTTTAATAAACCCTGAATCATGATCGATATACTCCTTAAATCCTAACGGTAAGCGGCCCATTGAAAGTTAGCTCCTTATTTGTTTTTTTTAAAATTCTTTTTAGCGTCTTATTTGTATATAAAAGTTAGGGTGTTACATCCTCCCCTCCTTAAAAAGTTTGGTCCTCCAAACTTGGCAAAACTTAGGAGTTAAATTATGGTAATACCTTCGTCAAATAATTCAGGATAACGTTGTCACATGTCATCCTCTTTTTCCCAAGTGGCTTCACCACCCGAGTGGTTTTCCCACCAAATTTTAACTAGAGGAATGACTTTGCTTTGTAACTGTTTGACTCGTCGATCCATAACATGAATGGGACGCTCTTCATAAGTTAGATTCTCTTATAGCTCAATCGGAGGCTGAGTGAGTACATGTGAAACGTCTGCTACGTAAGGTTTGAGCATAGAAACATGGAAAACAACATGAACATTAGTGAGTTCAAATGTCAACGCGAGACGATAAGCAACAGGCCCAACCCTTTCGATAATTTCAAAGGGTCCCACATATCGAGGATTCAATTTACCCTTTTTCCCGAAACATATAACTCCTTTCATTGGCGATATCTTCAGAAAAACCCAATCGCCTACTTGAAATTCTAATTCTCTCCTTCCAGTGTTTGCATAACTCTTTTGACGATCTTGTGCAGTCTTCAGCTTCCCCTGGATTAACTTGATTTTCTCTGAGGTTTCAAAAGTCAAATCTGGACCAGATAGTTGACCAACGCCAACTTCTGTCCAACATGTTGGTGATCTACATTGTCTGCCATACAAAGCTTCGAATGGCGACATTCCGATACTTGCATGATAACTGTTATTATAAGCAAACTCGGCAAGAGGCAGGTGCTCTTCCAAGCTCCCTTGTAGATCTAATGAACATGCACATAACATATCCTCTAAAGTTTGGATAGTGCGTTCCGATTGTCCATCGGTTTGTGGGCGGAAAGCAGTGTTAAAGTTCAATCGTGTTCGTAATGCCTTCTGAAAGCTTTGCCAAAAACGAGAAGTGAATCTTGTATCTCGATCTGACGTGATAGACACTGATACTCCATGAAGTCGAACAATCTCACGAACATATAGAGCCGCCAATTGATCCATAGTATGCGTCATTTTTACCGGCAAGAAATGTGCTGTTTTTGTCAATCGGTCAACGATTACCCAAATTGAGTTGTTTCCTTTAGAGGTACGTGGCAACCCAACTATGAAATCCGTAGTAAGGTGTTCCCACTTCCATTCCGCTATCAGTAGAGGTTGTAATAATCTTGCTGGTTTTCGTCATTCTGCCTTTATTTGTTGACATTATAGGCATTGATTAACATAATCAATGACGCTCTTTTTTAATCCCATCCACCAATAAGTTTTTTTCAAATCTTGGTACATTTTCATCTGTCCGGGATGAACTGCAAGCTTGGACTTGTAACACTCATCCAAAATTCGTTGTTGAATGTCTGATACGTTGGGTACACAAATTCGATCCCGAAACTTCATTAGGCCATCAATGATCTTAAAGTCCGGATGTGGTGCACCCTCGATCTCTTCGCAAATCTTCTGCAACTTAGGATCCTTTATTTGTTTTTGCCTAATCTCTTCTATGATTGCTGGTTGAGCCACAATACATTATTTGGCCTAGGGATCTTTACTTCTAACTCCATTTGATCCATCTCATCTAGTAGAACCCGTTGCTCTGTGAGTAAACAACTCAAGTTAGTTGTTGCCTTCCGACTGAGAGCGTCTGCTACGATATTTGCCTTCCCAGGGTGATATTGACTATTGATGTCGTAGTCCTTGATCAGCTCCAACCATCGTCGTTGCCTCATGTTTAGCTCCTTTTGCTTGAATATGTACTTCAAACTTTTGTGGTCGGTGTAGATTTCACAAGAGACTCCATACAAATAGTGTCGCCAAATTTTCAGTGCAAAGATCACAGCCGCTAACTCAAGATTGTGTACAGGATAATTCTTCTCATGTGACTTCAATTGTCGTGAAGCATAAGCAATGACTTTGCCATGTTGCATTAGTACACATCCCAATCATTGTCATGACGCATCGCTGTAAATGACAACACCTTCCACTCCATCGGGAAGTGTAAGGATCGGTGCTGTGGTAAGTCTTCGCTTCAACTCCTGAAAACTTTGCTCACATTTTCCATTCCAGACAAATGGCTCACCCTTTTGAGTCAACTCAATCAACGGCACTGCAATCTTAGAGAAGTTCTGAACGAATTTTTGATAATAGCCTGCGAGACCTAAGAAACTCCTTACTTCTGTCACAGTAGTAGATCTCGGCCAATTCACTATAGCCTCAACCTTCTGAGGGTCCACCGAGATACCTTCTCCACTGATAACATGTCCCAAAAACACCACCTTGTTCAGCCAGAATTCACATTTCTTGAATTTAGTGTATAGCTTCTGCTCCTGTAATGTCTACTAAACATTCCGCAAGTGCACCGCATGTTGAGCCTCATCTTTGGAGTATACAAGGATGTTGTCGACGAAGACAATCACGAACTTGTCTTAGTAATTCTTGAAGACGCGATTCATCAGGTCCATGAATGTTGCAGGAGCATTTGTATCACCAAATGGCATTACAAGGAACACATAATGACCGTACCGAGTCCGAAATGCCGTTTTCTCCACATCTTCAGTCTTTATCTTCAGTTGATGATATCCTGATCGCAAGTCAATTTTGGAGAATATACGAGCTCCTTGTAACTGGTCGAAAAGATCATCGATTCTTGGTAACGGATACTTATTCTTGATTGTCAACTCATTTAGCTCTCTATAATCGATGCATAATCTCATCGTTCCATCCTTCTTTTTGACAAAGAAGACAGGGGCACCCCAAGGTGAGGTACTCGGCCTAATAAATCCTTTGTTAAGTAACTCTTGCAACTGAATCTTTAATTCCTTCAACTCAACTGGGGCCATACGATACGGAGCCTTTGAAATTGGTTGGGTCCCTGGGGCTACCTCTATTGTGAATTCAATCTCTCGATCCACCGGTGTCCCAGGTAGATCCTCAGGAAAGACGTCTAGAAACTCTCGAACTACGGGAATATCAGGAGGTTTTAACTCCTCTACTGGAGTTGATAAAACACTGCAAAGGAATCCCTGACAACCCTTTTTAAGTAGTCGTCGGGCTCGAGTAACAGATACTAAGTACGGGGGTGAAGTTACTCCCATACCCTTGAAGCAAAATTCACAATCAAGGCTTTTGATGATAATGCTTTTGTTGGTACAATCGATGGTGACATGATAAGCAGATAGCCAGTCCATACCGAGGATGACGTCAAAGTGACTCATCTCTAGGGGTATGAGATTCATGGAAAGACAAATACCGCCAAAATGTAAGTCACAGTCCCTATGGACTGTCATGCAGATCGTACTACTACTCATGGGTTGCGAGACTAAGAGTTCGAACCTAAGGGGTTCGGGTTGAGTGAGGAGTTTCATGGAAAATTTCAATGATACACAGGAATGCGAGGACCCAGAGTCTATCAATACATAAGCAGGTAAAGAACATAGCAACACGTTACCTGCCACCACATTCTCATTGTTGCACGGGTCCCCTGGTACCAAGTCAAACGCCCTACCCTGGACTTGAGCGTTCGGCTTTGCGGTCCTGCTTACTGGCACAGCATTTGCTCCGCCTGGAAGATTAGGACACTCGTTTTTGTAGTGTCCTTGACGACCACAACCGCAACAAGCAATGGTTGAACGACAAATCCCAAAATGTTCTTTTCATCATGTTTGACATCTTGGTACTCGTTCTCTCTGATCTCCGCCTTGTCTACCATTGTTCGTTGGCCCCATGTTTGGTCTCTTATTTGCTCCTCCTCCGTTCTTGTTTCCAATGCCAGAAATTTGCCTTTTGTAATTCTCAGTGAATCTCCTTGATTCTTCAATCTCTTGTTCCACCAACAAAGCTCGATCCACTACATCGGCGTATGTTGGCAACCTCATTGGTCGCACAACTTTCCTAATTTCGTACTTCAATCCATTTTCAAATTTTCTGGCCTTTTTATTTTCATCAGCAACTATGTGCGGTGCGTACTCGACGAGATTAGTAAATTCGGCTTCATAAGCCGTTACCGTCATAAATCCTCATTGCCTTAATTGTTGAAATTTTGTAGACTTGGCATCTTGGATTGATTGAGGAAGATACTAGCCCTTGAATAGAGCCAGGAATTGCCTCCAGTTGATTCCTTGATTTTGTGGTTCAATTATCTCCCACCAGCGTTTTGCTTCGCCTTGTAGTTGATAGACTGCCAATGCCACCTTTTGTTGATCGGTGCAGCGCATCACCTTGAAGATCTTTTCAAGGGCCGAAATCCAGGATTTGACAATCTTGGCATCCATCCCTCCGGTAAATGTCGGTGGCTTCAATTTGAGAAATTCTTTCACATTTGGTTCACCTCCCTGTCTTGGAATCACTGGTGGAGACGGTGGAGGGATTTCTATTCCTGCTGGGGGTGAAGGAGGTGGGAGAGGTGTCTGTAGCATTTGCTGCTGCAAATTTTGAATGACACCAGCCAAGTTGGCCATCATTCCCTCCGGCCTTATGAATCTGCCGTTGTTGTCCTCAGTTGGTAAGGTTGTTGACCCTGAGTCGTCGCCGTTGGCCATTCTGATAACTAAACAACAAAACAAGCATAACACTTTATCGAAAAAGCATATATTATACCAATTTTATTGTATCGCACACGTTAATTTTTATCAAATTCTTATGCAAATTTATACACATCTATATAGGGTCGTCCCTGAGACTAGCAGATTCGGAACCTTCCATAAATGTCCATAAGATTGATTGAGTCCATACTACAGAAGTTGTTAATGGTTACCTAAGTGTTCAAAATTTGAACTTAAGTATTACTATATGACAGCACGTATCGATATTGTCTATAGCATGCCCAAGGTGTACGCAACCTATAGCTCTGAGTTTTAGAAAATATATTTTACAACCTGGCTCTGATACCAACTCTGTCACGACCCAAATTTGAAGGGTAAAATTCGTGACATGGCCAGTGATTTAAAAATCACCACAGGCCTTGATATTAACAACCATAAAATTTTATTCTAAAAACTCCAAGGTCTATAATTTAATATATATTACAACAGAGCTTATTAGCGTCCGAACTCAGTACAAACTTTGAACTTCAATAAGTAAAATATATAATTGTGGCCAACACACACGTGCCACTTATCATCAGATTCTTGTATTATTTAGCCATAACTACTAGAATCTTTCACATATAATAACAACCTTCCTTAACCTTGAATACCTGAAAAGATTTTATGAAAACACAAAACCAATTCAGTAAGTTACGATATACTAAGGCTACATAATGAACATGAGATTAAGTAGGATAAAAATATTGCATTATAATCCATCAGCTTGCGAAATCGTAAGAGAGAGAACAATCATATTCAAGTTGCAATCACCACAAGTGAGACAAGGATAGCTATATCAATTATCATCATATTATCATATTGACTATCATTTTAACCATCATAGGCGGTAATCCGGTAGCTCGGGGAGCGACCCCAGCAAAACAATGGCATTGATATCAATCCAGTGGATACCCGGCCGTATCATTTCCACAATCCATAGGCGCCAATTCAAACATAACTCGTTCGCCTAGATGTTACACCAATATCCTTTAAACTTTCTTTTAAGAAAATAAATCCCATGTCTTTTTATAAAAATCTTTTTCTTTTCACAATTATACTTATATAATTTATTTTTATTCAACATAAGATTTAATAAAACAATCACAAAACAAGTTTTGGAAAAACAATATGTGGCCAGAGTATATTTGTAACTCACCTTTTTGCCTCCATAATTTACCGTATCGTATTATGACCTAATCCTTTTTCTCCTCCCTTGTTCCCTTTTTTTTTTTATACTTTCTCCTTCCTTCTTTCTCTCTTTTCTTTCTTCCTTTTGTTGGTGCCGTGTGTGTGATGTGTGTGCTTGTGTTTGTTGTGCATGAAGGGGAGGGGGCCTATTTATACTTGTAACCACAAGACCTAGAATATTCTAACATATCTAGCCATATCTTATCATATCTAGCCATATCTTATATTATCTAACAAAATCTAGAATTATCTAACAAAATCTAGAGAAAATCTTATATAATCTAAGAAAAATCCAAGTATATCTATTAAGATTTAAGGATATCTAAAGTATTGATATCCCTACAATACATAGGAATATCAAGATGAAATCTAGCATTATCTTTCATAAGATCCAACCATATCTTCTAGAATTATATCCCATAGAATCCATTGGAATCTAGAATTATCCCAGAGTATCTAATATAATATAGCAAATCTTATCTAATCTTATCCAAAATCTTATCTTATCTTATCCAAATCTTTCAATATCTAGTAATGTCTAAAAAAAAATCCAACTATATCTATTAAGTATCTTATCGGATTCTTTCCGGATTCTTTCTTACGCCTTGCGAGTTGTCACACTCTTGATTTTCAACATAAATATATAAGATTTCTATAAATAAGCCTCGCCATAATCCGAACGATAACCAAAATAATGTAGAATTTCCAAAATATTACACATTTGGCTCCAAGGCCCAAATTAACTCAAGTACTGAATATTCAAGAGGTAGGGATTACAGATTCCATAATCAAAAGATTACAATTAAAGTTACAAATACATATTCAAAAGAGATTTACAAAGATGCCAAAGTAACTCATCAATCGTTAGCTTTCAAAAAATAGTTCCACCTCCAAGCATTTCAACCATGCACGCTATTGCCCTGCGTTAGTACCTGAAAATGATAATAGGCTTGAGCTACACTACCCCAGTAGAAAATTCTACGCTAACATTATATGCAAAAGAGATGCAAGGATGATCACAAGGCAAGAACGGAAGGAGACCCAACAATAGGCAATAACCAAGGTTCAACAATCTAACATACTCGATACGAAATCTGGTAAACACCTCAACCTTCAATCATCTCGACTTCCCATGTGTCCAATATCACTTCGCGTAATGTGTCATGAGCTGAAGCTCCTGCCGGGCTAATTATGGGACCCCGATATTCCCTGCCAAGCGCCCACCTCGAAGGTTGGGCCTTGAGTTTTCAATATGAGCATCAGCTCCTGTCGGGCTAATTATGGGACCCCGATATCCCCTGCCAGGCACCCACCCGTCGATGGGCCCCGAATGTTCTCGTTGTGTCGAGAAGTGTCCAAGAATTTCGTATTCACATAACGTGTCATTTCAATTCAATCAAAATCCATATGGAAATTAATCAACGTCAAATTATACTAAACAAGGGGGCAAGGGATGCAATGGACACACAATGAACTCAATTAATATGATTAACAATGTTATGGAGTGATTTGGTAGTGTTTAGAACAAGTTAGAAGTGATTGGGGGTCAAACAATGGAGTTCGAAACAAGAAACAAAATTTGGCCTATGGCTATGTTGTATTGATACTGAGAATTTCAGTATCTATACAATTGTGGCTAAAAACATTCCAGAGAATACTGTATCGATACTGATTAAACAGTAGCTAAAAACGTTCCAGAGATTCCTGTATCGATACTGAAGATGTCAGTATCGATACAAATGGGTGTTCGTCCAGATTTTCTGCAGATTTCGACGATTTCAACAACAACAACAACAACCATCAAGAACACGATTCAAGGCTAGAAAACACTTCCATTACATATATTGAGAGGTAGAATCCCTACCTCGAGGCCGAAGAACAAAACCCACGAATTTCAAGCCCTAGCTTTCCGAAAACTTCGATTTCAACCGGAATACACCACTCCGAGCCCCAACCGATGAAGAGCAAGCTCAAAACCTTGAGTAGAAGGTGAAATGGAGGTTGATTGGTATGGCTTTTGTCACGTCCTCGAATTTTAACATAATTATAAATGATTTTCATAATAAAAATACTCACAAATATCCGTACTGTACCCAAAAGATCACTGTGTTCCCATTCCCTCAATTAAGCTTCCAAGTCCATAATGTTTCCAAAATATTACAACATTGGCTCGACGGCCCCAAATTATCATAAGTAGCAAAGTTCGAAAAAGAATTAGTGGTTACAATATTCCGAGTCAAAAGAATTACAATTTTAGTTACAAATACATCTTTAAAAATAAATTTACAAAGATGAATAGGTAACTCTTTCGGTTAACTTTCAAAAATAATGTCCACACTCCAAGCACGCCAAGCAATGCAAGCTATGGTTCCGGGTCAGCACCTGAAAATAATATAAGGCTTGAGCTACACTAGCCCAGTAGAAAAGTCTACGCAAACTCTATATGCAAATGAGATGAAAGATGTCGATGAAACATAGACTTTCGAATAACAAAGGGAGCATGGATGAGACACAAGTACTATATTAGAAACTAGAACGTAAACGCACACGTCACTCTTGTCAGTTAACCTATCTTTGTCCTTCGAATTCATTTTTACTCATCTTTCAATCTTCACACATCCACCTCATATGGTTACGTTACAACCGCTTAGTATCTCATAAGTTCCCTATGGATCCTTGATGGGCACACAAGAAATCCCTCACATCGTCACATCACGATGTCAATCAAAAGACATTTCGGGCATTAGGACCCCGTATACCCAATTTACATTCCGGGTGATCATGACCCCGTACATCCAATTCTCATTCCGGGTTATCTGGACCCCGTATGTCCGATTCACACATTTGGTTCCCAACTTCAGGTTCAATAGAAATCAACCCTTATATTACATGTTTCTCGTTTCATTGAATAGTTACCGTTTATGTCATCTTATCATTCACTTGTTCTGAAACCGTCATTAATTCCCCTTTAAGCAATCTACTAACCTTTTACTTTAAGTTAAACCCATGACCCACGCATCAACTACTCACTGCGGTTTTCGATTTACTTTAGGCGGTAACATATCACATTTTATCCGTAATCCATTAACGTCAATCCGTCGATCTTAGTTTCCGAGATAATTAACCCATTAAATTCATTCAAGTCCATCGGGCACGTTTTTAGGTATGAAATATGAATTATTCTCCAAACACTAGAAATGATGCGTAAACGAACCCAATAGAGTCGATGAAAAGCTTCGACACACGAGTTGAAGGATATAAGAAAGCAGCTGAAAGATACTGCAGCAGCAGCTGAAAGCAGCTGAAAGCAGCTGAAAGCAGCTGAAAGCAGCTCAAACTCCTAGTCTCCTATCGGTAGGCAGGCACGTCCTACCGGTAGGCAGGCACGTCCTACCGGTAGAACTTGAAGACAGAAAGGCCAACATTCCGGTAGAACCTAGACCTACCGGTAGGTGAACAAGTCCTACCGGTAGAAACTCCAATTCACGCAACCTACCGGTAGGCAAGCAAGTCCTACCGGTAGAACCTGGAAACAGAAAGGTCAACATTCGAATTTGTGCTTGACCTACCGGTAGGTAAGGAATTCCTACCGGTAGAAGTTCGATACGTTGAGCAGCTTTTGAGCTGCTGCAGTACGTTTGAGCTGGTTGAGGAAAAAAGTTCTTACTTGTCCTACCGGTAGGCAAGAAGTTTCTACCGGTAGGGAGAATGTTTTCCAGACGATTTTTGACAGAATTTTCAGATTTCGATCCAATCTCAATAACTAACAACACAAGCTCAAAAATGATACAAGAACACTCAAATAACATATAAAGAGAGGTAGAATTCCCTACCTCGAGTATCCAAGCCAAAACCAAAGAGATTAAGCAAGCCCTAGCTTCCGGAATCCCAACCGAGCAAAATACACCGAAATGAGCTCTATCCAACGCAATACGAGCCCGATTACGCAAGTAGAAAATGGAGTTGAGGTTGATTGTTGTGGGTTTTGAGTTTGGAGGAGAGTTTTTGGGTGAGAGAGTGAGAGAGATGAAGAGAGCCGATAGAGAGTCGGGAGAGGGGGAGAGACCGAGAGATGGAGAGGGAGGAGAGAAATGAATTTTCTCTCCTGGCACACACACATATACACACATGCACTATATTACACTAACACCCACCTTTTTCATATTCTTGCACATTAACCCACAGCCACAATTTCCACATTAAACCATCACTTATCTCTTCATAAAATATTAAAATTAAAATAAGGAAATTTACGGGTCTCTACATTCTGCCCTCCTTAAAGAAATTTCGTCCCGAAATTTGCCAAACCAGGTCCAACGCTACCAAGTATCATATAGATACGCAAAATCACAACAACTTACATATGTAACGGTTCAATAATCATGAAAGTACTACGTCATACTCACATCAATCAACTAAAACAAAGGTGGATATCTCCTTCGAACTTCGTCCCCCTTTCCCCATGTAAACTTTTTTAATCGTATCGTATTGCCTCTCAAAACTTGGCTACATAAATCTAGGATACGTGTCGGATTCTCACCTTAGGACACGTCGGCTTTTAACTCAACTTCGGACCTCTCTAACACATGCAACGGATTCGTTTCATACTTCCTCAATACCTATGTATTAAAATGCATCAAGAATACCTGATAGTCCAATTGACTTCCCGAGACTTCCATTTGGAATGGGCGGTGATCAATCGCCTCTTCCAATTGGATTTCGTCGGTTGTCGCCTGGGTATCCAAAAGACACGCACCGTATCCGATACATAACGTATTCTTCAAACGATAAAAGCTCCTCCTTTTTCTGCCTCAATGAAACTAACCTCAACGCGGCGATACTTTACGAAATACGTCCTCTCACTTCGAATGACAAAGGGGTATCAACAACGGTCAACATCGTCCTTCGGTTTTCTCAAACGAAACAGTGAGCTTCAAGACTCAGACAACACTGATCAAGGACTCAAAGAATGGGGACGAGGCATCCGAAATCCAAGGAACACATGAAATCTTTAAATTTGCTAAACAACTAACTCAATGTACCGAGGAACATAGAAATAACCGATCATAACCTTCTCATTGCTCTACAAGCCAAATGAGTTTATGAACAATCTCTTGCAAATAATAGATTTCAATACTGAGGACAAACACATAGCAACAGGACAGCTCACTAAGTAAACAATCTGATGCAAGATCGACAATGTGTCCAATACCAAGGATAAGTAAAGCTTTTAACAGAGTGAAATTGAGTAACATAGAAAGAGTTTTGTGCTTCCAGAGTTGAGGGACTACAACAAAGGCTTCAAATCTGAACGCCGTAGAGAACAACTACAACATATGAATTTGAATTAAACAACCACCACGAGCAATATCAATCAATACATCACCATAAGATTTGGCTCCAGTAAGTGAGTGTTACGACACAAGAATTTGAATAAAGTAGCAATTTCCAATAAATAGACTAGTAGCAGCAATGATGGAATTTAGACCAATGAATAAAGTCTAATTGAGCAAGCCGATATGAAGCAAAAGTAAGTTCAAATCTCGTAACTTCAACGTTGAGGAGTCACAACAAACTGTAATGCTAAAGTAGGCAAAAATGGCAAGTCCGCATCTAATGGCACCAATGAATTTGTATAATATGGAATATGTGAAATCTTTAATGCGGCCACAAACTCAATGCACCAACTCATAACAAACCCAAGAATCTAGGAAAAGTAACTTCATCTGCCCCACTAGTCCACGAGTTTAGAAAAAGGGTACATACGCCTTGGTAAAAGAATATCCTGATACCAATGATGAGCACAATGTAAAAGATAGGGCCAAAACTAACAAAAGATGCAAAATCATACTTAGACTAACACCAGAAGGTGCATAACTCTTGATAAGCTGGAACGAAATAGTGTAGAACAAACCATGTACCTCCAAGGCTGAGGACTATATCAGATTTTTTTTTTTTTTTAAACGCCCGAGAGAGGCCACAATCACAACAAGATTTGAATTTGACAACACAAAAGGATGCGATGTCGTTGAAGACATCACTACTAACTTAGCTTTAATAGATAGAGGCTGTAACAACAGAGATCAAGTGAATAGCTACTGCAAACTAAGAAACTTGTAACCATAGCAACAAAATTTCAATTCGACTAACGAGATTTTATACCATGAATCGTAACATAAGGGGTAGAATGAGAATAATAGACGAGAAGTACTCATAGATTTCAACAATAGTTACTTCAAAATCAATAGTAGGTACACCACATGGTACTTCATGACAAGGATTCGTGTAGCACAGAGTAGCACTTGAAAGGATCGTGTGGTAATAGATGCAGATGTCAAAATCTATTCAAGCTAATGAACGAATGACTTCATGGATAGCAAGCCCAGATACAATTTTCAATCAAGGTTCAACTAAACCATAGAGAGAAGAACGGTAAGAGAAAAACTCGGATGAAGACACACTCAACATATAGCAAGCAATCACTGGCATAGCCAATCTTTTTTCAAGACAAGACCAAACCTCACCTCACGTAAGACACTGAGATCACAGACAAAACGATAACCTAAAACAACCAACTCATTGTCTCGGCTAATACTATCTGGAGGTGTTACTCAACAAATGAGAATGGTCTAGGAATCCTCGGTGTTCAAATTCAAGTAAAAGAAAAGATGCAATTCACGGAAAGATGATATGTTCCCAAATTAAAAGAATCTAGCAAAGGATTAAACGAGAGAGGAGAAATTACCCCACACATCTGGTGTCTCTGGAGTTTGAGAAATGGTAAGACTCGCTCCTCGCTCAACGCGTGACCCTTGACCCGAAGTAGACTGGAATTGGGAGTGATGTTGAACTAGACTCTGCCCTGGTC
Organism: Rhododendron ovatum; assembly: GCA_019656835.1. Lineage (NCBI taxonomy): Eukaryota > Viridiplantae > Streptophyta > Magnoliopsida > Ericales > Ericaceae > Rhododendron > Rhododendron ovatum. Next base: position 16,881,461 of record CM033795.1, on the reverse strand, counting down.
TCACTGAACTAGGCACACTGCGCTCTCCTACTTTATGAGGGCATCTTCTTGCGAGATGATCAGGTGCACCGCAAATGAAACATGTCTTCTGTTGTTGCGAACACTGAGCACGAAAGTGACCTGGTTGACCACACCGATGGCACACTATTTGCGGTTTGATAGAAACTCCATGACTTCCCGATGACGTAGGTGGTCCAAAACTCTGCTGAACGTGAAATGATTGAGGTGGTTCCCGTTGTCTCTTCCTCCCTTGACTCCCAGAACTTCCCGAAGGTAAACTTGCACTAGCGGTCGGTTGCTTAGTTTCCCACACTTTCGGTTCTCCCTGCGCACCCACTGGATTCTCAACACTCCTTGCACATTCGACAATCTCAGAAAACCTTCCAATGCGCTGGCTCACCACCAACAACTTAATGGATGGGTGTAATCCCTTCTCAAAACGCCTACACTTCCTTTCCTCTGACGCCACTAATTCAGGCGCAAAACGGGACAAAGACTGAAATTTCGTAGCATATTCGGAGACGGGCATATTACCTTGTTCTAGTTTCTCAAATTGTTCTCTAAGTTGCTCGCGATACGTTTCTGGAAAATATTGATTCTCGAAGAGTTCTTCAAACTCAGCCCAAGTCAAGTTCTCTACATCAGGTTCATTTATTCGATTAACCGCCCTTGCCATTCTCCTAGCGTCTCTTCTCGCTCCTAAAACCGATTCCCACCACTCATTCGCCTCGCCAGTAAGTTGAATGGCCACAATGCTCACTCGTAGGTCATCTTCAGTAATCCTAAGAGCGTTAAAGATTTTACGAACTTGTGCAAGCCAATGGTCGGCCACAAGAGGATCACTACTCTCCCCATCAAACTCTGGTGGTTTCATACGGCGAAATGCCGTCATCGCTTCCATAGCACGGTTATTTGTGTTAGCCCCAAGTGCTGGGTTCAGAAGATTCGACTCTGCAAGTGCCGCTACAATTTCCCTAGCAAGGTTATTCTGACGTCTCGGAGGCATCGCTCTACAAGAATTGAAAACATAACACAATCAACGACAATAACTATCAACAATAACGACCACGACTCCATCGTGAGACCAAACGTCCAACTTTCCCAACATAAGCCAACCTTGCTTTGACAATCTACGTTATCGTAAATGCGATGTAATGCCAATCTACTGACTCCTTAATGCAAGCACACATATCATGTAAAAATTTTGCTATGATTTTGAACCCATGAGACTAAAGTCTCCCCACGGTCTCAAAGTATTCAAACCTAGACGCTCTGATACCAAGTTGTCACGTCCTCGAATTTTAACATAATTATAAATGATTTTCATAATAAAAATACTCACAAATATCCGTACTGTACCCAAAAGATCACTGTGTTCCCATTCCCTCAATTAAGCTTCCAAGTCCATAATGTTTCCAAAATATTACAACATTGGCTCGACGGCCCCAAATTATCATAAGTAGCAAAGTTCGAAAAAGAATTAGTGGTTACAATATTCCGAGTCAAAAGAATTACAATTTTAGTTACAAATACATCTTTAAAAATAAATTTACAAAGATGAATAGGTAACTCCTTCGGTTAACTTTCAAAAATAATGTCCACACTCCAAGCACGCCAAGCAATGCAAGCTATGGTTCCGGGTCAGCACCTGAAAATAATATAAGGCTTGAGCTACACTAGCCCAGTAGAAAAGTCTACGCAAACTCTATATGCAAATGAGATGAAAGATGTCGATGAAACATAAACTTTCGAATAACAAAGGGAGCATGGATGAGACACAAGTACTATATTAGAAACTAGAACGTAAACGAACACTTCACTCTTGTCAGTTAACTTATCTTTGTCCTTCGAATTCATTTTTACTCATCTTTCAATCTTCACACATCCACCTCATATGGTTACGTTACAACCGCTTAGTATCTCATAAGTTCCCTATGGATCCTTGATGGGCACACAAGAAATCCCTCACATCGTCACATCACGATGTCAATCAAAAGACATTCCGGGCATTAGGACCCCGTATACCCAATTTACATTCCGGGTGATCATGACCCCGTACATCCAATTCTCATTCCGGGTTATCTGGACCCCGTATGTCCGATTCACACATTTGGTTCCCAACTTCAGGTTCAATAGAAATCAACCCTTATATTACATGTTTCTCGTTTCATTGAATAGCTACCGTTTATGTCATCTTATCATTCACTTGTTCTGAAACCGTCATTAATTCCCCTTTAAGCAATCTACTAACCTTTTACTTCAAGTTAAACCCATGACCCACGCATCAATTACTCACTGCGGTTTTCGATTTACTTTAGGCGGTAACATATCACATTTTATCCGTAATCCATTAACGTCAATCCGTCGATCTTAGTTTCCGAGATAATTAACCCATTAAATTCATTCAAGTCCATCGGGCACGTTTTTAGGTATGAAATATGAATTATTCTCCAGACACTAGAAATGATGCGTAAACGAACCCAATAGAGTCGATGAAAAGTGTGATGTCCCACTTTTTCAGTAAAAAATAATAATAATAATATTTTTGACGCAAATAATTAAATCTTTTATTTTTCTTTTCAAACTTTTTGCTAAAAAAATATATGTTGGACTGCTTATTTTTTTTTGCATCAGTTACACGTATCGCTTAAAATGCTAAATTTGGTTAAACTGGGAATGGGTCCCCACAAGTGATTAGTTAGCGTAAAGAATAATTTTGGGTTGATTGTGTAATTAGACAAGGTAAGTTTTAAGTTTTAACGTGGGCAGTTTATTAGGATGAGGAAACGTTTGAGCAGTAGGATTATTTTATTTCATACGTAAGAGAAAGAGAGCCCTATATTCTTATATACATATACAAAACTAGGGTTATTTTATTCCAGGCAGTGAGATTAACGAGAGAGCTGCGGCAGTCGGGTTCTACTTGGCTTCCTGAAGTGGTAATTCTTTTCTATTAATTCCTTTTTCTTCTTATCTTTATAGGTTGATTTGGGAACCAGTTTAATTAGTTGGGTTGTTGTTTGGTGGTGCCGAGTGAGCGGAGGAAAGAGAAAGAAGGGCGGCAATGGTGATCAGTTTGTGCGTGCATGTGGTGCTGGTTGTAGTGTGTGTGTCGTGTTATACTCCTGGAATGTTTAAGGATGGAATCGGATGGTGGACATTTATATGGTGAATTAGTTCTAGGTTTGGCTTAGCTGTTTAGTTACGTACTAAGTTAATGCTAATAAGTATTTTATATTACCAAATAGTTTTAGCAGTGGTCTGTTCTAATAGCTATCATGTATATTAATTATCATTTTGTACATCTTTAATTCAGATTAGGTGGTTCATGCACTTGCGTTGCACATCGTGATATCATCGTTTTCGACCGAGGTGAGTGGTTAAGCATGTGATCCCTTCTTTTGGAATCCTCTTGAGCCTATCGATTCTTTACAGTTCGTTATTGGTTGTGATTCGATGATAATTATTCCTATTCGTTGCTCTCATAATTATTGGCAATTGACGTACCCTTTGGCATACAAGGTTCATTGATAAAAATTAATAGGATTGTTGGATTGCCCATATTTTTCTTGTTGCTCCATAATATTATTGTGACTCTGCAACGGCACGGAGAATAATCCTGGTGCAGGTGCCTCCGGCTCGCCGTTGTTCTATTTGTGTTTGGGACCATAAACTGTGTTGATATTTATTAAAGTCCAAGGAAAAGACCCGTGAGATATCGTGGTGACTTTGGCCACTAGGGAAAAGACTTGTGAAATACCCGGTGACTCTAGTGCTCAACGGATAGGGAAAAGACTTGTGAAATACCCTGTGACCCTATTTCGGATCGGCTTAGGGAAAAGGTCCCAGGCGCCATCCTGTGGTGACTCTAAGTACGGTGTTGGATCCAACGGGCTAAGCCTTGAGAAAATATTTGGCATTTGGTACTTGGTAATTGGTGATTATGGTTCCCACTTTGGTTTAGACTCTTGTTTATCGTTGTTCATCTTTTGGATATTATTGGACTCATCGTTTGGTATAATTATTTTGGTGATTCGATGATTGTTCATATTATTCATTAGTTTGTTATTCAATTGGTGGATACACTTTGTTGAGCTGTTGATCATTTTGTTCAGCCTTTGGTTTGCTGTTAGTATTCGTTGAACCATCTATATCCCTTATTTATTTGAAACCATTTCTTGGAAATCTCATTATCGTTTGCCCAAAAGTATGTCACTTTGTATTATCACCCTTAGCATGCTTAACTACTCACTGAGCTCGTCAGCTGACGGATTTATTCCACATTATTTTTCAGGTTAGTTCATGGAGCATTATAGTGGACTCTGCGGCGTTGTCGGGACCTTGTGATTGGACCTCTAGGGCGTTTGCATTTTTATTTCTTTTATCATGTCAAAATGCTTTCGAACGTTTATTTATTAGCTTCCGCACTTTTATTTATTGGCAATTCTTGGGGAATTTGGAGTTAGAGAATATCGGATATTGTGGCCATCTTGTTATGGAAAAATATTGATTTTGGGTTTGCACATTTTGCTTTAATAAAATATCCAGTTTTTACTTTATTTGGTTTAAGTTGCTAAAACTATTTTTTTAATTAGGCTTTGTGTCCCATGATTGCTTCATGGTACACGGCCGGTCATGCTTCCAAATTTGGGGCGTGACAAAAAGTTTCGACACACGAGTTGAAGGATATAAGAAAGCAGCTGAAAGATACTGCAGCAGCTCAAGACAGCAGCTGAAAGCAGCTGCTGCTTTCAGCGCAGCTGCTGCTTTCAGCTGAAAGCAGCAGCCTCCTACCGGTAGGCAGGCAAGTCCTACCGGTAGAACTTGAAGACAGAAAGGCCAACATTCCGGTAGAACCTAGACCTACCGGTAGGTGAACAAGTCCTACCGGTAGAAACTCCAATTCACGCAACCTACCGGTAGGACTTGCTGAAAGGCCAACATTCCGATAGAACCTAGACCTACCGGTAGGTGAACAAGTCCTACCGGTAGAAACTCCAATTCACGCAACCTACCGGTAGGCAAGCAAGTCCTACCGGTAGAACCTGGAAACAGAAAGGTCAACATTCGAATTTGTGCTTGACCTACCGGTAGGTAAGGAATTCCTACCGGTAGAAGTTCGATACGTTGAGCAGCTTTTGAGCTGCTGCAGTACGTTTGAGCTGGTTGAGGAAAAAAGTTCTTACTTGTCCTACCGGTAGGCAAGAAGTTTCTACCGGTAGGGAGAATGTTTTCCAAACGATTTTTGACAGAATTTTCAGATTTCGATCCAATCTCAATAACTAACAACACAAGCTCAAAAATGATACAAGAACACTCAAATAACATATAAAGAGAGGTAGAATTCCCTACCTCGAGTATCCAAGCCAAAACCAAAGAGATTAAGCAAGCCCTAGCTTCCGGAATCCCAACCGAGCAAAATACACCGAAATGAGCTCTATCCAACGCAATACGAGCCCGATTACGCAAGTAGAAAATGGAGTTGAGGTTGATTGTTATGGGTTTTGAGTTTGGAGGAGAGTTTTTGGGTGAGAGAGTGAGAGAGATGAAGAGAGCCGATAAAGAGTCGGGAGAGGGGGAGAGACCGAGAGATGGAGAGGGAGGAGAGAAATGAATTTTCTCTCCTGGCACACACACATATACACACATGCACTATATTACACTAACACCCACCTTTTCCATATTCTTCCACATTAACCCACAGCCATAATTTCCACACTAAACCATCACTTATCTCTTCATAAAATATTAAAATTAAAATAAGGAAATTTACGGGTCTCTACAGCTTTTGAGTGAATGAGAGGAATTTTGTGTGAAGGCAAGAAGGAGAGAGAGAGAGACGCCAGTGAGAGAGAGAGGAGAAAATAATTCTCTACTCTCTCACCCTCCTATATATACTCACCCAAAAATATATCACACTTTACACCCTTTTCATAAATGATTCTATCACTTTAACCCCAAATCACATAAACACACCACATTTCCTATTTTCCTCAATTATAAATATTAAAATTAATTAAATTAAATATAGGTCCCTACATTGCGAGAGCACGTACTGCATTGTTGTTAACAAGGTTGGGAAATACTTGTAGAATTTAATAAAAATTGCCACCTAAAAAAAAACCCTAATCTTTAATAAATCCTGAATCATGATCGATATACTCCTTGAATCCTAACGGTAAGCGGCCCATTGAAAGTTAGCTCCTTATTTGTTTTTGTTTTTTTGTTTTTAATTCTTTTTAGCGTTTTATTTGTTTATAAAAGTTGGGGTGTTACATGACTATTATAGACCTTAACATTGTTAAACTTAGCAACCTCCTAAATGAATAATCAAAAAGCTGATGTGTTAACTTTTGGCTATCTATTTTTAACTATACCACTATGGATGGCCTAAGGTGCTGAGCTTCGGCTTTTTTTAGATAGGCTTCGTTCAAATGAGTGTTCTAAATTGGTTTTTAGCCAATCTTAAGTTTAGGTCTTGAATTGGACAAAAGATTGCTCTTTGAGCATAATGTTATTTTCTTGCTCCTATTAGTCTAGTAATATTCAAGATTAATGAAATTTTTTTACCATTAAAAAAAATCAATTTTTTTACTCACAGTACCCTAAAAATTGAATGATTCAGACCATAATGATGAAATATCGATTGGACACAACGAGACGTCCTACAACACCGTAATGCATGCATGTGCGCATTTCGGGATTCCTCCCTCCTCCCTTATTCCTCACGTTTGAACAGTTATGGCATCAGTTACTCCTATCTCATAGGGGTGTTACAAAAAGTGACGGACCAAAATCAATACATGAACATAAATAAATACACAAATTGAGTCAATATTTCTACCAAATTGTGGTCGTCGTCCCGACGGATCTATCTGCATTATTTCGTCCCACAATTGGAGGCGTGCTTCATAAGGATGAACCCATCCGGTTGCTTCATTTGATGCATTTGGCCTCCACCATATGATGATGGGCGGTACAGGGTAATGAGGGTATAGGAAAACTTGCATGAAGTTATTGCCATTGACATGACCAATAGCTATATCTTTAGGCGCTACGAATGGAACTGAATGAGAGTTCAACGGCAAGTGAGTGAGACAATTTGAAACAATCATATCGAATGTATGCAATACAACGTTGTATGTTGATGCGATGACAAGTCTCAATGGTATAGAATCCATCCAATGATCCTCTGGTGCCGATTGTAAGGACCCGTATTTTTGAAAAACTTAATAAAAGATTTATTAAGTATTTTAATTAAGGAAAATATAGGTTTTATTGAGTTTAAATAAATTAGGGTGAATGTGACAGAATTGTTTGTGAGAGGGTGCATGTGCAATTTGAAGTGTAGGCAGTATGTATATGTGTGGGTGTGTATGTAGAGGAGTAAAATATTCCTTACTTTCTCTCTCTGACTCCCGATCTCCCCTCTCTCTCTCTCTCTCTCTCTCTCTCTCTCTCCTCCTCCTCCTCCTCCTCCTCCAACACCCAAAACTTCACTCTTCACTCAAAATCCAAAACAAATAATCTTCAATCCTTTATCCATTCTTGTTATTGAGCCCGTATCTCGTTAGATATAGCTCGGAGAGGAGTATTTTCGGAGGATTTCGAATTTCAAGGCTAGGGTTCGATCAAATCCCGTTGGGTTTCGTTCTCCAAAGCGAGGTAGGAAATTCTTACTCTCTCTACATGTTTATGAGTTAATTGTGTGCCAAATTTGTGCTTTAGTTGGTTGAAATCAAAGTTATACTTTATCTTCATTTTCTGCAAATTGTCCACTGTCATGCAGTGATATCAATACCTACTTTTTGAGGTATCAATACCTTGATCTCGGATTACTCTCTGGATTGGTTTGGTACCAATACCATTTTTTTTAGGTATCAATATCTACTTTTTGAGGTATCAATACCTTGATCTCGGATTGCTCTCTAGATTGGTTTGATACCAATACCATTTTTTTTAGGTATCAATCAATATCTTAGTATCAATACCTACTTTTTGAGGTATCAATACCTTGATCTCGGATTGCTCTCTGGATTGGTTTGGTTCCAATACCTACTTTTTGAGGTATTGGTATCAATGACTAAGAAAACTGTTTTTGAACTCTATTGATCATTCGTCGATTGTATTGGCTCCCGATCACTTTTAACACTCTCCAATCATATTCTAGTCATCTCTAAAACTTTGTTGCTCGTGTTCCAATGACTCGTAGTTCGTCCCTACTCTTTTGGACCTCGTTATAATAACGATAAGCGTAAAACTAAATGAATATGATACTTGTTTCCTTTGTTTATGCATTCGGGTTATTATGTGAGCATTGTGGCATATTTTATGAAGGATATGGACTTGACATGGATTATGCTATATGATATTGAGGCTTGTAGAATGAAAATTTGCGTTTTAGAACAATAGAACGATACGAAGAAAGCCACAGAACCACTATGAGGTGGGATGCCGGAAATGGGACGCACGGGGTCCCAAATGTCCAGAAGTGTACAAGAAAGCCACGGATCCACCGAATGGTGCGATGCTGGAATAAATTCGGGATGCACGGGGTCCCATTTGCTCGGAAAAGAAATCGTGAACATTCGACATAATGAAAACGGAGAACTTAGAGAGTGTTAAGCTTCATGTATGAAAACGGTGTCGGTTATCAAGTCATACATCCTTGCTTCGGTTCATGTGAGAGTCTTATTGTTGTCATTGTTCTTTCCGATGCATAAACCATCTCATATGCATATAGTTTAAGCAAAGATTTTTCTACTGGGCTAGTGTAGCTCAACCTATTATTATTTTTAGGTACCTCTCTCGGGCATTGATATGGAGTGCGTGCTGTGCATTTGACCATACTTTTGAAAGCTAACACCGAGGAATTACCATGGCATCTTTTGTAAAATCCTTTTGAAGATGTAATCGTAATTTCAATTATATTCTTTTGCCTTACTCTCTTGGGATTATTGTTTAAGAATTTGGGGCCAGAGTGCCATTAATGTAAACTTTTAAAACTTGATTTTTCTCTTTGATGGATTATGGAAAGTATTTGGGGGTATTACGCCGTATTGTTGCGAAGTATTTTTATTGAAAATATTATTATTATTATGTTGAAAATTCGAGGCGTGACACCGATGGCTGGAAGCAACGAAATCTTTGTAGCACCTAGTATATATAATCACGTTCTGGATAAAGCTGATCGTACATTACGCAATTTTGTTCAATCTCTTACAAGTTTGAACCAATGGTCATAATTAAATTTTTTTGAACCAACGGGCAATTCAGACAGTTTGCAAGTTTGAATCAATGGTCATAATTAAATTTTTTTGAACCAACAGGCAACTTTGAATCAATGCTTAATTTTTTTTAACTTTTTAGACAGTTTATATATTTCAAAATATAGTTAAAAAATTAAGTGTTCTAAATTTCAATCCGTTTGAATCGGTGAAAATATTTTATTTTTTGATCATTTTATCCTAAATGGTCATAATTAAATTTTGACTATATGGCTCTCGTTGATTATCCTTAAGAGATATTTGATTCTACAAGTCCAAAAATTTATTATGACCATTGAAGATAAAATGATAAAAAAATAAGATCCTTCTACTGATTCAACCGGATTGAAAATCGAAACACTAAAATAATTTTAAATAAATAAAAAAGAAAAAAGATACGGAGCATGTATAAACATTAGTATTAATTAAATAAAAAAATAACAAAAAATAGGTCCGGATATTTTTTGGCCTATGGAGTAGTTTCGTAATAGGAGTGGATCCGTGTCGGTGGGGTCTGACACGGGGTGCGATTAGTAATCTACCTTCACCCTCAACCTCTCTCTCTCTCTCTCTCTCTCTCTCTAAAAACAATGTCCGACCATCTTCCCGTGGATGTGGCGTTGGAAATTCTCAAAAGACTACCGGTGAAGTCCCTCCTACGGTTCAGGTGCGTGTGTAAAACATGGCTCTCTCTCATCTCAAGCCCCGATTTCATCACACTACACCTCAATCAAACCACATCTGATTCCAACAAAACTCAAACCCTAGTTAGGCATTACTCCAAGGCTCACGGGAAAGAGATGTACTCTCTGCACTTTGATAACGAAACATTCACCGAAAATCATGCCGCGGGAATCGAATCCCAGTTTTGGGATGAAAAAAGGTTTTATTTCAGAGTAGTGGGCAGTTGTAACGGTCTGGTGTGTTTGTCTGATGATTTGTTTGGGTACACCGATATTGTAATTCTATGGAACCCGTCAATTAGGCAGGCCTTTACCCTTCCGGTTCCTCGCTTCACTTGCGATCCCCTTCACCGCCATATGTTTGCTATAGGGTTCGGGGTCGATCCCAATACTAACGATCATAAAGTTGTGAGGATGAATTATCTTCACGGCGGTGAAGGGTACATGGTTCCTCTTGAGGTTGAGGTTTTCTCGCTTTGCTCGGGTAGTTGGAGAGGCATTGAGACCACCTCTCCATATTGTGTGCCTGAACGATTCTGGTCGCAGGCTTTGATCAATGGGGTGGTTCATTGGGTCGCATATCATTTGACTAAGAAGAATGGTTTTGTAGCTAGTTGCAGTTTGGTTATGTCGTTCAATATGGGTAGTGAGGAATTCGGTGAATTGAATCTCCCAGGAAGTTTAGTCAATGAGTGTCCTGAGGAAATGTCTACTGTGGTATTTGGGGGATTGCTTACTATCGTCTGGCTTGATAGGTATGGATGTCGTTGTTCGGTTTGGGTGATGAAGAATATGGCGTTGCGGAGTCTTGGAGTAATCAGTTCAATATTGGAGGATTAGGCTTGGCACTGGGTCTTCGGAGAAATGGTGAAATACTACTGGCGACAACAAGAGGAGAGCTAGTCTCGCACAACTATGGGACTAGAAGACATTGGAATATTGGAAAGTGTGGTAGTAAAAAGACTCGTTTCATGTGGATAGCTATACGGAGAGCCTCATTTTGCTGACAGAAGTTAACAAAGCACGTGAAAGGGGACCAAGAATGTTACGATCTGCATCTTGGTCGTCCGAAGAGGATTTGGGATGGAAGGACGACGCCAAGGACACTGCAGTTGAAAAGAATGAGGGTTGGATGCAGCCAGGGACCGTTCAGTTGCTTATAGCACTAACCTTGCTTTGTTGGCCAGCTGTATTTAGCACGCAATAGGAAAAAAGCACTGTTTAATATACGTTGCCAATTAAGTAGGCTTTTCGCATTCAAAAGGGGAAAAAAATGTTCTTTATGGTTAGATGCCTCTTCCTTTTCTCTATACACAAAATGGAGATTCTCACTGCTTTCGTGTTTATTATTTTAGAGGTTATGCCATTCTTTGTTTTGCTTGTGTGATCATACATCAGTCAATGTATTGGTTGAGCTTGTCATTAAGAGGTAGCTCCACGGATTCTCTCTCTCTCTCTCTCTCTCTCTCTATAGAATGACAGGTTACAAATGCATGTGTAGCTAAAAATGTTAGTGAGCAGCCTGAGTTCTGTTTCCAGTTTGCTGCTTGACACTTCAGTTTGTTCCCCCTTTGTCAGAAAACCTGTCTCGGAGGCTCTGTCAGGACATCACAGCTGCAGTTATTTGTACAGAGCGTAGCTGCGTATGCGAACAACCACCTCTATTCCCATTGCTGTTTTCATATACTCCATGCATCTGTGTAATTTTTTTTTGAAATCAAAACTTCAGAGTTCTTTCTGGATAGGTAATGGAAGTTATAGCATCACATGGGAGTCATGAAACCATGCTTTTACCCTTCCTCCTTGTCAAACACATTCTCTGTTTCCTTTTCTTTTTGGGCAACCAGGAACTTGTCCGAGGCAAGGTCACTTTGGATCCATCCATGTATGGCGGACGCCGAATACTTGCAACTACAGACAAGTTAGGACTTAGGAATATCAGGTAAGTGATGTAGTGAGCGGACGTTGGACACTATACCTCAGGTTCATGATTGGTCCGACAACTTAAAAACACCGAGGGACCGAATGAGTTTAAGGTCGTCTGTGTTCTCGCATGTTACCGAGACCTGTAAAATAGTTCCAACGCGTTATTAGAAGGCTGCAATTGCGTTTGATTTTTTCCGAAAAGCTTGCTTCTGGGTTTACTCATGGATTATCTGCTTAAGTAAAACTTGATCTGAATAATATTTCTTTGGTGTTCTTTTGCTTTCCAAAATCCTATTATGTCAGTTTATTTTTGACATCTAGTACTGAGGATTGATCTATGATGTTTTCGTGTTCTTCGTGAACTCTAGAAAGAGATATAGCACTGGATCGAGCTGCATGAGATCTTTAAATCAATGCCAGCTACTATACATGCTTTTTTGTTGTTCACACGAAAGTTTCAAAACGAACTTGATGGATTGCAAGCAGATAATTACCTCAGATTACGTTATTCTCTCTTGCTTGCCGGCCCCTTCGAAATAACACTAGTACAGATTGATTCACTTGGTATGTCTTCGTACGTACTTCTGAGTGTTCAACTAAGTTTCTGCAATACAGGCATACGTATTCGCATATGTCGTGTGGAGGGAGGAGAAAAGACAGTTGCTAGTTTCTCTATGCCAGTCCAGGAGGGCAAAACAGAAACCTAAAGCAGAGAATTGATCATCATGACATCTTTTTTTGCCAGCTAGTTTCCCATGCTAGTTTCTTCCTATTTGTTTTCACTTTCCCAGTATATGCTGAAAATATACACAAAACCTCAATAATATATGCTTCAAAATGTTCAATCCACATCACTGCATCAAGTTCATGAAGTCCAATTCACGTATTTCAAACGCTGGCAATTGCGGCATTTCTGAGCTCGCGATTGACCAAAGCATATTCCACCTATATATGATCCTCGGTTGGGGGTGTAGTTCTACGCCGGCATAAAAAAACTACGGACCCTGGACAAATCACAAAGATCTTCCCTTACAGTGACCATGAGAGGATTGCAGAACAAGTGAACCGTGTCGTGGAAGAATCTTGTCGCACGAGATCCAACAAAGCCATTCTTAAGATGAAGCCATATTAGGAGCTGCCATAGTGGGAGATTTTGGAGCATGTACAAAGGGCCAATTTGGATTAATTTTCTTGCAGAACACCACTGGGATTTATAACCAAAGGAGACATAGATCACCTTAGCTGAGAAGTTATATGTTGCCACTTTTCTTCCAAGGTCCAAATTCTTGCCATTCTAGCAGCTTTAGGGCTTGTTCTGCTAAGATTCTTATTTTTAAGTACGTATTTTACTATTTTACGGGACAGGTCTTTCTCTCATAATACATCACATTTAATTCAAAAAATAACTACTTATTTAATTATTTTAGTTAGTGAAACACTAAGTTGCTCAATCCAAGTTGATTTTTCACATGCCCTCATTTGAATCTAGAGTGCTAGAGGGGTTAAATGAACCAAATTATTTAAGCTTGGTCATGATTACCAACGTACTCAACTCTTTAAAAATGCATTAGAGATTGATTGTTAGCTAAAGATAGCTTGGGCACATAAGTTTTAAACTCATGCATAAGCTATACGGTATTCGATCGGTTGGATAAAATTATACAGTTTAAAACAAGACAACAAAAGTAACATATAAAATCTAAAGTTTTGTAACTAAAACAATGAACCAATTTAGGCCAAGTATCCCTTATACATTCGTAGAATTAATTGCAAAATTATATTCAAATCTTTATGATTAAGATTGTTTTTAATTAGACACATTGGCACTATTTTTAGTAGATAGTAGCATATCCTACCGATGTTCCAACCATTTAAAAATGTCCAAAATAAAAAGTTCAAAATGTGCTTCAGTGAATCATTTTAAGACAAACCCAAACTCGAAAATATATATTTTTCACTCAATTTTTTTTTTTTTGAAAATGACTCTTTAAATTCAATAAATAGATGACGTACTTCAGCCATAAAATAAGTACCTGTTGTTTTGGTGAAAAAATAAAAATGACGTCCTTACCTTGTACTTCACCTTCCAAGTTGTTTTTTTGCAGAACATGTCACTAATCAAGTGAAAATGAGACGATTTTCGAAAAAGAATAAATCATATGGGATGATAAAAGGATATTACACGAGTAACTTTTTTTTCTTAGAATGCGCCTATTTTTTTCAAAAAAGAATAAATTATATGGGATGATAAAATTATCTTATTCAGTTGAATAGTTTTTAAACTTAATTTCAAGGGGAATTTATAGTTACACCTCCTATACTGTCATCGATTTGAAGATACACTCCTTGTACTTCAAATTTAAGCACTTACATCCCTTATACGTAAAAATTCACGGGGTGTAATTGCAAATTCCCCTTCTTTCACTTCAAAGTACAGGGGTTTAAGTGTTTAAATTTGAAGTATAAGGGGTGTATCTTCAAATTGGTAATAGTACAAAGGGTGTAAGTACAAATTCCTCTAATTTCTATGGGAAGTAATTTTTACTCTTTATTTCTATTATAACTATAAATTAAAATATTTGTATTTAAGTCCCGTTCCACCAAGGGAAATAAGTACTTATCTTATTTTTTTAAATTAAAAGTAATGTATTATAAGAGAATAATCCGTCTTGTTAAACAAAAAATAACAACTTAAAAAATAAGAACCTTAGTGAGCTTTAAAATTTATTTTACATACACAATTTAAAATACAAAAAACACACTTTTAAGATAGTGTCCTTAATTCAAAAAAATAACCGAATTAAAACAAAAAAAACCCAAGAAACTTAGAAACCAGAGTTTTTTTTTTTTTTTTTTTTTTTGGGGTAGAATTGTTAAGACGAGCCAGGTACAAATTCAATCCCACTGCTTGGCGCGCACTCTCTCTCTCTCTCTCTCTCTATCTATTCAGAGCAATGAAGGATCTGATTGGCGGCATAGGCGGGTTTTGGAAATGGCCGCCATTCGACTCTCAACGTAGACGACGAAATAGGAGAAAAGATAGAAGATCCAAACCCTCTGACTGGTCGGATTCGACGGGAGAAGTAACCGATTACCAGTTTCCCCTAAAGCAAGCGCTGACGGCGGGCGCCCTGGCACTCGCCGGCGACACCATCGCTCAGCTCCGCCAGCGCTGGGTCAAGGCTCAAGCTCTCGAAGATCAGTCTCCACCTTTTCCTCATCACGATGAATCATCCCTGGTTAGTTGGTCTTTCAAATAGCCCTTTATCAACATCCCCGTATAAATAGATAAGAATATACGTACATAAAAGTAAATTAATGCGCGCGCGCACGAACCAGACGTCCGGGTTCATGTGCAAATTGTGTTAATGGAAAGAGAAAAATGTTGAATTGAGATTAGAATATTATGGAATGTGGGATGAGAAAGTAGAAAAGAGAGGAGAAGGAATTTGGGGTGGCATTTTCTTCCTTCTTGGCAGTTGTTTAGGTAGTTAAAGGGGTAGTTTGGGAAGGAAAATTGTGAACCAGCTTCAAAAACTGGCGTTCACACCAAAAGAGGTGTTCGCTTTATAGTAGTAACTGGTGGGATGTCAAACACTGTGTTTTTATAGTACTAATTGGAGGATGACAAACACTGTGTTTGCGCATTTTCAGGATTATTAGTGGAGTAGTGGGTTTGATAAGGTGGTTTTTAATCAATTAGCATTTTGCGCGTACCAGTTATCTAATGGCACATTAGTAAAAGTATCGTAAAAACTTAATTTTTGGAGGGACTATTATGGAAATCACTTTTGTGACATTGCTTCACAATTTTGTTCACACCAAAAGCTTTTCTCCCTTTCTATATTAGAATACATAGATAATAGGTAAGATACACCTAGACGTTTTGGTATATAGGTATGTTTGTTTGTATCTTTGTATGAATGTTACAAAAGTTAAAAGATCTTAGTTATGAGGGGTTATGCAATGAAGTTTGACGTGGAGTTTTGTAGTAAGTGTGTGTTGGTTAACTTTTGTAGTTACAATATGCAACTTTTTGCTTTTGTGTATTGTTTCTTTTCCAAGTACAGTGTGCACTAATTCTTGATTGTTTCTCCAAACCTTGGTGGAAGGCTGATCAAATTGGTTCATTTATACTGTAATCCTAGGCTTCTTTCAAGTATTCTGGAGGTTATGGATATGAGTTTTGTGTACTCAAATAAGCTATTGATTGTAAGATTTTAAATTCTCCTAGAAATGTGTTTGATGAGGGAGAAACAGAGGAGCAGAAAATTTGTCTCGTTCATCAAAATGCCGTAGATTCTCTCTAGGTTTGGATTGAGGGGTGGGGGAGTGAACGAAAGTGTTAGATACAATGGGAAATGGAACGGGAAGGAAGGTAATTTTTCTTCTTCTTTTTATGTTTGACCAAAAAGACGGAGAGGAAACTATGGTGTGGCATGAACATTTTCAATCTTATCGTGCCCTTTTCATTTTTCAACAAGTCGAGGTCTTGTTTGTTGCATCGTTATATTGGTAATCTGTCTTAAAAAAAGTATTAGGAAGCACTTCACTTTCCTTCACCTTTCCACCCAATTTCAAGAGAGGGGAAGGAAAGAGGAATTCTCAAAGTTTTTGTTCCCTCTTCCGCTCGAAATTCCTCTCTTCCCATTTCCTCCTAAAAACAATACGGTCATGCAATAACTAACTCTTAGTCATACAATTCAAGTATTATAAGCTGTCCCACCCATGTTTTATAGTGGTTCCCCAAGTATTCATAACAGCCCAACACTGTAAGTTGATTATGAGACCTTCCTATCAGAGGAGCTACTATAGTAGAAGAGTTACTATTCCATGAGCTAGTATACAAAGGTAGAAGTGTCAAATGTGCCGTGCCACTCAGGCTCGGTCCATTTATTTTCATGCTTACTGTGCTTCATGCCATGCCTAGTTTGACCCCTTTATTAATTGCATCGTGCCATGTGATGCCACGTTATAATACTCTAGGCCCAACCTAGCCCGTTTTGTGCCATGGCTTGCCCATGTATTGTCGGGTCCATGCCTAACAGGCCTTGTAAAGCAAAAAATATAAAATCTAAGCAAAAATTGCCAACATATTATTTTTGAAACTTGAAACAAGAATTTGTCAAATAGTTGCAACTAAAATAACATAACAAGGATAAAATACTAAGTATTCATTATTTGGCTCATAGTATCATAGTTTTGCATTTTTGCTCCACCATTTTTTGAATCTTGCCTCTTATACTTGTGATGATAATTGAGAGAAACTGTTCAAAACTATCCACGTAATTCAATTATTTTTAGGAAGAACAATTCTCATTTTTATGTTATTAATTTAATAGGTCAGTTTCATTTTTACATAAGTAGAAGCAAATAGCAATACACTCGTGCTCGTGCCGTGTCCGTGTCGTGTGATGCTTGTGCTGTCGTGTTGTGCCCAAAAATGACAACCCAGCCCAACCCACCTAAGTGTTCTTGACGTGAGAGATCTATTTCAGAAAGAGATTAATAGATTGCCTTAGCAGCCTTATAAAGATCAGCCTCACTCATATCCTGTCCGAAGTCTAGGATTCCTTGCTTTCCGTCTTCTGGTACAAATAGCAGATGAGAGAGGCCCTTTGCACTTGTTGCTATGCCATCTAGGCGAGATTGCTGCCTAAATAATCCTTCTTCTCTTAATAAGCCAATGCAGTATATGACAACCAGTTTCCTTATAGCGTTGCATCTACCCCTATGCATGCTTGCAGGCATTTGGATACCTGTGTTTCCTTATCTAGATTATTTTATGGGTTTCAAAAAGCTATTCAAGTAGAAGTTCTTGTAATTGTTTTTTAATAAGTAGCTCATAAGTATGTAGGTTGCTTACTAGACTTTCATTTCCACAACAAAAACCAGACACCTGTGATACTGTTCTATTAAATGCATGACTTTCAAGTCTCAGTTTGTGTATGATAGAGCCTTTGTGATTGGTACTTTGAATGCTATTCTTCTTACATGTAAAAAAATCAGAACCTCTGGAATGTGAATGTCATGCACCAGCGCCAATATTCAGTAATATCTGATGCGTGCAGTGCAGCTTAACTAAATGCTATAGGACTGTTGAACATGTCAACTTTGTGGTTGTGTGCAGCCTCCACCTTAATGTTTCCTTGAATGCATGCTAAAGTTGTATATAGGGGCACTGTTGCGATCGTTAGATCAGAGAAGATTTTCCTCACTCATGTTTGAATCTATTCTCGACATCTTAAGAAGCTTAATGATTCATTTAGATTCATATGGGTTTAATATTTTTTTTTAAATATGAAATATGCTTCCTTAGGATGTCACGGGGACCCGCCTTTCAGATCATGATTTTCTGCGAGCCCTCCGGATGGCTTCATATGGGTTTCTTCTTTATGGCCCTGGTTCTTATGCATGGTATCAGTATCTTGATCGTTGCATGCCACACCAAACTGTAGAGAACCTATTGCTCAAGGTATACCCCCTTTTAGTTCGGGGTGGTTGTTTTTTAAAATTGGTTTTGTTCAGACATAGCATATTAAAGGCCGACTTACCATCGCAGTTTTTTGCAGGTTTTATTAAACCAAATTGTGCTTGGCCCAATGGTAATTGCTGTTGTTTTTGCATGGAATAATATGTGGCAAGGGAAGCTCTTGGAGCTTCCAAATAAGTATAAAAATGATGCCCTTCCCACGTTGTTTACGGGTAAAGCGCTGTTTATTTGGTGTTTCAGATAGTCTTGAAAGTGATTGTATTTCATTTGACTTGATACATCTTTCTGTCCTATTTAATCCAGGATTTAGGTTCTGGATACCTGTCAGCGCATTGAATTTTGGGTATGTCCTCTCCCTTAAAGTACCTTAGATGTTGTTAAAATATAGAACCAATCAGTGTATGGTAGCAGGGAAAAGAACCACCCCAGTAATAATAAAAAATAGAGAATGATGAAATACCATTGATAGGCTTTATATCACTTTGGAAATTGACATCATAGTGTTAATGTTAATCTTGAAACAACTGTATAGAGCAAGTTCCTTTTTCAAATGGTTTTACTTTGGATTGGAAAACCATGCTGGAAATCAGAAAGGTTCTCGTTGATGCAGTAACTCTGCAGCTGTTTCTCTTCTATATCTGCTTATTTTAACTCACAGTGTTACTCTAAAACCAAACTGGGGGTATGTTTAGCTTACACAGTGTTCCACCAATCAAGCTTCCAGAAGTGACAGAACCTTTTTCTTTCTCTATTTTCTCTTTTAGTGACTAAACTTCCAAACTAAACCAAACAAACTTTGCCTTAACTCCCAATTAATTGGGATTGGCTACATGAATCCTTTGTCTTTGTTGAATTCTGTCAAGGGTATCGTGTTCCGTGATCTAGTTCTTTTCGAACTACTACCTTTTAAGTTAATTTTGGTCTACTCATCCCATAAACATATCACTTCTCTCTAACTACTGCATCGATCAATGTACAATAGACATGTCCATACCACCTCAAGCCATTCTCTTTCATGTTACCATTCATTTAACGTTCTCATGTCAGCTAGACTTATTTTATTGTCATGTTGTTTCTTATTAGCCCAACACTTCGTACCATATAACATAGTTGGTCTTGTACTTGGTACAGTTGAATTTCTCCTTCAATTTTATGAGTATCTTGCGGTCGCGCAATACTCTCGAAGCACTCCGCCACATTGACCCATCGAACTTGTACTCTTTGGGTCACATCCTCCATGGTTTCTCCATTCTCACTAACAATTGAGCCAAGAAACTTAAAATGCTTGGTACATGCTAACTCCTGTAACTCCTGATTTTGGAGGGTCACACGCTTGCACTTTGACTAGCACTAAACTTAGGTTGTGTTTGGAACTTGTGGAAAGAAGGAGAAAAGAAGAGAAAATTAAAAAAACATCTCCCTTTTTGTTTGGTTGGTAGTGGAAAAAGAGAACACATGAAAAGTAGCGAAGAACAACTATTGAATTTTTCTCCCAACTTTCTCTACCTTTTCCTTTTAATCATTTTCTCTTTCTTTCCTCAATTTCAAAACAGCGCCTTATATTTTTTTTTTGGATAAGCACATTCCTTTTATAAAGCGCAAACTCATTTTACAACTCTAGGGGGCATACCCCCGAAAGAACACAACTCCGAAGGCACCTGAGACAAAACCTCAGAGAACTACTAGAGAGAAAAAAAGGAAACAAGGCCAAAAAATACCAAAAGGACTATCTAATCTTTACAGATTTTGCCTATACAAAACTGATGGAGTAAAAATCCTATTTGAGAGTCCCCAACTACAACACAACTCCATGTTCTTTTGGGATTGTTTAACCCCCCTCTTTGAGTGCACTAATTCCCGAATAGAAGTTACAGTCTTAAGTATAACCTGATCAAAAGGAGAAAACTTGTGCTGAAAAATCCGAAGATTACGTTCTATCCACAAGTTGTAGACACAAGCAGCTAGCACACAGCGCCTTATATTTACTACTTGACTTCCATTCTTGTACTTTTAGTACTGTGGTTGCTGCTGCTACTACGAACTCTAACTGTGTGATTGGATGATTTTAGGATAACATGCTTTTCAAGATTTTTGTGTGGCCTATTTACAGGGTTGTTCCTCTTCAAGCCCGTGTTGCTTTCATGTCGATGGGCTCTATATTCTGGAACTTCTACTTGTCTTCAACTATGAGCAAGTAACCCTCTATAGAGGATGCATGAAGTCTGGAAGCAACCAATTCTTTTTTAATTGCATGCCAGGCTCTCTCTTTAACTTTCAAGCACTGTTATGGCATCATGATCAGAATGTATGCCTCCTTGCTGCTTCTTCAGATGGGATCTTGATTCTGGGTGTGGTTTTTTTCTTTTCCGCCATTTCCTTACAGCTTGTGCCCCTTCATGGAACTATGGAATTACTCTCTCTCTCTCTCTCTCTCTCTCATGAATTGTGAAAAATCCTAGCTCGCCTAGGTATGTAAATATTTGCTATGTTTGATCTCTTTAATAAATCTACCCACCAACAAATAAATAAATTAGTCACATGAAAGGAAGCAATAAGTAGATAATGCCAGGATATACGTGGAAAACCCCAATACGGGTAAAAACCACGGAAATGAATCAAATCACTATAATTATTATGTAATTACAGATATACCTATTCAAACGAAATAAATCCTCAGAACGTTCTAAGTATCACCTATCGAGTCACACGTACACCACACCCAGTGATTGACTGTCGCCCCTTTGAATTTTCAAGCCTTTCAATGCTCTTTCGGAAATCCACCAAAAGCGAATCAAACCTAGAATCAAACTAGGTTGATTTGATAAAGTGAAAACTTCTTGGAGTTATCGTTGTGTATCAATGATAGAGAGATCCCATTTTGTATTCCAAGACACAAAAATCAACAAAATCCTCTTCAACGCATATTCTTATAGCTCATGGCTTCCCCACCCAAGCATAAAGGAGGCCACCTTGTTTCTTTCTTGTTCTATTCTCTCTTTTTACTCGGAATGAAAGCACCACTCATTTTATAGCCCAAGGAGACACATGTCCTTGTATGGAAATAAACCTTTCAGGCCTCTGATTAATGCCGTGGCTTCAAAGACCGACTTGCCGATCAAACCGTAAATTAATTTAAAAAATTCTTTTTCTTTTTCTCACCCAGCAAATGATTTGCCGATATATCAATTCCATGTGCAGCTAGATCATTTCTATGTGCAGCAAATCCTTTCCATGAGCACCAAACAAATCCTTTCCATGAGCACCAAATTCTTTTTTCCCAATACTTTCACGAACCGGCCCAGTAATAACTTGACGAACGTCTACCGCTCTCAAATACAAAATAATATTGATTTTCTTCCACTTTCTAAACAGACACTCTAGGAATAAATAAAAAATAAATTACAACTCGATAGTATGGGATACGCGCCATTTTTTATGTGTGTTTTGTTGTGAAATTGCCAAATAAGACACATCACGAAATATGGACCTTACAAATTGGTTATGACTTCGTACTACCATATTTGATGACGACCAATTTATGATCAGGGGATTCATAATATATTTTTTTTTTTTTTTTTGAAGAGGTGGATTCATAATCTTTTGAAGCAGTGGAAATGTCTGTTTCATTTCTGTGGGTTATGACTTAAACTGTGTCGACGAACTTGAGGTGATTTTAGATCAAAATTGGTCAGTATCAAACTGAACTAAATTACTTGTTGGCCTGGTGAAATTGAGGGTCCTTGGCTCCACTTCCTAAATTCCAGTTGTGGTACTTTGGCTTTTGAGAATTTGTATTGGTGTATAAAGCAGGAATATATACTGTTATGACGGTCATGCGTGCCGGTCGGTCCTATGTGCTCTTCTGTACCAGATTCATAGTACAAAGATGGATAAGGCATCAAGAAATTGTGTCCTCCGTTCAATTCAAGAATTGAAATTTCTGTTTGACATTCACCAATTGTTCGGATCATGATATATCGCATACGATACTACTTTTGACATGTCACTAGTCCAGCCATTGTCCCAAGAGCCTAAGCCAAATAAGAACTTCCACTTGAAATGCTAGTTTTCTGTCGAAAAGGAAAGCTTGAAATTCTCCAATGCCACTTAATTATCAACGTGTTTTTTTTTTTTTTGAACGGCGAAGAAAAGTTTCGAAGTATCAACGTAACCATCAAAAAAGCATCGTAGGAGTATCGTTTATCAAATAAACATCAATTCGAAACCACATTTGTCACCACTGGGAAAAGAATTTGGTTCTTTTCTTCAAATCTACTCTATCTTCTCATTTTGGCACCCTGATGTAGCAGCATCTCCTCGGTGGGAATAATGTGGTAACGAATGATTCATAGACAAAGAAGTGACACAACCAAGATGCTATTCTCCGGGTATAATATCACATTTAAACAGGAAGGAATAAAACCTCTTATAGTATGAACGTTTGAAAGCCGCAATCCACCATTGTTTCTTCCATAAAACAAGAATCACATTCCAGCTATCAGTACACCAACAGACGATGAGCGGTGGCACCAATAATTTCCCAGTAGTGCCGACACGGGGTAATAGGCGGCCGGGAGAAGGATATGATGCCCGTGCTTCTAATGCCACTGACTGGAACAGAGCACACGCCATGTTTCCCAGCCCCACTTTTCGGGCTGGTCAGGTTAGTTTCCCTTCGGGTATACAAGTACTTCGTTCAATGTTAAACAGATGTCACGAGTTTCCAAATGAAACGGATATTAATTTCAGTATTTTGCTGGTGTGTTTTGCAGAATAGCAGAGGAGGTTTTCAGGTGCCATGGTTGCTTACGGATGATGAGAGAGTAATGGGAGGAGCTTGGGGCTTATCCAGGTGATTGTCTGATTGTAGCCAAATCTGTCTAATTGTTTGTTTAATCTCTTTATTTGAAGATGATTTCTGGGAGTTTCATTTAGCAAATACTTCATGGTATCTTTTTAGCTTGTTTTGGTAGGCAATTTGTGATGGTATCTTTTTAGCAAATACTTCATGGCAATTTGTTTGGCTTTTTCTGCGCATATTGTTCACTTCTAATTTCCATTTTTTTTATGAAATGAACCCCAATAGAAAAAAAGGAACAAACAAATAACTTTGACATAAAGGTGGCTTATACACTGATTTAACTTCAATGCCTTGTATTGAAGCTTTCTTATTTGTTTGGTCGTTTTGGTGCTTGAATGATGAATCAAATGAAACAGGGAATGCATCGCGCGAAGGACATAACACTTGTCATGACTTCCAACAAAATGGAACTTTCTACATAGGAAATTGATATTCTTTTTTTTTTTCCTTTTCTTGATTTAGTAGATGGGGGAGGGCTAGGGTTCATCCAGGGTCCAACCTTATTGAGCCTAAATGAAAGCTACTTGTGAAGAATAAAGGTAGAAGAGATACAGACAGAAACATGAAATTTTGCTTATATCTGATAAATGGTACAATGACTACTAATACCTATGATAACACTGACACGTCGAACATGTGAAAATATCAGCATCATACCCTGGACCCTTGGATACGAATATGAGATCTATCTGTATCCAACATATGTTGCAGCAAGTTTCACCTAACGAGTGTGTACGAATTTGAGTTCAATATAGAACTATGCATAAACACTTGTATTGTGCATGAAATGATGTGACCTCCTAATCACCTTTTGATCTTGAAAAAACAATGCGTCCCAAGAACTACGATTTGTTTTCCTTTGTTCCCATCTTTGGACATGATAGTTAAATGAATCGGGCTCTTAGACACACAAGATATCTCACAGTCTGAAACGATTTGCAGGTTTCAAGAACCACCTATTTCTCCCTTGCCTCTCCGAGCCGATGAGATTGCAAGAAATTATATCCACCTTAGGCCCGGGCAATACATTCCGGAATCTCCCCCAAGGTTCGTAGCACCGAGTTTGCAAGTACCAACACAACAGGAAGAGGAGTCAAGATTAAGCCGCGATGAGCAAAAAAAGGCCTTGAACAAGCTAAAGAAAGAAATCTACAATCCTACCCCGAAGAGGTTAGCAAAGAGACTGAGCCTGTATTATAGAGACTCTGGCGATGCCACTGCCAGAAATAGTAGATTCGACGAGAAGGGAGACGAGGAATATGAAGAGAAGTGTGCAATTTGCTTAGACGATTTTGAGCCTAAACAGCTGATTTTCCGCACCCCCTGCAACCATATGTTTCATGAAGACTGCATTGTGCCATGGGTTAAGAGCCATGGACAATGTCCGGTTTGTCGGTTTGCAATTTGCGAGCGGATGAGACAGAATTTAGTGCCCCCGAACAACAACATTACAACCGCGCATGTACCTGTTGATCTATTGATTGAGCTTTTGAGGTGGGATATTTAAATCTGGCGACAAGACCAGAAACAGGAGAGATATTGCCTTTAATCTACTGCTACTGCTACTATTACCACATAATTTCCAGCCCAAAAATAAATTTTTGTTTTTTTTTAAGGAACGACTCTTAGGTAACATGTTTCTTCTCTCTATGGCCCTTTGTCCTGAGCCACCAATCCTCCCTGTGTATTTCAGCCCTTCTCTATATATATTTATAAAAAAAAAAAAAAATGTCGAACATTCGATACAAAAATTTCAATGATTTCCATTTTGTGAAAGAAATTGAGATCTTCATTTCATGGCATGTGGTTACAACAGGTCATCAGAAATTCATCAGAAGATAAATTTCCAAATGTACAATTGGTTTGCACTACAAGTTTGAAACTTTGCTTATCTATTTTGGCTTTTGAAATGAAGATTTGTCTGCATGGCACACACAGACCATTCGTAGAGCAAAGTTATAAGGCAGGCACTAAATTGAAAGAAAAGACAAAAGTAGTAATGAGATTTCCATCAGAAATATATCCAATTCAAATTAGTTTTCTCTTGGACAATAGTGCTTATATGTTGTTATGACCAAATTTTTGAGATTAAATCACAATAAAATGTTGTTTAATGCACAACATATATTCAACGGTGATCAAGGTTTTTCGTTTTTTGTTTTTTTAGAATGAATGGCGATCAGGTTAGTTAGCGCAACTGTCGCTGTAGGGGTATATCATGCAGCACCACTTTGAAGTAGTTCCAACTCATAGCGTAGTGTACATGTCGATACCCTTAGGAACTACTAGTCTAACATACTATTCCATTAACAATCTTATATTTGAAAGACAAAAAATTAGTGGAGTTGCTTCCGATATGTTAAGTCATATATATCCAGAAAACCAAATTTTGGCATTTACACATATTCTGATCTAAAAAATTACTCCATCTATTCCAAATGTTGATTGTTGAGCCTGCGAAAATTGGTGCACCTTTCACGAAGAAGAATAAATAATTTTGTGCATAATTTTGTATTTTTTTTTTACACCACATTAAAGAAGTGCCTTAAAAATGATGCATGAATGTACTATATTTTTTTATTTGAAAATTGCACGAATTTTCATAAGGTTGAGCCGTTTGGGACATCGAGAGTATGACATTCTGAAAGCTAATTAAGCATCCAATACAATGTTCAAAATTACTTTATTTTAGCTATATCAAAAAAAATTTATATGACAAATTAAATAGAACTTCTAAACTAATAAATTGTGGATAATAATGGACACTCAATATTTTCAACATTAGAATTTATATTCATATTGCCAAACAAAACGTAAATACAAGAATTTATTTCATACCACCAAAGAGCACGTACACAAATATTTTAGCACAATTGCGTGGAAAGAACTGAACCAATCTACACGTAAACGTAAGCGTTTTGCATTTCACACTAAAATTAGCACATATATTACTGAAATAGTAGATCGTAGTAATGAAAAGTGAAAACAGAACTCAAAAATACAATTCTACTCATTCCTGCTTTTATTCCGTTCCCACACAATTTCATTTCTTCACACCAAACCCATGAAAAAGGGACTCTGATTTGTACTTATATAAAATCTTGGAGTAAAGGCCAAAAAAACTTCGCAAAAATCCAACGAGTGAAGACCAGCAATAAGCCCTTGAAAGAGAGCCACGCATGTGTTTCTAAACCACATCCCCTCCTTCCCCCGAAATTACCAGACTACCCCCTTTCTCTCTCCTTCATCCGCGGCATCTCCTGGGCCACTCCCCACCTATTTATAATACCCTTATCCCTCCACACTTCAGAAAATCAATCTGATTCGTAGGTACTTCTTCTTCTTCTTGTTCACAATCATCTGTCATAACCCATCTTTTTTTCTGGTAAGTAGTCATAACCCTCTTAATTTTATTTGATAATGGTTTAGATGGTTAATTAGTTGATTAATCTGATGTGGGTCAATCTCTTCTTATTTATTTTTTCTTTTTTTGTATTTGTGATTATCATACTGTTTATTCATAAGGGTATGTGCTGAATTTGGTTTCAGAATGTGTTTTAGTGATGTTTTCACTTTATTGTCTTCCTACGTTATATTGCCATTGGAAATGTTTAATTTCTGAAGCTATCAAGAGCTTTTGGCATCAATTTTTGAGGCTAAATGTTGTTCTTACCTCTATAGGTAATGGGTCTTGAACTGGGTGCATTGAATTTGAACAAAAGCATACGTATTTATGTATGTAGTAAAAATTGGTAATAATCTCCTACCAAAATCGTAGTAAGGTAGAATTAAAGAATTTAATTCTTTTTATGTAACCTCTGTGCTCAGCTGAGTAGATGTGGATTTCGCATTAAGGGATTTAGTGTTCAATTTCATCTAATTCTGAGTGAACGATTCTAAGTTGAAAAATGGTGTTGGAAGTTTGAAGAGTACATTTTGAGCTGGCTTTGTATTAAGCTCCAAAACGCAAGCTTTTGCTTTTTTAGGGATTGTAGTTTCTCTAGTTCCTTTGCTTCTTCTCTTCATCAACAGTCGTGGCATCATTAGAGGATTGGATATTCAGTTGAGCTTTGGGTTTGGTTTGCTGTTCCTAGAAGATGGAAATAGATTCACTAGGACAAAAACCGTTAGGTTTTACGTTTCAGAAATCGATTTTTGATATAAATAGTTTGTTGAAGTCTAATCTCTTCGCATTCTTTGTCAAATTACTTTCGATATTATTGAATTACCTAGGGATCTTATTTCCTTGCAATTACTTCTCTGAGGTTCTTTTTACTCAATCTAGTTTACATATATTGTAATCTTGCATGATTTCAGACATAGAGTTATGAAGTTCTTATTATTTGATTTCGTGGTAATAATTTTCAAGTGGTCCTTTTAATCTCTGCAAATCTGCAATGGTATTTGCCGAATTTTTCATTTGATGATTCACTGTAGACTACTTTCATATCATAGAGTTTTTCAAACTTCCCACCATAAGAAGAAACACATAGAGCCAAATGTAATTTAGATAACTACGGACAGATGGTCATGCACCAATTTATTGTACAATTAAATTGGTGCTACAACCTACTCATTTTTTCTTTGTTAAACTTTGCATCTCCTAAGTGATTCTGCTCATTCTATCACGCTTCATAATTTTAAACTCTAGAAATTTGTTGTGGACTGTGATAGCCTTTGATGGAAAATAATAGGTTGACAAAGTACTACTATGGGTCTGTATGCATAGTTTTAACTTTTAATCTACCTTTACTTTGTTTGTTGCATCACTTTGCCGTGCCTTATTCCTGGTGATAATACTGTAGATGGCAGCATTATCAGCATGCATGGTGGGAAGTGCTTTATCTGCCCATGTCACTAAATCATTTTCGGGAAAGGAAATCAATGGAAAGCGCCTTTTTGCGTCCTCTAGCTTCCCGCCGTTGGGCAGAGCATCAAAAACAGTTCTTGTGAGAGCGTCTCTTGATCAAAGCCAGCATGAAAGAAGAAGAGGCTTTCTTAAGTTGTTGCTTGGAAATGCAGGACTTAGTTTACCCGCATTGCTGGGTGGTGGGAATGCCTATGCAGATGACCAAGGGGTTTCTTCCTCCAGAATGTCTTATTCCAGGTTCCTGGAATATTTGGACAAGGACAGGGTGAAAAGAGTAGATTTATATGAGAATGGAACCATAGCTATTGTTGAGGCTCTTTCTCCTGAATTGGGAAATCGGGTGCAAAGAGTTCGGGTCCAACTCCCTGGACTAAGCCAGGAGCTCCTTCAGAAATTCAGGGAAAAAAACATTGATTTTGCCGCTCACAACGCTCAAGAGGACTCAGGGTCTGTATTATTCAACTTGATTGGAAATCTGGCCTTCCCATTACTCTTAATAGGGGGTCTATTCTTTCTCTCTAGACGTTCATCTGGTGGAATGGGGGGTCCTGGTGGACCTGGGTTCCCTCTTTCCTTTGGTCAATCCAAAGCCAAGTTTCAAATGGAACCTAACACTGGCGTGACATTTGATGATGTTGCCGGTGTAGATGAAGCAAAGCAAGATTTCATGGAGGTGGTGGAGTTTCTGAAGAAGCCTGAGAGGTTCACTGCTGTTGGGGCCCGTATCCCTAAAGGAGTGCTTCTTATTGGCCCCCCAGGAACTGGGAAGACCCTTCTGGCCAAGGCGATTGCTGGAGAAGCAGGCGTTCCTTTTTTTTCCATTTCAGGTTCCGAGTTTGTGGAGATGTTTGTGGGTGTTGGTGCCTCGAGAGTCCGCGATCTTTTCAAAAAGGCCAAGGAGAATGCTCCTTGCATTGTCTTTGTCGATGAAATTGATGCTGTTGGGCGGCAGAGAGGAACTGGAATTGGAGGGGGAAATGACGAAAGAGAACAGACCCTTAATCAGCTGTTGACAGAAATGGATGGGTTTGAAGGAAACACGGGTATCATCGTGATTGCAGCGACTAACCGTGCAGATATTCTGGACTCTGCCTTATTAAGGCCAGGAAGATTTGACAGACAGGTAAAAAGCATGACCTATCACAGATTTTGCTACTTTGGTTGCTTGGAAATGCTTAGTATGAGGGTTTGTTGCAGGTTGCTGTGGATGTTCCGGACATCAGGGGAAGAACAGAGATCTTAAAGGTTCACGGTAGCAATAAGAAGTTTGATGCTGACGTGTCACTTGAAGTGGTAGCCATGAGAACTCCCGGTTTCAGCGGGGCCGATCTTGCGAACCTCTTGAATGAGGCAGCTATATTGGCTGGTCGACGTGGGAAATCTGCAATTTCATCTAAAGAGATTGATGATTCAATTGATAGGATTGTGGCTGGAATGGAAGGAACAGTTATGACAGATGGCAAGAGCAAAAGCTTGGTTGCATACCATGAGGTCGGACACGCAATTTGCGGGTAAGTGTCAAATTATCCTGCAATTTTGTGAATAATTCTTGATTTCTTTGTTTACGAGGAGCTGGTAGTTCTTTTGGAGTTTGAGTTGCCAAAAGTGGGCGGTTCGATTGTGAGAGCTCCATTGTTTCGGTGGGATTAATTATCTAAACACCACTTCCCTTTCATATTTCATCCCTTCACTTTTTACTGCTTTGCTATGTTTGGCCTTCGTTGTCTGAGGTTGGAAAGTTACAATGACTATTAAAAGTGGACATTTGCATATTGACCTACCTGGGCTTTTGAATATTTGCTTTGTGCCTTGTGCCTTGATGTTGGAAGATGAGTGATTTGAGAAGGCAACCCAAGTTAGAACTTAAGATTGGCATCCAATAATGAACTAATTAGAGTTGAGTTAAGCAAAACTTCTTGAATTAGGATTCTTCTATTTTTGTTATTCAACCATATAATATACTTGTGTATCTAATATCAATAATACCTAGAGACTAGAATCTCTAGATATTGATCTCAATCAATATCTGTGATTTCTTTTTTTATGAATGTTTATGACCTCTGCAGCAGTTGATCCTCTCTAGGTTCTCTGATGAGATCGTTTTGGGGTGCCCACGATATTCAAATAAGTAAAAGAATTTATCAGATTCGTTGGGGGGAGTTGTATAGAAATGTGACATTTGATACACAAAGCACATTTACATTAGGTTGTACATCTCTTCAGCTAGTGTTCATGATAGGGAGAAAGGAATCTGTTGAACGTAGGGTAGATCTCCTAAGCACACCAACTACGTGGATTTAAAAAATACTAAGGATTTTGACCGTGTTGAGTTATTGCTGCTAGTTTGATGAGTTTACTTGTGTTAGAAAGGCAGAACATGTAGGCATGCTGCACGTGGGTTGTTTATTTTGTTAGTGTCAAAACTTTCAACGTGAAAAGATCTTTCTTTTCCACTTTTAAAGGAGGCCTCTCAAGTCTCCTGCTTCATGAGAAATCGGTTTTCTTTGGAAATAGTGATTCTGCTACTCTCACTGATTCGTTGGTTTATTTCATGCAGAACTCTTACCCCAGGGCATGATGCTGTCCAAAAAGTCACCCTTGTTCCACGTGGTCAGGCTCGGGGTCTTACATGGTTTATCCCTGCAGATGACCCCACTTTGATTTCGAAGCAACAGCTATTTGCAAGAATTGTTGGTGGACTTGGCGGGAGAGCTGCTGAGGAAATAATCTTTGGTGGGCCTGAGGTGACAACAGGTGCAGCTGGTGATTTGCAACAGATCACTAGTTTGGCCAGACAGGTAAATTCATGTAGCAGGCTTTTTAGTTTCTGAAAGAACAGCAATCAACAAATGAAACCAATCCTGATCAAAGCACTATATGAAATCCCTAAACTTGTCCCGGTTAGCCAGTGACCAACTTTTGTAATGTTGTTTATTTCAACTACAAAAAAAAAAAAAAAAACATTGCGTCGGTTGGTCCATTTTGGGAATCAAATTTTTATATGGAGACCATGATTTCGTTCTTGAATTTTGAACCTTTCAGAAATACCCCCGAGTTTGAATATTTAATGAAAAAGTTGTTCTTTGTTCTCTACACTTCCTTTTTTGTTGATTTGTGGGAAAAAAAGAGAAAAAACCTCATTCGAAGAACGTTGAGCTGCACAAATGGCAACAAATGCTGAAGTCAAAGAGGCCGAGATGCCTATGATTAGATATGCCTGTTGAGATTGGGGGTAGTTTGATTCTGGGAACCTATGGAATGACTGAGAATAGGTTGTTACTGAGGATTGCAATCTTAGATTCCCACATTAGTGCAAAAGAGGACACGGGGAGTATTACCAACTATTTTCCATTCACTTTTCAAGTTGGACAAATACTGTGGGAGATCCCAAAGTGGAATACTCGACCAACATGAAGGGACGGAGGGGGTAGAAGCTAAGAAGTATGGACATGTGTCCTCAATTGTTTTGTGCATTGTCTGACCCATTTGATTTTCGGGCACTTTTACATACTATGGACACCATTTATGTCTCCGATTTTTGTCTTACTTTTGGAATACTTATCTGGTGTCGTATTTTACATCTTTGTAAAGTTAATACTCCATTATTTGTGTTTTCTGTCCCTGATTTGATATGTATGTATGTTTTTGCACTTTATATATCTACGTGTGTTTGCGTTTGTTCTCCTTGCTGATTCCACTTATCAAATGCTAGAAAGTTTATGGGTTGTAATTGATGTATCTGCAGATGGTGGTCACATTTGGGATGTCTGAAATCGGTCCATGGTCACTTATGGACCCCTCCGGTCAGAGTGATGTGATCATGAGAATGATGGCGAGAAATTCAATGTCAGAAAAGCTTGCCGAAGACATTGATTCTGCAGTGAAGAGGATTTCGGATAGTGCATACGAGATTGCCTTGAGGCACATAAAGAACAACCGCGAGGCTATGGACAAGATTGTGGAAGTCCTACTAGAGAAGGAAACGATGACTGGTGATGAATTCCGTGCAATCCTCTCCGAATTCGCTGAAATCCCAGTTGAAAACCGGGTCACGGCTACGGTGCCATCTCCAGTCGCTGTATAAATCGTATATGTTAATTTTGCAAATTCAATTTACACTTCTCATACGTCTTCAATAGTTTGAATGTATCATTGTGTAATCTTGGTTTATATGTAGGAATAACTATTAGCTGCTTACTAATTTGAGGGTATTTTTGCACTGCTTTCCCTTTAAAGACTCCGTTATACCCAGATGGTCAAATTAGTTCCCTGCATTCTAATAGCCCATAGTAACCGACAATTCTTTGCAAGCATGAACAAGGGTAACCAGTTAGATCAATATTGAGAAATCTCCTAGTTTCGTACCGCAGCTCCGGGGAATCTCCGAGAGGCTTTTGCCATAGAAATCTTAGTGCTGATTCTCTCTTTTCTCCTGTCTGTGGTTCAATTTTCCAATTCATGTCGTTGTATGCAGCTCGTGATCTGGTTCTTTATTTACATGAACTTATACTTCAAAGGGTGATGTAGATGAGTGGAACGAGGTGCGGAGCTATGTTGGGGCCCAGAGGGCCTCGGTCTACTCCGAGTTATTAAAAAAATCTATTTTGTGTATAGCTATTTATAATCTTAATAAGAGCCTTTTAATTTCTGAATTCTTCTCTGTATTCAGAAGAAAAAGAATTCATCTCCAGCTTTGGTTTACAAGCCTGTTAGCACAACGTTTTTCTTTTCCACAACACCAAATAGAACTATAATCAAATAAAACTGCAAATACTAGAGTAGTTCTCGTTAGAACAACTGAAGGGATCAAAACAAACGAGATTAATCCTTAAAATTTCTCGTGGAAATCCTCATCAAGTTATTGCCCCTAGATGTCTGTTCCTCGCATTATTGCCCTTCAAAAACCTTCAAGAGCCCAGCTTAGCTATCATACATCCACCACCACACTTGCAACAGCCTTGTGATGGAAGATTCTCAAATCTAACGAAGCGAAACTATCACACAAAGACTAGATAGCATTCCAGCAAATAAAAGAATATTCGAATCCACATGACAACTAGAATCTACAATAGAAAGAGAGAAACTCTGAAATATTAATGATGATTGGAATGCTCATATGCCGTAGGCTACATCCTTATTTGTAGGCTGAAGCCCAAACTCAACTAAAAAATTGTTGAATATTGCTAATCAAGGACAACGGTCAACGTAAG
Organism: Rhododendron ovatum; assembly: GCA_019656835.1. Classification (NCBI taxonomy): domain Eukaryota; kingdom Viridiplantae; phylum Streptophyta; class Magnoliopsida; order Ericales; family Ericaceae; genus Rhododendron; species Rhododendron ovatum. Next base: position 16,848,152 of record CM033795.1, on the reverse strand, counting down.
AAAGGAAAAAAAAAGAAAAGAAAAGAAAAGACGACTAATAAGAATGAAATATTTGACTTAACCTACTCATGGAAATTAAGACTATGAAAGAATTAAACATGCCAAAACAAGTGGCACAAATGTCCTAACCGAAGCTTTTACTGAAATTAGTCTTCATTATTTAAAACCCACAGCAATGTCATCTTCCCTATTTTGCACCGCTGCAAGAAAGAATCATTCCAACCTGTTCTTTCCAACCCAAAAAACAATCATTGAAATTGAACACTATAACTTCCTGTTTTCCCTTCGCTTTGGCTTATCAAAGTTAGGAATTACCGTGCCACTGCCGACAAAACAAGACATCCATGGCGCAATAAAAGCTTCCTCTGGCTTTCAGAAGGCAAAGACGAATGTGACAGGATAATTCTCCTCAGTGATGGCCTTGAAAACACCATCCACCCTATCGTATCTGAACTCATACTAAAACAGCTAGTCAAATTCATCTTTCTCAATCTTTTGCAATTTCTCAAAATTTCTTCCAACCCTACAATTGTCACTCCCAAACAACCATTCAAGTTCAATTCCAGGAGCTTGCCACATCTATTCCCAATAGCCACCAACCCCTCATCATTAATCCCAGATCTAGCTGCTCCAAGAACCTCCAATTCAGAAAGTTCAAAACCATTTCCAATGTTCATAATCCCTCCACATTTATTGATCTGCAACTTCCTAATCTTGGAGCTGCTCTTCAAGAAATCAGCAATGCCTTTTCCTGTAATATCCTTGCAAGAAGACACATCAAGCACCTCTAAACTGGGGCATCACAAAGCAAGTTTTGCAAGACATTCATCGCTCAGTTTCGGATTATTTTTCAAGTCCAGGAACTTGATTCGTGAATTTTTCACAATATCGGCAGCCTTGTATCCTCCTCCTCCTCTTCCAAGATTAGTTTCCTGCATACTAATATCCTCTAGTAAAGAACAATTATTTGCAAGCGTGAAAAAAGGTTGTCTCAGTTAGACCAATGCTAAGTATCGAGCCATATGGTGTCTAAAGCAGAGAGACATTGAGATAAATCACTCATTTTCTCATCAGTGAGGAAATCTATGGCAGCTAAAGATAAAAACGTCAGGGACCGGTACTTGTTTAAAAGCGACGAAATTCCAAAGAAGGTGAAGCACGAGCTCATGGGTTGAAATTCCAGAGAAAGAGTGAAACCCTTTAACGGAATACCAGAACTTTTTGCAAGCAAATGGAGATATTCATCAGGAACTACTGAATCGTAGATAGTAAGATCCGATAAATTTCTTGCACAACGAATTGAATAATCATCTAGTCGACCGAAATCTATATCGCTAACTGACAATAGATTCAAATTGCTACTATTGTGCAGAACAAATTCAATTCCAATCGGAGTAACCAACGAACAGTCGATAACATAAATATGTGTCAAGTAGACGCAATTCGTGGAAAGAGCTATAAGCGAATTATCGGTGAGCAATTCATTTCCAGATATGGCGATTATTCTCATACCCTTTACTTTCGACGACAATACCTCTATTCCACGATCGGTCGCGCTCCCTCCGTGCAGAGGAAAGGAGATATCTAGATCCTTCAAACACGGCATCGAATCGGCGATAACTTCTAAATGAACGTCGCCTAAGGTGCGAAGGTGGGAGAAGTTCAGAGCCTTCAAATTCTTCATTCGGAATCCCAATATCTTCAAACCCAACAAGGGAAACTCGGTTCCCGACAGGTTGAGGGTTTCGATCAGGTCGAAATCGGAACTCTCTGCGACGTCGATGATGAGGCGGTCGAGGTCGCCGCCGCGGAAGGCGGTGAAGTCGAGGGAGCTGAGGCGCGGGAAGCGGTGGAAGAGGTTGGAGAGGGGGCCGATGAGGGCTGGGTCGGTGATTGCGAAGTGGGTGCGGAGGGCGTTGGCGATGGAGAGGAATCGCTTGCAGGAGAGGGACGGGGATTCGAGGTGAGAGTGGCGGCGTTGGTGTAGTTTGTTGAGTATGAGTTCCCAGCACTCGTCTGGAAGATCTTTGCAACTCCCGTTCGCCACTGTATTTGTGTATGCCCTTCGAATGCAGAGGTTTTATAGAGGGAGGGAAAGGAGAGAGAGAGAGAGAGATAGGGGTTTTATAGAGGGAGAGGGAGGGACAGAAAGAAGAGAGAGAGAGGTGAAACCCCTTTCGAGTTTCTTGAAAAAAATACTTTTTGAAAAAGAAATTAATTTTAAATTTAAAAATTATGTATTTATATAAATAATTTTTTTACTAATATAGATAGATTTTATTGAGATATTTTAAACGGTGTAAAAAAATTAAAAAATTATTTTTTAATTCATTATATTTAAATTTGAAATTACATTCTTTTTATAAAAAAATTGCTTAAAAAGAAAGCTGCACGGCCCTAAGTTATTTTATCACCGGAAATTCGAGATGCTCTAAAGCCGTAAACTAATCCAACCGATTGTACTACGAGTAATTATTTAATATTTCAAGAGTACCGTCACGTGGTATTTCGGATCATTTTATAACACATGTTTTTGTGAAGTTCATATATTTAATGGTAGACCTCACAGAAATATTTGGTTTAAAGTGATCCAGAGTATTACATGACGGTATTCTCGGACTATTGTATAATTTCACTTGTGTTAATAATAACACGACCATTAGATTTCACACCTTTTGAAATGGCATAGGTCTTACCATAGAGCAATATCATGTATAGATTTTTTGATAAACATGACATCAAAGGTAATGCTCAACCTCTTTTAGGAAGGTGAACCTGGCCCCTGTGTCCGACCGTTGCTGTTCGACTCCTTTGCTACGTCATTTGGGTAGCAACAATGAAAATTTTCTCATGTATGATTCTCTTAAGATTCTCATTGAAAAATCTAGAAGCAAAAATTAATTATGACTTTTAAGAAAATAATCAGAAAAATAATATCTTTGTACCGGTTTAAACAGATTGAAAATTTGAACACTTAATTGTTTAGTAATATTTTTTTAATATATAAACCGTAAAAATGAAGCGTGTGTGGAAAATTATATATATATATATATATAGAGAGAGAGAGAGAGGGAGAGAGAGAGAGAGAGAGAGAGAGAGAGAGTGTGTGTGTGTATTTTATCACCGGAAAATATTGAATTTTGAAGAATTGGGTTCGAGATGCTCTAAAGCCTTAAAAATTCATCAATAATCCAATCGATTGTACTACGAGTAATTATTCAATAGTCCGAGTGTAGAGACCCGTATATTTTTAATTCTTGAAATGATTCGTAAATGTTTAATTGAGAAAATATGGGTTATTTGGTAGTTAGTTGAATTGAGGATTAGGGTGAGAAAATAGAAGATTGAGAGGGTATGAGTGTGATTAAAGGATATATGAGTATATATAGTGGGTATATGGTGTGTAGATCATTTCTCCCATTACTCTCTCTCATCCGTCCTCTCTCCCTCTCACCAGCCAATTCTCTCTCTCTCTCTCTCTCTCTCTCTCTCTCTCTCGCTCCCTCTCACAAAACTTCACTCCATCTCTCAAGAACCTCAAGAATCAACCTCCATTCTGCCTTCTAATCGCGTTCGTGAGCTTGGAATTCTTTGGGAAAAGCTTGGAGAATAGCTTTCTTTGATTTTGAAGTTCAAGGAGGCTAAGCTTGCTCAAATCTCGTAGATCTTAGTATTAATCACGAGGTTGGGACTTCTTTATCTCTTTTATGTGTTTGTATGTTGATTTGGTGTAGATATCTAGCCTTGATCGTCCCCTGTCCCCCCGGTCCCTTTGAAAGTTGTCAAATTTCTGCAGAAATCACCCGAAATTGCCCAGGGATCGATCCCTCATTTCAAATATGGACTTTTGCACCTTGGTTATCGATCCCCATGAGAGGAGGGATCGATCCCTCCCTTCTCTGGACAATTTTGACCCTGTTTTGTGTTCCCTCGATCGCATCGACTCCCGATCACTTTTAAACCCTTTCGGAGACTTTCTAACCTATCTCAAGTGTGTCCAATCGACTTCCTATGATTCATTGATGTTATCCTTGATCCGTTGGCATTCCGTTAGTAAGGAAAAAATAGGGATTCACTTGGTTAAAACCACGTTAAAATGGAACTTATTGATTGATTGATTACTTGAGAGTCTTTGTGGCATATTGGTGGCATTGTTGGCATAACGTATGATGTTTCATGCATGAGTGTGATTATGAGAATGTCTTAGTTTGCATGTTGAGTAAGAAAGTAGTTATTCGGGTCGGAAGTTGGGATAGGGAGTCTCACAACGCAATGGGTGGTAATACGGTGATCCAAGTGGTTAGGGTTCTTCTTAACGTAAGGGGTGGCAATACGGTAACCCTCGTGGTGTTATACTGTAATGCGAGGGGTGGAAATACAGGCAGTGGAGATTGGAGATTGGTGATAGTGAGTTGTGTCAAAATCGTAAAGTTGCTTGAGTTTTGTGAACTATATGGCTAACTTGTGATAGTGGCATCTCTTAGAATGATTGTTGCGAATGATTAGCATCCCTATGAGTTGATTGCTATCCATCGATTGAGCTATACTTTCATGTCTTCTTCTTTTGCACTTATCATCATATCATGTACATATAATTGATAAAGATTTTCCTACTGAGTTAGTGTAGCTCAATCTATTATTGTTTTCAGGTTCAATTGCTGGACAATAGCATGCATGCTTCGTGTATTGGAATGTGAAAACTTTTGGAAGCTATCTTCATTTAGTTACTAAATCATCTTGTAATAGTTTTCTTTTGACAAAAATGGGTTTGTAACTAATTACTCTAGAACTCCTTTTAACTAAATTGTTTGTAACTCAATAACTTGTTCATAATCGTACTTAAGCTTATTTTGGGGCTGGTGTGCCAATGTTGTATGTTTCCTTAAATTTGGGACTTGTTTGTATATTAAACTGGTGGGAACTCTTTTGGGTATTATTTATGATATGCGAAGATCTTTTACAGAAATAAAATATTTATTTATGTTGGAAATCGAGGGCGTGACACCGAGAGTACCGCCGCATGGTACTTCGGACCACTTTACAACCACACATTTTTTGAGGTCTATACACTTAATTAGTGGTAACCCCATGAAAATGTATGATTATAAAGTGGTCCAGAGTATCAAGTGGAGGTACTTCTGAATTATTGTTCGGTTCGCGGTTTAGTTTTAGTTTTAGTTTTGTTTTCAATCATTACCCTATTTCTTTCTCCAATCATTACCCTATTTTTTCAATTATTACTTTCCCATCTCTCTCTATCTCTCTCCAATCATTACCTCTATCTTCAATCATTACTCTATTTCTCTCTCCACCCACTATCAAAACTAAACTAAACTAAACTCTCAACCAAACACAACTATAATTTCACTTGTGTTAGTAACGTTATCACGTCACTTGGCACCACCATTAGATTTGTCTCATAACGAAAGACTAGAACCATAATGCGGTGCAAAAATTGGATACATGTAGCATTGGCGTTCATGACTTGTGTTACATGTACTCTTCCGGGCATGGATACGTAGAAATTTACGCTGGTAGTATATTATTTACAGTGGTGGTAAAGATGAATTTCATTAATCACTTTTACTTATTAAGTTACAGTATTGTTTATTTCCATTGAACTTGCAAAAAAATTCTTATAGAAGTAATGCCTTATGATAATATATTTATAAGTGAAGACATAACATTCCCATTATCATTAACTAGAATGGAGTGTGTCGAGAAGAGAACGGTGCAAAAATTTTAGATCTGAAAAGAAGCTTAATAAGTATTTGCATACGAAGAATTAGTGTAATTTTAATAGGACACTATCATAATTTTAAGACTATATTAGAAGGGAACAAAGTCATTAGGAAAAGTTGAATCCCAAGGAGTTGGTCGGATCGATAAGGCCTAAGACTTAGTAGTAGTTTATTTCCTCCTAAGGTCTTAGTTTCAAAATATTTCAGGTGTTTTCAATTCTTACAAAGGTATGAACTTTTTCTTATGTTCATTTTCATATTTTTTTTGAGTTATTTGGAAAGAATTTTCATGTTATTTGTAGGATAATGGATGATGAATGTTTGGACTGTGAGTTAAACCAAATGAAAAGAAGAAATACTTTTGACTTGAAAGAGATTTCTCAGGAAGATGAATTTTTGTATGGTTGTTATACAATTGTAATTTTTGTAAAAAACTTACAAACACAAGAAATACTTTTGTACGGTTGTTATACAATTGTAATTTTTTTCCTCTCTTTTTGAAGTTAAAAATTGGAGCTCCTGAATTTTTATTTTAATTGTTTGTGATAGTATTATCCAATTGTTAATTTTCCATATTTATAAATATATTCTTGTGTATGTTAGTTTTTTTTTTTCCTTTTTCGAGCATTGTTTTGTTTGGAAAATAGGTGCCGTCAAGCATTGTTTTGTTTGGAAAACAAGTTACGGGAACAATTTGATTTCAAAAAAAAAGTTACAGGAACAGCAGAAGAAGGAAATAGTTGCCTTCAAGCAAATGCCTTATTTATCCCTCTTTTTTTATTTGCGCTATACGTTTCACCTACCTAATTTTTAAAAGGAAATAAGGGTAGTATTGTCATTTCAAAAAGTATTACAAATGTTTAAGGAATTCTTAAAAAATAATGGTGAAAAGTAATGCTTTGTTAGTACCTATAAACACAACTTATAGATTTAGGTATATTTATTGCATCTAAAAGTATTATCCTTATGAATTTAGGTATATTTATTGCACCTAAAGTATTGCCGCAGGGGCACCTATTAACGGGTAAACATGCTAATTTAACATGCAATTATCTCTCCTTTATAAATAGGACTCCTATGTCCTCCTCCTCCAACACAAAATTCCATTACAAACGGCATGGCTTTTTGTTCATAAAAAGCTACTACTACTGCTAAATTGTTTTTGAATCCATTGAAATAAGACGTAAATTCGAACCCGTTCCAGATTCAGGTGGAGTTTATTATTATTATTATTTGTTGTTGTTTTGCTTCAAAAATAAATCCACGATGTCTTGTTCTGTGGTCAAATATGTGTTCGAAAATTGTCAAAATCTTCCCCAATCCGCAGCTGCATCGATCCTCATGTTGTAATGCAACAAAAGGTATGAGAACTTTCAACGGATTTGGTGTTTTAGGAAACAATTTTTGAACAAAGAGCAACTCAGAAGTCATGACATGCAAAGATAAACTTGTTTATACGGGTTACGGGGTGCACTACAGCACCCCGGGTCCTTTTCCAAAAACCAAGGATCATAGCAATGTAACTTTTCATTTCAAACTAAAACTCTCTCTCTCTCTCTCTCTCTCTCTCTCTCTCCATTCGATAGTTGTGGTTTTGTAATGCTTTCACTGGCGGTGTGCCAAGCGGCCAATGAGGTCAGAAAAAATAAAAGTATTATAGAACACATTAAATTCTATCAAATGAGATCCACATTGCATATTTTTTCAAGATCGATATTGAAAGATATAGACAATAAACACAGAACAAATAATGGACAAAATAAACGAGACGGAGGGAGTATATTGCACACTTACTGTGAATTCGTATCCAAAGTATAAAAACTTTAACCTAACACTCGATATGCAGTCCCTTTAGTTGTATGTATGCTATTATAATCCGATGCACACACCCTGTCAAACAAATAGACCCTATTGTCGTATGGTTTTCGACCTTTTCATCTGCAATTGTCTGTCAAGGTTTCTCTCATGGGATGTTTCATCACACAGGCCAATATTTGGAGCATCAGTTTCCGTCGTTGGATACCGACACACCGCATCACTTGCTTATAGGCCAGTTCGCAATGCATATCGTTTCATTGACAATCCACGACATGGTTAACGGCCAATATGAGGATTTGGCCAATTCCACTGCTATAAAACAATTTCCGCCACTAATCAATGTAAAAAATTCCCAATCACATCAGAAAGTTCTTAATACATGTTGCTCAATCACATCAAATGTCCTGCAACAAACTCAAAAACAGATTGCACTCAATGGAACAACATGCAACCTACAATATACCAACAAAATCCAAGGCCATCACTCGATTGATGGAATTCTTGACGAAGACATGCCGCAAAGACTGTGCCATAGGGAACATAAATAAGGAAAGTAACACTCTGACAAAGGTAAACTTATGTTCATCATCCTTTGAAGGATTAGTCAATCTAAACGAGCAATAAGATCAAAAGCTGCATACAAGGACATGAACTGGAAAATTGAACCAAGAGTGGGAGGCAAGAGAGAACCAGCGTCAAGATTTCTAGTATTCCTCGTTAATAAAAGCCTCGTGGAGATTCCCCAGACCTATGGTAAGTAGGATATTTGACGAAGACATCGAAGCATTGGAATTGTCAAACAAAAAAACTCAACCTAAGCCACCAGTACTTTGTACCCAAACTTTGAGAGACACAGACAGCTACAAGTAACCTGCATCCTAAGCCACCAATTCAGAATACAAAGACTACTTTTTCTTCTGGAAAGAAAGCCATAACATTTGAAAACTTACAGGAAAAACATCAGAAAGATTTTTGTGTCCATCAGAAAGGAAAGACTTTGAGCTTTTAATCAATCCTTTGATGCACATTCTGATTTTTCAAACCCCGCATTTTGCTATCAAATCCTTAAGCAATCTCCTCGTTCCGCTTACTAAAATAATGACATGTATCGTAAAGCGGGAAATAAGTACTTAAAAAATAAGAACCATAGCGGAAAGGGGCCCACACTTTGTTCGCAGTATCAATCAACACAACATTATAATATGCTTCCACTTTACAAGGCGCAAGTCTTTCACGTTTAAGCATTCTATTCTAGCACATCTTCCTCACTCTTTAAAACTTCGTTCAAAAGTCCTATCTCTCTTTACAATTCCAAGACACTTACTCATCAAATGGAGTTTACATTCAAGCCGATATATCACTCCATCCTTCCTCTGAATTTCCTCATAGTTGGACTTTAAGGTGTTCAATCAGACAGTTACTAAACTTGCTAGGTAAATTTATTCTATTTTTCAAACACAAAATAAAGTTTCTTCACTTTGGCTCATCAAAGTTAAGAATTACGACTCCTCTGCTGATTTGTCTGACATAACAAGGCATCCATGGCGCAAGAAAAGCTTCCTCCAGCTTTCTTCAGAAGGCAAACATGAATATGACAGGTTGATTTTCCTCAATGATGGCCTTGAAAACATCATCCAATCTACCGTTTCCGTACCCACATTAAGACACCCAGTCAAATTTATCTTTCTCAATCTTTCGCAATTTGTCAATATTTCTTTCAATCCGATTGTTGTCACTCCCAAGCAACCATCCAAGTTCAAATGCAGGAGCCTGCGACATCTATTCCCTATAACCACCAACCCTTCATCATTAATCCCTGAGCTAGCTGCTCCTAGAATCTCCAAGTCGGAGAGTTCAAAACCATTTCCAATGTTCTTAATCCCCCCACATCCAACGATACGCAACTTCCTAATCTTGGAGCCAGTCTTCAAGAAATCAGCAATGCCTTTCTCTGTTATACCCATACAATGAGACAGATCAAGCACCTCTAAACTGGGGCATACAGAAGCAAATTTAGCAAGACTTTCATCGCTCAGATTCTGATTATATCCCAAGTTCAGAGACTTTATTCGTGGGTTTTCCACAATTTCGGTAGCCCTATCTCCTCCTCCAAAATTCGCTGCCTCCATAGTAATATCCTCAAGTAAAGGACAATTCTTTGCAAGCGTGAAAAAGGTTGACTCAGTTAGATTATAACAAATAGCAAGCCTTATCTTGACTAAAGCAGAGAGACATTGAGATAAATCACTCATTGTCTCATCAGTGAGAAAATATGTTTGTACTAAAGATAAACACTCCAGGGACCGGTATTTGTTCAAAAGCGACGAAATTCCAGACAAGGTGTAACTTGGGAGCTGGAGGGAAAAATCAAGGTGGATGCTCTTCAAAGGAATACCAGCTTTAACAAGCAAATGAAGAAATTCATCAGGGACAGTCGAAGTGCAGAAAACAAGAGTTGCTAAATTTCTTGCACAACAAAGTGAATACTCATCTAATTGACCACATTCAATTCCCTAAACTGACAATGAACTCAAATTGGGACTATTGCGCATCACAAATCCAATTCCATACTCACTAACCGACCAACAGTTGCAAAGTGCAATATCTGTTAAGTAGATGCAATTCGCGGAAAGAGTTATAAGCGAGTAATTGGTGAGAAACTCGTTACCAGATACGTCTATCTTTCGCAAACGCTTCAACTTGGACGACAGCACCTCGATCCCGGTATCTGTCACGCCCATTTCACCCGGGCTTCGAGCCTCGAATTCATCATCCTCCCAACCAAAGTTATTTACAGGATAGGAGATATCTAGATCCTCCAAACACGGCATCGAATGGGCTATAGCAAATAATTCAAGGTCGCGTAAAGTGCGAAGCTCGGAGCACGTCAAAACCGTCAAATTCTTCATACGGGATCCCAGCATTCTCAAGCCCTTCAAATGAAGCTCGGTTCCCGAGAAACTGAGGGAGTCGAGGTTCAAATTGGAGGTTGCGACGTCTACGGTCATGCGTCGGAAATCGAGGGGTTCGAAAGCAAAATGGGGTGTTGGGTTATCGATGTTCCGTTGGTCGAAGGTATCTTTGTCGCGGAAGCAGCTAAGATGGATGGAATTGAGATTCGGAAACCGATTCAAGAGTACGGAGACGGGAAAGACCCTTGGATCGACGATGGTGAGGTGGGTGCGGATGGCGTTGGTGAGGGAGAGGAATCGCTTGCAGGAGAGGGATGGGGATTCGAGAAGAGAGTGGTGGAGTTGGTGCAATTTGTTGAGTATGAGTTCCCAGCACTCGTCTGGTAGATCTTTGCAACCCTTCTTCGCCATTTTTTTTGCTACTGGTTGGTTGGGAAGACCGAAGACACCAAGAAGAAGATAACTACAGGACTATGGCGAGAGAGATGCCAAAACCACGCCCATAATTACACATCTAAATACATATCCTTTTACAAAATACAAGAATTCTACGCATATTGCACATATAGTGTGTGTGAAATCCTTATATATTTTGTAAGAGATTATGTATTTGAGTGTGTGATTTTGAGTTTGGAGGTAGAATATTTTGGCGAGATAATACAGAAGAGACCGGTTAAGAGGTGTACAGAGTTCGCGGACTAATTTTTTTTTTTGTTTTTTGGGGGAAATTCTTCGACAAAAGTTAAAAAGAAATTAGCTACCATCGTGGCTCTTTAGTATGAAATGGGAATTTTGTTTGAAATGATTCATGGAATATTTAAATATCCATCCTCTTTATACATGTTATGTAAGAATTCATCCTGCCCTTTTTTCATGCTTATGTTTTCATCCTCTTAGTGTATGAATTACCTTTCTTACCCTTTTCACTATGATATATATATATATATATTATGTTATATTGCTTTCCTAATTTAGTGGGATTAGATTGGATTGTTTTCCCAATTAATAGGATTGGATTGGATTATTTTCCTCATTCAATGGGATTTGGTTGTAGGAGTCCTCTAGCATTTTTTTCAGATCTTCCATATCCCAAAAATCATGCCTTTCATTCCCTGCTAATTAAACTTCTTCTGTATAATATCCAAGAAGGGGATGAAAACCCTCTCCCTTATTTCGACATTACCATTCCCCATTGCCCTCCACCCATTGACCTCCCCACCCATCCCGTCAACCGCACACCGCTCATCCTATCTCACACTGCCTACTCCATCGATCATCCCATCCCATTCTGTCCCTCGTCCTCTATCCCTCTCCATCGTCATCACGTTGGCGATCCACAACCCGGCCCACTCTTGACCCACTCCTGGGCCGTCGCTGTCAAATTGCAGCGGCTCTCAATTGCCGTGATTTGCCCAGACGACTCAATCCTGACCGTCACCGAAGAATGGCGCTCCGTTGCCATTGTTGTTCAACTTCACCTTTGCCAAAATCAACGGGTTCAGAAACAATGACTTTTGGTTTTGTTTCTAGGTCTGTATATATATATATATATATATATATATATATATATGCATCTGAAGCTATTTTAAAAAAGATGTGTTTGCCTTTTCAATTAAACTAGTGTTTTCCTCATAAATGAGAATATACTGACGTATTTTGTTGTTAAATAAAAGTAGATTTCATGGTGCTTTTCATTGTTGTGTATTTCATCGTTCATGAATGTCTGATGAAGAAATGGATCATAATCCCATGATTTTTGGTGAATTACCTATGTATGTGTATATCCCCAATTTTGTTGGTGGTTGGGTTGTATTTACGATTTCATGGTTTGGTTATGTATTTCATGATTTATTAACCATGATTTTCATGGTTTATTTTATTCATGGTTTGTATATTTTATTAACCATGAATTATCTTTATTCATTATTTTCATGGTACAGAGCAATACAGAGCGGAACCAATTTAAAAGAATCGAATAATCGCATGTTATTGTTGTGCATGCGATATAGACGAGAAGATATCTCTATTGGTTTTTTGTAGGAATAATGATTTGTTCTTTTTTTTTCCACTCTCTCCGTCCCAATTTTTTAGTCTCCCGTGCTATTCTAACCGAATAATAAATTTGTTATATTTATTAATCGGTAATAATTTTTATATGTAATATAATTCTTGTTTGATAGATTTCAACTAGTACTATTAAACAAAATTTTCAAAATCATCTAAAACCTTATAAATTACAAAATATGATCAATTAAAAAGTGCACAAAACTCCTAAAACGACTAAAAAATTGGGACAAAGATAGTATATGAATTCTAGTATGCACCCACTTCCCCACCAAATTGACTAGGATCATCGCTCTTTTCCATAGTTCCATGTGGGGCCCACTTCTAACCCCCACAAAATAAAAAAAATACCCATAAGTTCTAAAATATTCTTTAATGAGGTCAAGAAAAAAAAAACAGCTCAATTGCATATCGGTAGGTATATTTTTTGAACTGCTCAATTTCGTCTCTACAAATTCATAAACAAACCTACCTATAATTTTTTACGGGCCCCAAAAATCTTTTTTACAGGACTCCAAAAATATTGAATTGATTTTTTATGGGCCAATATTTGGAGCGTCAGTTTTCGTCGTTGGATACCAACACACCGCATCACTTGCTTATAGGCCAGTTCGCAATGCACATCGATTCATTGACAATCCACGACCTGGTTAACAGCCGATATTAGGATTTGGCCAATTCCGCTGCTGCTATAAAACAATTTCCACCACTAAACATTGTAAAAAAAATACCCAATCAAATCAGAAAATTCCAAATATATGTTGCTTAATACTCCTGGTACTCCTTCACAGGCTCACAGCCACCAATTCAGATTCCCCTCTCAAGAGTCATACTGCAATTTAAATCGCAGTTTGTCTTTGTGCATATACTTATTTTTAGACACATTCTAAACAGCAGTTTCCTATGGCTACAACTTGATCAAAAATTCGCTGCAGTGTGGTCGAGAGTGTTGGCAAGGAAGTCGTAGGGTTCAAAGTTGGAGACATTGTGAAAATATATGCCATGCATGTGAGAATTGCACCTCTGGGAAGACAAACATACTCCCAACATACCACATGCCATTCAGCGGCCTAATCCTAGATGGCTCGTCGAGGATGCCTGCTGAATGGAATATGCTCTACCCACCTTTTCAGCTGCTCCACATGGTCGGAATATATGGTGATTAATGTCAATTACGCTGTTAAGGTTGGTCCAAGGTTACCTCTAGCACTGCTAGTCTGCTAGTTTTCGACGGGGTGTGGGGTGCCTAAGAAGGAAGCCAAGGTTGAAGAAGGATCATCTATATCAGTAACTACTTAGTACTATCAACTAATAAGCACAAAACACAACCTAAACTCAACTAGAGTTAACTGGACTCTTTGGAATGTGAAGAATTACCAGCGGATGTTTGTAACAGAACAACTAACTTGATGATCTCCAATAAACCTGTTTCAGACCTTGTTGAAGAATGACACACAGAATGGGAGTGGAGCTGTACCGCTGGTGCAGAAAGCCCTCAAAGCCTCTAAACCAGTAGGTATCCAAAAAGGAAAACCATTTAAATGCAAAATTTCCAACCAGAATTATGTGGCAGTGGATTAGTAAATTATACATCAAATCAGAACTCTGAAGGGTAAGACTGCATAATACAAATTTCTTCGGTGGGTTTGAATTGAAAAGTTAAGTGACTTTTTTTTTTCTTTATTCAAATTTTTTTTTTTACATTTTTTTATTTTATATTAGTGTGACTTATTGATTTGTTTTGACAAGAAGAATAGGAAAAGTAAAAAAATTTGATCGAAACTCATACTTTTTTGAATAAATACAAAAATAAGTCAATAAGTCAATTTATTTTTGTCTTTTAAAAAAAAATTATGAGTTTCAATCAAAATTTTTTATTTTTTCGATTTCTCTCGCCAAGACAAATCAATAAGTCACAAAAGTTTGACGCAAAACTAACAAATGCAAATTTTTTTTAATTAAAAAAATTACTATTTGTCTTTTAAATTCAAATCCATCCTCATTAAGCGTGCGTGCGCTCTCTCTTTCTCAGTGCGCATTTCTTTACCTGACCCAGCCATGTTGGACTCAGAAGTCTCAAACCATTCAAATCAAAGCAAGGATAATAGTGCAGTATACAAATTTCTCTCTCTCTCTCTCTCTCATACATGTGTATGTATATTTATGAGTCTCCTTCCTACGAAGGCATCCTCATTTTAAATAATATGCGGACGTTCCATTTTCTCCCATTTTCTGATCAAATTTCGATAATCCAAGCCGTTCAATGTGTTCAAAACGTGATTTTAAGGATACCCATGAAAAATCAGCAAAAAAAAAAAAAAAGAAGACCGAGAAGGACTTAATTTGAGCAATTTTTATTTGAACCGTTCGATAAAATATAAACAAAAACTGCTTGGATCAAACCCTTTCTGGTCTTTTTTTTTTGCTGATTTCTCGCAGATACCCTTAAAATCACATTCTTACTTAATAAGTTAAGGGCACCCTTATTGGAACTTGTGCGCGTGTGTGTGTATACACACATTTTATTTTTCTGGTCCAGCCATTTTGGAAAGGAAGAGATCACATACCCGTTCACTTAGATCCAAGACAACTACCGGATTAGAGCTCCACACTATTATATCTCAAACTGAACGAAAGGCAAAACCCATGACACCTAAGTATGCAGCAACGACCAAATCAGTCCATAAATACACCAGAAACTGTTATCCATTTACCGCTACTCGATCGCAGTCAAATATCCTGCAACAAACTCAAAACAGATTGCACTCAATGGAACATCATGCAACCAACGATATACCAACAAAATCCAAGGCCATCACTGTCTCAAAGCCGAGCTTATAAGCATCTGATTAGACTTTTTTTATAATACATACCCCTTATTTGGGTGTATCATATGCACCCTTATTAAAATACACCAAAATGTTATGAGTCCCAAAATGTTACGAATCTATTGCTAAAAAGTTACGAATCATATTGTTGAAAAGTTACGAATTTTTAATATAAAAATTACGATACGAAATAAAATGTTATAAACGACCGGTCCTACAAGTAATTTTTTATGAGGTGATACAATATGAACCACACAATAGGTGCATATGGTACACACCTTAAAAGGATGTGTATTGAAGACTTTTCCTTTTTTTGCTGGGTTCTTGTCCACTTTAAGCATCTGATTAGACTAAATCTACTTTAAAATACTCTTACAATCCTAGTTAGTGTTGTTAGATGTTAGTTTTCTCCCCCCAACTATTGCGGTCATGTGGTTAAAACTTCAACACAGTTTAATACTTCTAGACAAGGTCTATATTTTTCAGATAGTGTTCGAATTCATCTACAAAAGTACTTCGAATAAAGACCTTGTCCAAAGGTCAAACAACGCCTGTTCTAGTATGTCGCCCCTCTGGAGAAGATAACATTGAATAAAGGATTTTCAAGAGGTCATGGCTCTTTGATGGGTTGCTCCTACATTTTTGAGGCCCTCAGCAAGGTTCGGATCGGATTTCATTCCAGCTTGGATCAAGATTGAAGATAGAGTCTCAGCCACAAAGACAGACACAGAGACAGAGCTCTCCGACCATAAGGATAAGTCTGGGCTGGCGATATTCCTCATTTGGTAGTTCTCTAGGAAAGCAGATCCAAATTGGCCGAATCAGATGAATAAAAGGATTCACTCAGTTCCTAAACACACCGGAAAATGATCTCCATTTCCGGTTACTGGATTGCAGTTAAAAATCCTGCAAAAAAACTCAAAAGTAGATAGCACTGAATGCAACAACATGCAACCTACAACATAAAAACAAAACCCAAGCCAATCACTGTCTGAATGCCGAGCCTAGAAGCATTTCATGGAATCCTGACTTATGCATCTAAGAGAAAGGCTTATAATGCTTTGACATCAGTTCGTATTAACAACAAATAAGATCAAAAGTTGCATAAAAGGACAAGAACTGGAAAATTGAACTACAGCATGGGAGGCAAGAGAGAACCAGCATTAAGATTTCTAGTAGATCCGCATTAATAAAAGCCTCATGGAGATTCCCAGAGCTAAGGTAACTAGGAGATTTCACGAAGACATTGAGGAATAGGAATTGTCAGACAAAAAAACTAAACCTAAGCCACCAATACTTTGTATCCATACTTTGAGAGACACAGGAAACTACAAGGAACCTGCATCCTCCTCAGAAGGCCCTACCACACGGATAATATGGCTCAAATAGAGAATACCTGTAGCCTAAACACTAACAACCTAAGCTTAACATCAACAGTTTGTAATAAGCAAAATCATACTAAAGAATAACAATGCAAGATCTTAGTTGGAGAAGAGGGCGTGCAACACTATTATGGAGCTCTTACTAGCTTGTTTATTTCTCTTTTACTTTTTCCTTCCCGCTTTAATTATTTTAACACAGTAAAAAATTAATACCGCATCTTATTTTTAGGCACTTCATTTACCTAAAAATACACAACAAACAAATTATTGATTCACACAAAAATTAACATACTATCATATATGTATCAGAAAAAGTAGATCAGAAGTTCCAAATAAGAACACTGCATTCTCTTGAAGAAAGCAAGCCATACATCAAAAAACTTGCAGGAAAAACATCATAATCATTCCTTTCATGCACATCCTGATGTTTCAAACCCTGCCTTTTTACAGTCAAATACTTAAGTAGTCTCACTTCATTCTCATTATCCATCAACCTCTTATCCAGCTTTTGAACCCCATTAAAATATGCTTCCAGCATGCAAGACATGACCTTTTTCATGTTTAATAGGTTGGTTTTAGCACATCAAATGAAGTTCATGTTCAAGCCGATGCATCTCCCCATCCTTTTCATGCTTTCCTCCAAGTTGGACTTGGACAATTGTTCCAATCACATGGTCCTGACACTAAACTAGCTAATTATTATTTTTGCTAATGAAATAAATCTTCTTCCACTTTGGCTCATCAAAGTAAAGAATTGCGGCTCCACTCCTGCTTATTCAGACGAAACAAGACATCCATGGTGCAAGAAAAGCTGCCTCTGGCTTTCAGAAGGCAAATATGAACGTGGCAGGATAATTTTCCTCAGTGATGGCCTTGAAAACACCATCCAATCTACAGTCTCCGTACACACATTAAGACACCCAGACAAATTTATCTTTCTCAATCTTTCGCAATTTGTCAATATTTCTTTCAACCCTACTGTTGTCACTCCCAGGCAACCCTCCAAGTCCAAATTCAGGAGCCCGTGACATCTATTCCCTATAACAACCAGCCCATCATCATTAATGCCTGATTTGGCTGCTCCAATAAAGTCCAATTCAGAGAGTTCAAAACCATTTCCGACGTTCTTAATCCCCGTACATTCAACAATATGCAACTTCCTAATCTTGGAGCCACTCTTCAAGAAATCAGCAATGCCTTTCTCTGTTATGCCCTTACAACAAGACACATCAAGCACTTCTAAACTGGGGCAAACAGAAGCAAGTTTAGCAAGACATTCATCGCTCAGATTTTGATTATATTCCAAATTCAGAGACTTTATTCGTGGGTTTTCCACAATTTCGGTAGCCCTATCTCCTCCTCCATAATTCGCTGTCTCCATAGTAATATCCTCAAGTAAAGGACAATTCTTTGCAAGCGTGAAAAAGGTTGACTCAGTTAGATTATAACAAAAAGTGAGCCTTATCGTGACTAAAGCAGAGAGACATTGAGATAAATCACTCATTGCCTCATCAGTGAGAAAATATGTTTGTACTAAAGATAAACACTCCAGGGACCGGTATTTGTTTAAAAGCGATGAAATTCCAGACAAGGTGAATCCTGGGAGATAGGGGGAAAGATCTAGGTGGATGCTCTTCAAAGGAAAACCTGCTTTAACAAGCAAATGGAGAAATTCATCAGGGACGGCAGAAAAGTAGATATCAAGATTTGCTATATTTCTTGCACAACAAAGTGAATGCTCATCAAATTCACCAAATTCAATTTCCTGAACAGACAATGAACGCAGATTGGGACTATTGCGCATCACAAATTCAATTCCATGGTTAGTAAACGAACAGTCGCAAAGTACAATATCTGTCAAGTAGATGCAATCCATGGAAAGAGTTATGAGCGAGTAATCGGTGGGAAACTCGTTACCAGATACGTCTATCTTTCGTAAACTCTTCAACTTGGACGACAACACCTCGATCCCGGTATCTGTCACGCCCACTTCACCCGGGCTCCGAGCCTCGAATTCATCAGCCTCCCAACCAAAGTCATTTACAGGATAGGAGATATCTAGATCCTCCAAACACGGCATCAAATCGGCTATGAAAACTAATTCAAGGTCGCGTAAAGTGCGAAGCTGGGAGCACATCAAAACCTTCAAATTCTTCATACGGGATCCGAGCGTTCTCATGCTCTCCAAATGAAGTCCGGTTCCCGAGAAACTGAGGGATTCGAGGTTTAAATCGGAGGCTGCGACGTCTATGGTCATGCTTTGCAAATCGAGGGGTTCGAGGGTTAAATTGAAGGTATCTTTGTCGCGAAAGCAGCTGAGATGGATGGAATTGAGATTCGGAAACCGATTCAAGAGTACGGAGACGGGAAAGACCCTTGGATCGACGACGGTGAGGTGGGTGCGGAGGGCGTTGGCGAGGGAGAGGAATCGCTTGCAGGAGAGGGATAGGGATTCGAGAAGAGAGTGGTGGCGTTGGTGTAAATTGTTGAAGATGAGTTCCCAGCACTCGTCTGGAAGATCTTTGCAACCCTTCTTTGCCATTTTTTTGCTACTGGACTATGGCGAGACTTGGAGGTAGATAAACAAACAACACTAATTCTAGGACCACACACACTTGCACACCCACTTGCACACCCACACACACAAGTGTGTGGGTCCCACACACACTGCAGTGTGCAGTGTGCAGTGTGTGTGGGACCCACACACTTGTGTGTGTGGGTGTGCAAGTGGGTGTGCAAGTGTGTGTGGAGGTAGCACATCTCAACAAACAAAAGGGGAAGACAACCTGAATTCAAATTTCAAATCAAATCACTTTTTTTTAATTTTCATTTTAAGCGGGACCGCTCTGTTCTTGGTTTTTTTTGGTCAAGCGGAAAATCAGACCGCTCTGTTCTTGTGTTCAGAGGTTAGTATGCTTTTCGTTAGAAAGACACTGGTGCCTTTATTCGTTTTTCTTTTTGGAAAAAAAAAATTCAACTTAAAGAATATTCAAAAACAAAATTCAACTCAAAAGAATATTTATTACTTCTACTTTTAATCATTACTCTTCACTCATTACTCATATTTTTAATTATTATTCTCATTTCTCTCTATATATATTTCTCCACTCATTACCCATTTTTTTAATCATTATTCTCATTTTTTCTCTCCATTTATAACCAAAAAAAAATCTCAAAATCTTTTTATTTTTTGATGAGAAAAATCTAAGAAACTTATCCAAACACAACAGGTACAATTTCAAAACTCTTTAAAAAGTTGTCCTTAATGTTTTATATACTCTCAAACTTATTGATTAAGGTTCCGTTTCAGAAATGGAATAAGAATTTATTTTTTGTTCAATAATAAGACTTGTTTCATAAAGCTAAGAAAGAGGTGCTTATTTTTGAAGAATTTATATAGGTACCAATAGGCGTCGGGGAGGGAAATCGTACCAAGGGCCGCGCCGGGCAGTCTCCGGCCACCGGATGGCCGATTCGAGCTGTCCAAAAATTCTAAAAAAAACAACCAAGGGGGCTTACGCGGGAATCAACGGCATCCGAGGTGTGTAAGGTGTTTGATCCGAGCACCCATTTTCCGTGTATATATGATCAACGGCATCCGAGATATTTAAGGTAAGTTTAAAAGAACGAGCCATAGTATGCACCCACTTCCCTACTCTCTCTCTCTTTCTCTCTCTCTCTCTTTGAATTCTATGTATGAAATCTTACATTTTTTCTGTTTCGACAGTCCATCTACCCTCCATCTCTACCTTCTCATTTGCCATTGTGTGTCGAGGGTTTTTTTCATGGGATGGTTCATCACACAGGCCAATATTTGGAGTGTCAGTTTTCGTCATTGGATACCGACACACCGCGTCACTTGCTTATAGGCCAGTTCGCAATGCATATCGATTCATTGACAATCCACGACCTGGTTAACAGCCGATATTAGGATTTGGCCAATTCCACTGCTACTACAAAACAATTCCCACCACTCATCATTGTAAAAAAATACCCAATTACATCGGAAAATTCCTTATATGTGTTGCTCAGTACTTCTTGTACTCCTTCACAGCCACCACGATTCAGATTCCCCTCTCAAGAGTCATACCGCAATTTAAATCGCAGCTTTGTCTCTGTGCATAGACTTATTTTTAGACACATTCTAAACAGCAGTTTCCTATGGCTACAACTTGATCAAAAAATTTGCTGCAGTGTGGTCGAGAGTGTTGGCAAGGAAGTCATAGGGTTCAAAGTTGTAGACATTGTGAGAATATATGCCATGAATGTGAGAATTGAACCTCCGGGAAGACAAACATATGCCCAACATACCTCATGCCATTCAGTGGTCTAATCGTAGACGGCTCGTCGAGGATGTCTGCTGAATGGAATATGCTCTACCCACCTTTTCAGCTGCTCCACACGGTCAGAATACATAGTGATTAACGTCAATTATGCCGTTAAGGTTGACGTTAAGGTTGGTCCAAGGTTACCTCTAGCACATGCTAGTCTGCTATCACGCGCGTTTTTGACAGGGTGTGGGGCGACTAAGAAGGAAGCCAAGGTTGAAGAAGGATCATCTGTTGCTGTGATTCGACTAGGAGCTGTTGGATTGGGGGTATACACAGTATAGTATATGTCGTTCTTTTTCTTACTGTTGGTAAGAAAATAGATTAAAGGATCAACCAAAAGGTGGGACGAGGGAAAGAAAACTAGAAGGTTGGATTCTCCAAATTGGAGATTTGGAAGAAATAAAAAATGACAGGTATGGAATACTTGCAGAATTTAAGAAGAAGAAGAAGAAGAAGATAGTCAGACATATATAGTTTTTGAACTACATCCTCATCATTCAAAAGGAAGAGATCACATACCGTTCACTTGGATCCAAGAGGACTACCGGATTAGAGCTCCACAAAATGACAGTGGAACATCATGCAACCAACAATATCCCAACAAAATCCAATGCCATCACTGTCTCAAAGCCGGGCTTATAAGCATCTGATTAGACTAAATCTACTTCAAAATACTCTTACAATCCTAGTTAGTGTTGTTAGATGTGGACTAGTTTTTTACCCCCAACTATTGGGGGTCATTTGGTTAAAATTCAACATAGCCTAACACTAGTATAGAATTTTAGATAGCCTAGCTAGTCTAGGATTTTCAAGAGGCCATGGCTCTTTGATGGGTTGCCCCCCTGCATTTTTTAGGCCCTCAGCAAGGTTCGGATCGGATTTCATTCAAGCTTGGATCAAGATTGAAGATTGAGTCTCAGCCACAAAGACAGACAGAGCTCTCCGACCGGAAGGATAAGTCTAGGCGGGTGATCTTCCTCATTTGGTAGTTCTCTAGGAAAGCAGATCCAAAATGACCGAATCAGCTGAATAAAAAGGCTTCACTCAGTTCATAAACAAACCGGAAAATGTTCTCCATTTCCCGCTACTGGATTGCAGTTAAATATCAAGCAAAAAACTCGAAAGCAGATAGCAATGATTGCTACAACATGCAACCTACAATATACCAATAAAATCCACGGCAATCACTGTCTCAACGCTGAGCTTATAAGGATTTCATGGAACCCTGCATGAAGACATACCCCAAAAGACTGTCATAGGGAACATAACTTATGCAAGTAAAGAGAGAGACTTATAATGCTTTGACGAAGGTCCACTCAACTACATCATCCTCCAAAGGATCAGTTCGTATTAACAACCAATAAGATCAAAAGTTGCAGAATAGGACATGAACTGGAAAATTAAACTACCGAGTGGGAGGCAAGAGAGAACCAGCATTGATCCTCATTAATAAAAGCCTCATGGAGAATCCCGGAGCTAAGGTAACTATCGAATACATTGAGGAATAGGAATTGTCAGCCAAAAAGCCTCAACCTAAGCCACCAATACCTTGTACCCATACTTTGAGAGATGCAGGAAACTACAAGGAACCCGCATCCTCCTCAGAAGGCCCTACCACACGGATAATACGGCTCAAATTGAGTATATCTGTAGCCTAAACATTAACGACCTAAGTTCAACATCAATAGTTTGTAACAAGCAAAATCATAAACAATAACAATGCAAGATACTTTGTTGGAGAAGAGGGCATGCAACACTATTATAGAGCTCTTACTAGCTTGTTTATTTCTCTATTACTTTTTCCTTCCCGCTTTAATTATTTTAACACAGTAAAAGATCAATACTGCATCTTATTTTTAGGCACTTCATTTACCTAAAAATACACAACAAACAAATTATTGCTTCACACAGAAATTAACATACTAATCATATGGAAATCAGCAAAAGTAGATCAAAAGTTCTGAATACGAACTCTGCATTCTCTTGTAGAGAGCAAGCCACAACATCTCAAAACTGGCAGGAAAAACATCATAAACTATGGTTTACTAGAAAAGTAGGACGTAAATTTTATTTACATCAGAAGGGGAAGATTTCACCCTCTTAATTACTCTCTTAATCATTCCTTTCTGCACATTCTGACGTTTCAAGCCCTGCATTTTGCTGTCAAATACTTAAGTAGTCTCACTTCGTTTTCATTACCCATCAACCTCTTATCCAGCTATTGAAGCTTTTGAACCCCATAAAAATATGCTTCCAGCATGCAAGACACAACCTTCTTCATATTTAATCGTTTGGTTTTAGCACATCAAATGAAGTTCACGTTCGAGCAGATACATCTCCCCACCCTTTTCATGCTTTCCTCATAGTTGGACTTCAACAATTGTTCAAATCACATGGTCCCGAGTACTAAACTTTGCTAATTATTTTTTTCCCTAATGACATAAATCTTCTTCCACTTTGGCTCATCAAAGTAAAGAATTGCGGCAGCACTCCTGCTTATTTTGACAAAACAAGACACCCATGGTGCAAGAAAAGCTGCCTCTGGCTTTCAGAAGGCAAATATGAATGTGGCAGGATAATTTTCCTCAGTGATGGCCTTGAAAATACCATCCAATCTACAGTCTCCTTACACACATTAAGACACCCAGGCAAATTTATCTTTCTCAATCTTTCGCAATTTGTCAATATTTCTTTCAACCCTACTATTGTCACTCCCAAGCAACCGTCCAAGTTCAAATTCAAGAGCCTGCGACATCTATTCTCTATAAGAACAAGCCCATCATCATTAATGCCTGATCTGGCTGCTCCAATAAAGTCCAATTCAGAGAGTTCAAAACCATTTCCAATGTTCTTAACCCCCCCACATTCATCGATCCGCAAACTCCTAAGCTTGGAGCCGCTCTTCAAGAAATCAGCAATGCCTTTCTCTGTTATACCCTCAAGAAGACACAACAAGCACCTCTAAACTGCGACGTACAGAAGCAAGTTTTGCAAGACATTCATCACTCAGATTCCAATTATTTTCCAAGTTCAGAGACTTGATTCGTGGGTTTTTCACAATATCGGTAGTCTTGTCTCCTCCTCCTCCAAGATTAGTTCCCTGCATTCTAATATCCACTAGTAAAGGACAATTCTTTGCAAGCATGAAAAAGGTTGACTCAGTTAGATTATCGCATCCATCAAGGCTTATTGTGACTAACGCAGAGAGACATTGAGATAAACCACTCATTTTCTCATCAGTGAGAAAATCTATTCGAACTAAAGATAACCCCTTCAGGGACCAGTATTTGTTTAAAAGCGACAAAATTCCAGAGAAGGTGAAGCATGAGCGAACGAAATGCGAAAGAGTGAACTTCTTTAAAGGAATACCAGCGTTTGCAAGCAAATGGAGACATTCATCGGAAAGTACTGAATTGTAGATATTAAGAGTTGATAAGTTTCTTGCCCAACGAATTGAAAAATCATCTAATCGACCAAAATCTATTTCGCCAACCGACAACAGACTCAAATTGGTACCATTGCGCAGAACAAATCCAATTCCAAACAGAGTAAGCAAATGGCAGCCGAGAACTGAAATTTCTTTCAAGTGGACACAATTCGTGGAAAGAGCTATAAGCGACTTATCGGTGACAAATTCGTTACCGGACATGGAGATTTTTTGCAAACACTTTAATTTCGACGACACCACCTCGATGCCGCTATCTGTCACGCCCACTTCACCCAGGCTCCGACCCTGTAGTTCAGGATCCGACCCGAAATCATTTTCAGGAAAAGAGATATCCAGAACCTCCAAACAGGGCATGGAGTCCGCAATAACAACCAATTCAATGTCGCGTAACGTGCGGAGAGCCAAACAAATCAAAACCCTAATATTCTTCATGCGGGATCCTAGCAACCTTCAGCTTTCCAAAGGGAGGCCATCGGTTCCCGTGAAATTGAGGGTTCTGAGGTTTAAACCGGAGGTTGCGATGTCGGCGATGACCCGGCCGAGATCTCCGGCGCTAAAGAAACGGAGATGGACGGAATTGAGGTTGGGAAAACGATTGAAGAGCGTGGAGAGGGGGATGGTCGTCCGATCGACGATGGAGAGGCGGGTGCGGAGGGCGTTGGTGATGGAGAGGAATAGCTTGCAGGAGAGGGATGGGGATTCGAGAAGAGAGTGGTGGCGTTGGTGTAGTTTGTTGAGTATGAGTTCCCAGACCTCGTCCGGAAGATCTTTGCAACTCTTGTTCGCCATGTTCGTTAGTTTTTACTGTAGAGCAAGAAGTGATTTTGTTTTCTGGTTCCGGCGGTGCTTCACGATTCCCGGACTACTTATCCGGCGAAGTTCCGATTTTCTTGCGAGCCGCTTCAGATTTGAAGTCCGGGTAGGTGTGTAAACGGATCCAGCTTCCTAGTATCTGAGCTCGGCTTATTTATTAACGAGCCTAAAACTAGAGTTTGAACTCGGTTTGATTTATTTAATGACCCTTTTTAAACGAGCCAAGTTTTCATGAGTCAAGCCGAGTTTTTTAGTATCGAATCAGGCTTGTTTAGTAATTAGGTTTGTTTAGTAAACAAGCCCAAAATTCGAGTTCGAGCTTGATTCGACTATTAAACGAATTGAGCCTTGTCTTGCCTTAGCAAGCCGAGCCGCGAGCAGCTTGTGGCTATAAGTGGGGTCCGTGGAAGTGGAAAGCAATGTTATCAATCACGTGCCGTACCGGTCGGTACATACCGAATTTAAAAGAAACCGGTACCCTAACCACCCAATACCGTTCCGAATCAAACACCGGTCTACTCATTATTCTAAAAACTCTCTCAGAATCCGAACTAAACAAAGTCAACTTGGAATACCTTCATTCCCCACACAAATCTAAAGATTCCGAATATAGCAACAAGTCGTGGGCATTCTCCATGAACTTGTGATTGGCGTGTGCTTGTGCAATGCAACGTTCATGTAAGTGGTGAAGTTAGAATTTTGATCTGAGGAGGGACAGCTTAATAGACATATTTTTTTTATCGGAACATATACTTATTACATCATAATTTATTTTTTTTTGCTTTTTAATACATTAAATTTGTACATTGAAATGATTCTAGCCTAATGCATTTAAAATATACCAATCATTTTTTTTTATCTAGGCTACTTCAATAGTCACGTGTTTATTTTTTATTTATGAAAAAAATTGAGAAATGAGAATGTAAAATAACCGATTTTTTATCAAATCAAATCAAAATTATTAAAATTATAAGTACATATGCAAGAATAATTATTGGTAATATTCAAAGTCAAGTATATAAAAAAGTAAAAATTTTAAAACTCGGGTCTTGGCTCCCTGAGTCCCAACATAGCTCCGCCATTGGTTGAGGTTGAAAAATAGTATTAGTATATAAGTCTTTATGTTCAAACTTTAGTCACATAATCTCTGTCTTTCGCAAACAAAACTGTCACGACCCAACTCTAACAAATTTGATTATCGTGACCGGCCAGTGAGTCCGTCTCACCAAAGGCCTCTATTGACCCTCTTTTTCTTTTTCAAAAAAGAAATAAGCATAACATTTATGGAAGCCTTCTCTAATAATCAACAATCACTATTTATTCATTATGCCAAGATCTACATAATCTACACTCTTCTCTTATTCATTACATAACCATAACATAAGCGCAATAACATTATTACTCGGCCTGCCCTTCTAATCCTGATTACCTGAAAAAGGAAAGATTTCAACAACATAAGCCACTGCTTGTGTGAGATTATGAATTACCAGAGTTACATGAACTACCATGAAATTCTTTTTATCAAAGAGTAACATGAATCATAAATTCAGTTTTTTATGGCTTGAATTGTAATCAAGACCATAACTGCAGTTTTTCATGGCTTAAACTGTAACCAAAATCATAACTTCAGTTTTTCATGGCTTAAACTGTAACCAATATCATAAGCAAAACCATATATACGATATACCATCCAACGATTACCGCCAATAATGAGGGAGCGACCCCCAATATAACATGATGAATTAATCAATTCAGTTGGACACCTGGCTGTGCCGTTTTTCCTTTCCGTCCTTATAACACCATTCCGACTAGTATCTTTAACGTCCCCTAGATTCAGGGACATCGTTCGGATGTATCGATAATACCTTTTTTCCATAAACTATTCAAAACATCATAATTCCATGGTATGTTTGCTACAAAAGAACTTTATTGTTAAATAACCATAATTTAAAAACATAAACTTTACGAAAATTCATGTAATAGGGATAATTCATAACTCACCGTTCGTTCTGCCCAACTTGGCTTATGGTCAACTACTTCGAATGACTCGTACCTATTTCTTTTCCTCTCCTTTCCTCCTCTTTTCTTTCTCTCATTCCTTTTCTCTCTTTCTTTTCTCTATTTACTTAGTGGAGTGTGTGGTGTGATGTGTTTGTGGTGTGTGGAAAAAATGTGAAAGGACATGCCTATTTATACTAATGAAGGAAGATTCTAGATATGATCTAGAAAATCAAATCAAATCAAATCTTAGATCACAATCTTATAATATCTAAACATAATCTTATATTATCCAATAATATATAAATCAAATCTCATATAATCTAAGAGAATCCAACTATATCTAATAATATCTAATCAAATCTTATAATATTTTTCCAAATCTTTTCAAATCTATATGTTATCTAACAAAATCCAACTAGAATCTTACCATATCTTGCAATATCTAATAAAATCTAACATAATCTTATCATATCTTGGAATATCTAATGAAATTCAATCAAATCTTATCATGTCTAGCAAGATTTAGTGTATCTAGAAGGATCTTGCTTAATCTCTAAGTTTATCCCACAAAATCTAGGAATATTCTAATAGGATTTGATCCGATTCGCCCTATAATGAGATGTCGCCTATTTCCGGATTAATTGTTTCGGTTCGTGGGAACAATGTTAACAGGGTTAGGGTAATAGCATTCTATAAATTGACACATATGCATAAAATAAGTCACAAACAATTTACTCTCTAAATCCTAACGGTAAGCAGCCCGTTAAATGATTATCCCCTTACTCTTTCTTTATTCTTTTTCGTTCTAAGAAATCGGGGTGTTACAAAAACACTACATAATTCCTCAAAAATGTCATGCGCTACACTTTTAATTATCGCACTACGCTTGCGCTCTCAATTCCGCTCTCGCATGTTCTCATTGTTTGAGGTATAACTTAAGAGTGTTTAAACGCTTGCACTCATGCTCTCACTCAAACACGTGTACTCGAACTATGTACTACTAGTAACTTATTAAAGGGGAGAGAGCCCAATTGTGGCTGCAGGCCCATATGATCCGTCCATACAAACCGATGCCGAGGCTCTGACGGGCCCCGGGTCTAATAGTCAAAATCCCCACCACCGGACGTGCTTGGCATGTTCACACCCGCCGCGTCACACCAGCTGGACCTTAACCCATAATCGGCTGGCATCAGAAAAACCTCTTTTTTTTTTTCCAATTGTGAGGATCATCCTTTCAGTTTCACTACATTCTCTGTATCACTCTCAATTGTGATGAGTTTTGACATCAGAAATACTAGAGGTACATCAGTGTGTCACACCTAAGGCACACTTCTCTCATATACAAGGGGGCCCATTAGAACGGATCCTACCTATATGTGAGAGGGGTATGTCTGAGGTGTGACACAACTGATGTGCCCTTAGCACCTCTCATTAAGTCTCCTTTGGCCTAAATTATTGCCGAATTTTAACACCACATCGTTTGTCGTGATGGGATGGATCGAAAAAATATAAAAAATATAAATTAGAATTAAAATAGATCATATAGGAAGATGGAAAAGTCCTCTGCTAACCTTTTTGTGTGTTTTTGTCGTTTTATATTATGTTTTTCCAACTTTGGACTATTTTTATTACTTTTTTGATTTTTATCTTCGAGATGAATGGTGTATTATAAACATTTGACCAATATTCTAATAAAAATTAAGAGAAAATAATCAAAAAGATTGTGCTAAAAAATCAAAAATTAATTAGGCCAAAGGGGAGTTTGACCAATTAAAATTTTTTTTTTCCTGAAAAGTGTGAGTATTGTCAATATTTTGTCTACCTTTCGACATAATTTTGAAATTAATTATTCGTCTCGCAATAGGAATAAAAAATATGAAACAAAAGTCCAGATAAAGTTTCTTTTTAAAACTTTTTTTCGTCTTTAGTAACTTTTTTTTTTTGGAATTTTTGGTCATTATCATTCCCATTTAGATTTCGTTCGTCAATACAAATAGGTAATCCAAAAATTCAACACAAATCTTACAAAATCTTTTAAAAAAATGAGTCAAAGTCAATGGTACAAGTTGATATCTTAGTGGATGAAAAGGACAGGGTCAATTTTCTTTTCTTTATCTGGCTATGTTAAACTTGGGAGTGTTTCCGGTAGTGAAAAATTTGTAGACTTTTTATTTGTAGTTGAAAAGTTGTTAGGTGTTTTCGGTAGTGAATAAGTTGTGAAAGATGTCAAGTTATTTCCGATAGTGAATAAGTTGTCGATGAGTTTGTGAGTAAAGTTACTGTAACAAAAAAAAATTTCTTGACAAATTTTTTGTTAGTAGAATGGAGATGGTAAAATGCTGAAACTTTTTTGTTAGTAAAAACGAAATAGTAAAATACGTTAAATCATAGCCAATTGAGGGTGGTTGGCCGCAAACAAGATTTTGGGTTGGTCTGCGATGGATGTGTTCATGACTTTCAACACAAAATATGTGTTGAGCGCACCACGTTAGACTCTTAAACATACATTACTTTGTTTTATACTCGTCTTATGAATCACATTTTTTTTATATAAAACATTGCTTTACCTAAAAATAAGAAAATCACTGAAGCATAATTACAGGTCTTAAAGTTGTTATGTATATTTCTGAAATATGTGGTCTAAATTTTTTCAATCTATTTGTACTTTTGAAAAAATAAGGTCAACGGTGTAAAATAGTTTTATTTTGTTTGCAATAAAGCATATTATGTCTGTTTTTTTTTTTTGCCACACGGTATAATTAGCGGAGTGTGTTAGGTTAGCACAGGAGGTGCATGAACTATTCATAGCCCTGACCCTAAATTGCCCACGGAGGGGCTTGAACCTCCGACTCGTAAAAAAAGGGAGTGGTAGACAACCAACTGTACTCGGCAGTGATTCCTACATATATTATGTACATTCATCGTTGAAAAAAGTTGTAATGAATTTGGTCGTACAAATCGCTGAAGATACATTATACAAATCACCGAAGATACATTATTGTCATCCAAACCAATGCTTTATTTTTTAGCCTATATATTTAATCGTTCCCCTACTCCAAAAGGCAAAGCTGCAATTAAAAAAGGCCTTTCTTATCTCTGTCATGTTTTCCATTGCGGTCAAACTCAGCTAGGGGCTAAATCGTTATTAACTTTTCAAGAGTGAGGACGTAAAATGGTACTCCCATGATTAAGGGGGTTGACAGTGTTATTACAGAGTTCTAACTGGGGTGCTAGACTACTGGGCCCGTTCCTGTTTCCATTTTAAGAAAAGCGCCGCGATTCGCAGCCCTCTATTTTCTCTCATAATCCGTTAAAAATTTTCAATT
Organism: Rhododendron ovatum; assembly: GCA_019656835.1. Classification (NCBI taxonomy): domain Eukaryota; kingdom Viridiplantae; phylum Streptophyta; class Magnoliopsida; order Ericales; family Ericaceae; genus Rhododendron; species Rhododendron ovatum. The sequence continues at coordinate 16,817,488 of CM033795.1, read as the reverse complement.
ATACTCGACAGTTAGTTACCGAAATTGAGATATATTTTCAGCATCCAATTACCGAAATATAATATTTTTTTCAACAACTATTTACCGAAAATGTATGTTCGGCAGTTGTTTACCGAAAGTTGAACATATTTTCGACATGTAGTTACCGAAATATAATATTGTTTTCAACAGCAATTTACCGAAATGTTATTTATGATTTTCAACAACCATTTACCGAAATTTAATGGGCTATGAGAGAAAATAAAGGGCTGCGAATAGTAGCGCCCTTTAAGAATATAATTTTAAGTTAAAAAATTATGTGTTTACGAAAACAATTTTCCTAGCAATATGAATCTTGTTTAATACGGTGCAAAAAAAAAATCAAAAAATCATTTTACATTTTCATTATATTTAAATTTAAAAATTAAAAATTAATACTACTTATTCCTTAAAAAGGAAAAGTGGAACGGGCCTGGGCCACTAGCCGGTGAGGTTAAAAGATCAACTGCAGGTGGTTGTAGTATTTCCATTGGAATTGCATCCACATGTTTTTGACGAAAAATACATTTTGCACCCCTGCATTTAACACGTTGTATGAAAATAAAGCCCAAAATTTTAACAAAAGTTCACTAACTAATAACCTGTAAGTCGGTAGTAACTTGGTATATCGAGTTTTTGATGAGTGAAGGATGACCACAAAAGTAACGTGTAGTTCATTTTTCACAGAATGCAACATGGTCGTTGCACTAAAAAAGTAATCATACTTACGGAAGAAATTATTTGAAAACTTTTTCTTGCAAAGAAAAAAGGAACAAGGCAACTTGAGAAATATTTTGGAACATGCGGGGAAAAAACTATTCCACTCGAGAAAATGAGATGAAAAACTTGGGTTAAAGAGGGAAGGTAATTATGTCTTCAAATTTTAGATTCATTATCTCCTATATCGATTTTTAAGTTTTTATGATAATACAATTAATCGAACGCAGTATCACAGAACTAATATTTTTCCCTAGTAGAATATAACGGCAATGGAAAATTGACACTTGACCGTAAATGCAAGGGCTTGATAAATGAAGTTGGAAGTGTGAGGAGCAAAGCGGCTAAGTGTAAAGTGTAGGGGTGTAAAGTGTACATCACCCTTTTTTTTTTCTCCAGAGAAAACAAATTGATTAATTGAATTCACCTAATTAATTTGTTTAATATATTATTCTTTGGATATTCACATCCAAGACTTTCCTCGATTAAAAGATCGTTTTTTTTCCCCATATATGTATAGCTGCCAAGACAGAACAAAACCCTAGATTTTTGTTGTACATTTTGATCCCCAGACGATCGGGACTAGCGAAGGAAAAAGCTGCTTTTTGGCTGATCTTCGGCCTATAGGGCCTAGAGGTCAGTATTTCTAGATTACTTGATATTCTTATCCGTATGTGATGAATTCGATTTATCCAATTAGGGTTTAAGAGTATGTATTTTTGTTTTTCATTAGCTTTTATGATGTGGGTATTGGTCAGATCATTGATTTTGGGGATACCCAGTTGTATGATGATCTTTTTGATTGGTTTCCTACCGTGATTTGCTTAATTTTCACTGCATTGTTTTTTACATTTTGGTTGAAAAGAGTGGCTTCTTTTCATTGCAGATAACTTGAAATTAGCAATCTAAAGGGAGACACAAAAAGATCTTTGGTTTCTGGGTTTGTTTGTTGAGATCTTGAAAGGGTATTTGGAGGTAGATAAGAAGACCTTGTGGTAAAAATGATGTCCAGGTCGTATACCAACCTTTTAGATTTGGCATCTGGTAATTTCCCCGTAATGGGTAGAGAGAGGGAGCGGCGGCGGCTTCTTCCTAGGGTAATGACGGTTCCGGGAAGTATTGCTGAGCTTGATGATGATCAGGCTCATAGCGTTGCATCTGATAATCCCTCTTCTCTTGCCTCAGATAGGATGATTATTGTGGCGAATCAGTTACCTTTGAAAGCAAAGCGCCGGCAGGATAATAAAGCGTGGGTTTTTAGTTGGGATGAGGACTCTGTGCTTTCGCAACTGAAGGATGGTTTACCTGAAGATATGGAAGTGTTGTATATTGGGTCATTGAGGGTTGATGTCGATCCAATTGAACAGGATGATGTCGCGCAACTTCTGTTGGACAGATATAAATGCGTCCCTACTTTTTTACCACCGAATATTTTGGAGAAGTTCTATGATGGTTTCTGTAAGAAACAATTATGGTCACTTTTTCACTACATGTTGCCGTTTTCAGCTGACAACGGACGCCGGTTCGATCGGTCTATGTGGGAAGCTTATGTGTCTGCGAATAAGTTATTTTCCCAGAAAGTGATTGAGGTGCTGAATCCAGAGGATGATTTTGTGTGGATTCATGACTACCATTTGATGGTATTGCCCACCTTTTTGAGGCGACGCTTCAACCGTTTACGAATGGGATTTTTCCTCCACAGCCCATGGCCCTCATCTGAGATTTACAGGACGCTTCCTGTTAGAGAAGAGATTTTGAAGGCTCTTCTCAACTGTGACCTTATCGGTTTTCACACATTCGACTATGCTCGGCATTTTCTTTCTTGTTGCAGTCGGATGTTGGGTTTAGAGTATCAGTCGAAAAGGGGATATATAGGGTTGGAATATTATGGAAGGACTGTTGGGGTAAAGATAATGCCAGTTGGGGTTCACATGGGTCAGATTGAGTCGGTGATGAAACTTGCTGATAAGGAGGGGAAGGTTGAGGAGCTCAGGCAGAAATATGAAGGAAAAACAGTATTTCTTGGAGTTGATGACATGGATATTTTTAAGGGTATCGATTTAAAACTTTTAGCAATGGAACAGATGCTCAAGCAACACCCAAAATGGCTGGGAAGGGCTGTGTTAGTTCAGATTGCAAATCCTGCTAGGGGTAAAGGGATAGGTTTGGAAGAAGCTCAGGTGGAGATACGAGAAAGCTGTAAGAGGATCAATGAAGAATATGGAAAGCCTGGTTATGAGCCCATAATATTTATTGATAGGCCGGTGTCCATAAATGAAAAGATTGCTTATTACAGCATTGCTGAGTGTGTTGTTGTGACAGCTGTGAGAGACGGAATGAACTTGACTCCATATGAGTATATTGTTTGTAGACAGGGTGCACTTGATACGGAATCAGGTACGGACTTGAGTGGACCCAAGAAGAGCATGTTGGTTGTGTCAGAGTTCATTGGATGTTCTCCTTCACTGAGTGGGGCGATTCGTGTCAATCCCTGGAATGTTGAAGCTACTGCAGAGGCAATGAATGAGGCTATATCAATGGAAGAAGCAGAGAAGCAGTTGAGGCACGAAAAACATTACAAGTATGTTAGCACCCATGACGTGGCTTATTGGTCAAGGAGCTTTATGCAAGATATGGAGAGAACTTGCGCGGAGCATTTTAGGCGAAGATGTTGGGGGATTGGTTTGGGATTTGGGTTCAGAGTTGTGGCACTTGATCCTAATTTCCGAAAGCTCTCGATAGATGCAATTGTTTCGGAATACAGCAGGGCGAAGAGTAGAGCCATTCTTTTGGACTACGATGGGACTGTGATGCCGCAGAACTCCCTCAACAAAACTCCAAGTGCAGAGGTGATCTCGATACTCAACAGACTATGTGGAGACCCCAGAAATACAGTGTTCATTGTCAGTGGAAGAGGAAAGGATAGCTTAAGCAAGTGGTTATCTCCTTGTAGGAAGCTTGGAATTGCTGCTGAACATGGCTACTTCTTGAGGTTTGCTTTCTTCTTCTCCCTATCTTTTTGTTTGAAAAATATACCAGATTCAATTCATCCGGGGAAATGTTTTTGGACATAACATGCATATGAATGTATTTCACACGATATATTTGACATCCCAAGCGTACACGGCATTTATGGCGATCCTCCTATTTCTGGGTTCATTTTAGCCTTTTAGGAAACATTCTATGTTGGACTTAGTATAGGAACTGTCTTGTCTACGTGTTAGCATGTTGGATCATTATACCAGTAGCAGTGAAGCTGTCTCTGCTTACACGATGTCAGAAAGAACCTCCTCATTTCATCACTGCATCACTCGTTGGCTATTGAGGTTTATGATCCATTACTTTAATTGATTAGGATGGGTGGGGCATGTGTGTAAATTGGTCCGGTTTGTGTTGTTGTTTTCTATACCAGTGCATATTAGTGCATAGTTGTCAAGGATGAGAGGCGCACCGAGGTGCAAGGTGAGGTACACGCCTTTTTGAGGTGAGGCACGCGCCTTTTTGAAGCGAGGCTCACTTATGCGAAAAAAATAAGAAAAATAGCATACAAAAATATTTCAATAGTAAACACTAAGTCAATGAGGTTTAGAAATCCATTATTAACCTTAATAATCAAAGCTATCTTGTCATTATGAGTTTTCAAATATCTCTTCTTATCCCATTTGTAAGTTTAATATACTATGAAGAATATCATGTATCCTTGGTTCTTTAATAAATGAAATAAAATTGGTATCTTTGTTCATCTAATTTTTTTTGGGGGGCAAAACAAGAACTTCATGGAGAAAGTAAAAACAATAAGAGGTTTCAAGTTTCTTCCTTAATTTTCTTCCTTTATCGAAAAAAAAAAAATCAATTATTGTGAACTAAAAACAACCGTCGAATACCTGAGTAATCGAGAGAAGAGAAGAGAGAAGTCGAATGGGTCTGAGTCTAATGATCGACTGGAGAGAAAGAGAGATTGACCAGAGAGAGAAGAGGGAGATCGACTGAAGAGAGAACAGGTATATCAATTGGAGAGAAGAGGGAGACAAGGGCTGGAGTCGACTGAGGAGACCGACTGGGTATATGGGTGATGAGAGAGCGAAAGTAACAACTTAACCTAGCTTGATCCTATGGGTGTGATTAAAAGTGAAAAGGCGCCTTTTTTGTGCCTTTCGCCTATCGCGCCTTGCCTGCGCCTCTTTCAACTCGCCTCACCGTAGCTCCTACAAGGCGCAAGGACTATGCCTCACACCTAGGCGTGTCTTTGACAACTATGGGTATATAACTGGCTGTTTATGTATCTTAGCATTGTGAACTGGAATGTATTGATGCCTTAGGTACCTTTAGATATGTTGTGCAGTCTTAATTTATCTGTGTGAATGAAATTCTTCATTTTCGTTTAGAAAGTGTTATTGTTAATTGTGCAACATCTCAGGTGGCCACAAAATAAAGAATGGGAAACTTCCAATCAGAGTTCTGAATTTGGATGGAAGCAAATGGCTGAACCTGTAATGAATTTGTATACCGAGTCTACTGATGGTTCTTCTATTGAAAAGAAGGAAAGTGCGTTAGTCTGGAAATACCGTGATGCAGACCCAGGCTTCGGATTTGCTCAGGCAAAGGAGTTGTTAGATCATCTAGAGAGTGTTTTGGCGAATGAAGCTGTAGCTGTGAAGAGTGGTCAGTTCATTGTGGAAGTCAGGCCCCAGGCATGTATCCCGTAATTCTAAATTAACACAACTATTTTATTGTACGTTAGTGTTAGGGTTCCAATTATTAAACTGTCTAAACATGGATAAGAAAGGAATGGAAAGGCTCAGCCTCGCTCACTCAAAATCCAGCAACCTTTCGTAGAAAAATATTCCTGTTTATTCTCTGAGATATCTTTAATCGTATGCTACATTTCATCTTATTCAAATAAGAGTATCTCCAATGGTTGACATGCTATTTGACTAGTTATTGCGTAATATATCATTGAGTAGTTCCAAATTGCTATATCATTGCAACATTGTTCCATGGTGTGATGCTATTCAGTCTACTCCTTTCACGACAAGACACATCAAAATGTTGCTTGTGTAGCCCTAAGAAGCACAGACACTTTAAAGGATATGTGTAGGATGCCGACACTTCTCAGACACTTGTCCGGCACTCTTTTGCAATGCATCATACACGTCTTAGGTGTCTATGACTAAAAATTTCGCATAGAATTGACACTTAAAAACTTGCTAACGTGATATAATCAAGTTCCAGAATTCGACATCACTATCTTCTTATACAAGTTGGAAAAATTTGAAGTTCACTCAAAATTTGTAGAGAAATGGAAAAGGTACATTAAAGAAATATTAGGAAGAGGATTTAGCATTGCCTAGCTGTGTCGATGCCCTTCTTTTTAATGATTTCTTGAGTACTGTGTCCACAAATTCTTCATAACTTCTTGAACCTTATCTATGATTTAATGTGTGGCCAAAAAATTATTGTGGTAGATACACTGCTATATGTCTCAACAAATACAAAGACAGTATTCTCCATGTATTTATCTCAAATCTCAATGAATACAAGACAGTATTCTCCTCATGTCTGTGTCATCCTTTTTACAGAAAAAATAGTGTATTTGCCTGTCCATGTCGTATCCTTGTCCCATGGCCGTATCCATGCTTCTTAGGTGTGTCCCATCAGGAGAGAGATAGAGGGAAATAGTCTTGCTAAGATTTACCTATTGGTTAACCTTGAGCTTTACGTGGCACCAAGTTTAGCTAGTGGTAAAAATAGCACCCCAACTAGCATTCCTTTGGAGCAAGAAAAATAAGTTTTAAAACTTAATGCTTGATTTAGCAATAGCAAGCCGATGGAGAAGGTCCAAGTAGAGAACCAGATTTTTGATGCATGCACTGAGCATATTTTAAGCAATGCCATGCAGCCCTGCTAATCTTCAGAAGGTTTCTGGTATACTGTTTTGAAGACTTTTGCCATGTTTTTTTCCCTTTGTGATGCTGGCAGTGAGTTTCACAAATTGTCAGTCATCTCAATTGCTCTATTTTTTTTTTTGCTTTGAATACGGGTTGTTACAAATGTCACTTCCATTAACATCAAACTGTTCACAACCAGCAGTGGGCCTGGGAGCTCTAAAATGTGTTTAACTTACGTTTCCAGGGAGTAACCAAAGGCCTGGTTGCAGAAAAGATATTCACATCTATGGCTGAGAATGGTAAACGAGCAGATTTTGTGCTTTGCATTGGTGATGACAGATCCGATGAAGACATGTTTGAAATAATTGGTAATGCCGTGTCGAGGAACATCCTTTCATCCTATACTTCGATATTCGCATGTACAGTCGGACAGAAGCCAAGCAAAGCCAAATACTATTTGGATGATACAACTGAAGTGATAACCATGCTTGAATCTCTTGCTGAATTCGCTGATTCTCCGGCTTCCTCTGAAGAAGACTCTGATGGGTCCCCATGATGGCATCAGGTTTCTCTTGATCGAAATTCCCTTCTCCAGTGGAATGTTCTTTCCAGATTGGAAAATGGATATGTGTTGTATAGTGTGTCGGTTTTTATTGTAGTTTTACTTTTTCCCATCTTGTGTTGTTTCCCTTTCTTGGTGGACGCATTTTGTGGTCCTTTTTTGGGTTCAGCTTAGATTTAGCTTGGAGAAAAGCTGTGAAAATTTTAGTTATCATCCCTTTGAACAATGCTAGAAGAGGAAAATACTATTCTAGAAGGGAGAGAGAACCCTGGTCGGCTTACATCTGAAATGCGATGGTGGAAAGGAAAGTTGAAGTCTGCTGAGTGCCTATATGAGCAACATGTGCGTGAACAGTGGACAGTCAATGATAACGACAGAGGAGCCTTGTGACTTTATTTTAAATCTATGGGTTTTTACTCAATCACTGTCGAGGTAGCTCTTGAACATTTCGCTATAATATAGCTGTGGATGTTTATGGCAAAACTGTCAAATTGGTGATGTTCTTCAGTGATTTGAAAGCTAAACATGGAAGTTGAAGGGCCATTTGTCTGGATTATGTAAAAGTTGCTGGCTGCATTAGCCTCACCAATGGTTTTCTTTCTCTTCTGTCATGGAGGAGTGTCGAGAGATCGGAAGATTTGGCATTCTTATACCTGCAACGGATGAACAAGCTTCTGTTGATTCAGCCAGTTTCCATCAATGCTCATGACACGAAGAGCTGGTATGGGCTTCGCTTTTATTCCTTTTAACAACAATCTGTGTATAAAGATTTGAAGCAACACCATTAAGTTTGTAATTTTTGTTCTATTGATGTCCTGTGAAGTATCACTAATGATGTTGAGACTGTCATCCCTTTTGTACTTTTCTTGTGAATAGCTCTCGTTATGTCAATTATGAGCGGTAGAACGTTTAGTTTCTCTATATGTTGTTTTGATTCGTTTCTCTAGCTGCAGCTTCAGTTCGAAACTTCAGCAAGTACTAACTACTTGAGATTCAATACCTTGTTTTATTGCCAGAAGTGCGAATAATATTCTCGGTACTTGCAAGTGAGATCTACAGTGCGGAGTAGATGCCAAATGAAAAAAGTTTCTACAATTTGGAAGGAGATATTTCAGCTCACACCATATGTTGGTCCAGTGAAATTGATGAGAACTTGATCAATTTGTTTAAGTTTAACCGATGCACATGTTCACCAGCTTTTGTTGAAGTTTATTCTTCAGTTGAGTAATGCTCGTTTACTTGAAACTCTTACCAATTTTTTTATTTTTTGTTTGTCTTTTCACAATGGGTTGGGGAGAATAGGGGAAGAGGAAGCTACTTTTAAAAACCAGGTATCATTTCCTGTAACAGAGCAGCATATCTGTTGTGCCAACCTCTTCTTGTTAATAAGATGATCCTCATTTAGTAGTACTCCGTATTTATTTTCACTATCTACTGTATTGAACTTTGTTCCAGTTTTAATTGGGTCCCTGCTAGGGGATGTGATTCTTAAAATTAATCAAGATGCGCGTAAGCTGGCCCGGAGACTTGAGTTATAAAAAAAGAAAGGTAAACAACCGTAATGCTACACACCACCAAATCCTATTATATGAAATTTTGACATTGGATTCTCCCTTTCAAAACATGGACCAGCGCTAGTACTTTCTAAGCAAAGGTTGGAATCACACCACAACTTTGGTACAAACTAAGAGCATCCACAATGGACTAATCAAAATTGGATAATCAAAAGTTGTCACATCAACTTTTGATTATCCATTTAAGGGGTTGCTAAGGTTAACAATATAGATGTCCACAGTTGCATAATCAACATTGAATAATCAAAATTTGTCACATCCTTTTCAATCTGTAAAAATCTAAAAATTGTCACCATATAAAACAATTTTTTAAAAATAATTTTCAAACTAATAAAAACAGGTTATTGGAAATAGAAAATAATATTTGGAAAAACTTTTATTTTGAAAAAACACTTTTCCGAAAAAGTTAAAAAAAAACAGTTTTTGAAAAAAAGACAATTTTTTTAAATAGCAAATTTGAAAAAAAAAAAGTTTAAAAAAAACTGTTTTTAATAAACACATACTAGTAAACAAGTTAAAAAACCAGAGTGACCTTTCCCTACCAGTAATCGCCACAAGAACATTTCCCATTTTTGAAATGGTGAAACCTACTAGCATCTCTAACAACAATTTCCCGGTTTTTAATCTCCGATATATGCTTGATTGCCGCATGGCAGTCACCACAAACACGCAAATTCTTCATCACCCGGATTGGAAAACCCTTTGGGGTGTTCATTAGAGCAAATGCAATGGCCAACTTTTCGCTGTGGTGTGTCAAGTTGTTTTCCTTTTCCTCGGCATCCATGTCGTGCAGAACAGAGCCGGTATCCGGCACATAACCCCTTAGCTTCATTTCCCAAGTCAATTCTTTCAAGTATGAATCAATCTCCATTAACTGTGGATGAGATTCATCACCCATACAAAATTGGTGAACTTGGTTCTTCACCTCAAACCAGCTGATACCTGGTTCCTTCTTCACCTTCCGGTCTCTCATTGCTTTCCTCACTTCTGAAACATCCTTCCATCTTTTAGCCGAGGCCTGAGTATTAGACAAAAGCACATACGAAGCTGAATCATGCGGATCAAGCCTAAATACTTCTTCAGCCATCCTTTTTGCCATATCGGCGTTTTTATAGATTTTACAGGCGGATAATAAAGTCTTCCATATAATAGTATCTGCCTTTACAGTCATAGTTCTTATGAAAGATTCTGCTTCCTCCAAACGTCCGGATCGCCCAAGGAGATCAACCACACATGTATAATGTTCTAGTCGAGGTTCCAATTTGTGTTTCTCTACCATCGTGTCAAAGATTTCAATTCCTGTATCTTTGAATCCACAATGACTACAAGAATAAAGCAAACTTAAGAAAGTAACATCATTTGCCTCCAACCCTTCTTGATCCATCCTATTGAACAACTCGATGGCTTCCTTTCCCTTCCCATGAAGCCCATAAGCAGCAATCATTGAGCTCCACACGACAACATCAGCTTCCTCACTTTCTGAGAAGGCATTTACAGAATCGTCCAGACACCCACATCTGGAGTACATACTAACTAGTGAACTAATTACACTTGCAACCCTGCTATAGCCAGTTTTAACAGCCTCTGCATGAATCTGTTGGCCTTGGCCAAGTGTTGCCAACTCCGAACACGAACTGATTACACTCACAAACGTAATCTTGTCAGGCCTAAAACCTGCTGTTTTCATCTTATTGTATTGGTCCAAAGCTCCCTCAGAAAACCCGTTTTGAGCTCTTCCCGCGATCAGAGTGTTGTAAGCAACCACACTTGTTATTGGCATTGCCTCAATCACTTTCTCTCCTTCTCCCAAATTTCCAGACTTCATGTACATATGAGCCAAAGAATTCCCAACAACCGAATTCAACTCCAACCCGGATTTCACCACGTACCCATGGACCTGCCTACCCAAATTCAAATCTTTTGAACCAGCACAACCTCTAAACACACTCCCAAGAGTGAACCTGTCCGGCATAAAACCCAAACCACGCATCCGGGAAAACAAACTCAACCCCTCTTCGTTAAACTCGAACTGTGTCAGACCCATAACCATCACATTCCACGTCGCGACATTCCGTTCGGGCATTTCATCAAACACCTTGCGCGCGCTTTCCAAATCTCCATTCTGGACAAACCCACCTATCAAAATGTTGCAAGACATGATGTTCCTCCTGGGCATTACATCAAACAGCTTAAAGGCGATTCTCAGGTCTCCAATTTTGGCGTAAGCGTTGAGGAGATGGTTGGTGACAGACTTGTCTGCGGAACAACCAGATGTGAGGATCAATGAATGGAGCTGTTGGGCGAGGGAAAGTGATTGGGTTTGAATGCATGATTTGAGGAGGAGAGGGAAGAAGAGAGGTGGGTCTGACCATATATGTGATCGGAACGCTTCGAATGCGTCTCTGAGGCGGCCTTTGGAGCAGAGGTTTGTGAATGCGGTGGGTGCTTCGGAGGTATTTGTGGTGGAGAGACAACGAGGGGTTGGAGAGTGCTGTGGAATGGAGTAGCTGAGAGGCCTAAGATGACAAGAGTACTTACCCATACATTTGGGTTTTCGTGGGATGGGTTGGGTTATGTGATCTGTTATTAGTATTAACCCCAAGCGTTTCGCCACGTGGTTACGAGAAATTAATAATAAATGCTCCTCCACAATATCATAGGTTTTATTATTACGGAGGCTAAACATTCATATTCTTGTAGCCATCAGAAGTTATGCTCGGTCATTACCTTCAGGGCTCCAAAATTATTTGAGATGCGCGCATTCGGTTATCAAAAAAGAATAAAAATCTGCTAGTAGTATTTGGAATAATTTCTGCTACTTCCGTTCCGTACCGCTTTGCTTGTCCCATACAATAGGATGTGCAATTTTTTGATAAAAAAACAAGTCTCTTTTTGCATTATGTTTTGAATTTTTTGCACCAAATTAAAGTAAATGACAAGTTCTTTAATTTGATGTAAAAAACTATCAAAAATGATGCATGAAAGTACTTTATTTTTTGCTTAAAATTTTTTATGATTTTATGTAGAGGACAAATAATTTAAGACGGATGGAGTAGTTTTTTAGAACCTAAATATTGTGCAAGACAGTACATGGGGAACACAATTCTACCCATCACTCCAAATCAAGAAAGAATGGTACAATGGTGTTTTTTAGGATTTTTCAAATGGACAAATTAATTTGGATCAATGTAAAATAAAAAAGGAGACAAACGAAATGCAACAGTACAACCACACACAATTACACAAACAAGTTGACTAATCGGATCCCAAAAAAATAAAAAAAGTTGACTAAGGGTACCCGACCCCATGTGTGAGATCCGAACCATACATATCACACATTTTTTTTCGCATTTGATGGGATGAAAAAAATGCTATTCACTGATTTTGCCACGCATGAGGGATTTGTTACTTTTCATAGGTACATTTTTAGCGTAAATATGTAATTGCATTGAAACCCAAGAACCTGTTTCTAGCTATATGAATTCTGACTTTAAGGACTCGACCTAACATTAATGCGCTGAGACTCAATTATGGGGAAAAGAAAAGAGTTTGGACAAGATTAATTTTAGAAGCTGAAGCTGCAATATATACAAAAGTTGAGACTAAAGTAGTAATTAGTTACTAGTACAGGAGTTTAATTGCATAACCTGATTTTCCCCGAAGTGCTGGAAATAGTATTAATTAAGTGCTGAATTATGTGTTCAAAAGTTGAATCAGACTACCGAGCCGCCGGAGTTTATATGGTGATGAGATGCTAAAATGAAGTGACTAGCTGCAGGAATTGCACTGCACATGCTGGAAATGACAGTATGGGAGTTGACATGGTTTACAAATTGCCATCGCTCATTCGCATCCCCGTGTGATCGCTCGTGCTACGTTCGGAGAAGTTTACGCCCACGTCAGCTCCGCCTAGGAGTTCGGTAGAGGTAGAGGTTCCGGTTGTTACTAAAGGCGAGAGTACATGTGAATGATATCGATCGGAACTAAAATAATTCGCTTGGAATTATTAAGAGTACTCTCTTTTTACGAATTGTGGTTTGATTGTTGGAATATTATGGATCGCGAATATTTGTGAAATGTGTTTTGATATTCATGCTACAATAACTTTGTTGCTCTGCTCGTGGGCTAATCTAGGAGTGTGCCCCGCTCCTTGGCAAATGCAGGAGTGGTTGCCCACTTGGGCTTATATTCTTATTGGCTCGCATATGGGATATGTGAGTGTGTCCCAATGGGTCCCTCCCATTGGGAATTATATTTGAATAGCTCTTGGTTTCGCTAATGTACTTATTTAAGCTGATGCTCATGGTAACGGTACCGTGGTAACTTTGGTTGGAGGTAAACGGCTCTTGGCTATATGGGATGAGTTGACGGACCCTGTGGTGGCGTTTGCGGAATACTTTTACTGAAAGACTCGTTTGATTTAAACTTGATCCATAATTGTTTTGTTTGTACTTTTTCTGTACATATATGGTTTGAGTTGTGGCCTGGGTGAGATCCTGATATTTTTGTAACTCTTGTACTATATTGTACACTTCGCCTTTATTTTAATAAGAGAGGTTGGTTCGACTTATATCCGGCTTACTGGTTTGGAGGTAATCTGGTATTGCTGCATCACTTTCTTGGGGCGGTGTCATTAACTTACCATGTTTGGGGTGTGACACCATGGATACCATTTGTGTGGGTCTGTTGGTTTTATTCTGAAGTCCCACACAAATAATTCAAGTTGTTCACTATTTTATTGGAAATAATTTTTCAAGTTGTACTGTGAAAGCGATTAACAACTCTAAAACAAAGACTAGGCGTTAGATTCACATGAAGATGTCATTGCGTAATAATTTTTCAAACTATTTTGATATACAATTAGCTGTCAGAGCTTTTCCCGATACCCGTTTCCCTTTGTTCCATACTCGGTAGGGTGCCCCATGCTACGCACGACCATAGTGCCCGTTTGTTTGATTTTGTGTAAGTTGTTTTTTGACATTTCGGTGAAATATTAGGGAGCGGGAAATTTTCTCTGAGTTTTGGAGTGCATTTGTTTTTAAAATGAGACTGTTATTACTAAGTTTTTGTGATTTAAAGTCTTGTTCTATTATTTTTGATGCCTGGTTACCTGTTACCCTTGAGTTTAAGACAGAGCCAAGTTGTATGCACTGAGTGCAATAAACGATTGTCTAATATCTCTCATATACAAGTCTTTCTTCCACAGCGTAAACTGACTATTCCTCTTGTAGATTCAATCGGATTCTCGAATCATTCATCAAAAGATCCATTAAGAGTTGACTTATAGCCATTCAGTTACAAGGCAGTCTTAAAAGTGAAGGAAGTAAAAGGCGAGGTTCAAACGAATTTTATTAAAATCATATCAATTGGTTGAAAGGCTTCATGTTATGTTGTCTTTAAGGCAACCTGACAACATTCCCGTTGCACTTGACAACTCATCGTTTTTCAGATAATATTTTTGAAAAAAAGAAAAATATTGTGGTCGGGAAAGTTAGAGTTTGGAATGGAGAGGAGACTACAGTTATAATTACATGGTCTAATAATTTACAATAATCTTGCAAGTTGCAACTCTGCCAAAGCAAACATCTTTGATTATCTGGGACGAAGCTTCAATGGCAAAAAAAGAAAGCATTGAAGCCCTGGCCAGTTTGCTACATTCTGCATATCATAATTCGAACAACCCACATAATTCTAACATCTACCGACAGCAATATGAGTTGTATAAGACATGGATATCACGAAAAAAATCCTTGAGGCAAAGAGCTTAGCGCTACCATTTCATGATAAACTGATCCAGGCAAAACTCTGATGGAAGACTATCCTACAAAATTCAGATGAAAAAGTCACAAGACATCAAGGGAATCGCAACAACAGTCTAGGGAACTTCAAATAAGCGTATGTTGGAATTCCATAACGAACCAGGTTAATATCATTAGATAATTACAGTTCAAAAAATGAGGCCTTTTCCATGTATGTATGCACACAAAAACCAGAAACTTAGCAAAATGGTTTATCTAGGATGATATCTTACACAAAAACCATGGAAGAACTCCAAAAAAGATATATTGTATGCTACATCTTCCAGGTATATATTGCATCTTTGCAAGGGATCGACAGCTTGCAGAATGGAGTAATTATACTCACAAGTATGCAACACCATAACGCGTAACTGATATGTTGACCAAATTCATTCGCACTCAATATTTTTGTGAAACAAACATTAAACTTTACCTCCGCTCGTAGTCTTTTGGAATCGAGGACTCCATCAACATAATTAAGCTGACCCGACAGCCCAAAAGTCTTGCCTGCATATGCCAAACCCTAATCAGTCAAGTTCAAAAGAAGTTTCTCATGGTGTTGCCGATTTAAAGCGGCATCGGCAAAATAAAGTTGGATTATCAACACAAGAAGGTAAAATCTCTCCTATCAGTAAGCAAACTACATAAGCTCAACATTAATTAATCAATTAACAGAAAAAGAAAAAGTAAATAAAGATCGGAATTTACTTCTTCAATTCAACAGTTCAAATGAGAAACCCTAGAAGGCGATCGCATGCAAACATTTTTTTGGAATAGGGGAGGAAAAACCCATACCTAACGTAAGACCGTCTCGGAAGCTTGCGTCACTTCCCAATTCTTCCTTTCCTCATCACCTGGAAAAGTCCCACGCCTCCGCTACCTTACAAAATTCAGGTTGTGATCTCCAACTGCTGGCGGTTGTCGGTGTTGGAGAAAATTTAATGCAACATTAGTTAGTTAGGGAAAATAACATACTACTAATATTTTGGAGGAAAATTGGGACAAAATCAAGTCTAATTGGTTATATGTGTGCCGAATAAGTAAAGGCAGTAATTATACCGTTAGTGCTCCTAGACTCAAGGAGACTAAGTCACTGGGTTCAACTATACCTCTTTAACACATCCATGTAGTTAATATAAAAGGTATGTGATACACAATCCATCAATAGCAAATCTTAAATAGATATATGAAAGTAAAACATAAAATTAGTTCAACAATTACCTCGGACTCTGGAGATCCCTGTCCACTATGCTCTCTTTTACCTCCCACTCCTTGTAAATTCTCCACCTCCTCCTCAACCTCCATCTAATGATGGTCCTTCTGCTCAACCCAGTGGATGTTTTTCTCCCAAAACATGGTTAAAATGGGTCTCAATAACGTTTAGTGTATTTTTCACAACCCCCAATACCGTCCATTTGGACTAGAGAATGTGGACTTGTTGGAGTACCTCAGCATGCACTTCTCGTGCCTAATCGTCGCCCGCTTTGACCAGGGGCACTTTTCGACTGCATCTCTGCTAGCGGAAACGATACATTCTCGACACACGGCAGTGAAGATGTCGCCATGGTAGAGGAAGAGGCCGTAGGTGACATCAGGGGGGCTGCTGCCAGTGGTGAAGTTGAAAAATCCGATAGAGGTGTTGGAGTTGAAGGAGAGAACAGATAGGAGGGTGTAGAGGTTTGCTTGGTAGGTGCTATTTGATTGTGGTCCCAGATATGCTGGCAGTCCATGAATAAAGGTTCAGCTTTGATCATTGGGATTGGGATGAGGCTGACGAAGCAAATTGAGTAAATAAACAAACAGAGCCTTTTTGGGCATTTGTAGGGCATATTATGCATTGTAGAGCCGAGCACAACTAATTAATTACATATATGGAACCACAATCTTTACTTACGCCCTAAACAGCACCAAGCAAACCTCAACAAACTCCTGTCCGTTCTCTCCTCCAACTCCAACGCCTCTTTAGGATTTTTCAACTTCACCGCCGGCAGCAGCCCCCTTGATGTCGCCTATGGCCTCTTCCTTTGCCGCGAAGACGTCTCTGTGGCCGTGTGTCAGGAATGTCTCGTATCCGCTAGCAGAGATGTAGTCGATAAGTGCCCCAGGTTGAAGCGGGTCATGAGTTGGCACAAGAAGTGCATGCTGAGGTACTCCAACAAGTCCACCTTCTTTGGTTCGGATGGACCGTAAACCTCAACAACCTCCTATCCGTTTTAACGAAGTTTTGGGAGAGGTAATTCTTGAAATAATTTTATGTTTTACTTTCATATATTTGTTTAAGATTTGCTATTGATGGATTATTTATCACATACCTTTTATATTAATTACGTGGGTTTGTAAAGGAGGTATATACATAATAGTTAGAGATCATGGGAGAAATCATAGGGGTTGGTTGAAACCACTGACACTAACAGTATAATTATTGCCTTTACTTATTATTTGGCACACATATAACCAATTAGACTTGATTTTCTCCTAATTTTCCTCCAAAATATCGTTAGTATATTTTTATCCCTAACTAACTAATGTTGCATTAAATTTTCTCCAACAATCTAAGGAACAATACACCTCCTTTCTGCACTGCGTTGACTGGCGTTCCTTCCCCAAGACAAAACGACCATTGAGTTTGCTTTGTGCAGTGAAGCAAAACCTCACAAACCTGTAGTTACCTGACACTCCAAAATCACTTGTCAAATATATAATCATAGCAAGGTTTATCATTGATGTTATCGGAGGTTTTCTAGAGCAAGAATTGAACTAAAGGAGAAGAAAGATTATTCCACTTGCTCTATCTTTTTCCTTTGGAATGGGTAAGAGGAGTAAAGGCTTTTGTTTTCCAGTGGGACAAGAAATTGCTGGTATATGTGTATGCATAGGTATATATACACACACACACACACAGAGATTTCCAAAAGTTAAGAAACCACCATGTGGTGCATGTAGTTAATAGCCTCCTGATGATAAGGGGAGAGTAATGAGGTCAGACAATGAATGAGCACCACCCGCTATAAAATCAGCATGGGTATGCAACGGCATCCAACAAGTATGGATAAGGGAATCCAACGGCTCTCAAAACAATTAAAAGATGGAATTGAAAATTTATACCAAGAAACCAGTATAGGAAAATAAAATTTAAATTACTTACAACAGTCGGCAATGCCGTCGAGGTCGATCTACGGAACTTGGAGTTGTTTTGTGCAGATGTTTGCCGGATTGGGGCAGTTCTCCGGCAGCTATATTGAAGCCGCGGAGAAAGAAAGAGAACCTAGTAACAGAGAGAGAGACAGATGATTTTTTCAATCTCTTTTCTTTAAATAGAGTAAGTCGAGTTCAGTGGGGGGGCGGGGGGGTTGGGTTTGTGTGGTGGTTTTACATGTAAGGCTGTAAACGAGCCGGATGTTAGAATGTTCAGATTCATTAGTTAAGTTTTTAAGTGAACTCGAGCCGAACTCAATGAAAATTTGAAGAGCTGAGCCCGAGCTGAGCTTGCCTAGGTTTGAGTCAAACTTGAGCTTGTTCGTGAGCTTTAACGAGTCAATAATATCATATATTTATGCTTTCATATATGCCTAAAAATGAAAATAAAATTTTACTATGTACCTAAATACATTTATACACTAGGATAAAGGCAGGAAAAAAAGGGATAAATTTTACTATGGAAAAACGAACTTCATAAATCTAAACATTCATACACTAGGATAAAGGCGGCGTGCTTCACATGTTTATGTCGTGCTCATTGCTTATGGTGTTTGCATATTAATATGGACGTTTTAATGCGACGAGGATAACCATTTCATACCATATATTCTTTCCGGGAAACCATGGGTGCTAGGTAGTCAATATTGCTAAAGTTGGATTGTCTGTTTTCCCTTTTTACTTAAGTTACAAGTCAGACTTAAAAGTTACCCCCATTATGTTCTCCTGCAAATGAAGGTAAGCACATTGGGGGAAAGTGAAGCCTTACAATCTCTAAAAAATGCACATAATTTTTCAATGTTAATTACACATAATGGTAAGAAAACAAGTATTATTTTGCTAATGCACAGAATGTGACAGTTCCTCCTACGTGATCCCCACATTTAGGGTGTGTTCCACTAAGTACAATAAGTGCTTATTTTTAAAATTAAAGGTGATGTATTGTGAAAGAATGACCTGTCTCATAAAGCGGAAAATATCTACTTAAAAATAAGAACCTTAGTAGAACGGAGCCTTAGTACTCTATGTGCTTTTCCTCCTCCACCCCCATTTCAACTCCCATCCCCTTTTGAGGCCTGGTGCGGTTGGTGGATCGAAATCTGATAATTTACATTTATGTACATATGAAGTCGAAGTTCTTAAGTACACATTCTAAGTTGCAAAGATTAAGTTTGAGACAAATTAATGAGTACACATTTTAAGCAAATCACAGAGTCCAAAAGATGTGCTTTGATAGCCCTAGACTTCGCAAATGTTTTGGTCATTCTCTTTGGTCTTGCTAACTGTAAGATTAGTGCCATTCAAGGGTAGAGGGAGTGTGAGACAAGTGAAGGCAGGTGACCCCACTGCCTCCCAAATTTTCATAGGGATAGGTATAATTTTCACTCCATTTTTACTCACTTGACCCCACTTTAAAATTCATTCTTGCCCTAGCCCATAAAAGGGTTTTGTACTTGGGAAAAAAAGGGGGTTAAAATAGAATCTCCACCCACAAAATCCCCAAACGTCAACATGGCGTTTCATTCGTTCTTCAAAAAGAACAAGGGTTTCGTCGATCGTTTCTCCTAATCTCTACATAGACTATACCAAGATCTTCATGGATGCATGATAGTTTGGTTGTGTACATATAGAAAGATATTTTTGAAACCATCACAAATAAGGCTATCATCCATCGTCACCAAAGTATGAAAAGTAGTCGAGGTCAATTGTAAATCGAAGCTACATTTTGTTATTAATATATATCTACTTTTTGATTAACTTGATAGTAAAAAACAAAGTGAATCGTACGATTCTTATTATTCACCTTACAATTCACTGATTCAAAGCACAATTCTGCGATTCTCACTTTGATTCTTACCTATTCACAATTCATATCATCGATCCAAATTGTTTTATACCTGAATCGAACCGAATCTTACGATTCAAATTGGGAATCATACAATTTCGATAACTATGGTTTAAACACCCAAAGTAATAATACAACACAAAAAGGCTTAAATAGGCACAGCCCTCGCATTTACATGTAATATATGTAACAAAAAAGATAATGGAACAGAGCTTCAAAATCACAGACTCACAGTTGTCCAAGAAATTGAAAGCTGGATGAAGACGATTGCATCCGTTAAAAGTCATTCACAAGGCATGGTTCAGATGCTCAATTTTCCATTTTAAACGAATTAGAAGCACCAGAATTTGAAAATTAGTTCCAACTTTCCAAATTGGCATCCTGGGGAAAAGTTGTGGCAAGAATAAAAAGAAAGGATTACCCATAACCACAAAGCCTTCTAAAGAATTTAAGCATGATCCAAGCTCTAAACCTACATGGTTCGAAGTTACAAATACAAAACATTTGGAGCCCTAGCCCATAGTGGTTTATGTCAAGTTAAAAGCTAATAAAGTACCTCACTTCATAATTCATCAAGTACTCAAATGAGAATATAAGAGGACTCACGCTCAGGCCTTGAATTTGTGATTGTTGAAAAAAATAGATCATTGTTTGATGTTTGGATGAAGAATTTGCAAAGGAGCTGAAAATGATAGGAAAATCAAAAATTATTTTCGTCACTTCACTCTCTTCTTATCATTTACGTCACCTTTTCGGTTTACTCCATAAAAGCCAAAGAGTGACAGTATTTCTAAGGAAGGAAGAGAGGTACTAACCTCTAAGCCTTGTGGTCATACTGCCCTTAGACATGAAGGGATACACCAGAAGCCTCTCGTTCTGGATGGTACAGTATCCGATTAAGCGCAACAAAGTCTGATGGACAGCAAGCTAATCATCTCCAATTCAGTCCTAAATTGTGATTCTCCAGCTGTTCCTATCACGTCCTTCAAGCGTTATACGGCCACAATTGTCTCATCCGGCAACTTTCCCCTGTACACATTTCCAAAGCCCCTAGCGCCAAGCATGTTCTTAGAGCTAAAATAGTCTGTAGAAACTTGGAGCTCTAACTTCTGAGAATGCCTAAGCTCATCAGACCCTCTTGCATGTCTATGACAAAGTTAAGCCCCTGTTAAGGATCTTGAAAAACATTGATATACACCATATGGGTACTTATCAAAAGAAAAAGAAATAAGAGACTGTTTCTTTCTCTCTTTTTTCAGTTCTCTTTTCCGAAAAACTCCACGAAGGTTAAACAAACATTTTTGAAAACTCATAATGGCAAGATTTTCCTGAAATAGTCAACTTGAAAAGGAAAAATGTTTCTGAATTTTTTAAAACTACTCCATTTTCGTACATAGATGAAAAATCTATTCCCACAACGAGGGCTTTCAGAATTTTCATTCGTTTTATTCCAAAGCACAAAACAAAACCAAAAACACAAAGCCAACCAAACAAAAACAATTCTAAGCAGATCGACGTATCTTTGGAATGGTAATTGCTAGTTACTAACCAGTGATGCTAAGAATTGTATGTTTTTTTGATCTATTTCTCCTCCAAGTGCAGTAACTACTTTCTTGGAGCTGTCTTTTCCTGAAAAAATAACTATAGTGTCAGAAAAGTTTGGATCTGTAAGAAAAGAAAAATAGAGAGATAGACAACGGACCAGGGGATGAACAAAGAGAAAATGGCTCTGTTTGGAACTTGAGGAAAAAGAAAGGAAAAAAAAAAAAAATTCCCTTCTATTGTTTGGTTGGAAGAGGAAGAGAGAAGAAAATAAAATTTTCAACTTTCCTCCCATTTTCCCTCACATTTTCCTCCCATTTTCTTTTCTTTTCTTTTCCTTAGGTTCCAAGGATGATCCGGAGCAACATTCATCCAAAAATAGCGAGTTACCCACAAACTGCCACAATACATGGAAAACCCATTGTCAGAATACGAGAGACAGAGCGTCAAGCTTCTGATTAAAAACCTTATAATATCCATTAATTGATAACAAATGTTGAATTGTGATTTTGGCACTCCAAAAATTGATAGAGGTGTTCCAAAATTAAACTGTTGATACACAAGATGGCGTCGTTTTGGAGCCCTTCCATCAAAATTTGAAGTGCTAAAATCAATTTCCCAAATGTTTTGTGTAGATTGATACACAATAAATGTTCTGATTTCTTACACTTGGCAAAGATTGTCGGACCAGGATATTGGAGGAGTGAGAGAACACGGGCCAAGAATCCTCAAATAGCCGGAATCGACACGCACTTGATGATCGCGCTCTTGCTCGAACCGCATTCACAGCCACGCTCCGCCTGCCTCCTTCTTCGCCTTCCCCGCCGCAGGCGCTATCGCCGACGCGATCGAGCTGCTGGCGGACGCCACCGCGGCAGCGGCGAGGGCCGTGATCTCAATCGCCGCCGCCTGCGGTGGCTCCGCCAATTACTTTACACGGCCGCGGCTGGCCTTCCGGCGGAAGGAGAAAGGCCCCTTCCCCTCCGCATATCCTCTCTCTCTCTCTCTCTCTCTCTCTCTCTCTCTCTCTCACGCCAACGGGCTTTTTGATTAATCTGTGTCTGGCTTTCTATCTGGATATATTTGTTACGTCTTCGTCTGCACGTGTTGGACTTCCCTACTTCGTTTGTCTAACATTGTTAAAAATGATACTCCCCCGTCTCTAAATAAGTGTTTGGCGCGCAAAATTAAACCTTCAAAAAAATACATTTGTTTGGTTAAAAAAATTAATTTTTTTCACAAATCAATAGATAGTAATGAGTTCTATTAAATTATGAAAAAAAATTAAATTTTGTAATAGAAAATATGTATATTTTGTAAAGAATAATTTTGCGTGCCAGACATTTATTTAGGGACGGAATGAGTAGAAACTTATATTCAAGAAAAATGAGCGATTTTATCTGTTTATTTCGGTAATTAACGGTTGAAATATATTTTTAATCATTGATCGGTAATGAATATCTATTATTGATAATAGTTTATTTTTAATTTGAATCGTTAAAAACACTTTTAAACGATTGAGATTGATGTTTGTAAATTTTATTTATGAACTCTCTCGTAAATAAAAAAATTTCTTTGTACATAGGACATAGACGAAAATGACAAAAGTCTGGAAGGGCATTATGGTAATCTCGCAAAACATCACTATCAGAGTAGAACAAGCAGAAATGGCCTTGAGGCCAAAACCAACGAAACCAATCAAAAGGATATACGATTAAAAAAATCAAGCAAAAATGGCCAATTGATGGAAGCGAACAACTCGTTCCATTACTCCCAATCCCAGCAGAAACCAAATGAGAAAATCCGGTCAACACACAAATCAATGGACGTGATTACCCCTGAGCAAGACACGAATCTACAAAATTCGACCTCGATGAATTACCCTCGAGATTTTGTCATGTGGGTTCTCAATCAAGGGATCAAATTGGAAAATAAAAACTGTCAAGCCTTTGATTTGAAGAAGTGTATCTTTTCCTTTAAGGGTTTAGAAACCTAAGGCTCAGTTTGGATGACAGGAATCTTAAGGAGGAATGAGAATGTGATGTCATACTTTTATGATTCCAACGTTTAAAAACAACAGCAATATGAATGTGATGCCTTACTGAATTAATTCAAACACCGGAATGAAGTTACTTCAGTTATTACATTCCTTAAAAATTTAATTCCTAGTAATCACATTCTTAATCCTACTCAAGAAAACTTTTAGAAATTTAATTTCTAGTAATCATATTCATATTCCAACGAAAGATTCCGGTCATCTAAACGTAGGCTTAGAGAAAGACTAGTCGCTCGATTCACACAAGGACGGCATTCCTTAGTAGTGTTACAGAGGTGAAAAGTTACGAGCAAATAATTATTCAAGTACATTCAATCGCCTAAGGAACTTGCAGATTGATACAAACTAAGAACATACAAGAGACAAAACAAAAATTACAGCATAGGGTATTACACATAACACAGCCGAAGAAATATCCAGCATCAACAAATCTTCAAGGCCTAGTAGACATCAAATACCCTGAACAAGAGAATAGTGTCGTTAGATCGCAAAATTTTAGCATGGGACATGGCGGAAAACTAAAAAAAGAAACGAAACGAAAAGAAAAGGCAGATGTCATGGACTACGACAGCTTGAAAATCAGTTTTGTTGGTACCATACCAAATAAATGACTCATAATAAAGGGCAAAGGAGAAAAATAAAAGGCAAATACAAGAAAATATAATCAAATAAATAATCTATTAAGGATTCCTTTCGTGTGTGGCCGAAAGTTTAACATTTGTCACGAGTCGACTTTTTCTTCCATTTTCAAAGATGATTCAAACATCGATAACACCATTTTCTTCAAAACCTTATGAAGTGGAGAGGCAGAGAGCTGACTTATGCTTTGTAAGAAGCCATAAAGCAAACAAAATGTTTGCGGGCTTTTAAAATCTTTTTGTAGTTTTAGAAATAAAAGCATGGTTTTTTTTTCTCAAGTCACCAAGAAAGTGCCGGGTTCATACCTGTTCATGATTACCCAACAATTCTAGTACTACTTCAGCCTCTATGAGCTCCACTTTGAAGCATAGTGTTTCTGATCACATGCAACTGATTAACAACATCCTTGATGTCCATTCGATCTGTCGCTAGATCATGTGAACAAATGACTCCAATTTTAAGTATTGAAACCAAACACTCTTGGGATTTGTGAGCAGTAGAAGAGTTATGGTTCTGAGCAGTTTGTATGCTTGAGCTTGCCTCTGCCATTTCCCTTTCTGGAAATAGTGTTGGATTGCAGATGTTCTCTACTTGTTCAAGCAGAGCCATCTCGGCAAAGTTGTGGAGAGTTAGACCATCGGTGAACGTGCTATCTGTAGGTCTCTTCCCTATAAACATCTCTAATAAAAGTATCCCATAACTGTACACGTCACCATATGGTGACACCTCATTTCCCATGCCACACTCTGCAAAGGTCATGCACAATACATAGTGGATACAACTATTATGTATGATGATATGTTAGAAACATATCAAAGAATTTTAATGTACATTTAAAACACACACGGTAGAAAACAAGTTTTAGAACAATCTATACTGTGTCATTTATTGTAAGATAAGAATGACTTGTGTTTTCCAGGTTTAATAACAGCAAACAACTGTTGTGCTTCTTTAGTTATAAGGCCTAACTTTGTTTGCACTTCAACGACTCCATATGTTCTAAACTATAAATAGACGTTGGTGGTCCAAAATCAACTGATGTAGGACAAACTCCAACAAGCAACACTCCCCCGCACGTGCGACCCCCGACTCACACTCGGAGAGGTAAACAAATGAGTCAAATCCTAGCTCTCATACTATGTTAAAGCATCTAACTTAAAACCTGTTGGTAAGGAGTGGACAGGCCGCCCAGGCTCATAAACTAGTTTTGAGAAGATAATTAACCGATATGGGACAAGTTCAACAATTGGGCTGTCCCTTCACATCATTTTGGTATTGATAGTGAGAAACGGCTATTGGTAAAATAATGATTTGCTTTTATTCTCTCTAACTCATCTTACTACGGTGGACATTAAAAGTCACATACTGGACCATGTGTGAGCAGAAATTAGTTCTAATTCAAGTAAACTATGATTTTGATGAAAGAAGACATGAAAATTACACTATAAAGTGCTTAAAAATTAGGGTGCGTATAAGCAAGAAAGTAATCAAGTTAAGAACATGAATTTTTCTAGCTGGTTACATTCTTTGCTAACTTGCTTATCAATATCATGTATGACAAACTTCTTTGAAGCTTTAACGATAAACTGGAAACGTCGTCTCCAACATTTTCTTGATACAGGTGCCCGACCATCTTAAATGCTTCTCGACCAATCTTGGGGACTAATCCCACCGTCCACTAGACGAGCCTAACATTCATTCTTGTGCTTTTGAAAAGTTGGATGTTGGTGTGAGGACCAAAAATGAGCAATCAGCTTTATTTAAGTGATTGAAGTAGCAACTATGATACTGCATGAATCACCTTTGAATAATGTTTTAAGTGAAGGTACAAAGGGAAATTTTGAAGAGCCTAGGGGAACATTACTTGGAGCAAGATAACCAATAGACCCTCGTATGCCAATGGAGCTTGATTGATTTGGGGGCAACTTGGAGGTGGTTTCGAGAAAGAACCTTGATAATCCAAAATCACCTACATGCGCAATCATTTGATCATCCAAAAGAACGTTGCTCTGTTTCAAATCACAGTGCACTTTTGGTTCTGAGTAGCAATGATGAAGATAGTTGAGTGCAGAAGCTACATCAATTGCAATATTTAACCTCTATACAAAGTATAACCTCCTTGACTCCTCGTGCGCATCATCGTTGTGGTCGTTTGGATGCAACCATTCCTCTAGGCTTCCATTGACCATGAACTCATAGACAAGAGCTTTGAATTCATTGCCTTGATAATCGACACTTGAACATGCAGTGAGTACCTTTAGAAGATTTCGATGTCTGATGCTTTTCGGGGCTTTACACTTGGCTATGAAACTCTTGGAAACACCACGAAATCAAAGGTTAAGTACTTTCATTGCAACAACTTTCTTAGCCCCATCAAGAACTCCTTTATATACTGAATCAAAACTACCCACACCAATCAAATTGGTTGAAGAAAAGCCATCAGTAGCTTGAAGTAGATTTTGATACGACAATTGGAGAAAAGAGTTTCCCAGCAATGTGATGGAAGGTATAGTTATTGTCTTTTTAAACCAACACAGATATATAAAACACAAGAACAGAAGCAGACCTAGAAGCCCCAAAGATATAGAAGAAATTAATTTCATGGTGAGAGCAAATCCTTTGTTTTTGGACCCTTTGGAGTTGCAACTCTGCAGCTGCAATTCAGGTATTCTCCCACATAGATTCTTGTTTCCTTCAACAGAAAAGGCTGATGCATTCTTGGATGCACCTCTTTCTGGTACAGCCCCTCAAAATCATTGAATGACAGGTTTAGTTTCTTTAGAAAGACAAAGCCGTCCAGATAGTCTGGGATTTTTCGTGACAAGTTGTTGTGAGAAAGATCTAACTCCTCCATACCTCTCAAAGTAGCTAAACTTGAAGGAAGGATTCGCCACAATTTGTTTCCCTCCATGTTTAATGAAAACAACATTACACAACAACCCAAAGAACTTGGAATACTGCCAACCAACATGTTCTTAGAAACATCCAGTACGTCCAGATTTCTAAGAAGTCCAATTTCCTGTGGAATGGAACCACTCAAATTGTTATAGTCTAGCTCCAACAATGAAAAGGCACTACAGACTTCTCTGGGTATGATACCACTAAGATAGTTATGTTCAAGACTTACTATCTCCAAAAAATGGTATTTCCCGGTGTATGAAGGGATGTTGCCATGAAGATAATTTCCAGATAAATCGAGATAAGCTAAGAAAGTTAGATTTGCAAAGGACTATGGGATCTCCCCGAGGAATTTATTTTTCGGGAAGAGCAAACTCTTTAGCTTTTGAAGCTTTCCGCTATCAAAAGGAATGTTACCACTTAGCTGGTTGACGGACATGGCAAGAGACTGCAAATTGATAAGATTCCCAATCCCGGATGGGATGCTCCCATATACATTATTAAAACCCAAGCTAAGGGAATATAATTCAGTGGACAAATTGCTGATTGATTCGGGCAATATGCCTCCAAAGCTGTTGAAGGCGAGAGACACGGTAGAGAATCTAGTGGCATTGGTCAAAGTGTTCAAGAAACTCAAGTCATCCACTTCCCCTGTTCCTAGATGATTCATTTGTAATATTAACACCTCAAGTTTTTTCAGCTTTTCCAAAGAAGGGACTTTTCCTTTGAATCCATTTGCCGCCAAGCCAAGGTAGTCTAGTTTGGTGGCATTGGATAAAGTTATAGGAATTGAACCAGTAAACATGTTATTACTGATGACAAAGCGTCGGAGATTAGGAAGATTGATTCCTAGGTTTGAGGGAATGCTGCCTTCAATTTGGTTATGAGGAACTTCAAAGCGTGTGATAGAAGAGAGATTATAGCTTGAGAGAGGAATGGTACCAACAAAATTGTTCGACCATAATTGAAGATGTTCCAATTTTTTGCATCGACCAAGAGTATCTGGTAAATTACCGCCAATCTTGTTAACATTTGCATAAATAATTTCAATAGAAGATAGATTCCCAAGAGTAGAAGGCAAACCTCCGGCTAGATTGTTTTTTCCGATATACGGCCCCTCGAGCTTACTCAAAGAACCGAGCTCCGCAGGAATTTCCCTTGTCAGCCTATTACCAGAGAATTCAAGGCCAACAAGGTTAGAGCAACTAGATATTGGTGGGAATTTCACCATAAATTGAATTATTAATCAGCGATAGTTTTTGCAGGCTTCGCAAGTGGCTGAGTTCTGGGGGGACTTCACCATTCAAGCTGTTGTTGCGAAGCCATAGATTCCTGAGAAAGCTCAAATTTCCGATGTGGGGCGAAACAAACCCCGATAGTTTTTTATGATCAATCCTCAACACAGTGACCCTCTGGTGTCGGCGGCCACATGTTACACCACCCTATTGACAAAAGTGGATGGATTCATTCCACGAGTTTAGAGCTCCAAAGGGATCACTGGTTATGGCTGCTTTGAATGCAAGCAAGGCTTGGCGGTCAGTCTCGTTCCCGCCTTGCATAAAGCCAGCTACCAAAGGAGAGCCAGATTGCAAGCACAAGAGAGAAACAAGGTGCATGAAAAGGAAGAATGGCTTTAACACTGCCATGCCAAGGTGGTGATTGGAAATGTTAATGCTGCATGCGCTGCATGCCCATCACCATGCTTTAATAGAGAGTGTTGGTGTTCTAGTCAAGCATCTTTCTTGACCTTGGTAGACTTGTTTACCGGTTTAATCAATTGTCCCAAATACGTTTTCAGACCGTACATTATTAGATAATTTACTTACATTATCTTCCAGGTTGGAGTTTGTGGAAACAGCCTCTTTGCTCGCAGGGGCAAGGTTGCGTACATCAACTCTTGCTCAGACTCCGCAATGGCGGGAGTCTCGTGCACTAGGTTTGTCTCTCTTCTTCTTCTTTTTATTTTTTATTTTTTTATTTTTATGTGTAGTCAGATTATAGGTTTCTACTTATTTTCTACCGAAAGCTACATAAACTGAAATTCGGTGTTAGAAATTTATGATTATTTTTACCCCACAGTTTGCAAGCCCAACAATGGATTTCACAGCCTCGATCGCAAGCCGTTTCTGATTGTTTCTGTCAGTTCATCGTGTGATCTTTATTCTCATCAATGACATTATCGAATAGCGATTTTACCTCTATTCTTGTGCGAAAGTGCTGACTTTGAGATGTCGAGAGGCCCAAATCATTGCCCATGGATCGATGGTGCGTACTAGACTTTCTGTTTTTGTATTTCTTTTGTTTGGAATTTCAATAGTTCTTGCCAGTCTGTGTAGTAAGAGTGCATTCCAATGGTTCTTCCCAATTCCCAATTGGACTTGGAATGTGGTCTGTACATGCTTATCGCAGATCATGCGATGCGGTATGTAGGAGGAAGCATTTGGTTACAGTTGAGGGTAACACTAGAAGGAGGGGTAGATCATAATTGACATAAGAGGATTTGGTTGGGGTAGAGAGTAACACTAGGAGGGCTTAGGTGCTAAGCGTAAGAAGGTCAATAGTTCAACTCCTCTAAGGTGTTAATCTAACTATTCTAGCAATAGTAACTTTTGCCGAACAAAAAAGAGAGAGTAACAGTACGAGAAGGGAGACATTAGAGGTGGTAATTCGAAGGGATCTAGGTTTTCTAAATATCATGAAACCCAATGCCCTTTACAAAATTCAGTTAGAAAATGGATGCATAACCCAATTGGTTGGGACTTACTTTGTTTGGTTTTGGAAAAAGAGTTTAAATTCTCTCCGTCGGCGGTGGAAACCATGGGTTTTTCCACCACTATCATTGTGGGCCCACCGTGCATTTATTGTATTAATCTAAACCGTTCATTTTATAGGACTCACGGAGTAGTATAACCCCACAAAAAATTAGCTTGATCAGAAATTAATATATATATCCAAAAATAAATTTTCGTTTATCAAATGGAGGTTCATGGACAATCTAACTTTAAAATTAAATAATGACCGTCCATTTTATAAATCAAAATTCTAATTTTGAAGCCTATAGAAGTCCAATCAAGTCTTTGTGTTGCTAGTCAAAAGCAAAAATGGAAAAGTAATATTGGTAGCAGTTTTTTTTTTACTTTCGGAAAGGGAATTAAAGCAATATTCATGATGCTATGTACTTATGTAGTAGTTAAATGTGAAAAGCAAGTTTGCGTTAAAAATATGTATGTGCAGCCAACACGTTTATCAGGGACCACAGCCTCACGTCTATTCAGTCCTTATTGTCAGATTATCGTACTGGGTTAGTTCAAGCATGGGAGGCATCTAACACAACTATTTTTGTAGAGAAAATTTTCAGTGCCGGGTGGGTACCACGTCACTGGCTGACGTGGTGCTCGAGTGGGCACATCTGAGCCGTCCAAAAGTATATTGTAGACTCAATAAACTAAGAAGTCTATGAATTGATGACATTGTTTGCCCATTTACTTGTGTCTTTAGGTGGGTTTTGTTTCATTGTGATCTATGGAATGTACATGATTTGTTTACCACTCCACGTGTGAGTTGGAGTCGGGAGAGTGTACGTTGGAGCTTGCCATATTAATTAATTAGCAGCTCTCCAAAATAAATACATGAGCTTTTAGGTGACCTCTTTGCATATTGCTAATTGGTTTTGATTTCAATGCTTCGAAGACAAAACAAACCAAATTAAAAGAGAATATGCAAAATGAAATCAAGCTCATGCTTTGCCAGCTTATCATGAAGTTTTACCAAGGAAAGGTAGCACTGGGATATTTCCTTGTGATTTGATAATGGTTGCGATTCCCGCCTGTAAATGTCACATGATTGAATAAAGTTAGGACAAAAAATTGAACAAAAAAAAAAAAAAGCATTTGGGAAGTTTGAATTGCAGTCACACCAAACGACTTGGGCTCACCCCATGTTGGTTCCCTCGTTGCCATTTTCCCATCCCCTCCAAGTGACCCCAAACCGTTTCCCATGGGAAACCACCCATTTAAAATTTACGCGTTGGAAGTTAGACTTATTCCCTTATCCAATGACTGCATTTGAACTTTGAAGCATGGATTTTGGCAAAGTGTTCACGAAGAAAACAAGAGTAACAGGAACCATTTGAATTTACTTGTTGGAAGTTCCACTTCTTCCCTAATCCGGTAGCTGAATTTGTAATCATGGATTTGGGCAGTTGTTCATGAGTGAAAGGAGAGTGGCCGAACCTATTTGAATTTTCTTCTGGAAGTTCGATTTCTTCCCTAATCTGGCGGCTGCGTTTGAACCATGCATTTGGGGAGTTGTTCTCTTAGGAAAAGGAGAGTAACTGGACACTTAAACAACAGTCAGCAAAAATCAAAACCACTCTACTTTGTACATTGATCTTCTCCGTTTAATCTAACGCAAAGGCAGAGAAACTTTGTAAATGCAAAGGGAACGCATGTATATATGTGGCAGGCACGTTTTAGCATATCGAGAGTGTGTCCAAACGTGTCCCTGTCCCAATCATGTCGAACAAAGATACATTTTTCTTAGCATATTCTGTTTGAATTAAACATAGCCTAGATATATTGAGAAATCCAAAAGTACCTAATGAGGGGATAACATGGCACAAAAATGCAGATGAAATTTCTCGCTAGCCCTAGCAGGCTAATGCGAGGCAGAAATCATTCTAAATGAAAAGCAAATCCTATACGTGTATTAATTCTTAACTGCCATCTTCAGTAATGTGAAATCGCTGAGCACACATGTAGAAGATCCAAATCAATATAGTCGAAGGAGAAGGAGCGATGGCAAAACAACACCATGAGTCAAGTACATATAGGACGGACAGGTCATTTGATTGAAGCTAAAACAATAATATTCTCTGTGACAAATAGACAAAGCAATATGCAGCATTGCATAGTTATTCTGCAACAACTATCTCAAGACAGCAGAACCAAGTAGAGGAGAAAGAAATCAAGTAATTTGAACTTGAATCAGCTTTTCAAGTCCTAATTAGAATTACGGATAAAGTTTTCCAAGCTGCAACTTTTATCATACAAGTGATTCTTATTATAAAAAAAGACCAAAATAAGAATCTAATTAACAGGATCCTTTGAAAATTAGAGCTATATATTCCATTTCATTAAAATCTTGCTGCTTCTGCCAGAATGTGCGTGACCTGCTTCAAGGGAAGTTTTCATGGCAGCTTCTTTATCGAATGCAAGAAAACAAAAAGCCAACTGCACTGGCCTGTTTTATTTCTCGATCGCCTTTCTTCATGTCAATCAAACCATTTAGGTTACTCAAATACCACTTGGCCCTTCTAATTCTGAACGTGCTTTCCGATCCAGAAGGACATCCGAATCTAGACCTTTGACCTTTTTTTTTTCCTTTTTCTGATCAGCAATCTAGCCCTTTGACCTTGACACAGGCTTTGGCAGTTGTTAAAAAAATTTCCTGTTATTTTCATACTGTTTTGCAATACAATTAGCTGTCAGAGCTTTTCCTATATGTCCCCCATTGTTCCATAAACCACCTTAGAGAAAAACTAGGCACTGGATTCACATGAAGACGGCATTCCTTAGTATTGTAATGGAGCGAAAAATTACAAGGAAATTAATGGGTCCATAGTATTAGACATGACAATCAATTGAAGTAAAAACCTTATCCAAGTACATTCGATTGCGTAAGGAACTTGCAGATTCAGACAAACTAAGACCATAAAAGAGGCAAAACAAAAAGGTACAGCATAGGTTAATATACGTGACATGGCTGAAGAAATGTCCAGCATCAACAAATCTTCAAGGCCAAGTAGACATCAAAATCCCTGGACAGGAGAAAAATGTAGTTAGATGACAAAAAAGAAGAGTAAAGAAAAGAAAAGAAATGAAAAGACAGATGCCAGAAACTACACCAGCTTGAAAATTAGTTTTGTTGCTACCAGACCAAATAAAGGATCCGTAATGCCGGGCAAAGGCGAAAAAGAAAAGAAAAGAAAAGAAAATGCCATCCAATATGGATTCCTTTCATGTATGGCTGGAAGTTAACATTTGCTGCAATTATACTTTGTCTTCCATTTTCAAAGATAATTGAAACATCGATAACTCCATTTTCTTCATAACCTCAAGAAGTGGAGAGCTGAGTTATGTTGTCAGAAGCTATAAAGCAAAAGAAATGTTTGCGGGCTTTTAAAGAAATTTTGTGGTATTTTTCTCAAGTCACCAAGAAAGTGCAGGGATCATACATGCTCATGATCACCCAACAATTCTAGTACCTCGGCCTCTATGAGCTCCAGTTTGAAGCAATGTGCTTCTGATCGCATGCAACTGAGTAACAACATCCTTAATGTCCATTCGATTTGTCGGTATATCACGTGATCGCATGCCACTTGACGCTACTAATCGCGAACGACACTCACGCAACCAAGTCACACACTTGATTGTAGGAGGAATCCTCAACTCCAATCAAGAAATACTAGCAAATATTTTCAAAATCTCAAACTCCAAACTATACTTTTTTCATTCATTAGAACACATATAAATAGGCATTACAAAAGATGACTCTTCAAGACTCAATGAAGATTAGACGATTTCCCAGACAGACCTTTCAAATACCTAGACCACTATTAAAGCAAAAACACAACTTACTAGATAATCAAAACATAGATTCTTAGACCAGAAATTAAAAGACATTGACCAGAAACTAAATAGGCACTTCAAAAATAACTAAGATAACTCTTCAACATCCACACGGTTGCCACGGCTAAGCTCCTGCGTCAGACAAGATAGAAAAATTATAATTAGATCATTAAACACTTGGATGAGGTACGGCGTTATTCAATCAATAATTAGATCACTAAACTGTTGCATGGAATATGATCAAAATCAATTTTGTTGGTATGGTACCCAATTCATTTTTCAGCAGGTATGCTTGTTAGCATATATATAGAACATGGCTGACTTTTGCCAACCCCAAAATGGTAATGCTGGAGGTTGTTCACCACCTAGTGCCAAAAATGCATTGGTCCTAGATATTGATGAATGTTTCTTCTCAAGTTACTAAGAAAGTGAAGGGGTAATACCAACTTGTGATGACCAACAATACTGGCTCTTTTTGCCTCAATGAACTCCAATGTCAAGTAGAGTGTTTCGGATTGCATGTAACTGAAGAACAACGCCATTGATGTTCGGTCGATGTGTCGGTAGTTCTTCTGAACAAGCAATTCCAACTTTAAGTAGTGAAATCATGCAGTCCTGAATTTTGTAACTGGTATGAGAGCTTTGACTCTGATTGCTATCGATACTTGAACTGGCCTGCCCTGTTTCTCTTTGCTGAAACAATGTTGCATCAACAATTTCGGCTATTTTTTCAGGGAGAGACATCTTAACAAAGTTGTGGAGAGTGAGACTATCGCTAAACATGCCATCAGTTGGTCTCTTCCCGGTAAACATCTCCAATAACAGGATTCCATAACTATACACATCACCAAATGTTGACACCTCATTGGCCAATCCATACTCTGCAATTCAGGCACCATATAATAAGAAAGCTGACGAAGACTTGTTCTTGTTCTTGCCATGGTAAAAGTAATTGGTTTGTGGCTTTTGTCATGAGAAAAATAGTACATACTTGAAACAAGCTTGATTCACAGTGACATTTTGAAAACCATCTAATTGATGGTCTTAAGAAGTGAATTATCACAATAATTTGTACAAAGTTTGTAGCTTTATCCGATTAATCATATATTTGAAAAATTGACAACTCTATATGTTGCAATAGTTGTCTTCGAAGGAAAGACACTAATAAAAGAACAAGTACCTATTTCATTGACATTGAACTAGGAATAACAACGTGAACCAACTCCCACATGGCTTAACTTACATACATCCTGGGCTTGTACTACATAGCTACTTGGCTGCATAACTAGCTAGCTTCTCATTAGGGTATTGGTACTACTACCATCTAGATATTTACTAGTGACAGATTAACCATAGATGACTGTTTGTAGAACAATAATTTTTCTCTCTCTTTACCCCTATGGATGCAATCAAAGGAGACAAGCAACAATCAGAAAATTTGACATATTTACATCCTCGCAGGGGTTCTGGGAAGACCTCCATGGGGCACCTATTTTGTCACATACACTAGGTTAAACTCAAGTATGAATCATGAAAAGAACACACAAGAATGTCAAAATAACAAAAGGTGACAAGGAAAGATGACAAATTAAAGTAGAGTCTAAGAGGGAAATTTACCAGGAGCCAAATAACCAATAGACCCCCTTATGCCTATTGAACTTGACTGATTTGTAGAAGCGCTATAGGTAGCTTCTTGAATGAATCTCGCTAAACCAAAATCACCGACATGCCCAATCATTTCATCATCTAGAAGAATATTGCTCGGCTTCAAGTCACAATGAAGTATTGGGTTGGAGCAATGATGGTGAAGATAGTCAATTGCACATGCGACATCAATGGCAATATTTAACCTTTGTATAATGTTTAACTGCCTTGATTCCATGTGGGTGTCTTCTTCGATCTCATTTGGATGCAACCACTCCTCTAGGCTCCCATTGATCATGAACTCATACACAAGAGCTTTGAAATCGTTACCTTGATAGTCGACACTTGAACATGCTGTGAGTACTTTTAGAAGATTTCGATGTCTGATGCTTTTTAAGGCCTTACACTCAGCAAGGAAACTTTTGGAAGCACCACGGAATTGAAGGTTTAGTACTTTGACTGCAACAACTTTCCGACCCCCGTCAAGAATTCCTTTATATACTGAACCAAAACTACCCACACCAATCAAATTGGCTGGAGAAAAGCCATCAGTTGCTTTAAGTAGACTTTGGTAGGACAACTGGAGAAATGAGTTTCCTAAGAATTTAACTGATGGTACATTTATTGTCTTTTTAAACCAACAAAAATATAGGACACACAAGAACAGAAGCAGCCCCAAAAGCCCCAACGATATAGAAGTAATTAGTTTCATGGCAAGAGTAAATCCATGGTTTCTGGACCCTTTGGAGTTGCAACTGTGCAGCTGCAATTCAGGTATTCCCCCACAGAGCTTCTTGTTTCCTTCAAGTGAAATGATAGTTGCATTCTTAAATACACGTCCTTCTGGTACTGCCCCCTCAAAATCATTGAATGACAGGTTTAATTTCTTTAGAAAGACAAAGCCCTCCAAATAGTTTGGGATTTTTCCGGAGAGGTTGTTGTGAGAAAGATCTAACTCCTCCAGGCCTCTCAAATTGGCTAAAGTTGAAGGAAGGGTGCCACGTAATTTGTTCCCCTCCACGTTTAATGACGTCAACTTCACACAACTACCAATAGAACTTGGAATACTACCTACCAACATATTTTGAGAAACATCTAGTATTTCTAGATTTTGCAGAAGTCCGATTTCCAACGGAAGGGAACCACTCAAATTATTATGTGCCAGGTTTAGATCCAACAACGACGAGAGATTAGCACTTTCTTTGGGTATGATACCACTAAGATAGTTATGATCAAGACATAGCGACACCAAAAAATGGTATTTACCGAAATGTGAAGGGATGTTGCCACGGAGATTATTTTCAGATGCATTGAGATAAAGTAACAAAGTTAAATTTGCAAAAGATGCTGGGATCTCCCCATGGATATTATTATCATCGAATCTCAAAATCCG
Source organism: Rhododendron ovatum (assembly GCA_019656835.1). Taxonomy (NCBI): domain Eukaryota; kingdom Viridiplantae; phylum Streptophyta; class Magnoliopsida; order Ericales; family Ericaceae; genus Rhododendron; species Rhododendron ovatum. The sequence goes on along the minus strand of CM033795.1, from coordinate 16,781,089 downwards.
CAGCTTTTGAAGATTCCCGATATCAGAAGGAATGTTACCACTTAAATGGTTGAGGGACAAGGAAAGAACCTGCAAATTGATTAGATTTCCTATGCCGGATGGGATGCTCCCAACTAATTTATTCAAATCGAAGCTCAGAAATACAAATTCAGTGGAGCAATTGCTGATTGATTCAGGCAACTCACCTCCAAAGTTGTTTTCGGCTAGAGACACTCGTGCCAATTTAGTGGCATTGGTCAAAGTGTCGAAAAAACTCAAGTCACCCACTTCCCCTGTTCCTAGAAGATTATCGTGACATGTTATTTTCTCAAGATCGCGCAGCTTTTCCAAAGAAGGGACTTTTCCTTTAAATCCATTTTCCGCCAAGGCAAGGTAATTTAGTTTGGTAGCATTGGATACTGATATCGGAATGGAACCAGTAAACAAGTTACCAGCAAGAACTAGGAGTTGGAGATTAGGAAGAGTGATTCCTAGGTCTGATGGAAGGCTGCCTTCGATTTGATTATATGCAACTTCAAAGGTTGTGATAGAAGAGAGATTATAGATGCATAAAGGAATGGTACCGACCAACTCTGTCATCACCAGCACAAGGACTTCTAATTTTTCCCATCGACCGAAAGTATCTGGTATAGTCCCGCCAATACCATTGTAATGTGCATAAAAATTCACAAGAGATGATAGATTCCCAAGAGTAGAGGGCAAACCTCCTGTTAGATTGTTTCCATCAAAAGACAGGGACTCGAGCTTAGTCAAAGAACCGAGCTCTGCAGGAATTTTGCCCGTCAGCATATTACGAGAGAATGAAAGGCCAACAAGGTTGGCGCAACGAGATATATTAGTGGGAATTCCACCAGAAATTGAATTATTAGCCAGCGATATTATTTGCAGTCTTCGCAAACGGCCGAGTTCTGGGGGGATTTCACCACTGAAACTGTTGTTGTAAAGCCATAGTCCCCTGAGAAAGCTCAGATTTCCGATCTGAGGTGAAACAGACCCCGATAGTTTTTTATGACTAATCCCAAACAAAGTGACCCTCTGGTGTCGGCGGCCACATTTTACACCAACCCATTGACAAAAGTGGATGGATTCATTCCATGAGTTCAGAGCTCCAAAGGGATCACTGGTTATGGCTGCTTTGAATGCAAGCAAGGCTAGACGGTCAGTCTCGTTTCCACCTTGCATAAAGCCAGCTACAAAAGAAGAGCCAGATTGCAAGCACAACAGAGAAACAACGTGCATGAAAAGGAAGAATAACTTTAACATTGCCATGCCAACGCCGTGATTGGAAATGTTAATGCTTCATGCGCTGCTGGCTGATAACCAAGCTTTAATAGAGAGTGTTTGTGTTCTAGTAAAGCTGATATTTACTTTCTTGACCTTGGTAGACTTGTTTACCGGTTTAATCAATTGTCCCAGATACGTTTTCAGACCGTATATTATTAGACAATTTACTTACATTATCTTTCCGGGTTGGAGTTTGTGGAAATAACCTCTTTGCTCGCAGGGGTAAAACTGCGTACATCAACCATTTTCTAGACCCCGCAATGGGGGACCCTTGTGCACTGGATTTGACTTTCCCTTTTTCTTTTTTCTTTTTTTATGTTTTTTATGTGTAGTCAGATTGTAGGTTTCCACTTATTTTCTACCGAAAGCTACACAAACTGAAATTCGGTGTTAGAAATTTATGATTATTTTTACCCCACAGTTTGCAAGCCCAACAATGGATTTCACAGCCTCGATCGTAAGCCATTTCTGACTGTTTCTGTCAGTCGATCGTGTGGTCTTTATTGTCATCAATGACATTATCGAATAGTGATGTTACCCAACTTCATGCGCGAAAGTGCTGACTTTGAGAGGTCGAGAGGCCCGAATCATTGCCCATGGATCGATGGTGTGAACTAGACTTTCTGTTTTTGTTTCTATTTTGAATTTCTTTTGTTTGGAATTTTAATAGTTCTTGCCAGTCTGTGTAGTAAGTGTGCATTCCAATGGTTCTTCCCAAATCCCAATTGGACTTAGTATGTGGTCTGTACATGCTTGTTGCAGATCATGCGATGCGGTATGTAGGAGGAAGCATTTGGTTGTGGTTGAGGGTGACATTAGAAGGAGGGGTAGATCATAATTGACATAAGAGGATTTAGTTACGGTTGAGAGTAACACTAGGAGGAAGGAGGTCGGAGTTCAACTCCTCTAAGGTGTTAATTTTACTATTTTAGCAATAGTTACTTTAGCAGAACAAAAAAGAGAGAGTAACAGTACGAGAAGGGAGACATTAGAGGTGGTAATTTGGAGGGATCTAGGTTTTCTAAATATCATGAAAAACAATGCCCTGTACAAAATTCAGTTAGAAAATGGATGCATTACGTACCTGAACCCAATTGATTGGGACTTACTTTGTTTAATTGGCTTTGGTAAAAGAATTTAAATTCAATCTGTTGGTAGTAGAAACCATGGGTTTTTCCACCACTGCCATTGGTTTTGGTTGTGCATTTATTGTATTAATCTGAACCGTTCATCTTATAAGGCCTGCAGAATAGCATAACTCCACAAAAAATTAGCTTGATCAGAAATTAATATGTACTCCAAAAATAAATTTTCGTTTATCAAATGGAGGGTCATGGACAGTCTAACTTCAAAATTAGACAATGACCGTCCATTTTATAAATTGAAATTCTAGTTTTGAAGCCTATAGAAGTCCAATCAAGTCTTTGTGTTGCTGGTCAAAAGCAAAAATGGAAAAGTAATATTGGTAGTTTTTTTTAAACTTCTGGAAAGGGAATTAAAGCAATATTCATGATACTATGTATGTAGTAGACTAGTAGTTAAATATGAAAGCAAATTTGCCAATGCGTTTATCAAGGACCACAACCTCGCGTCTTTTCAGTCATTATTGTCGGATAATCGTACTGGGTTAGTTCAAGCATGGGAGGAGAAATTTTTCAGTGCCGGATGGGTACCACGGGAAGCCCGCTCGGTGCATCCAAGCTGTCCAAAAATGTTTTGGACAGTCCGGATTTTAACACAACTCTTTTTGTGATTTATACATTGTAGACTCAGTAAATTAAGAAGTCTATGAATTGATGACATTGTTTGCCCATTTACTCGTGTCTCTAGGTGGGTATTGTTTTATTGTGATCTATGCCATATAAATGTTTTGTTTACCACTCCACGTGCGAGTCGGAGTCGGGAGAGTGTACGTTGGAGCTTGCCATATTGATTAATTAGCAGCTCTCCAAAATTAATACATGAGCTTAGGTGACCTCTACATATTGCTAATTGGTTTTGATTTCAATGCTTCAAAGACAATACAAACCAAGTTAAAAGAGTATGCAAAAAGCTATGAAATCTCTCCTACCTCTATTAAAGATTATAGGCCTATTTCTTGCTATAATGTAGTGTATAAATGCATTACCAAGATGTTGGCTAACAGATTACAACCTCTCCTTCCTAGTCTTATCAATCAATCTCAGTCTGCTTTTGTCAAGAACAGATCTATAGTTGATAATATCCTGCTAATGCAAGAACTGGTTAGGGGTTATCATAGGGATGTTGGTGAGCCGAGAAGTGCTATTAAGATTGATTTGATGAAGGCTTACGATTTAGTGGACTGGTCTTTCCTCTTTGACATTATGCAGGTAATGGGCTTTCCTTTTGCATTCATTAAATGGGTCAAAAGTTGTGTTTGTTCAGCTAGATATTCTGTTGTCATCAATGGGTCTTTGGAAGGTTATTTTCAGGGCAAGAGAGGTTTGAGACAAGGTGATCCTCTATCTCCCTATCTTTTCCTCTTTGTTATGGAGGCATTTACAGCTCTTCTTCGTTCTAGAGTGGATATGGGTCCTTTCAGTTTTCATCCTAAATGCAGAAGTATAGGCCTGACTCACTTGGTGTTTGCTGATGATCTGTTCATCCTGTGTGGTGCCTCTCAGGACTCTTTCAGTCTTATTAATCAATTGTTGACAGATTTTCATTCTTTTTCTGGTCTCAAACCTAACATGCAAAAGAGCTCTATTTTTTATACTGGGGTTTCTGAGACTGTTAAGCTTACTTTGAGTAGTATTTTGCCCATTCCAGAAACTCATCTCCCTGTAAAGTACCTTGGTGTTCCTCTTATATCTACTCGTTTAAAGGCTGCTGACTATTTGATTCTTAAGGAGAAAATTTTGAAACGGATTCAAGGTTGGTCAAATAGGCCGGTTTCATATGGAGGTAGAGCTCAGCTGATTCAGTCAGTGCTCTTTTCTGTGCAAGTCTACTGGAGCTCCATCTTTGTTATTCCTAGCAAAACCTTCAAAGAAATTGAGAGTTCTTTGATGGCTTTCCTTTGGTCAGGTTCAGAGATGAAATCCTCTGCTGCTAAAGTCCAATGGAACCATGTTTGCAGCCCTAAGGAGGAGGGTGGTCTTGGTTTTAGGAGGGTAAAGGAATGGAATAAAGCCACAATTCTTCGACACCTTTGGGCCATTTGTAATAAAGCTGACACTCTCTGGGTTAAATGGATTCATATTTATATTATAAAAGGACAATGTTTTGGGTCCATGGACATCCCAAGTGATGCCTCTTGGACAATGAGAAAGGTGTTGAACCTCCGGAGCTTGGGTCAATCCTTCATTAAATACCAGATTGGGAATGGTCAGAATACTCACTTATGGTTGGATAATTGGCATCCTCTGGGTCCCCTTTTTAAAAGATTTGGTGAGAGTGTTGTGTACAATCTTGGCAGGTCTTTGCTTTCAAAGGTGTCCTCTATTATTCACAATGGGGCGTGGAGATGGCCTAGGCAAAGAAATAGGGTTACTCAGTTTATAGTAGTTCACACCCCCCCAGATTTTCGGCCAAACTGTTTACATGAAGATTCAGTTGTGTGGCTCCCTCATCCTAGTGGCTTTTCAATATTTTCTGCATGGGAAGCTATCAGGGTGAAACTTCCAGTTCAAGATTGGGCTCATGTGGTTTGGTATAAGAAGAATATCCCTAAGTGGTCCTTTATCTTGTGGTTGGCTGTTCAACAGAAGTTGAACACTAGAGATAGACTTTTGAGGTGGGGAATGAATGTAGTAGGTGACTGCACCTTTTGTACTAATGGCCAGGAAACCCACCATCACCTCTTTTTTCAGTGTCCTTTGTCTCTCTCTGTGTGGGATAGCATGTGGAGAAGGTCTTTAAGTGATCCAATGCCCTCTACCTTGCCTGATGTCATTGCTTGGTATATCCAGCAAGTGAAAGGAACAAGTTTCAGAAGTTTGCTTTTGCGGAATGTTTTAGCTGCAACTGTTTATAATCTTTGGATGGAAAGGAACCAACGGGTTTTCAATCAAAATGCCTCAACTCAAGATCAGATTATTTTTCGGACTATTTCCTGTGTTAAAGAATCTTTGTGTTTGAAGAGGGGAGTGGATAAGACGCAACTAAACAGAGCTCTTTGCAGTAGTTGGGGACTCACGGACAAGATTTTTGGCCCTTCGCACTAGTAACTTTGGGGGTGGAAATTTGGATTTGGATGTATAGAATTCTTTCTAGCTTTCAGATGTATAGAATTCATTTCTGTTGGCATTAGTTTTCAGATGTATAGATGCCTTGTTCTTTTCGGGGGAATGCCCCTTTGAGTTTGTAGTTGGGTTTGTGCTTTTAATAGAATCTACTTATCAAAAAAAAAAAAAAAAAAGCTATGAAATCAAGCTCATGCTTTGTCAGCTTATCATGGAGTTGTACCAAGGAAAGCTAGCACTAGGATATTTCCTTATGATTTGATAATGGTTGCGATTCCTGCCTGTAAATGTCACATGATTGAATAAAGTTAGGATCAAAAGGGAACAAAATGAAAAAAAAAAAAGCATTTGGGAAGTTTGAATCGCAGTCGCACCAAACGACTTGGGCTCACCCCATTTTGGTTCCCTCGTTGCAATTTTCCCATCCCCTCCGAGCGACCCCCAAACCATTTCCCATGGGAAACCACCCATTTAAAATTTACGCATTGAAAGTTAGATTTATTCCCTTATCCAATGGCTGCATTTGAATCATGGATTTTGGCGAATTGTTCGCGAAGAAAACAAGAGTAACAGGATCCAAGTTCCACTTCTTCCCTAATCCAGTAACTGAATTTGTATCATCGATTTGGGTAGTTGTTCATGAGGGAAGGGAGAGTGGCCGAACCTATTTGAATTTTCTTATTGGAAGTTCGATTTCTTCCCTAATCTAGCGGCTGCGTTTGAACCATGCATTTGGTGGGGAGTTCACTTAGGAAAAGGAGAGTAACTGGACACTTAAATGGCACAGAGAGCTTGATTAAGTGTTCATTCCCGTTTACAAAATCACAAAATCTGCAGCAACAATAGTCGGCAAAACTCAAAACCACTCTACTTTGTACATTGATCTTCTCCGTTTAAGATAACGCAAAGGCAGAGAACCTTGCAAATGAAAAGGGAACACATATATGTGGCAGGCACGTTTTAGCATATCGAGAGTGTGTCTGAATGTGTCTTTGTCCCAATCTTATTGAACAAAGATACATTTTTCTAAGCATATTCTGTTTGAAACACAGCCTATATATATATATATATATATTGAGAAATCCATAAGTACCTAACGAGGGGATAACATGGCACAAAAATGCACATGAAATTTCTTGCTAGCCCTAGCCGGCTAATGCGAGGCAGAAATCCTTCTAAATGAAAAGCAAATCCTATACGTATTAATTCTTAACCACCATCTTCAATAATGTGAAATCACTGACCACACATGCAGAAGATCCAAAGCAATATAGTCGAAGGAGAAGGAGAGATAGCAACACGACACCATGAGTCAAGTACATATAGGACCGACACATTGTTTGATTGAAGCTAGAACAATATGCTGCATATACTATTCTCTGTGACAAATAGCCAAAGCAGGGGTGTTTGGGATTCATCATACAAGTGATTATTGACTTGCAACTATCAGAACTAGAACTAGAATTCTGAGGAATCCTTTTACCTTTGTCTGCCAACTTATGAAATTGTTTCCTCCGTGTGCAAATTTTGACTTCAGATCGATACAGTCATATTTTCCAAGAGGTCATTGAGTTCGTTTTTACTTTTTGCCTCGTCACATTTAATTGCAATAAACTTCTTTTTCATTGCCTCATTCTCAATCCCGTACAAATATTACGAAAGATGACCAAGATAATAATCTAATGAACAGGATCCTTTGAAAGTTTGAGCTATATATTCCATTTCTTTAAAATCATGTTGCTTCTGCCAAAGTGCGTGACCTGCTTCAAGGAAAGTTTTCATGGCAGCTTCTTTATTGAATGCAAGAAAACAAAAAGCCAACTTCACTAGCATGTCTTATTTCTCGATCGCCTTTCTTCATGTCAATCAAACCATTTGGGTTACTCAAATCCCACTTGGCCATTTCTGAACATGCTTTCCATTGCAGGACATCTGAATCTAGATCTTTGACCTCTCTTTTTTCTTGATCAGCAATCTAGACTTTTGATCTTGATACCTGCTTTGGCAGTTGCTTAAAAAATTTCTGTTATTTTCTAACTGTTTTGCTATACAATTAGTTGTCAGAGCTTTTCCTATATGTTCCCCTTTGTTCCAAAAATCTCCTTAGAGAAAAACTAGGCACTGGATTCACATGAAGATGGCATTTCTTAGTATTGTAACGGAGCGAAAAGTTAAGAGGAAAGTAATGGATGCATAGTATTAAACGTGATAATCAATTGGAGTCAAAACCTTATTCAAGTACATTCAATTATAGCATACGATAATATATGTGACACAGCCGAAGAAATATCCAGCATCAACAAATCTTCAAGGCCAAGTAGACATCAAAATCCCTGGACAAGAGAAAAATGCAGTTAGATCACAAAATTTCTAGGATGGGACATGATGGAAAATTAAAAAAAGAAGAGTAAAGAAAAGAAAAGAAAAGATGGATGCCAAAGCTGTTCAAAAAAAAGAAAAGAAAAGACAGATGCCAAAAACTAGGCCAGCTTGAAAATAAGTTTTGCTGTTACCATACCAAATAAATGACCCATAATGCATTGCAAAGGCTAAAAAGAAAGAAAAGAAAATACCATCAAATATAGATTCCTTCATGTAAGGCTGGAAGTTAACATTTGCCGCAAGTATACTTTTTCTTCCATTTTCAAAGATAATGGAAACATCGATAACTCGATTTTGTTCAAAACCTCATGAAGTGGAGAGCTGAGTTATGTTTTGTCAGAAGCCATAAAGCAAAAAAAAAAAAAAAAAATTTTGCGGGCTTTTAAAGAAATTTTGTTGTATTAGAACTAGGAAAATTCTAAAATTAGCTCAATGGGCTGACAATAGTGAGTGTGTGAATGTGTATTAAAGGGTATAAAAAGTACACAGAAATATGTATTTTCCTTGTCTTCTAGTGTACTTATCGTCAACCCAGTGGGCATAGTGCAGGGATCGTACCTCTCAAGTCACCAAGAAATTAAGTGCAGGGATCGTACCTGCTCATGATCACCCAACAATTCCAGTACTTCGGCCTCTGTGAGCTCCAGTTTGAAGCATAGTGCTTCTGATCGCATGCAACTGAGTAACAACATCCTTAACGTCCATTCGATTTGTCGGTACATCACGTGAACAAACGACTCCAATTTTAAGTATTGAAACCAAGCACTCTTGGGTTTTGTGAGTTCTAGAAGAGCGATGGATTGGAAAAGTGGTCTCAATTAATAGAACATTGCGACATGGCACAATGTAATTGATTTGGTGGAAACAAATATTTACACGGGCAGTGTGATTCAGCCAATTTAACAAATCCCCCACTCCAACTCCAACAGTATGAAGGTCATTACGAAGGCATTTGGCCGATATCATGTTTGCCATTCCAGACAGATTCAATGGGTGTAGAAATCATTACTAATTTTTCAAGAGCGAGGGTGCCCATTTTGGAAAACAGGGGTAAACTACCAAGTGGCCGATCCGGCCATTTATCTCGGTTCGGATAGCTCGGAGTAAATATGAGCGCATAAATCTAAGCCGTCGAATGCTCGGCAAAGATCCGAGCCGTTGATTGCCGAGATGAATGGCCGGATCGGTTTCTCTACACCCTCTTTGCAGGAGGTGCTTGGCAGCATCTCCATTCCTTTTTCTTTTTTTGCTTTTATTCAAAATTTTTCATATTTATTAGTTTTGTATTAAACTTTTGAGGGTTATTGATTCGTCATGACAAAAGAAAATCTGACAAGTAATTTACAATAATCAGAATTCATAATTTTCTGAATAAAGACGAAAATAAGCTAAAAATTTGTCTTTTTGACTTATTTTTGTCTTTATTCAAAAATTTACTTTTTTGATTTCTCTCGCCAAGACAAATCAATAATTTACAAAAAAATTGATGCAAAACTAACAAAAACAGAAAAAAATTGAATAAAAAATAAAGCCATTTTGACTTATTTTGCCAACATAGGCATAATTCTTCATAGGGGTCTTCAATTTTGCTCTCAATCCTTAATCTTCACTCTCGCAAATTCTAAAATTTTGGGTTGTTTTTTGAATGACGTTTTTACACTCGCCTCGCACACGTGTTATGTGGCCTAGGGGTGTACAATGGTATACAGTTGATTTGAACTGTAATTTATACATATTCATTAGCGGGACGGGGCCTTAGAAATTTGAATAGTTGATCCTTGATATTTTGAGCAGTAAAGATTGCGGTACAGCAAAAAGCTGTACAGCAGCGTGTACAGATGGGTTTTGTGCCCGTCTCGGGTCCTACAAAGATGATCGGAGCCGCTAATTTTGTTCCAAACATATTGTTTACGGTTCCTGTAAAAAATCATCTCAATCCAATATCGGTAAATGTGTTTACAAATCATCCAACTTTGCTTCATAAGGGTTGTGAAGCAAAGTTGGATGATTCGTAAACGCCTTTACCGATATCGGATTGAGATGATTTTTTACAGGGACCGTAAACAATATGTTTTGAACAAAATAAGCGGCTCTAATCATCTTTGCGGGATCCGAGACGGATGCAAAACCCATCTGTACATGCTGTTGTACAGTTTTTTGCTGTACCATTAGCAGCTCTCCGATTCATGCCGTATTCTTGTAACCATTCATTTTTAGGAAGTTTCATGTTGGGAGAGTTGGCAGCAAGGGAGAGTCTAAGATTTTTCGGTTTAGAAACGGGTTATACAGCCGTTTGAGGTTGAGAAACAACGGGGTATGTTGAAGCCATCATTTCTATGGTTAATAGCTAGGAGGGGGAAGGCAGCTGAATCTAAAGAAATGGACAATCTAACACTGAAAAAAATATAGGCAAAAAGGTAAGCGTCTCCCAGAAGCTGATCTAACAATGCTGCTATCTGTTACAAAATCCAAGGTTGATCTTGGAATTGTTTACAATGACAATGTTAGACACGGGGAGAAATTATAGTTGATTGATATCAAGAATTAATCTCCAAGTTTACTGGTAAACTCGTGTTCCCTTCCGGAAGGCGGCGCATTTTAAGATTATAAACAAGGTCAAGTCATCTAATGATAAGTCCTCGCTACCCAACAATTGAAAACCCATGATATTAGATAGAGGAGGTATAGAGGATTCTTTCTACAGCGATTTCTGGCTCATCGTTTAATGGGACCATCCATGACCTAGACCGTTCAAAGCTCAAGCTTTGATTATATAAGTGATTCTTGATTTTCTACACCCGGAAGTAGAACTAGTAATCGGAATATTGTTTTTTCTCTGTTGTTCGAACTGTTTCTCAAGAACAATTCATTGTATCAGAGCTTCCTCTATTTCATTTGCCCATTGTTTCGTAATCCGCCTAATAGAAAAATGACACCCAGAAATCACATGAAGACGACATTATATAGACCAGTACTGTCATAGAGGCTAAAAAGTGCCAACCGTAGAATCCATTACATTAGTATTAAGACAGGATAGCCATTGCTAGTCATGGCCTTATTGTTAAGCACATTTGTTCACGGAATTTGTACATTGAAAGACACTAAACGTAATGAAACAAAACCAGAAACAAAAAGCATGGGATAGTATTGATAACATGCCAAAGGAATATGCCCACATCAACAAGTCTTCGAAACCAGTTAGACCTTGGGTACCTAGGACAAAATTTACAGACACGAAGTGGGTACAAATACACAGTAGGTTAGGATCACAGAGAATACAAGACACTGGAAATAATAGGAAGACACTGGCTTTCATTCACTTGAACTAACTTAGATTTTACAGAGGTGAAGCTCTCCTTTTATAGACGGAGTAAGGAGGCTTTACAGAAGGGTACATAATTGGTGCCTTGGTGCCCGTTATTCTGCACCTAAGACTTTTGATCAGGGTATTAATTGCCCTAAGACTAAATTTACAGACATGACTTTACCTAATTTACAGACTTTCTTTACAGACTTTCACCCCTCTTAAAGGGAATGAAGAGACCGATACACAACACAACAGTAAACTTCAATAATTTCACCCTCTCTGGAAAGAGGACAATACTATTACACTTTATATTACAGTACACACCAATAATATGAACCAACAACAAACAATAAACACCAATAATTTCATTCCCTCTCGGAAATGGAAGGAGAACAGGTGGCATGTGCACGTGATTGTCACTGTGGATCTTCTGAACTATTTTCTTCATCTCTGTCAGTCAAGTGATACTGGGTCAAAAGATAGTGAATATTTTGGCACTATTCTTCCGGATAAGTATCATTGAATTTCCAGTTTGCAGATTCATAATGGAAGAGAGATGAAGGAACGTCTACAGGTGTCAATCCATTAAGTGAACACAGTGTTTGAGTCATGACAAGATAATTTCCACTGTGGATCTCAATGCTTGGAGACTCTTGATATGCTAAAAGGAATATAGTGTGATACTCCTTTCTCCAAGTGATAGAACCATCAGGATTAGGAAGACATCTGTTGTTGCGAGTGGTCCAAAAAGCAAATTGGAGGTCTTCGTCTGGACCTGTGGTAACTTGTCTGATCTTCTGTTGCCAATAGGGTATGCTTCCAAAAAGCATGAGAAATTTCAAAAAGAAATCTTCTGAGAGTTGAACTTGATTGAACGCCGCATGAGCCATATAAATCAAGACTGCTGATTTATTAAAACAGACACTTATAGTATACACATCAACTAAATACCATAAGAGAAGATAGACTTCTTTTTTAAAATAAAAGACATTATGGTAAGACATTTCAAACTGGGTGAGAAATGGATAAACAGGATGGAAGGGTAGACCTTTTATGGGACCTTCATCAAGACCATACTAGAAAATACAGAGATGTTGAAGGTTTTGACACATTTGAACACACCTAGAAAGAAGGGTTAACTCTAAAATATGATACTGAAGGTGGACAGGAAAATTGATTGGATGGAAACAGGAAATCATGGGAAAGCAATCAGGAACAAAGAAATGTGGTTTTGTTTTTGAAAACTGGTTGATTTCTTTTTTGAGCCTTGATAGAAAATCAAGGAGGACATTTGTTTTTCCTTTTATGTGAACAGCATCAAAACTCCAATTGAAAAACCAATTTGCCCATCTGAGTAACTGTGCTTTTGGGAGGTGCTTCTGTTTGAACTTGAGCATGCTGGAAAAACTTATCATATCAGTCTCAATTAGGAAATGATGACCGATTAGATGAAATTCAAACTTTTCAATGTTCCTTTTGATTGCCAGAATTTCTTTGTAAGTAGAGTGGTAATGAAACTCTACTGGAGAGAATGCACCACTCTTGTATCTACAAATTCTGCGCTTTTGATCTGAATTTTCTTCCAAAAGAACTGCTCCCCAATATAGATCAGAGGCATCTGTCTGAAGGACTCTCTTTCCATCTGAAGGTATGGCTAATGAAGGAAGAGTTTTGGCTATGGCTTTGAGGTATTTTACAGCTTTGGTACAAAGGGCTGACCAAGGAGGAGGGGTTTTCTTTAGTAGAACTGAGAGAGAAATTCGGTATTGGGCCAGGTTGGGAATAAAATCAGCCATATAGTTAACAATTCCAAGGAACTGTTGAACTTGTTTGACTGTGAGATTTTCTTCCGAAAAATGGTCAAGTTGGGAGGCTATATGAGGCTGGAGGGTATATTGACCTTTAGAGATATGCATCCCTAAAAAATCAATTTCTGGTTGAGCAAGAAACATTTTTTTCTCTGAGAGCATGATACCATGAGTTTGGACTAGGGAATGGAAAATTTATAGTAGGACAACATGAGACTCAATATCTGGAGAAAAAAGTAGGATATCATCTATATAGATAAGGGCTGAGAATAGAATTGGAGCAAATACCCGAATCATGGCCTTTTGAAATAAAGATGGAGCTGTTTTCAATCCAAAAGGCATGACTGACCATTAGAAGTGGTGATCTGGAATGCAAAAACAAGTTTTAGGGCGATCATCTGGATGGATGCCCAGCTGCCAAAAACCTGCTTTTAGATCAAATTTTGAGAAAATTTGAGCTTTAGGCAAGTTTGCAAAAAGAACACTTCTTCGGGGAAGAGGGAATTTGTTATCCTGCAAAAAATGATTAAGAGGCTGGTAGTTGATAACCAGGCGAAACTTTCCTCTTATCTGCTCTGTTCTTTTGTTGACATAAAATGCTTCACATGCCCATTGAGAGGTTGTGGCTTAATCAATCCTTCTGATTGAAGTTGCTGAAGCTCCTGTAGAGCAAGTTGATAGTGTTCTGGGTTCATTCCGTGATGGGTAACTTTTGTGGGGTTGATGTCTTCATTTTTCTTAAAGGGAAGAGAAATGAAGAAATCTGGATTTTTTCAAAGTGGGTTGGAGCATTTGGCGAGGAACTGGGAATGGGATTCAGCACAGGAAGTTTGGATTATGGCTTCTTTGATGGTGGAGAAAGTTTCTATAGAAAAGAGATTTGGTTGGGTGGTCCAGGGTAATAAGTAGTTTTTGTATTTCAAACCTTTTTTGAGTCAGGAAACTTTGTTGAGATTTTGGAGAATATCAAAGCCTAACAATAAATCTTTTCCTGGGAGATCAGAACCATAGACTTGGTGTTTTATGGTGTATCCTGGGAAAAGTTGAATGGAAATAGGCTTACTTATCAGATTGATGACAAATGTTTCTCCATTGGCTGCTGTAAAGGATTTGAAACATGACTGCCAGTAAGATCTGGGAAGGATTGCTGGGTTGAGAATGGAGGCTGCTGCACCAGTATCAAAAAAAGCGATAACTGGTATGGGTTTCTCATATTTTCCAAGTAAGATTTTGACCTTGGCTAAAGGTTGATGTAAGGACCCGTATTTTTCGGTTATTATTTAAAAGTTTCAAAAATATTTGAAATTGAGAAAAATGTGAAATTGATTGAGTTTATTTTATTTGGGGTCAATATGTTAGAATTGATAATAGAGGGAGTGCAAGTGTGATATTTGTGGGTGTTGATATAAGAGGGTGTGTATGTGTGTAGGAGATTAAAATTCTCCCATCTCTCTCTCTTTCCTCTCCCGATCTCCCTCTCTCTCGGCTCTCTCTCTCTCTCTCTCTCGGCACACTCTTTCTCTCCCTCTCCAACCCGGACTTAAAACCCATGGTAAATAACCTCCAAACCTTCATCCATTCACGTTGTTGAGCTTGAAATTTCGTGGGTTTCGCTCGGAGGAGGAGATTCGGTTGATTTCGAAGTTTTTGGAGTCTAGGGCTTGATCAATCGCTTGGGTTTCGATCGAATCACTTGAGGTAGGGAATTCTACCTCTCTTTATATGTTTTATGAGTGATTTGGTGCATGAATCGTGCTTATAATGTCGTGTTTAAGTTTGGATTGAAAATTCGTAGTTGCTGTCAGAATTGTCTGTTCTTCCTGGATTCCTACCGGTAGGCCCGTCTTTTCTACCGGTAGAACGTTGTTACTTTACCAGAGAATCGATTCCCTACCGATAGGAGCTTTTTCCCTACCGGTAGAACGGTTGAGAAATTTCGTCAACCAGCTCAAACGTACAGCAGCAGCTCAAAAGCTGCTTAACGTATCGAACTTCTACCGGTAGGAATTCCTTACCTACCGGTAGGTCAAGCACGATTTGGAATGTTGGCCTTTCTGTTTTCAGTTTCTACCGGTAGGACTTGTTCACCTACCGGTAGGTCTTCCTATTTTCAGTTTCTACCGGTAGGGCTTGTTCACCTACCGGTAGGTCTTCCTGTTTTCAGTTTCTACCGGTAGGACTTGTTCACCTACCGGTAGGTCTAGGTTCTACCAGAATGTTGGCCCTTCTGTCTTCAAGTTCTACCGGTAGGACTTGCCTGCCTACCGGTAGGAGATTAAGAGTTTGAGCTGCTTTCAGCTGCTTTCTTGAGCTGCTGCAGTATCTTTCAGCTGCTTCCCTATATCCTTCAACTTGCATGTCGAAGCTTTTCATTGACTCTAATGAGTTTGTTTACGTATCCTTCCAAATGTTTTAGTGAGTATTACTCGTTTCTCACTTAGAGTGGTATCCGATGGACTAGAGTGAACATGTCTAGGAATTCGACGAGTAGTATTGCAATCCGTTCTCTCTCTCGACTCGTAAAATTCTTTGATTCCTTTAGTACATGCTTTTACAGACTCTGAGTATAGAAACTAGATAATCGGGCATCGTAGAGTTTAGTCGTGGGTTGATATGTGGTATGAGAACGTACGGGGGTGTACTTAGGGGTACGGTGAGGACGTGTGTATTTGAGTATATGCGATATGGTAGATTGTTGGTCTTATAATACCATGCGATTGATTAAATGGTCTTTGGATTTAATTGAATGAATGGATGCTTGTGAAATAGGAAGCGGAATGAAAGTGAATAACTAATGGACAGAGTATTGTAGGAATTTATGTATGGGCTTAGTACGTCATGTAAGATGCGGGTGTGTAGACAAAAGAGGAGGCATAAATGTGAACATTTGTGGAGTTGTGTAACGATTAATTAAAATTCAGTGGTATAACCGTCAAAGGGATAATGAAATTGTTTATGAAATGATATCGATTGTGAAAACTGTGAAAGGTGACCCAAGTGGTCGTTATTGAGGGAAAACACTCGGGGTGACCCTGCGCTCGAGGGAACTAGACCCGAGGTGACCCAACTGATTCATATTATTGGAGGAAAAGACTTGGGGTGACCCTACGCTCGAGGGAACTAGACCCAAGGTGACCCCACCTGATTATTATTATTGAGGGAAAAGACTCGGGGTGACCCTGCGCTCGAGGGAACTAGACCCGAGGTGACCATAGTGATTATTGACGGGAAATATCGGATTAAAGGAAGAGAAAGGTTTTCCAATTAAGGGATTTAATGAAGATCAATGTGGACTCGAGAAAAATTGTACTACCGTACGAAGAATAATAAGATGTTTTGATTTGATTATAGACAAATGTGGAATGACGTGAGTTTAATAACATGACTAGTTAAAGAAGTAAACGGCTAGTGACATTGATGTGAAGTCCAGGACTCTTAGGCGATAATTCGCAGCTTGTTGGTAGTCATTTGTGGTATAGGCGTATCTGTCAGTACTCATTCATTCTCGGTGCATGGTTCATTCAAATTACATATAGCTTGAGTTTAGAATTTTCTACTGGGCTAGTGTAGCTCAACCAAATCTTTCTTTTCAGGTTCTGATGCCGGGCAATAGATTGCATGCATTGTGTGCTTGACAGTAAAAGACTTTTGGAAGCTGACATCACTGGTTATTTCGTCATCGTTGTGAAGATTTCATTTTGTTAAAGATGGTTTTGTAATTAATTACTACCGAATTTTCTTTTGACTGAGGTTGTAATTATCTAAATTCAAGGACTTGTTTGTAAATTAAACAGGTGGGAAACTCATTTGGGTAACGTATATGATATGCGAGGTTTCTCTTTTATTGAAATGTATTACTTAATTATGTTGAAAATCGAGGGCGTGACAGTTGAGCTAGCATGATGTTAGAGAACCCAATTGTTTGAACTTTATAAAGGAATGAGTCAGGATCATCAGAAAAGTCATCTGATTCTGAAGAATCATCTGAATCATCAAAAGTGAATGCAAGGACTGTGTAGGTGGAGAAATTCTACCAGTGCTTTAAAGAGTATTGGATTGTTACGGCTTATTCGTGCCTCTTTGCCGGAACCCTAATTTATCGTCGGAAACCTAATCTACAAAATAGACAGGAAGTGAGTGCACCTTTGCCTCTCGTGGCAAAGGCCCTCCGATGCCAAAGTTAGTATCACGTACTAGCAATTGAACCCTAATTATCAGTAGGAAAGCAATATGAATGCAGAATATTGCGTACCTCTTTTCTCTGAGTTTACCTCGTATTTATAGATTCATAGATGCTTGCTGTCCAAGTATCCGTATTGCCTAGGTTTCCTACCTCGTATAGGAAATCCAGGATATCTTGGATTCTCGTTCCCTTATCAGTTCATTACCTTAGTCCTTTTAGGACTCTTTTCCATAATAAGCCGAACATCCCATTCCTGTTGGGTATCTTTTATAGATCCTACATTCTCGGGATCTCATTCCTTTAATGGAATACTACTGCTTCTGGACTCTTCCAGAATGTTCTCATTACTTCAAAATCTAATAGGACTTCTTTCCTTATTCGGCCGTCTCATGGCCGAACAGAGGGACTGGGCCAGTTACCTCACATGTAACTGGTCCTTCAATAATCTGAACCATTCCTTTCTTTAGGGGATTCTCTTCCTGTTCGGCTCTCTCATAGCCGAACAAGGTACTTTGAACAATGGCTTCACGTGTCACCGGTCAATCGTGTTGACCTTTCATAAGCTCCATGCTCGGGTGCTTCTTGGGCCTGCTCGGGAATACCTCCCTACAATTGCTCCCCAGTTTCACTTGTTATCTTTTACTCAGATGATGTGTGAAGCTTCTCTACCTAGCAAATTCATTCTGTTCCTGCACCTTATATATTGGAACAACTTATCATCATTTTACCATGACAAAAACACCTTTTAGGCTGTCTCAGGCTTTCAGCCCTAACCTTTACACGTGTCGATGATTATATTGTTCACATTAAATGCGGACAGGCGTGTTTTGGGGAACGGAACACTCAAACGCCGTCTGGGGTGATGTTTCACTTATGCCACTCTACCTGTAGGGTATTTTTGGATTTTCGTCCCATTTTCAAAACACCTCAATCTCTCTCTTAGACTTCCCTCTGCAGAAAAAAGAAAAAAGACTGTTCAAGCTTTTTCCCCGCCATTGAAGCTCTGTTCATCGTCTCAAGGCCTCTTCCTTTCTGCTCCTTTAGGGATTCCATCGACTATTTCTCGTAAGTCATCATTTCTTCTTCTTACAACTCCATTTCTCTAGTGGATTGTTTTCAATCACAGTTTAGGGTTTCATTGTCCCCATTTTTTTACACTTCATAGAATCCCAAAATCCTTTCTGGTAATGGGTAGATTTCGAAGGCACTGTAATACTCCTCAAACCATGGCTAGTTTCAGATCTCGATATGGGATTCCTGACGATGTAGCCACTGTATTGGCTCCTGAGGATGCCATTCGTGAGAGTTTCGATTTCGACACTCTTCACATTCCTGTAGTAGCTATTGTCGAGGGTGGGGTTAGATTCCCCTTGGCTCCTCTGCTTCGCCAAGTTTTAGCATATTATAGACTGTCCCCAATGCAAGTCTCTGCTAACTTCTTCCGAGTAGTTATGGGTATCAATACCATAAATCAGATGTTAGGGACCTCTTTAGGTCTATACGACATTCATCATCTATACAGTACTCTAGAACTGGGGATGCCCTCACATATTATTTAAAGAGTAGGGATTCTAGGAAGAAACTTGTCCTTGAACTCCCTGACTCTGCTCGAGGGGATGACGACGACTTCCTGATTGTCACGGGCAACTTCGAACCCAGAGATGAGGACGGCCAAGTGATTGGTTTTCATGCTCCTCATGTATTCGGAGCCCACGTTAGTTCTTTTCTCCTAATTCATATGTTTTGTCCTTTTTTCATAGGAAAAGCTTTTTCATGCTTCTAATTTTTTTGTGCTCTGCTCTGTTTCAGCATCCAACATTAACCGTGGTTATAATATCATAACCCCTCAAGTGCACGTAGCTGATATAAAACGTGCACTTGCTTTCAACGGTGAAGGAACGTACCTTGCTGGCCGAGCAAGAACGGCTCAAGTACTACTAAGCTACAAAGCATCATACGGGGGTTTTATTGATCGGCGTACCCGTGCAGCTGACAACCCTGTAGCAGCTGGTTCTTCAAGACCTGTGCCCGAACAAGGAGAGAGGCGTTCTCGGACACCTCCAATCTCCGACGAACCAATCCCCCTTGCCGAAGAAGCCTCCAGTCCCACATCAAGTTCTTCTTCCAACGGCTATACCCCCTCACCTCCAGCAATGAACCGGCCGATTGATTTAGGTAGTCTTCTTACCATCCCTGGTCGAGGTCGTGGCGCTGCTCGGGGCCAAGGTGGCCAAGGTCGTGGCCGCCGTATTCAGACTCAGACTGATGCTCCTCCTGGCTTTTCTCCAGAAGAAATCGAAGCCATTCACAGAGAAAAACGTCAAAGGGTGGAAGAATCCCTGGAAAGACCCCCACCATCCTCCTCATCTCCTGCTCCAACATGGGCTCCCTCTTTCTCTCATGGGAACCGAGCTATCACTGCTCGGGATACTGTTGAAACTGAAGGGACTGCCCTTGCATTGTCCCAGGCCTTTCTGTTGCCTGGGGACATGCAAAAAGAAGTGGCAATGTCTCCAGACAATCTTCTCAGCTCCTTCATGTCCCACAACGCCAAGGTAAAATATCTTTTTATGATCATAGTGTATACAGCGTTTAATATTTATGTTTATCACAACTGTTTTGAATGTTCCAGGTGATGCAAAAAATGGTGGCCATGGCGCAAAAACTCAGCCAATCAGAGCCCCAACGTGCAAAACTCGTCAGTGAGAACTCCAAGCTCCAACGTACCATCATCAGGCTTGAGAGAGAAAGAAACCTTGCCCAAGGGGTAGCTGATGGACTAAAGGGACAGCTGAAGGGGACTGAGGACAGTCTTGCTCAGACTTTGAAGGAACTTGAGACGTCCCAAAATGAAGCCAAGGCTGCTTTTGAGAAGGGGTATAACTGAAGGAATCAAGGTTGCCACAGAGAGCTACACAAGCCAGATGCCTGGAATTCAGGACCAAGTTTGGGTGGCTTCCTGGAGAGCCTGCCTTGAAAAAGCAGAGATTCCTGAATCATCTCCGCTCTGGACCAATATTGAACTTCCAAGCGCAGCAGCTGGTGAACAGGAGGATATTGCTGAGGAGGGAGATGAAGAACAAGGTGTGCAGACATCGGAGCCCCTTGGTACTGAAGTTGAGCCACAGAGTGATACGACCAACCCTGGCCAAAAGGAAGCCAGTGGTGGTCAACCTGGAGAAGAAAGTACCACAGGAGATTTGACTGTCCCAGCAGCTGTTCAAGATCTCATAGAAGATGAGTGAATTCGATTGTCTTATATTTTGACAATATGTTTAGCTTCCTGTTCGAATTTGTGGGCCTGACCACTGTGTTTGAAAAAACTCTGTCAGTATTTCGTACTTTTCCTTAGTTTGTAAGTGTCTCGTACTTATGAGTTAGCTTGTACTTATGCATATATTCGTATGCTTTCTAAGTTTGTGCATATCTTCGTATGCTTTGGACAGTTTGTGCATATTCTCGTATGCTTATGCATGTATTCGTATGCATTTGCAAGGAATTTAAGTTTCTCGTACTTTAAATTCCATATAAGTGTCATATAAGTGTTTTCATACTTATATTTATTAAGTTTCTCGTACTTTAAATCATCACACAAGTGTTTCGTACTTGCGTGCTCACAAGTATCTCGTACTGCAAAAAGCTCTAAAAATCACACAAGTGTTTCATACGTTGTGTTTTAAGTTTCACGTACTTTAAATGTATACTATACCCTGCTCCCCAATACGAATTAAGGGAAACAATTCTCGAAATTCGTATTGAAAACAAATACCAGGAACACAACAACAGTTATACTAAAAAAGTAACTTCATTCATAATCTATAGAACTCAAGAGGGCGTTATTCGTACCCCTTGCAGCTAAAATAACAAAACTAGAACACAAGAGAGTTTTATTCGTAACTCTCACACAATCACGATGTGCATAAAGAAAAATATAGTCATATAAAAAATTTTCTCAAGTTGTGGACATTCCAAGGTCTTGGCACCGGGTTCCCGTCCAAGTCTGCCAATCGATAAGCCCCAATGCCCACAATCTCAGTAACTCGATATGGGCCTTCCCAATTGGCCCCTAACTTTCCCTCATTTGCCACTTTAAGTGTTGCCGAGCACCTTTCGTAGTACAAGGTCCCCAACACCGAATTCCCGTGGATGCACATGTTTGTTGTAGCCTTTGATTAGCTGCTCTTGGTACGAGGCCAAGTGCACTAGGGCCCGTTCTCGTCTTTCCTCGGCAAGATCTAATTCAATTTCCAAGGCTCTATCATTTCCTCCACTTTCAACCAAAGTGGTCCTGTTGGTCGGCAGACCCATTTCTAATGGAATAACAGCCTCTGTTCCATATGCTAAAGAATAGGGGGTCTCTCCCGTAGACCTCCTAGGTGTTGTTCGGTATGCCCATAGAACCAATGGCAATTCATCAGGCCATTTCCCTTTTGCTTTATCCAAACGCTTCTTAATCCCATCAAGAATGGTTTTGTTAGAAGCCTCTGCCTGTCCATTACTTTGAGGGTAGGCCGGAGTTGAATAGTAATTTCTTATCCCATACTGGGCACAGAAAGTTTTGAACTTTTTCTGAAACTGAGACCCATTGTCTGTAATCAATGAGTATGGGACTCCAAAACGAGTAATGATGCTTTTCCACTACGAACCTCTCTATCATAGGTTCGGTGATTTTAGCCAATGGTTCTGCCTCAATCCATTTGGTGAAATAATCTGTTGCAACTAGCAGGAATTTTCGATTTCCAGTTGCTTTGTGTAATGGACCCACAATGTCCATTCCCCATTGAGCAAACAGTCAGGGACTTGTCAAAGGCACCAAATCTTCGGCTGGTGTTCGAATCATTGGTGAAAACTTCTGACACTTTTCACAAATCTTTACGTACACCTTAGCATCTTCTTGCATGTACGGCCACCAATATCCTTGAGTAATTGCTCGGTGGGCTATGGACCGGCCCCCAGCA
Organism: Rhododendron ovatum; assembly: GCA_019656835.1. Taxonomy (NCBI): domain Eukaryota; kingdom Viridiplantae; phylum Streptophyta; class Magnoliopsida; order Ericales; family Ericaceae; genus Rhododendron; species Rhododendron ovatum. The sequence continues at coordinate 16,758,962 of CM033795.1, read as the reverse complement.
TGGCTCCCACAAGTTCCCTCATGAATTTCATGGAGGAATTGTTGCACCATTTCAGGATGCACACAAAGCAAGTAGGGCCCTGTAAAAGACTTCCTGTATAATTTCCCTTCAGACGATAACCAGAACCGAGCAGATTTGGTCCTTATTTTATGAGCCTCCTTTTTGTCTAAAGGGAGTTTTTCATCTCGTAAGAACTCAACAATTGGATCCATCCAACTTGGTCCTTGCTTCACGTCCAAAACCATCTCTACGCTTCTTCCAATGCTTGGCTCGGTTAGATACTCTACGGCTATCTTTCTTTTGAACTCAGTCGGTACAGCTGCAGCCAACCATGCTAGTGAATCTGCATGTGCATTCTTTCCAGAACTTATCTGCTCAATATACACCCTTTCGAAAGTATCGAGCAGATCTCTGGTTGCCTGTACATAGGCTGCCATCTTTTCGCTCTGAGCTTCATATTGCCCGGACAGCTGATGAACTACTAGCTGTGAGTCACAAAATACTCTAACATGTTCGGCTTTTAAGGTTTTTGCACTTCTCAAACCAGCTAAAAGTGCCTCGTACTCCGCTACGTTATTGGATGCATTGAACCCAAGCCGAACAGACAATTCCAACATTGACCCTTCAGGGGGAAAAAGCACTACCCCTATCCCCGATCCTGTGTTGCAAGCTGACCCATCAACGAACAGCTTCCATTCCAGGGGATCTTGTTCGGCTAATGCCTGTTTCTTCGTTACAGGAGACTTTGATTCACACTCCTTTCTCATAGGAGGCAAAGGTGCAACCGCAGGTGAGAATTCTGCCACAAAATCTGCTAACACCTGTCCTTTGATTGCTGTGCACAGCTGATAATTGATATCATATTGGCTCAACTCAACAGACCAAGTCGAAATTCTTCCCGAGAAATCTGCCTTCCGGAGCAGAGATTTTAATGGGAACTCAGTATAAACCATAACTTTATGGCTCTGGAAATAATGTGGCAATTTTCTAATTGCTGTCCTTAGTGCTAGAATCAATTTCTCGAGGGGCAAATATCTTGTTTCTGCATCTAACAATGTCTTGCTCACATAGTAAACAGGGATTTGTTCGGATCCCTTATTTCTCAGAAGGACTGCACTCACAGCATGCTCAGAAACAGCTAAGTACAAGATTAAGGACTCACCTGGTTCTGGAGTTGAGAGAAAGGAAGGAGAGGCCAAATATCCCTTTAAATCCTGGAAGGCTTGTTCACATTCTGCTCCCCATTCGAATCCTTCCCTTTTCTTTAACAACTGAAAGAAAGGTCTGCACTTGTCACTTGACTGGCTAATAAATCGATTGAGAGCTGCTGCCATCCCAGTCAACTGCTGGACTTCCTTCGTTGTCCGGGGACTCTGCAGATTCTGCAAGGCCTTGATTTGGTCGGGATTCGCCTCTATCCCCCTCAACGTTACAAGATGGCCCAGAAACTTTCCAGAACTTACTCCAAACGCACATTTCGAGGCGTTGAGTTTCAACTTATATTTCTTTAGAATCTCAAAAGCCTCCTTCAAATCTGCTATATGTCCCTATCCAGTTTTACTTTTCACCACCATGTCATCTATATAAACCTCCATAGTTTTGCCGAGCAATTTTCTGAACATGATGGTTGCCAATCTTTGATACGTTGCCCCTGCATTCTTCAATCCAAAGGGCATGACTTTATAGCAGTACAACCCACGTGGTGTAATAAAAGAAGTTTTCTCTTGATCCGGGCCAAACATGGCAATTTGATGATATCCTCGATATGCATCGAGAAAACTCATCCGTCCATGTCCTGCTGCTGCATCAACCAACTGGTCAATCCTTGGAAGAGGAAAACTATCCTTTGGGCACGCTTTGTTTAAATCTGTGAAGTCTACACATACACACCATTTGCCGTTCTTCTTTTTGACGACAACAGTATTTGATAGCCATTCTGGATAATAAACTTCCCTTATTGCCTTGGCTTTCAACAAATGGTCCACCTCTTCAATTACAGCGTCAACGTGCTGTACGGTTGCCCTTCGTTTCTTTTGAATGACCGGCTTATGCTGTGGATCAATATTCAAATGATGGCAGATAACATCTGTGCTTACCCCAGGCATCTCCTCTGGTGTCCAAGCAAATACATCGACATAAGTTTTCAAGAAACTTATCAGTTCATTCTCCTCTTCTACTGGCAATGATTCTCCAATCAGGAAATACCTATCAGGATCACTCTCGTTGATCTGTAGTTTTCTTCAAATCCTCAACTACCCTCTCGGTTGGATCCTTTCCGATGTCTTCAATGGTCGGCTGATCCGAAGTTTCCACAGTATTAACATGGTGGACATTTTGGATTCTCTTTATGATGGATACCAAACATTGTTGAGCTATCTTTTGGTTACCTTTAATCTGTTCAATCCCATTGGATCCTGGGAATTTCACCATTTGATGGTAAGTAGAAGAGACTGCCCTCATCTTGTGCAACCATGTTCTTCCTATAATCACGTTATAGGAAGACGGTACATCCACCACCAGGAAGTCTGTCCGTAGCACTACTGTACCAGCCCGAACAGGCAAAGTTACTTTTCCCAATGGCCAGACTGCTCCTGCCCCAAATCCGACCAAAGGTGTCACTGATTGTACCAAATCTTCTTGAGTGAGCCCCAATTTCTTGAATGCATCGTAGTATAGCACTTCGGTGCAACTCCCAGAGTCCACCAGGATTCTTTCCATGTCATATTCCCCAACTCGTAGGGTTATGACCAAAGCATCATTGTGAGGTACCTGGACTCCTCCCAAATCTTCATCCGTAAAAACTATGCTCTCGTTGCTCACACCTTCATTGCGCCCTCTTTTCTTCCCCAACTGCATCACATGTTCGTCGTGTTTTACTTGTCTCTGAAGCAGTCTCACCTCATTTCTCATATAAGGTTCGGCTAATCCATGTATCATATGAATTACCCCTTTTGGATTCTGTTCGTAATCCAACTCCATAGCTTTGTCTTTATCCTTGGGATCTTCTTGGATAAATTCTTTGAGATAGCCCCATGAGACCAAATCATCAAGGTGCCGTTTAAACATCTCACAATCCTCCGTCATATGGCCCCAATCCTTATGGTAACTACAGTGCTGATTCGTAGCACGCTTTGCATCTTTATTTCCCACCTAGAGTTGGAGGCCATTTGAAATAAGGTTGATTCTTTATTCGATAAAGAATCCTGTAGATAGGCTCTTTCCAGACCGTGTTTATTGAAAAGAATGACTTGGGATCCGGAGCTGGCTTATCTTTGTACGGCTCTTTCTTCGCTTGCCCATAATCCTTCCTTTCACGATAGGTTTTGGGCTCTGGCTTTTCTACTTTCTTTGTGGATCCCTTTACTTGCTCGGCGGCCAGCTTGCCATCTTCCCGAAGAATATCATCTTCGTTTCTGGCGTGCTGCTCAATTTTCTCCATTAATTTTGCTAGCGTCTGCACTGGACTCATGTTTAGAGACTTACGTAGCTCCCCCCGAACAGGCAAACCTGTCTTGAAAGTGGCAATGGCATATTCCTCACTACATCCTTCAATTTCGTTAAAGGTCTCCCAACATTTCTTTGCATATGTCCTGATCGGCTCGTCCTCGCCTTACTTCATAAAGGAAAGGCTTTCAAATGTTTTTGGAGCTTTTCTGCTCGTCAAAAACCATGCAGTGAATTCCTTCGGCCAACTGCACCCATGTTCGGATGGAGCGTGATCCCAATCTGTGAAACCAAGATAAAGCAACCTTCCCTAAACTTGATGGGAACATCTTGCACATAATTGCATCATCTCCTTCATGCATAAACATTGCCTGCTGGTAATGCTGTATATGTGCCACGGGATCAGCATCTGTCTCGTAGAGGATGAACGTTCCGTGTTTTACTCTGGATGGCAACCTTGCCTCCTGTAACTTTTTTGCAAAAGGAGAGGATGCTATATTCTGAAGTGCTTTCCGTGCTGCTTCTCGTGCAGTCATAGTTTCATCCTTTGGTCCTTTCTTGGATCTAGTTCTTTTCCAGTCGGAATCAGGTCTCTCATACCTGTCCCTGTGATGTTTCCTACTCCCTTCCTCCTCAGGGGTAGAGCTTCGACCTTCGTTTCTCCTTTTTCTCGGAGAAACCCTCCTTCGTTCGGGTGTTCGGTTCTTGCTTCTTCCTTTTCGTGGAGAAGCTTTATGTGGTCTTGGGGTCAGACTTCTGCTTCTTCTCCTTCTGTACCAAAGCATATTCACTACCTCTAGAATTTCTTCGAGATAGTCCGGAGTCCTCCGGATGCTCCCTGATCCTCTCTAGTTCTCTGATCTCATGTTCTCATTTTTTGATCAAACGAGCATACTCCTCGATCTCTTGTCTCTTCTTATCAAGAACGTCTTCGCTATGGTATACACTTCTGGAGTGTGCAATCGATTCATCCCCTCGATGGGATTTAGTCCTTCTCGTGGACTTTGATGCCGTCTCTCCATCTCTATTTTTGGAGTTACCGTGGATGGTAAGAGGGTGACCCTTACTCGTGGTCCTCTTGTGTCCTCCTTCGTAGGGCTGTCCATCGGGCGGGTTTGGCCGGGTTCGGGTCGGGTCGGGTCGGACCCGACATTTTTCGGGTTGGTTAAACATCAACCCGCAACCGACCGAAGTTCTGGTCGGGTTCGGACGGGTTTGTGGTCGGGTGGGTTTGGTCGGGTCCGGTCGGGTCTTCGGATTGGGCCGTTTCAATGGGCCTATTATTTTTGGGCCGTATTCATTTTTCTGGGCTATTTTTTTCCATTTCCTTAAATATTTTGGGCTGTTAATCTCCTAAATTTGTAAGTTTCATAACAGGCCACAAGGCCCAATGCCCTTATAAACCTTTGGCTTTGGGCTTCCACCAAAGCCATATAAACAAAAATTTCATTAATTATATTGGGCCGACTGGCTCAATTTCCAGCAACCATTCATCAGCAAAATTTTTTTACACATTTCGTCATTTCCAGTCAACTTCCACAAAGCCATATCAAAAAAAGTTCAAAAAAAAATTAGACATCACCAGCAAGCGATTTCCCTGTCTTTCCAATTTCCAGTCCACTACTAGTCTACTACATTCCCAGAGATTTCCAACAAGCAAGATTAAGAGATTAAGTGGAAAAAAAGAAAGAAGAAACCATTAAACCAAACACAACCACATGGCACATAGCAAAAAAAAAACACACCACACAGCCACACACCAGTGAGGCAGTGACCAGCCCTCTCTAGTCTCTCCTCCCCTGTTTTTTCAACAGCCATACAACCAGTCATAATGTTTCCAGTTCACTACTGTCTACTAGGCAAGCAATTACAAGTCCAAATTACAAGTCCAAAGTGATTAAAAAACTACAAGTCCATAATAATTAAAAGCAACCAAACACACAACTCCATAGTTAAATAAACTAGTCCAGTAGTTGAATGTCCAAAGTGCTCCCCAATCCCATGTAAACTGACCAAACCTGTTACATAGAAAGAAAAATCATACAACTAAATTGAAAACTTCGAAGATTACAAAATAACATAATGTTAAATGTTTTACCAAGGTCCAATGTCCAAAGGCCCATCACTCAATCCCTAGGAACTTGCGTTGCATCATCAATTGATTCAGTTTGTAAGAGTTCTAAAAAACAATTCAATATTAAGAAAAAATGAAATAGTAAGTAGATTAGATCAATTGAATTAAATTACCTCGTTCAAGATCTTCAATTTTATCCATAGACTGTCGAAGAGAGATTGGAACCGTGCTTAAAAGCCAATTTTGGGTGCATACAAGAGTCTCGACCATTGACGGTGAGAGTGAACTTCGAAATGGATCAAGTACGCGACCACCCGTACTAAAGGCCGATTCGGAAGCAACAGTAGACACGGGCATAGCTAATACATCACGCGCCATTTTTGACAAGATTGGATACTTGTTGGAATTGTTCTTCCACCATACCAAGATATCAAAATCTGGATTGTCCCTACGTTCGCACAAATCCCCCAAGTACTTGTCTACTTCCGAAGAACAAACACTAGAATACTCCTCCTCCAAGTAAGTGTCAAATTCGCTAGCTAAATTCAAGCGACGATCACAATCCTCATTCTCCTCCATTACTCTCGGCATTGAACTTGAACTAGACACATTTTGTCTAACTTCACCCTCTTTTTCATAAAAATCATACAACTTGTTCAAAACATCCTTCACTTGTTTCTCCATTTTCTCACCCACCGCCTTCCCTTTGGATCTTGTATAGCAAAATTTCACCAACCTTAACTTATACCGGGGATCAAGTGCCACCGCCACATAAAGTAAGGGATTGAATTTCTCTACATCCCCCCAATACGTCTCAAATTTTCTCTTCATTTCAATTGCCATCTTAGACATAAAAGAATCTCGGCTGAGGATTGATTCATTTATACGGGTATCAACCTCAAACAACTCATGAAAGAACACATTGGATGTGACAAAAAGAGAAGCTGAAAATTTCTTTGTTGCATCATAGAAAAGTTTCAAGAATGTAACAAACAAACTACAATTCTTCCAATCAAGCTTGTTTGGGACAGTTGCTTGTCTTGGAGTTGAAACTCTATGGCTATGGCTCCCACTTTGGTCACCCTCACCCTCCAATGACAAATCCTCATCGCCTTCTTTTATGCCAAAGAATTTTATGAAACTACTGTCTTCCTCCCCCATTCTTTGGAATGCTTTCTCAAACTTGATGGCTACTTCTAACATTAAGTAAGTGGAATTCCATCACGTACACACATCAAGACACACTGTTTGTTTCGATTTAATTTGCTCCTTCTCCACACACTTCTTGAAAGTCTCCATTCTTTGTGGAGAAGATCTCACATACCTCACAATATCACGAACATGCAAAATAGATTCACTCATATCTTTCAACCCCTCAACGACAATAAGATTCAAAATATGTGCACAACATCGCATATGCATATATTCATGCCCCAAGACAGTCCTTTTCCAATCCATTGTTTTCCTTTTCAAGTACTCAATAGCCGTGCCATTCGAACTAGCATTATCTACCGTCATTGTAAAAATACCATCAACATTCCACTCAAGCAATAATGACTCAATTTTCTTGCCTATTGTAGCTCCCTTATGATCTTCAATTTGACAAAAGTTTAAGATTCTCTTTTGCAACTTCCAATCATCATCAATGAAGTGTGCAGTCAAACAAATATAGTTAAGGTTTTGAATTGATGTCCATGTATCAGTCGTGAGGCAAATCCTACGGCCCTTTAATAATTTTTTCAGTTTTTCCCTCTCGTAGTCTTTAATTGCAACCACCTCTCTAGTAATCGTTTGGCGAGAAGGGACCGGTGTGAATTTCGGTTGCATGACCTTACAAAATTTTCTGAACCCAATCCCCTCAACAAACCTAAACGGTAGTTCATCAATAATCACCATTTCTGCAAGAGCTCTCTTACACTCTTTAAAAGAAAATACACTTGTCACAACGTCAACACCGCCCCCCTCGTTGACTTTGAATGAAAGGTTTTTGTTGTCCATGTTGGTCTTTAAGAGGATATAACGGGCAAACGGGGATGTGAGCTTTCAAATTACTAACGCCATGTTTTTTACTATCAGCCGCATATCGTTTCTTGCAATAGTTACACTCACCCCATGTATCATCGCCCTCTACTATTTTTTCAAAGTGATCCCAGGCAGGAGATCGATGTCGATCTTTTTTTGGCTTAGGGCCTTTAGGAATTTGTGGTGGAAGCTTTCTTTTATTGGTTTTTCTCCTAACTTGATTTGCTTTTTGTACCGTATCATCTTCAACATTGACAACATCGGCAAGGGTAGTCACAACAGGATTAGGATTACCTTGAAGTTCAAGTTCTTCGATATCAACAACATCATCCTCAAGTTCCCCACCAGGATGGAAATCAAAAACTGGCTCCATCACCTAAAACAAACAAAAGTGATGATCAGATGGTTTTATCAGTTAAATTTAAAAAAGGGAAACATAGCATTTGAAAAGCAAAAATCTATGTATATATAGTATTTGCAACTTTGCATGTCTAATCCAAAAAGTTCTACCCTAACTGGCACTTTGAGAAAAATTAAAAGATACATGAACAAAGTGGTTACTAATGCATGTCTGACTACAAATAGAACAGTAAAGGTTATGAAATGTATAAGCTAGTCAATAGTCAATACTTTCACATATCTGTAATTGACTACCAGAAAGAAAACAATAACTTTCAACATTGCTCTTAAAGTTGATCCACACACACTTTGAGAGAATCTTTACGTGATTAGGCACACTTTGACCAAATTTCGATGACCTGCCCATTCGTGAGTCCGTGCCATTATTTTTCATATTTTATGGACGAACTTAATCAGGAGTTTAATTAACCGGGAAATTATGTTTTGGACTTCGATCAAAATGCAGTTTCAGGCTAATTAAGCATCCAGTTGCCAAGGAATCAGTGGTCCAAGGCTCAGCAGTCTGATAGGCACAAGGCAGTGAATAGTTTAAATCATATTTTCGAGCTCTAGACAAGACGCGAACGTGAGGCATAGAAGTCTGTGGTGCCACAATGCAGCACAACAGGCCCCTTTAATTTCAGTGGGATGTAGAAGTTCAAACTTTATTCCTCGCTTGATTAATTTAAACTTTCAAAGTAACCTTCATCTTTGTCATTACTTTGCCTTGCAAAATAGTATATATCAAAAAGGATCAAAAGCATAGGCCGCATCTTTTTGGTCAAAGTATATTATGGTATTTAAACTTTCGATAGAAGGACCAACTAATAATGCAGGCAATTTAAGGGAGTAGAATACATTAATTGTTGCAAAGAGGGCATGCAGTAGGGGACCTTCAACACACAAAAATTGTTGGGTATTCAAAAGGTGCAGTTACTTGTTCGGACTGAATTATTTGAGTCGAACTAGCCGCGCAGTTACTTGTTCAAGTTTAGCTGAAAATGTAACGAGCAAGTTTGAAAAATAAATCTAAAGTTGGCTTCATAACAATGAGGCAAACTGATCTCAAACAAGCTTTAATTGAGTCATGTTTCAACTGCCAAATAGGCAAATATCTTACTTAGGTGCTACTCCTATATATCAATACTTCTGGGGTCAGTTTATACGAGATTTTGCACCTTTAATTGGTCCTCTGTCCGAGTGGTCGAAAATCTACATCCTCTCGACAAAAAGTTCCATCGACTACCAGTCTACAACTAAAAGAAAAAGAAACGAAAACACAAGCAGTTAAATTAAAAGGATCAAGCCCTCAGTGTAACAAGAATATTGGAGTATTGTGTTTCATCGCACCAAGTACAGGAAATCGAGTCTGGCTATCCAAACCCAGTAACTAGTACAAATGCAGGAATTCAATTTGAAGTCAAGCTACCATAATTTACTTTTCAGTTGAAGTTAGGACCTTGATTTATGAGTGCGAAGTCTGAGAGAGAGACGTACCAAATTTACTGATTTACGCGTTGATCGGCTGCGAACGAGAACAAGAGAGTGGACTGTGGACTGTGGAGATTGGAGAATCTGGAGATCTAGAAAAAACTTAACAGTTAAAAAATGAAATCATATAAAATCTTCAAAATTGTGGAGACTGCTCAGAGCCTCAGACTGGAGAGCGAGAGAGAGAGAGAGAGAGAGAGAGAGAGAGAGAGATGTACCAGTTACAACGGTACCACAGTGGCAGAGTGTCGATCGGCTGCAAGATCGGGTGGAAACCGTGGAATGGACTGTGGAGAGTCCGGAGACTAGAGAGCAGGAGAGGAGAGGACTGGCCGGAGAATTGGAGATCTGGTCGCCGGTTGGAGAGGGTGGGGTGGGGTGGGGTGGGGGTGGGGTGGGGTGGGGGTGGGGTGGGCCGTGGGCGTCGGCACTCGGCAGAGAGTGAGATCGGGACTGAGAAGGCAGAAGCCCTAGCTAAGTGAAGAGAAAATCCCAATTTTTTTGCTTTTATAGTACTTATGTCATTCGGTCGGTTCGGGTGACCCGAACCAAGACCTTTTGGAACCCGAACCCGACCGACAACTTGTCGGGTCTGTCATTTTGCAACCCGAACCCGACTGAATTCCTTCTTTTAAACTGTCCGATGCTGAATTTTCGGGTCGGGTCGGGTCGGGTCGGGTCTTCGGTCGGGTGGATTTTTTGGACATCCCTACTCCTTCAGGCTTTTTCGGAGCCCCAGGTGGAGATTTATCCCCTCCTCCAATTAACACGTCCTTTGGATCGTGTGGTGTTGCTGGATCCACTTCCACCATGGTCGTATTTTAAAGGGAACTCTTTTGATTCCCACAGACGGCGCCAATTGTAGGAGGAGAAATTCTACCAGTGCTTTAAAGAGTATTGGATTGTTACGGCTTATTCGTGCCTTTTTGCCGGAACCCTAATTTGTCGTCGGAAACCTAATCTGCAAAATAGACAAGAAGTGAGTGCACCTTTGCCTCTCGTGGCAAAGGCCCTCCGATGCCAAAGTTAGTATCACGTACTAGCAATTGAACCCTAATTATCAGTAGGAAAGCAATATGAATGCAAAATATTGCGTACCCCTTTTCTTTGAGTTTACCTCGTATTTATAGATTCATAGATGCTTGCTGTCCAAGTATCCGTATTGCCCTAGGTTTCCTACCTCGTATAGGAAACCCAGGATATCTTGGATTCTCGTTCCCTTATCAGTTCATTACCTTAGTCTTTTTAGGACTTTTTTCCATAATGAGCCGAACATCCCATTCCTGTTGGGTATCTTTTATAGATCCTACATTCTCGGGATCTCATTCCTTTAACGGAATACTACTGCTTTTAGACTCTTCCAGAATGTTCTCTTTACTTCAAAATCTAATAGGACTTCTTTCCTTGTTCGGCCGTCTCATGGCCGAACAAAGGGACTGGGCCAGTTACCTCACATGTAACTGGTCCTTCAATAATTTGAACCATTCCTTTCTTTAGGGGGTTCTCTTCCTGTTCGGCTCTCTCATAGCCGAACAAGGTACTTTGAACAATGGCTTCACGTGTCACCGGTCAATCGTGTTGACCTTTCATAAGCTCCATGCTCGGGTGCTTCTTGGGCCTGCTCGGGAATACCTCCCTACAGACTACTTCATCTATTGCTTCATTGTCGATAGAAAAAAGAGATTCAACATCAGCAACTTCAAGATCATCATCAATGAGAGCCAAAGAGTTCACCATTTTGTCTCGTGCTGCCTTATTTGGACACTGTTTTGCATAGTGTCCTTTCTTTCCGCATATGTAGCAGTGATCAGATTTTCGCTGCCCTCTGAATTTTTTCTTCTTGAAAAATTTCCATTTCTTCAGGCGTGAGAACCTGCCAGATTTTGGAAACTTTGAAAACTTGCCAAGAGATTGGAACTCCCATTTCTGAAAGTGTTTGGACTTTCGGTATGAAAGATGGCAAGTGCACTTCTTGTCTTTGCACTTTATAGATAGGTCAGGACGATCACATGCTTTGCCAAGAAGTTTTCCCTGTTCTTCAAGAGTTTTGAGAAATTTCTGGTGATTGCACAATTTTTCCAAGGCAATCAAAGAGTGCTGGTAAATACCACCAAGAGATGTTGCATTCAACGTCAATCCTTTTGTCTGAAGTAACCTTATTGTCTCATTTCCCAATGGTTCAGGAAGGGAATTGAGAAAGGCTTGCTTGAGATTGACATCATCCATGTCGTTGAGAAGATAAAATCTCTGAGACATACGGTCATAATAGATCTCGAGATCTTTCCTTTTGAATGAACAGCACTTCATGCTGAGATATTCCTCTCGAACAAACTCTTTTGTGTTGTTGTGGTCACCAAGAAACTTAGTATGCAGGACTGAGATAAATTGATCAAGGGTTGGCAACTGTTTAAGTTGTAGCTGTCGGTACTCACCCAGAGCTAAGTACCATTGACGGAGACGGCCAAGGAATTTCGCTGTATACTTAGTAATGACATCACTGAGTGTAGCGTTTGGGGAAAGCATAGCAGCAGTACACCAAGCATGAATCTCATAAAGTTTATCCAACCATTTTGATGGGGGAATGTTATCAAAGGAGAAACCTTGGGTATGGATATTGGAATGTGAGAAGGAATCAAAGGTTGGGATTTCTGGAGGTGGAGGTGTATCAAACTCAGGACCTTCTTCAATGATGGGATCTTCAACATATTCTTTTGGGTTTTCAGGGTTCATCATGAAAACATGAGGAATTGGCATAGAGTTTGTGGATTCAGTATCTGAATCAAACTCAATGGTTGGTTCCGGAGATGGGGTTTCAGGTATAGTGGCTAAGGTATGTAGGAGAGTGGAGATTGGATTTTTGGAAGGGTTAGAAGTTGGCTGGACCATTAACTGGGGTGACTTGGAGTTTGGATCAGATGGGTTAAGAGGAGTAGAGGTAGTTGGAGTAGAGGTCGATGTAGATGGTGGAGATGGAATTGTTGAAGGCTGGATAGGTTTTATCTGGGGCTTTGGGAAAGGAAGTTTTGGTGGAGATGGTCTTTTCGGTGGAGGAAGAAAAGCTAATGAGCTCCCAAAGATGTTGGACTCACCAAATCCTGAAGTAGGATTTATAGGTAAGGGTTGAGACATTTGAGGGTACCCAAACAAACTTTGTTGAGAAGAAGATGTGAACATGTCAAACGGGCTTTTTTGTTGAGAATTCTGCTGAGCTTGGAGAGAATGAAGCTGGTTCTTGAGATGCTTCATTTCAGCATCCTTGTGGTAAAAGGCTGCTGAAAATGCTTGGTTGGCATAGGCCATCTGGAGAAGTTCTTGGTGAATATTCTGGATTTTCTGCTGTAAATCTCTGATAAGAAATTCCAAGGTTGATAACTTCTTATGAACAGCATTTTCCAAACTTTGTTGGGAGTTAGCAATTCTCTGAAGAATTTTGTTCTGAGCCAGAGAATTTGCTGACTGCCAATTTATTGCTGCTTCTGCTGCTGATACTGCTTTGGTACTACCATCAGGGAGAATGGTAGTAGAGTTTGGAATTTTATGCCGATGGGTCGTCCTTTCCTGGGAATTATGAAAGTCCAAAGGAGGGAAATCTGCTTCAGTCCAGGAAGAAGTTGAGGTGAACATAAAACATCCACTCGGTTGAGCAGAAGAACCATCATCAGAGGGAGGTTGAGGAGGAGGTGGAGATTTACACGGAGTGGGAGGTGATGAAGGACATATGGAACATGGAAATGGATCTTCAAAATCCTCGTCATCTTCTAGGAGACTGTCTTCTAGACACTTATCACAGTCACAGGCATCAAAATAACAATGACCTGTTTCTGAATTTTTGAAATAGAAGACTGGAAGGCCACTGGGATCAAAATATTTAATTGGGGGGCCAGGCCTAGAACCATCCACAAACATGTTAATTCTTGAGGGAAAAATGACAGGATGGGTAGAGGCTGATGCAGAGGTTTCTATTGGAAAAGAAATTTCCACTGTACCATCTGGTTTTGAAATAACAGTTGGATTTGAGAACTGGACAGGTATGGGCTTGTTTTGGTTTTTCTCATAAGCTGTAACCCAAGATTCTGGGAGAAGCTTTAGAAGTTCAGGACGGAAAATTTGTCGTGGAACATGGACACAAGAGGCTTGGTGAGGTGCGTTAACAATTAGGAAAAGGGTTTCATCTGTGGAGGATGGTAAGGACATGTCAAAAGTATGGTTTTGAAGACGATAGGCCATTTGGTAGTGAAGGGTGGCTGCATATGTGGAGGAAATTTGGGAAGCACCACCAATTTGAACTTGGACCTTCAAGGCAGATAGCAGATGAGGATCTGCTAATGGCATGTTGAAATTGGGGTAGAAGGTAAAAATCACAGTTCCAGCATTTAGGGTAGTTTGAACTGTAGCGATACATGCGTGCTGATACTGTAAAAACCTGGTATCAACCAGAGCAAGTCTGGAAGTAACAAGCAAACCTTTTCTGCCATGAAAAGTAACAGCAAGTCGGATTGCACCAAAGTGTAGATGGGTAAATCCTTGTTGTTGCCAAAGGCGAGGCAAATCAACCGGGATTTCCAAAGGTAAAAGTTGTTCAGCTTCTGTAGCTGCTATGAAGCACTGATCAAATTTAGAGGCTTGAACATATTCTTTTACGGACGTTGGGCGTTTTGTGGAGAAAAGTTGGGTGACGGTCTTTTTTACAGAAGTTTGTGGTCTGACAAAAGTATTATAGGGATTTAGGAAAGGGAGATCAGTAAGAGGAACCTTACTGTCATCAGGAATCTATTCAAACTCATACAAATATTCAAGATTAGAAGAAGAAGATGAGGAATTTCTACTGGTGGAGGAACATGAAGGGACTAAGGATGACATAGCAGAGGAGTGGGTGGTAAATAGATGAGTCATTTGTAAAAAGAAATCTGGGTTCTCCTTTTTCCTTCATACAACAAATCTTTTCCTTTTCAACGTAAAAGCCTTCAACCAATTTTTGATTAATAAAATTTTGTATACTAGGGTAGATAAACCGAGACACACCGCTCAATAGCTAAAAGTCTCAACGTACTTTAACCCACTGATACAAAATTCTTTTAACCAAAATAGTTAATGAAGTTTCTGATGTGGAGGATCCTTAAAAGGCAACCACAGAGCATACACTTCAAGTTTTTTCTTTTAGAAAAGATTTGAAGTAGTTTTGGAAAAGAAGCTCCCAGAAGAGGGTTTAAGCTAGAATGGAAGACATGGCTCTGATACCAAATTTACAGACACGAAGTGGGTACAAACACACAGTAGGTTAGGATCACAGAGAATACAAGACACTGGAAATAATAGGAAGACACTGGCTTTCATTCACTTGAACTAACTTAGATTTTACAGAGGTGAAGCTCTCCTTTTATAGACGGAGTAAGGAGGCTTTACAAAAGGGTACATAGTTGGTGCCTTGGTGCCCGTTATTCTGCACCTAAGACTTTTGATCAGGGTATTAATTGCCCTGAGACTAAATTTACAGACATGACTTTACCTCATTTACAGACTTTCTTTACAGACTTTAGATAGAGAAATAGTTAGACCGCTACATACTTGGATGGGAGATGATGATAATCAATTGAAAGAATAGATGGATCATAAATTGTAGGATGGGGTATGATCAGAATCAGTTTTCTTTGTCTGTTACCAAATTCCATTTTCAGCTGCTAATGCTAGCATATAAGGATCCTGTTTGGCGTATTTCATTGTACGGAATGAAATTGAAAACCAAATGGAATTTGCATTTGATACTGGAACCATCATCATGCTGAATGAGAGGGATCATAGCCGACTTTTTCAAACTCCAAAATGTGAATGCTGAAGAATGTCACCACCTAGTGTAAAGAAAGCAGTGGTTCTAGATGTTGATGAATGTATTTTCTCCAAGTCAATAAGAAACTGAAAGGGTCATTGTGGGCACACGCCCCAAAATCTTCAATTTCGTTTTAAAAATCGGGCGTGCCCTTTTTGGAAAAAGCGCGATGAAACACTTCGATTCAGAGTCGCCACTTGGGTTTTAGCGGTGAAATACCCAAGGAACTGAACTTGAAACGTTTTGCTACGTTGTTTGATTTCAAAAAAAAAGAAAGGCGTAGACTGGTCCGTCGTTACCTTTGATATCTGAGGTTCGGGAGCCAGGTTACTAGAGGGGAAGGGTTTTATGGCATCCCTCTCGCCCAATCCGGAGATCGGTCTCTACTCTGGCATTTTGTAAAATATTTGCATTTTTCTCTCATTAATCATTTTCTTTAGCCAATTAGGGTGGAGGAGCAGTTAAAGGGGATTAAGACTGTAACAAGTTGCATTCATGTGACAATGTATGACGTATGATCGATCTAAACAAATGTAATAGATTGAGAACAAGCAACTGTGAGAGTTTTAAACAAACTGGAATACGCTGTTCCAGAATGAGGCACGCAAGAGGAAGCTGTATGCACTGGCCAGGGCACTACATACAGAGACGACTTGCGTGCGCCACCGGTATATTGGCGTGCGCCGGTAAATCTAAACTCACAGCTCCTATTTCTCAACCCTCTGGGCTCTAGAAGGACCAGTACACACCCAGGACAAACCACGCAGTTAATATAGCAGAATAAACGCAATAACAGCCAACGACAGTGGATCCAAAGAAATAAGGTAAATGATGCACCCCATAAACAGTGTGGGAAATAAATAGAGGCCAGATCTAGCTAACATGCAAGGGCCAATCACAGGACTCGCTTGAAATTGTCGTACGCCGGTCAAGGAAACCCATACGCCAGTTACACTGCTTGGTCAATGCTTGGCTTTGCATGGTCTAGGCTCTGGAACATGACCAGAAAGATCCCAAAGGCCATTCAAAACAGAAATAACAGATAAGCAACTACACAGTTCAAAGATACAGAAAGCAAATAAACTGGTTCTTAGCATGCATAAAGGTGATAAGATAAAATAAAACAAGAACAGGATGATCTGTGGTCCCCACGCCAGTGGTGCACGTGCAGCCATAACTGGCGCATGACTTGTAATTACTGGTGCGCGCCACTTATCATCACACACGATCATTGAACCTTTGCCAGCTTTGAGGCCAAGACTGGTATTGATTACCAGCCTTGACCCTGCTAGCACCCCTTAGGGGTCAGAACAGGACACAGAACAAAAGGTGGTATACCTTTTTATTGGCCTTTGATGGAAGATTTGAGCTTTGAACTTGTAGTTTGAAGGACGGATGATGGGTATGTGGGTGTGACGAGTGTATGGAAGAGGGTTGGCTTTCTCTTTCAATTGATGGGAGAAGAAAGAATGCAAGAAAAAGGGGAGAGAGGGCTTGAATGCTCTTTTAAGGGTCTTAACCTTGTGAACCCCTTGCATATAAATGCAAGGGGGGTATTTATAGGCCAGGAGTGGACTGAGGAGAGGGCTGATCAGTTGGGTTAAGGGCTGGTTAGGTTAGGAAGAGAGCCTCCCATGCATTAAATGCATGGGACTAGGTGATGGCGGATGTAGGAGAGAGAGGGGAACGTCTCTGCAGAGTATAATCATCAGGGGAACTACAGCCTACGTCAGGGTGGCCACAAAAGTCTCGAGCACGTGGTTGAATAGTGATATTTGACTGGGTTTGACTGGCGTACGCCGAAGATTTACTTGCGTGCGCCAGTGAGAACTGTGTCAACGATAGATGACTGACACGTGGCAGTTGACCCGCGCACGCCAGCACGGTACTGGCGTAAGCGAGTATGGTTTTGCTGAGGCCATTTGGTTCTGGCTTAAAGGGTCTGGGCCAGGCTTGACAAAGGTTTGAACGAGGTTCAGGATGCTCAAAACTCAAACACACCACTAGCCTCGGGGTGTTCTTGACCACAATCATCATTGGGGAATCAAAAAGATCGTAAATAAGCTGGTCTGGACAGTCCAAAATAGGGTGTCTATAGTCATACCTACTCGAGATGACTGACAATACTAGTTCCTTTTGCCTCAATGGACTCCAGTTTCAAACAGAGTGTTCTGGATTGTGTGTAACTGAGGAACAATGTCACTCATGTTCAGTCGATGGTCGGCAATTCTTCCGAACAAGTGATTCCAACTTTAAGTAGTGAAATCAAGCAATCCCAAATTTTGTGACTTCTATGAGAGCTTTGACTCTGATTGTTGTCAATACTTGAACTTGCCTCCCCCATTTCTCTTTGTTGAAACAATGTTGCATCAACAATTTCTGCTATTTTTTCAGGAAGAGACATCTTAACAAAGTTGTGGAGAGTGAGACTATCACTGAACATGCCATTGGTTGGTCTCTTCCCGATAAACATCTCCAATAAAAGGATGCCATAACTATACACATCACCACATGTTGACAACTCATTTGCCAATCCATACTCTTCAATTCAGGCACCACATATATAATAAGAAAGATGACGAAGATTACAGACTTGGTACTCTTTTTTAGAATAAAATGAGGCTACTTTTTAAATGCATGGTAACAAGTCACTATTCTAAGAGTACTTATGTAGAGAACCGTGTCTAAGTTTAGTTCTTGAATATTTCTTTAATGTGAAAAGTGTGTATTTTAAATATTTTGAATTTTATGAGCCAAAAAAAAAATATTATTTTTGAATATATTTGTGCAGGTGCATGTGTCGGCATTTTCTTGACTGTGTTTGAATTCATTGGTCCTTTGATTGAGTGTGTTGGGAGACTCCTATGTGTTGTGTAATTAATATTAGAAATTTTTAGAGCTAATTATTTGTTTAAGTGTTAGTTGAGGGGCTCTAGTGCAAAAAGTTATAGCATGCAAGTATTATGTGATACTTTAGGAACTTGAGGGGGGAAGGGTGTAATTTTTACACCTTAAGTTCATTTGGCCAGAGAACATCTCGTGTTCTCAGTTTTTCTTTTTTCCTTTCTTCATTCCCAGAGCCGTGCTCTCTCTCCCTCTCTCTCTCTCTCTCTCTCTCTCTCTCTCTCTCTCTCTCTCTCTCAAACACACCCACACACAATAATATCATCTTGCACCTTCTTTTGCTTGGGCATTTTGTATCTACATCAAAAACTTGGAGAGATCTAGGGATTTAAGTTTGCGGGCTTTCCTCCATCACCATCTCACTCACCTCTCTTGTGTGCTATCATTTGAGGTAGGGTTTTCCTACCAGATATCTTAAAAATGCAAGTATTGTGTTAATTTGAGGATTGATTATTTTCATGTATTTAAGTAGTAATTGATTTATGGAAGAAAAGCCCAAATTTGAGTGGTGGTGTAAATTTCATATTTTTAGTTGTATATTGAAATTAATGGATTTAGTGTTTGATTGGGTGTGGAGAAAATATTATGCCTAGGAAATTTGTGATGTCTAAATATTGGCTTATGTTTATTTGGATTGATAATGGATATACTAGTTTAGGGTACTTGGATTAATTGTTTGCATTTGGTGAAGAGCACATTAATTTTTTTGTATTTGGTATGGATTACCTCTTGTTGACATAATTGATGAATTTTTTGAGGGTGGAGTTGAAAAAGTATAGACATTTGTATATCTATGTTTAGTGCTTCGTGGATTTGAAAGTAAAGATTAAGATTTGTGTTGATACAAGTTGTATTTACTTATTGGAATTGATTTGAGATTGATACTTGTCATTTGGGCTAGTGAGCCATGTATTGGCGATTGACTTGGCCATTTTATGCTCGTTGTGTAGCCGGAAGCATATGAATAATGAGTTATCCGTCGGTGTATAGTCCGTAAACCCTCGCGCGCGAGGTAAGGTGCCCCATAGGCCTTTGGGTTAGTAGCCCATAAATTTGGATGATTAGGGACCTGATCAGTCGCCTAGGATTGGTACACAACTGTGATAACTTGGACCTTGTTTTATGTGCTCTTACTTTCTTGAACTTAGTTTAATGTGTTGACTTATTTTTTTGTTTGAAGAATTTTGGTTTCATCCTTTCGAGCTTATTATTTTCATTAAGAGTTGTGTCTAGCTATCATGAGTATTCATATTTTCAAGCATGTCACTTGCATCTTTTAGTTTCTAGTAGATTATGTGTGGGCGGTCGTGCTCACCCCTACCTTACAGGTTCGAAAGGCAAGGATATGCTTTGATGGATATGGTGATGGAGATATCTTTTGTGCTTTGGCGAGTCGATCTGCAAGATATTTTGTTGGGTCTTGAAAGCTATCTTTGGACTATATGTATATGTTTTTGACTTTGAGAATGTAATGATAAATGTTAAATTCCCCTCTAGGAAAACTTGTACCTCCTTTTGTAATTGGCGTTGTATGGTTTAAGTGGTGTTTTGGGTACCTTGGTGGCTAATCAAAAAAAATTGAAATGTTTGGAAGTGGATAGCTTGTCTTGCTTCTTTTACTTTGGTTAAGACTTATAATTCATTGCATGATGGAGTGAAAAGAAAGTTATTTTTAGTTATTGGACAAAATTATTTATTTATTGAGGTAAAAATCATGTTGCCGAATTATTATAAAGCGGGGCGTGACAACTTATAGATTGTGTGACCCTTAAACAAGGTAGAGTTCCATGTTAGAGGCATATATTTGAATGTGAGGTAAGATAATATTCCATGATCACATGATAGATCTAAGCTTTGATCAGATGTGAGCGATTATTAATGCGTTTCTTATTTTTTCTCTTTTTCTTTTTTCCTTGCCATGGTAAAAGTAGTTGGTTTGTGGCTTTTGTCATGAGAAAAACATTACAGACTTAACACAAGATTGATTCACAGCGACATTTTGAAAACCATCTAATTGATGGTCTTAAGAAGTCAAAGCTTGGCAGTGTATCTAAATTCTATTTACTATTGACAGATTAACTATAACTTTCTCACAAAAATTTTTAGAAAGTTTGTTGGTTTATTGATTAATCAATATATTTTAAAATTTTAAAACTCTATACGTTGCAATATTTGTCTTCAAAGGAAAGATACGAATGAAAGAACAAGTAGCTAGATTGTGTTTCCCGTTCCAAAGTTTCAACTAGTGGCCATTTCATTTACATTTAAGTAGGAATAACAGCATAAACCAACTCCCACATAGCCCGCTCCTATTAACACAGGAATGGAAAGTGGAACAAAAGGTATAATCTACGTATATTGACATGTTCCATAGAAAAGCTTTTTATTAGAAATTATTTTCAATTCACCAGATCTTGTCTTTTTTAAAAAGGTTAATAAAAAATGAAGTTCACTAAGTTAAACTAGCTAAAGTTGAATTTTCTAATTTAATATTCTTTAATGTACAAACATCCTGGGCTTGTACTAGTACTACATAGCTTCTTGGCTGCATAACTAGCTAGATTCTCATTTGGGTATTGGTACTACTATTACTAGTGAGAGATTACAATAAATGACTACATATAGAACAACAAATTGCCTCTCTCTTTACCCCTATGGATGCAATCAAAGGAGACAAGAAACAATAAGAAAATGGGACATATTTACTTTCACTTACGGCGCCAGCTAGAAAACTAAGGTTTTAGACACTTCTACATTCTCACAATGATTCAAGAAAGACCTCTATGGGGCACCTATTTGTCACATAAACTAGGTTAAACTCAAGTCAATAAGAATCACAGAAAAGAACACAAAAAAATGTCTACATAACAGAAGGTGACAAGGAAAATGAGAAATTATACTAGAGTCTAGGAGGATCATTTACCTGGAGCCACATAACCAACAGACCCCCTTATGCCAATTGAACTTGACTGATTTGTAGTCGAGCTATATGTAGCTTCTTGAAGGAATCTAGCTAACCCAAAATCACCTACATGTCCAATCATTTCCTCATCTAGAAGTATGTTGCTCAGCTTTAAGTCACAATGAAGTATTGGGTTGGAGGAATGATGGTGAAGATAATCAATTGCGGATGCCACATCAATTGCAATATTTAACATTTGTAGGATGTTTAAATGCCTTGATTCCCTTTGGGCATCTTCTTCGATTTCATTTGGATGCAGCCAGTGTTCTCGGCGGCCGCCTAGGCGCTTGGAGGTGCCTTGCCGCCACGCCAATACCCCTTGGCGTTTGATTTGGCGCCCAGGGAGGTTTGGCGGCCACCTAGGCGGTCTCGGCGGTTTTGGCGGCAGCGGCGGCGTCTTTGGAGGCCTTTGACGGCCTAAAATGTATAATATTAAACTAATGGAGATAAAGTTTTGGAAGGGTATGGAGGAGAAGAGTTAGAGGAAGGAGATGAACTTTGAACTTGGCATTAGGGATCTCCGATCTCGTTTATTTCTACTTATTGTCTTATTCAACTTATTTGCTAGTTGCTACTACTTAATTTCATTTGGGTTTGTACATTAAACTTTGCATTATGGTTATGAAGAACTTTGAACTTGCATTATGGATACATAGAATATAGTTTGATTGGATAATGGTTGGTTAAAAAAAAAAAAAAACGCTGAATTGCTTGGCGCCGCCTAGGCGGCTTGGCGCTTGGAGGTGGGTCTCCGCCCTATTAGCGCCAAGCACCATTTAGAACATTGGATGCAGCCATTCCTCTAGGCTCCCATTGACCATGAACTCAAACACAAGAGCTTTAAAATCGTTGCCTTGATAATCGACACTTGAACATGCTGTGATTACCTTTAGAAGATTTCGATGTTTGATGCTCTTCAAGGCCTTACACTCAGCAAGGAAACTCTTGGAAGCACCGTGGAATTGAAGGTTTAGTACTTTAACTGCAACAACTTTCTGACCCTCTTCAAGAATACCTTTATATACTGAACCAAAACTACCCATACCAATCAAATTGGTTGGAGAAAAGCCATCAGTCGCTTTAAGTAGACTTTGGTAGGACAATTGGGGAAATGAGTTTCCTAAGATTTTGACTGACGGTATATTTATTGTCCTTTTAAACAAACACAAATAAAGTAAACACAAGAACAGAAGCAGGCCTAGAAGCCCCGAGGGTATAAAAGTACTTAATTTCATGGTAAGAGTAAATCCTTTATTTCCGGACCCTTCGGAGTTGCACGGTTGCAACTGCAATTCAGGTATTCCCCCACAAAGTTTCTTGTTTCCTTCAACAGAAAAGGCTGATGCATTTTGAAATACACCTCTTTCTAGTATGGGACCCTCAAAATCATTGAATGATAGGTTTAGTTTCCTTAGAAAGACAAAGTCATCCAAGTAGTCTGGAATTTTTCTTGAGAGGTTGTTGTGCGAAAGATCTAATTCCTCCATACCTCTCAAAGTAGCTAAAGATGAAGGAATGGTGCCCCACAATTTGTTCCCTTTCATGTTTAGTGATGTAAACTTTACACAACTACCAAGAGAACTTGGAATATTACCGTCCAACATATTTTGAGAAACATCTAGTTCTTCTAGATTTTGGAGAAGTCCAATTTCCAACGGAAGGGAACCACTCAATTTATTATAGGCAAGGTTTAGGTCCAACAACGATGAGAGATTGCCAACTTCTTTGGGTATTATACCACTAAGATAGTTATGATCAAGATACAGCAACAATAAAAAATGGCATTTACCCATATGTGAAGGGATGTTCCCACGAGAATTATTTCCAGATACGTTGAGATAAAGTAACGAAGTTAAGTTCGCAAAAGTTGTCGGGATCTCCCCGTGGAATTTATTTCCATCAAGGTTCAAAATTTGCAGCCTTTAAAGCTTCCCGATATCAGAAGGAATGTTACCACTTAAATGGTTGATGGACATGGAAAGAAAATGCAAATTGATTAGATTCCCTATGCCAGATGGGATGCTCCCTACTATTTTGTTCTCAGCGAAGCTCAAAAACTCAAATTTAGTGGAAAAATTGCTGATTGATTCAGGCAACACACCTCCAAAGTTGTTGGTGGCTAGACCCACGACGGACAATCTATTGGCATTGGTCAAAGTGTCAAGAAAGCTCAAGTCATCCAATTCCCCTGTTCCTAGAAGATTAACTTCAAGCACTATGCTCGTAAGATCAGGCAGATTTTCCAAAGAAGGGACTTTTCCTATAAATTTGTTTCGCCCCAAGAACAGGTAAGCTAGTTTGGTGGCATTGGATATTGTGATAGGAATGGAACCAGTAAACAAGTTACTAGCAAGAGTTAGGACTTGGAGATTAGGAAGAGTGATTCCTAGGTCTAAGGGAAGGCTGCCTTCAATTTGGTTTTCTGAATTTCGATAGAAGAGAGATTATAGATTGAGAAAGGAATGGTACCAACCAAATTGTTCAACCCTAATTGAAGAGCTTTCAATTTTTTCCACCCACCAAGAGTATCGGGCACATTATTGCCAATCTTATTGTTAGTTGCAAAAATAATTGTTAGAGAAGATAGATTCCCAGAGAACCGATCTTACTAGATTGTTTTTCGCAATATACAGCCCCTCGAGCTTACTCAGAGAACCGATCTCTGCAGGAATATTCCCTGTCAGCCTATTACCAGAAAATTCAAGGCCAAGAAGGTTACAGCAACTACATAGATTTGTGGGAATTTCACCAGTAACGGTATTGTTCACCAATGTATTCTTTGTAGTCTTCGCAAGTGGCTGAGTTCTGGGGGGATTTCACCACTCAAGCTGTTGTTGCGAAGCCATAGATTCCTGAGAAAGCATAGATTTCCGATGTGGGGCGAAACAAACCCCGATAGTTTCTTATGATCAATCCTCAACCCGGTGACCCTTTGGTGTCGGCGGCCACATTTTACACCAACCCATTGACAAAAGTGGATGGATTCATTCCACGAGTTCAGAGATCCAAAGGGATCACTGGTTATGGCTGCTTTGAATGCAAGCAAGGCTAGACGGTCAGTCTTGTTCCCGCCTTGCATAAAGCCAGCTACAAAAGAAAAGCCAGATTGCAAGCACAACAGAGAAACAACGTGCATGAAAAGGAAGAATAGCTTTAACATTGCCATGCCAACGCGGTGATTGGAAATGTTAATGCTTCGTGCGCTGCTTGCTGATAACCAAGCTTTAATAGAGAGTGTTAGTGCTCTAGTCAAGCAACTTTCTCCACCTTGGTACTGTCACGGGGCTGAATTTCGCCTACAGATTCTGCCCGTGATGGCCCCAAGTTCCCAGCAAGACTTGGTCTCAGCCAACCCAGTGAAACACACACACACGAGTTTAAATGAAGTCTAGCACGCACACCGTTTACAGGAACCCGTCCCAACCTTTTATTGCACCAACAATACAAGGAAAACACTTAGAGTACTAGACAGAACATCCCTCTGCCTTAGACTCGAAAATGCAGTGCCTTTATAAGGCTACAATCAATAAAACGTGGCCACTAAGTAAAATGGGATCATGGGATGGCCCCATGATCTGCAGTTGACACCCCCAACTGCCCTAGGGTTGCGCTGGCACAGCCACAAGCTGCCAACACATAGGAAAATAAAGCTGCCTGGCAATAACTGCTAATAACTGCCCGATTCTGCTGGGGACACCTGTCCCTGCTTGCCAGCAACATGTGCAGAATGCAGTAACCGTCAATAACTGTTTTGCCTGATCCCAATCAAGGCTGCCTGGCCAATTTCGTGATCCAACCCAGCTCCAAATACTTAGCCGTTTTCTGATTGCGTTGTCCCACAAGCTAGCTTCCCGTTTAGCATCCATGCGCCAATAATCATCGGGCTATCACTTGCATCCCAGCTGCCACTTGCCTAATGGACCAGTGCCGACACCAACCGACACCATCGGGTCACCTTGAAAAGACATGCCTGCCTCATGCCTTAGTTTCCACCGGTTGGCTAGGGTGCAAGGTGCCACCGCTAGCCAAGCTTAGCAAGCCTTGGAAATCAAGGTGCTAACAGTAGACTTGTTTAGCGGTTTAATCAATTGTCCCAAATACGTTTTCAGACCGTATATTATTAGATAATTTGCTTACATTATCTTTCCAGGTTGGAGTTTGTGGAAACAGCCTCTCTGCTCGCAGGGGTAAGGCTGCGTACATCCACCCTTCTCCAGACCCCGCAATGGCGGGAGCCTCGTGCACTAGGTTTGACTTTTTTTTTGTGTAGTCAGATTATAGGTTTCCACTTATTTTCTACCGAAAGCTATACATACTGAAATTCGGTGTTAGATATTTATGATTATTTTTACCCCACAGTTTGCAAGCCCAACAATGGATTTCACAGCCTCGATGGCAAGCCATTTCTGATTGTTTCTGTTAGTCAATCGTGTGGTCTTTATTCTCATCAATGACATTATCGAATAGCGATTTTAGCCCTCTTCATACGCGAAAGTGCTGACTTTGAGAGGTCGAGAGGCCCGAATCATTGCGATCAAACTGATATTTTGTGTGCATATGTCTGCGGAGCTTACAAGATGAACGGTTCAGATTACAACAATGAACACACGGTGGGGCCAAAGTCATTTCCAGTGACGTGCACTACACTTTCTGTTTATTTCAAAAAGAGAAATGTCAAAAATGTATACCGTAAAAATTTACTATTGTTTATGGGCTCTTTCAATAGTCCTTCAGAAAGAGCCCATTCCAATGGCTCTCCCCATTCTCCAATTGGATATAGAAAACTTGAATTGCCTGCAGGTTTGCTCTTAAACGTACATCACAGGAAGAAAAAAAAAGGTATGGCAAGAGGACTCCATAAGTCAAGTCTTTGTCTTGCTGGTCTAAAGCAAAAATGGAAAAGTAATTAATATTGGTAGTTGCTTTTACTTTTGGAAAGGGATTAAATATGAAAAGCAAGTTTGCGTGAACGCGTTTATTAGGGATCACGGCCTCACGTCTATTCAGTCATTATTGTCGGACAAACGTACTGGGTAGTTCAAGCATGGTAGGCATCTAACACAACTCTCTTTGTGAAAAACGCTGGCTTGCATGCAACAGTTCAAGCGGCGATGGAACAACTCCGGAACATCCAATTTTTCTTGTAGTGAATTATACATTGTAGACTCAATGAAGAAGTCTACGAATTGATGACACTTATTTGCCCATTTACTTGTGTCTTCCAGTAGACATTGTTTCTTTGTGATCTGTAGAATATACATCATTTGTTTACCACTCCACTTGCGAGTCAGAGTTAGAGTCGGGAGAGTGTTAGTACTTGTCCCATATTGATTAGTTAGCACCTCTCCAAAATTAATACATGAGCATAGGTGACCTCCCTACGTATCACAATTTTCCCCAGCCCTCCGACCAACCCCAAACCGTTTCCCATTGTAACCACCCATTTGAAATTTACTTGTTGGAAGTTAGACTTATTCCCTTATCCGGTGGCTGCATTTGAATCATGGATTTTGGCGAATTGTTCACGAAGAAAACAAGAGTAACAGGATCCATTTGAATTTACTTGTAGGAAGTTCCACTTCTTCCCTAATCTAGTACTCATAGCTGAGTTTATATCATGGATTTGGGCAGTTCATGAGTGAAAGGAGAGTAGCCGAACCTATTTGAATTTTCTTATAGGAAGTTTGATTTCTTCCCTAATCGAGCGGCTGCGTTTGAACCATGCATTTGGGGGAGTTGTTCGCTTAGGAAAAGGAGAGTAACTGGACACTTCAATCGCACAAAGAGCTTGATTAAGTGTTCATTCTCGTTTACAAGAGACAATCTGCTGCAACAATAGTCAGGAAAACTCAAAACCACTCTACTTTGTACATTGATCTTCTCCGTTTAAGCTGACGCAGAGGCAGAGAACCTTGTGAATGGAAAGGAAACGCATATACGTGGTAGGCACATTTTGGCATATCAAGAGTGTGTCCGAACTTGTCCCTGTCCCAATCATTTCAAAAAAAGATACATTTTTCTAAGCATATTCTGTTTGAAACATAGCGTATATATATTGAGAAATCCAAAAGTACCTAATGAGGGGATAACATGGCACAAAAATGCAAATGAAATTCCTCTCTAGCCCTAGCCGGCTAATGTCAGGCAGAAATCCTTCTAAATGAAAAGCAAATCCAATATGTATTAATTCTTAACCGCCATCTTCAATAATGTGAAATCACTGACCACACATGCAGAAGATCCAAATCAATATAGTTGAAGGAGAAGGAGAGAGAGCAACATGACACCATGAGTCAAGTACATATAGGACCGACATGTCATTTGATTGAAGCTAGAACAATGTGCAGCATATAATATTCTCTGTGACAAATAGCTAAAGCAGGGGTGTTCGGGATTCATCATTGATTCTTGACTTGCAACTATCAGAACTAGAACTAGAATTCTGAGGAATCCTTTTAACTTTGTCTGTCCTCTTATAAAATTGTTTCCTCCGTGTGCAAATTCTGACTTCAGATCGATATAGTCGTGAAACATTTCAAATATGACTACTGTAGTTTACAAGAAAGAGAACCAGATAAATACAAGGAAAAAGCCCTAAAACTATAATGACTAAATTACCCTTAATCTAAAATAATATTACAAAAGGAACCCAAACAACATTAGTAAACTTAGGTTCGTAACATGCACTAGTTGCGTCAAATGCATGCTTCTTACAAACAGGTAATGTGAAAAGAACCAGTATTTAAATTAGAAAATAAAATCATAAACCAAGTTCGGTGGTTGAATCTATTATAAAACTCAGATGTATAGATTGTCAAATTGCCTCAACCACCATGTCCAAAATCCCTTCAAAGATGTGGAGGAGGAGAACAAAAGAAAATGAACTCCAGGTAACATGTCAAAATTCATGATTGGAAATTGTTTTTTAGTAACTAACAATGCTGACTTTCGCTGAAAAAAAGAAAAAGATGATTAGAAATTAGTGTGTTAGATACTTCATCCCAGTTTCACTGTCTGCCTCTTCAGAAGACTTTGCTGCGCTGGATGGGGCTTGAGCAGGTGGTGGGCAGACAACATTCTTGACAATGGAAAAATGGAAGTCAAAGTCTGCTTTCAGCTTAGAGCAGCTGGCTCCTATCCATGTCATAGCTGCACTAATATCCACGTTGTCTTGGCTATCCCTCTCATGTTCTTCAATAGCAGGTCGAATGTCATCATATGAGGAGTTGAGCTTGGATGCAGCCAGGAATTTTATTTCCTATACAGAACAATCAAAGATGCTGATAATATATAAATTTATTTGGTTAAAAGCGTGTAGAAAATACAGCCCAAAAGATAGTCTCACTGGTGGTCATAATACTGACTAGAATATATTAATTCAACTAATGCACAAAATTAAGATGACGCATACGGCAAGATTAATCAGTTAATAACATCCTTTAAATCCAAAGTTAGTTCCCATGTGTCTCAACTGCTGGTAATCCCTGCTGACCTCGAAATACATTATCATTTCGCCAGATCCATCATTCGTTCCACGGTTCGGCAACCGCATATTAGATCCTAATAGAGAACACAAGGTGGACAATCATACACCAGTACCCCATCTGTTAGTCCAGATTGAACATTGGATTGGACTACGAATCCAAGAGGACCACATATCCTGTGTCTCCTTGGAATTTTTCCAGTCACAATTACAGATGCATTGCAAAACTTGGGACACACAATCCATGTGAAATGTAGTATTACCTTACAGGACTGATATCCTCCTCTTAGTCCAGTCGAATAAACATGACCCAGAAGTTCTGTGCTCAGAGGGAATGGAAGAAACCATACAGGATGCTATGCAATTTTCTGTTCGTTCTTTTTTTCTCCCTCCTAAATTCTATCTGAAGCGTACAAAATTGAAAGCCTTGTATGACAAGGCATCATTATGCGATAGGGCTATCCAAAGACTCTTAACTGAAAATATTTGAACTGATATGTTTATATAAGTTATTTCATAGGGTAAGTAGACCGACCAAGATTCCGGTAAAGCATTCTGTGCAATGCTACCAAATCAAAGATCAAAAGAGGCATCTGAAACAAAAATAGTTTTCCCCCAATGAGAATAGCAATGCTAGTGCTAGAATTTCTTCCCTACCCTAGCAACAAAGGCTACAGCTCACTCAAACAAATCTTTAGTTTTAAAGACAAAAGCCAAAGGAATGTAGAAAAGTCAAAAGCTAAAATAATGCCTAACTTCCTATAAATCTAAATTGGGCAAACATAGCCTTACAAGTTACCACTCAAAAGACAGTCCGCATGTATTATTTCGGGTGCGGAAGTTATGCAACCTCTACTTGACAATCCTATATTTAACAAGCACCCTTCACAAAATCATAACGAGGAAGTACATGTACATCACATCTTGAACACATTAACAGAATTGAATGAACCCGACAAGTGATCCTGATTCCTGAGACATTGCACTAACAAAAGCTAATGAACCTAAAAGCCAAGAAAGTACAGTTTACGTACATGCCCATCACTTGAAGAGTAAGTAAAGCTTGTACCTCACATTTCATGATTTCCTCTTGTACTTTCTTTGATGTAAATAATTGTGCAACATGTTTTCCATCGAGTTGCTTTCCACTTTTATGTATGGACTTTTTGTTGGCGAAGTGTGACATTTTCTTTGGAACAGCGCCTGACCCAATTTGATAATTCCGACAAGCACTACTACTTTGAATTCGAGATATCAACACATTTCTTGGAGGAAAGGTTTGTCGAGTATCTTGGAAATATAATTTGTTCTCTTCACTCACTTCAGTTTTGACAATGTTATTTGCCACCCCTGCGGAAAATGAATGAAGTGGCTCAACAACTGCAACATGGGACCCCAATTGAGGTTCAGATCCTGCACTACCACCAATTACCACAGGGGAATCATTCTTCCCTCTGGCTAGGAACTCATGTCTAAAGGAACTTTTATCTTTTGGGACCATTAGTGAAGGCTCATCCTCTGCAGAATCATAAAGTGGTATTTCCTCGACAGTATATCTGCATCAAAACAGGTAGGATGAGATCAAAGAGGTAGTGCAAAACCAAAACCAAAACCAAAACCAAAAACAAATACAATCGAGAAGAATGTTGGAATCACACCATATCCAGCTTGATAGTTGACCCGGATTCCTAGGGATTTGATTGATATGCAATCCCATAATATTAGTACTTTGATTTTATTTTCTTTCCTTTTATGTTTCATTCTCTTGGGTATATATACCCCTCTTGTAAATACATTAATCAAGATTTCAATATATAATTCTTCGCTTTTTCTAGTTGGTATCAAAGCCGACCTCTCTCTTTCTCTATCTCTTCAACCACTAGCCCTAGCCACCACTCTCCGATCACTCCTTTCTCTCTCTTTCTCTTGCTCTCCACGCTGCTGCCCTAGTTTCTCCACCAGTTGCTCTTCTGACAGCAACCTAGGGTTTCTTCTCTATTTGATTGCTGTGATCCGTTTAGGTCACAGTTGGTCACGTGTGTGACTTGTTGATGTTGTAGAAAGGCCTTGTGTGCCCTTTCTATTCTACTTTTCTTGGGCTATCAGATTAGTGTCTAGCCCGCTTTCTTTATCACCACCAGGTTTATTGTCTGTCTGTTCGTGCTGCCTTCACAATGACTGATGGAAGTAAAATCACTTCTGTTGTGGAGTCATCAGTTGGTATGACTGTAATCAAGCCTGAGTTGTTTCCGCCTATGCCCGGTGGTAAGGTAACAAGTGTGTTATTGAATGGCAGAAATTTTGCTGCTTGGTCTCGATCTTTTCGTCTCTTTGTGTGTGTGTGTGGGGGGGGGGGGGGGGGGGGGGGGGCGCGCGATATGATGCCTGGCTCTTGGGTAAAATGCCTCGTCCTGCTGATGGTGATACCAAAGTAGAACAATGGGATATTGATAATTGGACTATTCTTGGGTGGTTCTTTAGCTCTATGGAACTGTCTATTTTCAACATGTTTATGTATCATGAAACCGCAGACAGCCTTTGGAAAGCTTTGACAAAAATGTATGCTCATTCTCATAACAAAGCTCGTATATTTGAGTTACATCAAGAGATCTCCTGTGCATCTCAAGAGAGTTTGGGTTTGTCTCATAACGAAGCTCGTATATTTGAGTTACATTAGGAGATCTCTTGTGCATCTCAAGAGAGTTTGGGTTTGTTTGTGTCAGAATTCTTTGGATACTTGCAGGTGGGTGGTATGAGTTAGTCCAGTATGATCCAGTTAGTAGTGATTTCGGGGCGATGGCGGATGTCTCCGTTAAAAGGATGGATCGTCTTCACACTTATTTCTTTCTTATGGGTCTCAAGACAGATTTTTAAAACCTTCGTGGTCAGATGCTCAATATTTCACCACTGTCATCTCTTTTGGATACCTTAGCCGTTGTGGATGGTGATGAGTGCAGGCGTCTTATTTCTACTCATACCCTATCACCGGCTGTTGGGGTTGTATCTCATCAGATGGCATTTACCGCTTCTTCGAATTTTTGTCCTACTAGAGGTAAGAAAACTTGCCATCATTGCGGAGATCCAGGACATATTAAAGACACCTGCTGGAAACTTCACATCGAGTTAAAAGCTCAATTCAAGAAAAAAAATTGGACCCCAGCCAAAGTTACAGCCACTGTCGAGGCCTCTAATTCTCATCCTTCAGTTGTTGCCGAACTTCAGGCTCAAGTAGCAATGTTAATGTCTCAGAGGCCCACATCTATTCCGGCTCCTATGCCTTTTGCAACTACTACTGCCACTTTGGCCTCAGGTACTCCCACTGCATTTCATGTTCTAGACTCTAGTGCTAATGACCATATGACGGGTGAGTTATCCTTGTTTCTACTCCTTTGGCTTCCACTCATACATCTGTGTGTTTGGTTGACAGATCAGTTAATACCATAAGTAGTAAGGGGGACGTTAGAATCTCCTCTGATATTACTCTATTGTCAATCTTTTATGTTCCTCAATTAGCTTTCAATCTTTTGTCAGTCAGTCGTCTCGCAAAATCCTTTAATTGTGTTGTCATCTTCTTATCCGATTGTTGTCTTTTGCAGGACCGGAGTTCGAAGAGGATTTTTGGCAAGGGATATGAGCATGATGGACTATACTACTTTGGTGACCCCCTTGATCCTGTGTTACAAGCTACCACCTCTGCCGTGTTTGATTTTCCTATTTTTGTTTCTTCTAAAGACTTATCTTTGTGGCATGCTCGATTGGGGCATGTTAATTTTCAGTATTTATGTTTAACGTTTCCAATTTTTTCCTAGGCTTGTCAACAATTTAAGTTTAAATGTGAAGTATGTGAGCTTTCCAAATATTGTCGTAAGCCTTATATTCCTCGAATGCATCGTGCTACAGCTGTTTTTGATTTAAATCATTATGATGTGTGGAGGTCTTCTCCTGTTACTGCTCCCTTTAGTTATTGATATTAGGTTACATTAATTGATGACTTTTCCAGGTGCACTTGGGTTTATCTTCTAAAGGGTTTATCTTCTAAAGAAAAATTCCCAAGTGTTTGAAAATTTTTGCCAATTCCTCTCCATGATTAAAACTCAGTTCAATATTGTGGTTCGGAGTCTGAGGTCAGATAATGGGGGAAATATGTGACAAGGGACCTTGTTTCTCACTTGAACAAACGTGGTATTCTTCAGCAACTCACTTGTCCCCATGCCCTGGAACAGAATGGTGTTGCTGAACGAAAAAACCGTCATCTTATGGGTGTCACGAGATGCCTTCTCCAAGGCATGTATGTTCCCAAACCCTTCTGGCATATGGCAGTTCTTTCTGCTACTTGATTAATCGTGTTCCTAGTCGGATTTTGGGTGGAAAATCTCTTGTTTCTGTTCTTCAGACCGAAAAACCTCTATTCTCTATCCCTCCTAAGGTGTTTGGTTGTGTTTGCTTTGTTCAGAATAGGAGTCCTTATCGAACAAAGTTGGATAACAATTCCATTAGGTGTGCATTCGTGGGTTATTCCTCTACGTCAAAAGGATATTGGTGTTGTAATCCTTCTCGTAGAAATTTAAATTCTCTCGATGTGACTTTTTGGGAGGATACTTCTTTCTTTGTCAATCATACTTCTGTTAAATTTTCCTCCCCTACGGTTCCTATTGAGGATGTGCCCAATCCTATTCCTATTCTCGATACTGTGAGTCCTGTTCCTATTCTCGATACTGTGGATACTCTTGTTGCAGGTACACCAGAGCTTATGTATAGTCGTTGCCCACCTATCCCTAAGCAAGAATCCCCTTTGAATGAAGGTACCGTGCCTCTTCTCCTATTCTCTCCTCATCTACCCGGCGGTACCCCACTAGGGACCATTGACCCCCTGACCGTTTTTCATTTTTTCCATCTACTAATCACCCAATTGAGCATCATATTTCATATAGTGCACTGTCCGTCCCTTTTCTGGCTTACATTGGGAAGCTTGATTCTATTTTCATTCCTCGGTCTATCAGAGAGGCTATGTTGAGTCGCCATTAGGTGGCTGCTATGTAGGATGAAATGGTTGCCTTACAGAAAAATCCAAAAATCATACTTGGGATTTAGTGGCTCTTCCTAAAGGGGAGAAAACAGTGGGTGCAAATGGGTGTTCACTTTGAAACAGAAAGCTAATGGTTCTGTTGATAGGTATAAAGCTCGGCCAGTTGTTAAAGGGCTTTACTCAAGTTACAGGGAAGGACTTCACTGCCACCTTTGCTCCAGTGGCAAAACTCACTACAGTTCACTTGCTTATCTCCCTTGCCATTTCTTATTCGTGGCCTTTACACCAAATGGATGTTAAGAATGCTTTTCTGAATGGGGATTTGGATGAGGTCATTTATATGGACCCCCCTCCGAGTTTTCGGGCTGAGGGGGAGTATGCTGGCAAAGTGTCATTTACGAAAAATCTCTGTATGGGTTGAAGCAATCTCCTCGGGCCTGGTTTGCTTGGTTCAGTGATGCAGTACTTGCACTGAATTTTTCAAGGTGTCATTCTGACCACACTTGCTTCATCCGAAGGAATTCTCAAGGACAATGTGTGATTCTATCTGTATATGTGGATGATATTATTTTGACAGGGGATGACAAGTCAGGGATTGTACAAGTAAAGAAGAACCGTAGCTCAGTTTTTGATGTTAAGGATTTGGAGACTTGAAATACTTTAATGGGCATAAAAGTTGCTCGCTCTAGGCATGGGATTTCCCTTTCACAACGGAAATATTCTCTTGATCTCCTGAGAGATACTAGGATGACAGGCTGTAGACCTGCATCCACTCCTATGGACCCAAACATAAGATTATCTGCTGAATCTGGTGATCTTTTACCGGAACCGGATACGACAATGTATCAGCGGCTCGTTGGAAGACTCGTCTACCTAACTAACACTAGACCAGATCTGGCTTTTGCAGTGAGTTTGGTTAGCCAGTTTAAGCATTCCCCCCACACTTCTCATCTAGATGTAGTGTATCATATCTTGCCACTAGACCAGATCTGGCTTTTGCAGTGAGTTTGGTTAGCCAGTTTAAGCATTCCCCCCACACTTCTCATCTAGATGTAGTGTATCATATCTTGCAGTACTTTAAGTCATGTCCTGGTCTGTCCTATGATTTGAAAAATTCTCCTAAAATCTCATGTTTCACCGATGCTGACTATGTTGGGTCCATGAGAGATAAGAGGTCCACATCCAGTTTTTGTTCATTCTATGGGAACCATCTTCTCTCTTGGAAGAGTAAAAAACAATCTGCTGTTTTTCTCGATCTTCTGCTAAGGCAGAATACAAGGCAATGGCCCAGGGATCCTATGAAATCTTGTGGCCTCACTCCATTCTTGCAGAATTGAGGCTTCCCCTCTACACTATACTATGATATCAAGTCAGCTATTATGTTAGCCTCTGATTCAGTCCTCCATGAAAGAACAAAGCATATTGAAGTTGATATTCATTTTAATAGAGAAAAAGTGAGATCGGGAATTATTGTTACTAAGTTCGTTCCATCCGCTGAACAGGCTGCTGATGCTCTTACCAAACCAATAGGGCCATCTCTTCTGAAGACCACTCTTCGCAAGCTTGGCATGATCGATATCTTTGGGATTTGATTTATATGCAATCCCATAATATTAGTCCTGATTGATATGCAATCCCATAATATTAGTACTTTGATTTTATTTTCTTTCCTTTTATGTTTCATTCTCTTGGGTATATATACCCCTCTTGTAAATACATTAATCAAGATTTCAATATATAATTCTTCTCTTTTTCTAGTAATCATTGAAGTAGTCTTTTGAAAACCAAGGTACGAAAAGAAAACAGCTGAAATTTATTCTAGACATTTTAATGACAAGGAAAAACTTCAGTCCACCTCAAGAACCGGATCCATGAATATTGGAATTTATGTTTCGTGTTAAGTAGATCCTCCCCAATAGGCATGAGAGGAAGTTTGGAATCAAATATCCATGCCACATATTTTGTTGATATTTAAAAGCTCATGTTTTCCGTTATATTATTGTCCCACAGCCAAAATCTATCCATGCCAATACACATCCTTTTGAAAGAGCACACCACTTGAACAATATTGTAGTAATTTTGTCCAGTTTGATGTACTTGAAGAAGTAATACCATTGAAACAACTGAGTGACCCAAAAGCAAAAGTCACCTATCTGCATAGGTCTAAAGGCTCTAGTCAAGTGATGATTCATATCCAAATTCATGCACTCCAAAAAGTAGGATAAAAGTAAATGATGATAGGATGACAATCAGTGATTGATGTTATGAGCCTCGGCGGCCTCCCACTCATTCAAAATTGGTTTGGAGTTGGATGCTTTAACATGATATCATAACTAGGCTAATTATCACCTCGAAAACTAGCCTATGAGCCTGAGCGGCCTCTCCTCTCATTGCCAATTGGTTTTGAGTTGGATGTTTTAACATGGCATCAGAGCTAGGCTTTCGGAGGCTTTTGGACAAGATTCTCTTGATTAATTACCCCGTTGTTTGTGCCTTAAGCACACCTTGTATTGTTTCGTTGTTCGTTGCGATCACTATGTTTTGGATCCATTGTTTATCTTTGCACATGCAAACAGCAGCCTCTTCACTCATCCCAATTGGTTTTGAGTTGGAGTGCTTTCATTGCTCACTCATCTATCATGGTAGTCATGACGTAGAGAGATTAGTATATTAACTAAAGCCCGTGAAAAATTGTGGAGGCAACAGCATATGATTAATTGGTCAGTATTGCGTATTGAATCCTTGTTGTCCTTCGCCAGTCTAGTGGACTGTCTTCAACTTTTTGCTCTTAAAGAACTCATATAGAGTGACTGGCTGACTGCCATTCATACGGAACTAAAATTAACAGAAACTTTGTGGAAAGACTTTCAATAACACCAGTACAAAGTGCAAGTGAAAAGACTCAAGCTGCTTGTAATCTATAAATGCGCACCCACTTACCTGTCATCCCCCTCTTCCCACACATGATTGTGCTCCTGTTAAAGTAGAACAACATTAAACCAAAATAAAAAAAGAGAACGGGATGACTCCTAATTAAACCAAAATAAATTACCAATAAATAAAGAGGAAGATAATGAAGAAATATAGAGAACAAAATCAACGTTGTAGGAAAGCACCAAGCCTCTTAGAAAAGAACCCAAAAATACACAAAAATACAGCATTAGCAGTTTGCATAAGATTCATTTTCAGATGTCTTTCATGACTCAATTAGACAAGA
Organism: Rhododendron ovatum; assembly: GCA_019656835.1. Classification (NCBI taxonomy): domain Eukaryota; kingdom Viridiplantae; phylum Streptophyta; class Magnoliopsida; order Ericales; family Ericaceae; genus Rhododendron; species Rhododendron ovatum. Next base: position 16,722,116 of record CM033795.1, on the reverse strand, counting down.
ACCCGAAAATACACAAAAATACAGCATTAGCAGTTTGCATAAATTCATTTTCAGTTGTCTTTCATGACTCATTGCATGTCAAATAAGATTTATTAAAACTTCTCACTTTGAACTCACCAGGAAAGCGGGAGACTTTGCGCCTAGAAACTTCGAACACTTTGGTGCTCCACACAGACAACGAACATTAGCACCACCATACCACTCAAAATTATAATCATATGCCAACTCAGTTCCAACAAAAATATCTTGCTTTGCAAATATACCCACCCTTATTTCCCCCAAAATTGTCCACTTTCTCGTCTCGCAATTTGGTTCGCTGCAACACCAAAGCTATATGTCAATCCCAGCTAAGATCACTATTCCAGTGACTATTCCTTGATACTCGTAATATCATTTCAGTGACTTACCATGAGTGGTTTATAAATCTAGCAAGGCTGCCTTTTCTAGTTGCATCAATATACGAATTGGCATTGAGAGAAATTATATATGCATCCTTGAGACCTGCTTCAGACCACAAAAAAATTGTAGAATCAGTTTCCTGTTATCGTAGTACAACCTTCTCTCTCTCATAATTGTATGACACTATGACCTACCCTGAGCTTCATAAGCTTGGGACCTTTGCTGTGCCTCTTCTGATGATATTACTTCACCGCAATATTCAATAACAAATTGTCCAGCCTAATCATTTTGAATAACACAGACAAGCAGCTATTAATTAATTGAAGATTGAGCCCTGCCCAGTTAGAAATGTACAAAATGATTTCAAGCCTTATAAAGTCAGCAAATGAGATCATAGCAAAACCCACTCTCTTATCGGTTTTGAAATAAAATGTTTAAGAAATGGTAAAATTGATAAACATCAGTATTCAGCACACATACCAGAGATAATTTGTTGTGTTTGATTACAAAGACACTTGCCAGCGAAATTATTACAACTAACCTTAAACTAGAAGATAACTGATCTCTTCTAGATTATGTCATATGCAGCTAGAGAGTAATTACCTTGATGCTTTCATCAGCTGTAAGGCCCCACCCACGTCCTTCAGTCTTAAAAAATTTTGTTTTGGCATACTCAGATTTCTGGAACCTCTGTACACAAATAATAATGAAACATGAGGAATTGGAACCTCAGAGGCTCCACAGAAACCATCATACTTCTAAAACTTCTACAATCTTAAATTTACACCCAAAATAAATACATAAATAACAGGCGAAAAGAGCCAATATAACGAGCATATCGAGGCAAAGTTACAAATATAATTCTTGGTAAGTGTAATAGCTGAAAGACTTGCCATACAGCTTGAATGCACATTATTAAAGTAATAAAAAGCATGGGAATTGGGAACTCACCCAAGTGCTAGCCATGGGAAAACCATGGCCAGGGGAGGCGGGGCTCAGGTGTTGGTCTAACATACTATATCCCACATCAGTGAGAGGGAAACTTGAGTAAAACAAGTATTGTAACTCCTGTCTTTAGACTCTTTCCAAGAAATGGATATCCGCAATAGCCGAACATGAGAGCAATACAAACAAAATCTTCCCTAACCCGTATTGTATGTTTAAGCACATCCGAGGCATGTTTAATCTGGATTTTAAATAACATAAGACACCATTGGTCACCTTGGACATATAGTCCAATCCGATGTGCATAACCGGTCAAACAAACAGACCCTTTAAGTACATTAAGTTAAGAACATATCCAACAAGTTCACAGTTTCATGGGTCTTACATAGCCCTAAGCTATGAAGCACCGACACTCCAAAAGGACACCGTATCCACGTATTGGACACGGGGACACGGCTTGGGGACACGGGGGCACGTACTGGACACGCCACATGGCTTGTCCAATAATTTATTATTTTTTGAGTGGGGACACGCGCGGGGACACAGCTGGGGATCAAAATGTAATATTTTTAATTTTTGGGGGGTTAACATGAAATTATTCAAAAAATTGGAGTCAACTGTAATTATGCCTTCGAAAAAAAATTATACAATAAATGAAATTATTCATATACAATGATGGTTCATAAAAAAAAAATTTGAATGATAATATATTTTATTTATTTATTTATACAAGTGGTGTGTCCCCCGCTGTGTCTATATCCCCATTTTTTTAGAATTGCCGTGTCCCGTGTCCGTGTCCGTGTTACATAGGCCCTAAGTATTGGTATCAAAGTAATAGTAGGAGGCCAATTTGAGTAGAGAGAAGCTGCAATTTCATCAGATATGCAAATTGTGTGGGCGAGGAAGTTGTTTCTTCTTCATAATAATAAGAATTTCAGATTGGCTAGGAATTTAGAGAAGTGTAGACAAAGATGACAAGCATATGCTTGTCTATTTTCATCAATTTGACTTTGACTTTGACTTAAACTTTTCTGAGGCCCACTCTCAATTCAGCATGTATAGCACTGCACTACACTCCACTCTATACTCCCAAAGTATCTATCATATCAAGAAATTGGTCAAGGGCAAGATGGCATACCCTCTACTCCCAGCTACCCAAACTAAAAAGGAAATGACTCTTAACCCTAAATATAGGCCTCCCAATCCCATCAACATATCTATTATTCCATTCTCTCCAAATAAGCCACATCAAGCAAAGTGGATCAAAATCCAGAGCTTCCGTCCTCGTCAACCCACTCTAGCCCCAAACCTTTCTTGAATTAGCTCTACTACCGAACAAGGAAAATGCCGAGGCATACTCCACCATACAAGTATCGTAGCCCAAAGTTCCCTCTCAACCAGACAAATACAATAAATAAACAAGAGAACCTCTGATTCTCCATCACTCAAGCACATGGGACACCAATTAACAATAAGCTTTCAACGCCAAATAAGGTTATCTACGCTAAGAATCTTTTCCTTAGCCGTCCACCATGCAAAGAAAGCAGTCTTGTTTGGAGCACGAGTTCACCAAATGGCCTTCTAGGAAAAGCATATGTTAGTACCTCCAACCAAGACTCGGTAAAATGATTTCACATGGAAAGTCCCATTTGCCGTTGGAATCCGCCTCAAAAAATCCTGCCCCGTCCCCAAGCCCGGCATACCATATAAATTGCCCAAAAGGGTCAATAACTCGTCCAACTACCAATCTTGCACCTCCCTACAAAGAAAAATATCCCACATCAGCATGTCCCCATCCATTTTGAGATAATCCGCCACATCGCACCTCTATACCCCACCAACTGAAAAGGAAGGTAACAAGGATATGATTTTATCCTTTAAATTTTGTGAAATCGATAGAAAGACCATATACCAAAATACCATGGCCTGAGGTAAAAGGTTACAAAGGCAATAGCATACCATTGAAACTTTGAATAGGACAAGCCATAACCAACACCTATTCTTGGCATACCAAGTTGTAGTACCTGGCAAGGATCTATACAAGAAAAAAAAAATCATGCATCTCTATCTATAATAAAACAATTCAAGTTTTTGAATTTTACATACTTTCAGCCATTGGATTGATATTCAATGGTCTAGATTAATTTTGGAAGGTTTTAACAGCTGAGATGAGTTTGAGTATGAATCCAACAGTCAAGAAATGTTATGGGTGCTCAGCCTACTGCTCTAACAGGGGATTAGATCTGGAGTGTGAAATCCGCCTTATTCGATTGTGCTGTCTAAATTCTGACCGTTTGACTGCTTGACTGTCAAAATTAAGGGCCGGATCTGATCACCCCTCTCTCTCCAGATACACGTTTGGCGTCCTTACCCCTCCTCCGATGATGACTTCAGTGAATTGCTGTAACTCCACAACCATCGGGCCCATCTCCCTTGTCGTGAAATCCGACTAATCAAATCCTTGCCCAAGATTCTGCCTCCATTACTGCTCTTCTTTGCAATGCAACCATTAGCAATGGTGGTCAGTGGTTGCATAGGCAATTTAGGAAGTGAGTTTCAAAGGTGTGTGCAAAGCGCCTTTAGTAATTAAGCATTTTATGGCTTGTGGTTGTCCATTGATGAAGCAAAGGTCAGAGGTAAAATATAGAATTGTCGTTTACGTATGGATTATTACTAATTCAATTTCTCTTTCCTGCAGGTCATTAACTCATGGGTTTATCAAAAATAAAGGTACACTATTGTTCAATTTTCGAAAAAAAGTTTTTGTTTTAGATTTGTTCTCAGCATGCTCGTCCTTTTTCTCCCCATTAGCTGTGAATTGTTTTTTGCCTTTTGTACTAATCAGAGGAGGTGACATCGACTTGGAGAATGCCCCAAACTTTGGCTGATTTTTTGAACGAATTTTCTCATTTTTGTAGGTTTTCTTACAAATCTTCTTGTTCTTCATTTATCTGTGGAGAGGTTTAAACATTTCTTCATTTATTTTTTGGAGAGGTTTAAAGACTAGTTTATCCTATTGAAATTTATTTGTTCTGTTTCTTTTCCTCCCCTTATGCTATGAAAGGAACAGGGTTTAAGTTGTTTGGCCAACACTACCAGGCACGTACTTTTGCTGTTACTTGCATTTGTTGTTACTGGAAAATTGTGATTTGCCAAAAAGGTCCTTTTGATGGCCAATCATCCTTTTGGTCAGTCATTCGTTTTAGATGAAAAACGCTTTTTTACAAACACACAAACAAGACTGAGACTCTCTAACAAACTTGAGTTTTTTGACCTCGGGATCAACAAGGGAATTTTCAGAGAAACAAATACTTTAGTATATTTATTCTTAATTCAAAAGATAGCTAACTCTAAAGATAACTACTGTAGTAGGACTCCCACTGAAATACTTTAGTATATTTATTCTTCATTCAAAAGATAGCTAACTCTAAAGACATCTACTGTAGTAGGACTCCCACTTTGAATCAAGGACATTCCCATGACTAATGTTCCACATAACACCATAGACATTAAATCAATGTGTTACGGTGGACCATCAATATGTGTGTGAAATGTATCAGTGGACATTGTTTGGAGATCTAGGGATCATCAAAAAGATTTAGGCAACGTGTTGCCAATATTCCAAGTTTCCAACAAAACCAACAATTTTCTTAGATGTACTTCTCTCAATCCGCCCTACTGGAACAACGGAAACAGAATTAAACAAAAAAAAAAAAGGCCCAAAGATGCCCCCTTTACAGAATTTATTATCGTAGACCATTATACACATAAATCAACAATAGTATAGGAAGCTCCAATATCAAATGAGGGACTGACACAGTGTTAGTCTATTGTCATCAAATTACCTGGACTTAAACTTTTCTGAGGCCCATTCTCAGTTTCAGAGTGTATGTTGCAGTTTCATTAACTTACTGGCAGCACTTTAATCTGACACCACATGAGGGTGAGTAGCATAACTTCATACGAAAGTGAGGTGAAATGCTCTAAGACCAGACCAAAGGGAGGTAGGAAGGATTTGATAGAATTGACTTACCAAAATTCCATCATGCCATTATCTTCAGATCCCTTTAATCATTGTAACTTGTTTCAATGATTAATAAAATCATTTTTTGCTGATCAAAAAAAAAAATGGCCATACCCAACACCTATTCCTGAGCATAGCAAGTCACAATGCCTAGCAAGGGTGTATCCATAAAATATCATCCATTATAATACTAAACAACTACTTCCAATACATAAATGTAGGTCAAATGAAGACACATATTCCACAAATGCACAAAGTCAGAGACTGTCTAACGAAGTCGAGTTTTTGATCTTGGGTCAACAAGGGAATTTTCAGAGAAATAAGTATTTAGTATATCCATTCTCACATCAAAAGCTACTAATCTAACGGGACTTCTATGTAAAATCAAGATGTGGAACCTGTGATCCTTTTTTAAATCTTCTTTATTCTGCAATAATAAGTATCTGATAATGATATTTAATCATACAGAAGACAACAAAATAAGCAGTAGTACAGATACTAGCCCATTCACATTCACAAACACATGCGAGATGACCTCATTTTCACCTGATTTTTGCAATAGTCACCACAAGGGCAGTAGCCAGGCGTGCATTCAGTGCTGGTCAGAACATTCAAGCACCTCTCCCCACATGCACTGTCAGGATCATTGGCATCATACTTGCACTCACAAATGGCAATGTCCTCTTCTTTCAACTTTTTGTGTCTAAAACATACAAATTACCATTGGGCATAGTCAGTACCACAAGTACAATAATAATAATAAATGCTCCATTTGGATGATGGCAATATCAAACTCCAGCCTATCATAAACCTCAACCCCCTCCCCCACCCCCCAAAAACAAAAGCTCATCATAAACCAAACTGCCAACTTTCTATGTATAATAGCATAAGCAAACAGCTACCTTATTGCAAGCAAACCATCTCAAGAACCAGGATATGCCAATTAACACACAAAAAATGAGCACAAATGCACAACTATTTCTCCACCTTCAAATCAAAAACTTTTTAAAAGCTTTAAATGGTAGACTCAAATTCTTGAAATGTTTGCGAGTGAATAACCACTTTTTTTAACATCTACAACATAGTTATAAAAGGCACGTGCCCACGATCAAGGCTCACTCTTGGCACCTAGAGGGGGTCAGGAGAGCCAACATGATAGAGGTGAGGCTTAGGCAACCAAGCGCAAGGCGTGCGCCTGGTTAGCCCCTTTCAATTCGCACCTAATCTAAATCTAAAGGGAAAAAATGTAACCCCTCTTAACCTAAAGGCTAAACGATCCTCACACATCAGTACACCATGTCGATTTCCCAGTGAACGACTCAAACCAAATGATCTCTCTCGGTCGGAGGCCGTAACGTAAATAGCTTTCTTGAGTTTGCATACCAGATTCCAAGGAGAAGAGAAGTCATTAAATTTGACATTCTAGTTCTCTACACAAGAATGGTTGACTATTTAGCATTTGGTAAGTGAATTTATCGGTTTTTTACATTAACTTTCTAAACTTCATTGCCTTATTATATTAAGTTTTTGCAATTTTTTCTCTCTTTAAGTGTGCCTCGCGCCTAGACCCAACATACCTTTGCGCCTTAGTGCACCTCTCGCCGTTAATAACTATGATCTTGAACCAGAAAAGAATATGTACCTAGGAAAGACTTAGGAGTATGTGTCTATTCCAATAAAGATCGGCATTATAGATCAGTGCCATACGTTAAAAGCCATTCAAAAATGTTACATTGCAAGAGTCTAGTTTCTAACAATAAGTATTGACGAATGGAGGACATGTCTCTAACTAGCAATCCTTTCTCAAAACAAAAGTACCAAAACTGTATTCTGCAATGAAACAAAACAAAAACATCAACAGGAGGAAAAGAAAACACTTACTTTCGGCCCAAGAAATCATTCTGATTGATATATACGAATGGTAACACTCCTTCTGGTAGTTGAACCTTGAAAAAACATGTAATCTTGTTACTCTTACTCATCTGCTCTAATAAGTCCTAGCAATACTAATAAGACAAATTCATAGAACAATAATGCCACTCTCCATGACAAGAAACATAGCATTTTCTCCAGCGTGTTATTGAAGGCATGGTATGATTTAAAGCCATACACTCTTCTGAAAGATAGAAACTTTCATAATAACCATAAGAATATGAAAAAATAATGGAAGCAATAACCTTGTTAACATTGATAGTGGATTGATTCCCTTTCTCAAGAAGTTTTTTATCTACTACTATTACAAAAAATAAGGTCAGCATGAGTTTGACATCTTTGACACTTCTTAAAGACATCGAGACAATCTTCATCCAAGGCAGGCCAGTAGTCACCTTGCTGCAGGATTTTCTTAGAGATATGTGCATCTCATGTATTGTGCTCTGCATCTCTCACTTCTATTTTCTCATGATCTCAAATGGTTGTCTTAGTTTCTTTTAGTTTTGGCTCTTTTTAGTTTAAAGATAGAAGTAAAGTTGCTCTTAATCTCTCTTTAAGTGCCGTGAGCAATTAGAACTAGTTCGCAATCTTAAATCAACAAAAACATACATGCAAAATACCTCTACGCTGCCATACCAAATGTGACTATCTACGATTCAATTCTGATGCATGATCATGGCATACGTGGTTATACAAGGATGGCATCAATAGTTCACTCAAGGAGCGATCCAGGAAAGAAAGTAATGAGCCACATAGGCATCTCCGAGTCGGATGGGTAGAACCAAAAAACAGATATATGATTATTACATAAGATTATCCCACCTTTAAATAGCACACACTAAGGGAAAAGATTCACTTCTTGCTATTTTTCACATTAGAAGTTCATTTTTGTTGTGTGCATGAATCTGGAAGCTCATCTTTGTTGTGCTAATTCAGTTTTCATCCTTTACATAGCTGCATAGTCTTTTCATGTCTTGATAGGGTACATTGTTGTATAGTCAAGTTTTGAAATATAAGTATGTTAACAAACAACACCAACACTATAAACTACCTTTTCAATCATGGATCAAAACAATCTTTTATTTCTTTATTGCTCCAAAATAAAGTTCTTCAACCAATAAACAACTTGAACATTGAAGGAAAGAAAATCATCATCGGGTAGAAATTCCTACATTACTTTGTTTTGTTTCATTACCAATGTGACACCAGTAACAGCGAATTATATAGTCGTCGCGGAAAAAAAAAGAAATCACTCTTACAAATACACAATCCTACAGTCGCAGTATACATTGACCATGAATACCTGTTCAACACAATCCTACAGTCGCAATATACATTGATCCCTGTTCAACGCAAATTGAAAGCACATATTCTTCGAAATGAGATATATCTGCATTTTAGGATGAGATTGATAGATAAGCATTACAGCGATGGACACATACCTGAACATGGCTTTGATGGGCCTTTCGGCCATTCGATTGATTTCGATTAGGTCTTTCGCTAGATGAAGGTTTGCCAATAAACATTCACTTGTTAAACTTTTCACTTTTTACTTTTACTGCTTTCTTTGTCGATCGGTTAGCAGAAGGGCATTTAGATCCCTCAATTTTTCCATGCATTCTTTGCTTTCCCAAATGAATGTAACCCTAGAAACTAAATAGCTTGGATGCAAAATAAGATTTAGTATTTAAGCTGAATCCGAACGAAGATTTAGGCTTATATGGGGTGTATACCCATTTAGGACTTACTTTCTTGAGCTCAAAAAATGCAAATATGAGAGATTTTTGGCTAAGTCTCCCTATCACTACAGCCCGATATTGTATCCAAGGGCGGACACAAGGGGGGCGCTAGGGGGTGCCCAGGCCTGCACAACTTGAAATGCTGTCATTAATTATATTAGTTTTTTAGGTTAATGTGGAAAAATTCTATAGGATCGCCCCTACAAGTGTCTCGAGGGAAAAAAAAGTTCATAAAGTTCTTATACATGTGTTAAAAAGCCTCCTAAGATTTGAAGCTATCAACCATTTTTCTGGTCATATTGAATTGGGGTTAAGTATATACACATGAATTCATCTCATTCTCAGAACTAGATAGTAGCAAATATATTTGGATTTTTTTTGTTGTACCAATGTAGAAATACATATGATTCGGGCCCCTGCTGAATACAAATCCTGCATCCGCCACTGAATTTGTATCATCTATCTCTAGTATTCTTCATCGCCAAAGAAAAATGGTCTTATTGTTCCCGGCATATATCCTTTATTCGTAAAAGCAAAATAGACTATTGAGTACATAAGATAAATAGAGTCGTATAGAGGCCCCTTCCAAACAGAAAGGGAAGGAAATCAAACCAACAAATACATTGGTTCGCTCGCTTCCCTATATTATTAATCAGCCAATGATCAACATTCCATAAACAAACAATCTAGGATAATAGATTGAGCAATATCTACGATGACTTGTAAAAGAATTAACAAACAAGGGAAAGACAACACACGACGAACCCCCAAAAACTCCTGCACATAACCTTTAGTGCATGACAGAGTATTACACACTGTAATTACAATGTATAAACTTTGGCGCATGAACCACTAAAAAGTTTGTCACTACATAGGATGAATCTGAATCATAGTTGTAAATGATGCAGTTATATGCATGTGACAGACGATGATTTATTCAAGGTAGAGGCAGCAGGGTTGGCTTTAACAAATGATTTATTCCACTCCACAAAATACCACAAAATATATAGTTGACGTAATGAGAATTTCTAAAGTTTACATCTTTGCTTAAAAATAAGAAAGTACCATTGAAAACTCTCACTTCTTTGAGCAAGTGTTGTATCGCCAGTCAGACATAACGCTAAAACACGCTGTCCAGCATCATATACACTGCTGAAAATCTGCAAAATAGGAACCTGAAAATCAGTTGCCATTTCAATATCTGTTATGATTAGATACTGAAATAAACTATAATCAGGCTAATATGTGGCCTTGGACCGAACCAGTTCGGTTATTTCGGTTTCGTTGCTCTTAGGCTCACTCCGATAATTAGAAATAAGGTTAAAAATCAGAAAATAGAATCGTTTTTCACCAGTATCATCTAAAAAAAAAAGAACAGATTCACAATTTATTCATTTGAAAAAAAAAAAACAGAATCTGCAGAAATCACTAACAGAAACAAAATCTCAAATTTCAAAAGAAAAGCCTAAATTCTGAGACCTTAGTGTCGAGAAACCAACTTGTCTTCTTCTTCTCCTCAAGTGCTTATCCACTCCTCCAGGTGAAGGATTGAGAACCGCAGAAGAAAGAGAGGGAGAGTCCTAGGGTTTATAAAAGAGCGATTGGCTTCAGTGCTTGTAGTTGTAGAGTTGTAGTTTGTATTGCGTAGAGACAGGCCAAACGAAAAGGGCAATAAAATGAAACTGCAATAGGGCGACTTCACAATTTATTCATTTTTTGTATTTTTCGTTTTCTTTTTGGAATTTCTGTTTAGGCACGAAGCAACGCGCTTTAACAAACTCAAAAGAAAGGACTATCTATTTTCTTTGTTAGAAGCCGGGCACACGAAAGTTGGATTTTGTCAAAATTTGTGAAAATTCGATCAAACAATACGTGGGAAGCATTTGTGCAAATTTTGACAAAATTTGAACTTGCACATTCATCGCGTGTGCCGAGCCTTTATTATTAGATAAACAATAATTAAATAAATAATTTTTTTTTGGGTTAAAAATCCTTTTCCCTTTTTTTCTTTTTAATCGAGGAATTCCCATTATTTTTCTCAACATCACCCTTGGGGTCACCACGGTCTCACCCAGGTCCTTTCCCCTCAATAATAATCACTTGGGTCACCTCGGGTCTATTTCCCTCAAACGTAGGGTCACCCCGAGTCTATTCCCTCAATAATAATCACTTGGGTCACCTCGGGTCTAATTCCCTCGAGCGTAGGGTCACCCCGAGTCTATTCTCTATAATCAACATACACTCATGACATAAACTTGCCGATAAAACTTCATAACAGGGTCTAATATACTAAAACCATTTAGAGGGCAACACCCACATACCAAAACACGCATATTAAACCAACCCATGGATAAAGCACATAAAGAGGAAAAACTGTTTATTTTTCTCTAAGTATCAAACAACATCAATGTCAATACACTAACAATGCTTATCCCTTATACACCACAAGTTCTCTTTAATCCAACGCCTAGTCATCTAGATCAATCCATCGTATCCCCACATGTCAAATTGGCGAAGTTAATCACTTGCATTAGTCTATATCCAATTAAACAACGTGAATTCAAGGACGACACTTAAACCATTGAAAAGTATACTTCCTTTTCTTCGATCCATAGGTCATACGTCAAAAACAGAGTTCGGGTGACCTTACTATGGCCTTGCGATTATAGCTCAATGTAACAGTGAAACTGGTGCAAAGGCAAAATTTGGGTCAACTTTGGATGCAAATCTGTTATCGCTCGAACATACCCATGATGCATGAGATGTATCATTGGAAAGATCTATGTGTCTAGTTTCTAACAAACCAAACGGTGCGTCATTTCGAGTACTTAGCTAGGAGTTATGGCCATTTTACCAAAGTCCGCCAGTGCTGTCGGATTCTATGCGAGAATAAGTAAAATTGATTGAAAAATCATAACTCTTTCATCTTAAACCCAAAAATATTGAAACTAACGCCAAAAGTTGCACGACTACAATCCCTACACTCAGTAAAAATTCCAGGTTTAGGAACAAGAGGAAATTAACCCAACCATCCAGAGAAAAACATGTTCGCAACCATTTTTGCACTAGTTAACCAACCCTATTTTAGAAATTCACCAAAGGTTGTATACTTAACCGAATCACTTTATTCCAACGCCAATCCCTTCTTAACTTAAATATATAGCTCCTGTAAAAGACCCGAAGCCACCCAAGGTGTTCACATGCCCAGGACGATAAAAGAAGGCAGCCACGCACAGATTCGCACATCCAGGAAACAGCCGGTATTCAAAAATTCATAACTAATTGTGTGATTATCGGTTTTGCATGATCTTGGTACCGAAATCTTCGTATTGAAACGAACTTTAACAGTTATGAGACACCAAAAATTGATTCCTAGCAGAAGGGCCCCAAAATGAAAGATTTCCAGGACCCACGAAATTTTCAGCATACACTAGGTTTATTCAAGACTCAAAATCAATGATCAAACTTGATTCTTGTACATCAAACTAACACTTAAACATGTAAAGAAGGCAGGAGATCCCTACCTCGAAGGTTAGAAGTAGGGGTGGCAAACGGGCGGGTTTGGGTCAAATTGGGTAAGTTGTGAGTGGGTTGGGTCTTTAATGGGTCAATGACCCATTTAGACCCATTAATTATGAGTCTAGTTACCCATACCCAGCCCAACCCATTTATTTAAAAACAAACCCGATCCGCCCATTAGCCCAATTACATACTATTATATACCAAAATTTAAAATGACTAAAATATTAATGTACACTAAAATGACTATATTACCCCTGTAAATTTATATGACTAAAATATCCATGTACATTAAAATTAGCATATTATCCCTCTACTACTTAAATGACCAAATTAACCTATACACTTAGGGTGGATTTGGCTTCATAAGTGAAATAGTAACTTATTTTTTTGTCTTTATTAAGTTTTTTTTCATTTGTTAGTTTTGCGTTAAACTTTTGTGACTTATTGATTCGTCTTGAAGAAAGGAATCAGAAAAGTATAAAATTTTGATCGAAACTCATAATGTTTTTACAAAAAAATAAAAATAAGTAAAATAAGTTGTCTTTTTAATTTATTTTTCGTCTTTATTTAGCATGTACACCACTCAATTTACTGTTGTTTTGGCTGTCGACTATGGCAACTCGAGGGAGCTTGATCTTGAATTGGGAAATTATATCGATATCCGATGGATCGAAAATTCAATCTATATCTTCTGGAACGTTAGCGACCACAAGAATTGGGAAAATCGATCGGGCAAAAACAGATCGATCGAAATATTCTGGACTCCTGGCAATCCGATGGAATTTCGCCATCACTTTTTGGGGTTTATTTTTTTAATTTGGGATTCTTTTATAATCTACTAATAAAAACTCTATATCCAAAGGTGGCCGCTATTTGCAGTGTAGTTCCTGCTACACGCAGCCAATTGCTACCTACAAACCGCTACCTTATAAGAATTTGCTACTTGCAGCCAAAAGAATATCCATGAAGTCCCTTTTTTGCCCTTGTATACATTATACATACAACCCAACCCAGCACCTCTATCATTCTCTTCCCCGATCCTTTCTTTTCTCTTTCTTCTCTCTCGTTCTGCAGGAGATCCCCGCCTCCCCCGCCTCCCCACCCCACGGCGCCACCACCCACCCACCATTACCGCCACCCCGACTCTCTCTCCCCGCCTCCCCACCCCGTCTATCTCTCTCGTCTCTCTCTCTCTCTCTCTCTCTTCCCTGTTTTTTCTTCAGTACAATCCCCACCACAACACCACTCCCACCGCACCACGACAGTAGCGCAACTTTGAGGCAAAGGAGGTGTGAGAAGAAAGCACACCACACCAGCATCACCAATAATTTCGAAGTGGAACATCAGTAAAATTTTGAATCTTGTTATTACGCGATTTTTTTTTCGTTTGATTTTTGTTTTTTTTCCAGAGAAACCCACAATACGTTATTTTGTGTATTTAAAATTTAATCGGACATTAGAATCTGATTGTTTTTCACAATTTCGGATAGATCATTGTTTGCCTCTATTCGGACTTTAATATCTGAAATTGATTGTTTCATTCGGATTTTAATTTCCGAATGGCCCCCTAGTTGAATATTATAAAAGTTGAATTGTTAGATCATTCAGAATTTAATATCCGTAATTTATTGTAGCATTCGGATTTTAATATCCAAATCTTTATACCCCATTCGGACATTATAGTCCGATAAATCCTCTATATTTCGATTAGCACCCCTTGGTTGTAACCAGAGCTGTAGCTTTTCTTTCAACCAATTTTTGAATGTCTAAATGTTAAAGCAAGCAAAATCAATGAGCTTTGTAGTCTGTACACATGTTAATAAATTTGTAAGATGTAATATGCATGAACAGTGCTCAACACACCAGTTGTAGCTCTTTTATTATGCTTATAGAGACGCGATATGGCTTCACAACTATAACTCACAATGTCATGACACGTAGAAACACTTCCAATTTGTAACACAATAACCTAGTGAAAAGTCTGTTTTGATTACACTCCTAGAAATAGTACCATTAACACAAATGCGAAGAAAATCCCTTTCTGAAATAATTAATTACCTTCGGTTTTGATACCAAAGTCCAATTGGCTATGTTCTTCTGAAACAAGTCACCAAAGGATGTTAATGTAGTCAATTGGTAACTTGGTATACTAAAACCAAGAGAAGCACACCTTCATTAGCGCAATACAACAGACTTTCAGAAACCTCCCGTAACTTCATTTCGGGAAAAGGAGCCACCAATTTTGATTGTTGCATATTTTAGCATGGGCAACATGATAGAAATTCATCTTAAAACTAAGTGATGTACAGTGCAGTAGTAAGCTAGTAATTGGACATTTTCCCAACTAATTCTAGACCGTTCTGATGATGTTCTTTTTGTATTAAGTGCCTGAATTGAATTTTTCACATGCATACTGTTTTTAAGTTGTAATGTTCCACCACCTACATATAAAGAGACTCTAGAATACCAACTTCATCAAAAGAACTTATAGTTCCAAATAGAACTGAAACTTTTCCTTTAGGAATGAAGAAAGTCAACAATGTGTAGAATAAGAGTGGGAAAGAGAAGGTGGATTCTACAATGTTTCCTATATTTGTCTTCAGGCGGAAAGTTTCTGATATTTGTCTTAAGTAATATCCACCAACATGGCCTAGGCTACCAATGCCAGAGTATCTTGAAATATTTGACATGTCAACCACCAAACAAAATAGCACATGACACGTAAACACAAACATGAAAGGCAAACAACTACTTTGTCACATCAATAGTTGTCATATAGTTTTTTGTGGACATAGGATAAAGATTGAGAGAAAGAGATCTATTTGCAACATGCATAGCATAACAAGAAATCCTGTGTTAATCCTGTTTTGTCTTTATTATTTGTAAAATGTAGCTATCAGTGTGTCGAATTGTTTATATGCCTAAGGATTCTTCTGTTCATCTATTAATCACCATGCATGAATTGTTAGCTCATTCAGAATTTAATATCCAAAATTTATTACCTCATTCAGATTTTAATATCCAAATCTTTATAACCCATTCGGACATTAATGTCCGATTAGTCCCCTCTATTTCGGTTATTAAAATTTGATTTACTTATCTGTATTCAGAAATTAGTATCCGATCCTCCTATCTTTAATTCATGTGTTCTAACCACAGTCGTCATATATTGAATCGAATTGACCTTTTTCCCAATTATAAAAGTTGAATTGTTAACTCATTCATGTGGTTTCATATTAGTCAAATGCAACAATGTGACAAACCTTAATTCATGTATAGATTCATATCGTTGTGCGAATCGTACGATTTTGACAACTATGGTTCAAATATATAGGAAATGAAACGAGTTCCTCCTACTGTTTCTGCAAGGAAGAGGAAGGCTGAGCAAGCTTTAGCTTCAGAAAGTAAACGAGGCAAAACACGAGGACGAAGACAGAGGCAAGAGGTTGGGGCTGAGGAGGATGTGGTGGTAGAGGCGCTAATAGTCATTCGTACAGTGTGGTCTACGCGTACACAGATGGTCAATGGGAAAATTGGCGCGATCATGTCATGAATGCAGAGAAACGAGTTACGATTCAGCATGGAGTCCCGTGGGAGTCACACCCCGACTACCTTTCTTGGTTTTTGACGGTCTCCCACTTCAGGGTCTCACCCCGTCCCATAGAGGTGCCGTATACAGAGAGTGCGGAAGAGTGCAATGCAGCGGCTTTGGCCATTTTGGACAGTGTTTTGGGTGGGACTAAGGCTAGGACTTCAACTTACCCGTATGAACTACGACAAGCACTTGTTGAAGTGCGGAGGACATTGAGGGGAACGGAGGCTGCTGAAGCGAGCATAGCAGGCCCTAGTTCGGATCGTTACTCGAGTCGTTACACTAGGTGCCGGCGCCGTGACCGTACTTGAGACTTGGTGTTCTCTGACTTGTTTTTTATGGACTTTATGGCTTGATTTTGATGGACTTTATGGCCTTGTATTTATTTTGGACACTTTATGGCCATGGATTATGGACTACTTTTCATGGTGGAATGACTTTTGTTGTATTGCGGGTAACTATTAGGATATTTGTAATAATTGGATATTGTTAAAATATGAATGCTTAGTAAGGCACGAAAACGTAAATTTTAATGTTGAATTATTCTTGATACTTTCCTAGGCACAAATAATTCGCTACACAATACTCGTATGTGAAAATTTAGATTTAAATGAGGAGTGCCGTACGAACCGAAAATGCTCTAGACAAACATAGAACACTACCAAAAATAAGGGTTTGCTTAAATTTCATGTTTTACAATAAGATTCTATGAACTAAAATTTTACATAAAAGCCCTTCGAGCCAACCTAGTCTAGTTCGATTATGTCCGTCATTGCTATATCGTTCCCCACTATGTTTTTAAACTCTTCGATCTTGTTTGAATATTGTGTATCTCATCCATCCGCGAAAGAATCTGAAGTATCATTGAATACTCTTGTCGTTGAATAGTCATGTCGAAAAAATTTCTACACAAAATCCGTTGTCGTATTTGACAAAATCTCAGGTGTCATTTAATAGTCCTGTCAGCACGTATTTCGAGGAATAAATTCGCTCCAAATAATCCATTTTTTACGACAGAAAAATGCCAACATCATTGAATTTTTGGACATGAACACGTTTTACGAGGAATAAAATTTATGCAAATGTATATTTTCATGTTGGCACGTTATACAAGACGAAGAATTACATCTCATTTTCACCAATAATAAATAAGGGAGTTAATTTTCAAATTCTCCGTTTTAATATCCACACGTTTTTTCAACCATTACAGTCCATTCATTCGGAGAAAATTCAATTCGAAAATAAATATCCGAAATATATAATAAGTTTTGCACTTTAATTTCTGATTTATATACCAGTAATTGAATTTTAATTTCCGAACAGAATGAGAACCATCAGATATCTGAACCAATCGGACACTAATGTTCAAACTGGATCAATAGTTTCGGAAACTAATATCCGAAAGTTATACCCATGTTCAGACTTTAATATTTGATCTGCATACCTTTAATTGGATTCTAATTTCCGAACCGAATGAAAACTATAAGATAGCCTGACACCATTCGGATACTAATATTCGAATTGGATCAATAATTTCGGAAAGAAATATCCAAAATTTATACCCATGTTCGGACTTTAATATCTTATTTGTACACCTTTAATTGGATTCTAATTTCCGAACAGAATGAAAACTATGAGATAGCATGACACCATTCTTGTTTTTAAACAGAATGTCACAGACTTGACAACTATGAGATTTTAAACAGAAATACAATATTAGAGTTTCCTTGAAGATCCGAAAACTACAAGCAGACGTAATCATCCAATTTTCAATCTACAATATTAGAGTTTCCTTGAAGATCGAGAGTTTCCTTGAACCCTTAATCACAATGATAAACTCGTGTTGTTTACCGGTGCATCTTATCCAATCTACCAACGCTTCATTGGATGGAAAAACTTACACACACATAACAAAAAATTATAGCCCATAATATAAGATTGCACAAGATATTAATATCTGAAAACTGGCACTAAATTCGAATATAAGAGTCCAACAATGTTGACAATATTCGGATATTAATATCCAATAGTTGTACATAATTTAGACATTAGAGTCTGAAAAGTTAGTAAAGTTTTGGTACTGTGTATCCAACTGTAAGTGCATGATTCTCTGCAGTTTCATTCAGATATTAATATTTGAAAACTGACAATAAATTCGAATATTAATATTTGAATAGTTGTACATAATTCAGATATTAGAGTCCGAAAAGTTAGTAAAGTTTTGGCACTGCATGTCCAACTGTGTCGGGCCAGAACTGAAATTGAAAATGGAGGGCTTCTGAAATTGAAATGGGTGGGCTTTCTTGCTGCGATTTTTGCTCCGTCACTACAACATCTGTGACATGTTTCTCAACATCCATTGTGTGATCTTCCGACTCCAAATTCAAGTGGTGTATTGATCGGTCAACTTTTTCTTGTTTATCAATGGAGGGAGAAGAAGTAGTCGAGGTTTCCATTGACAATGTAGGAGGAAGAGGAGAGGAGGAAGATAGGCAGACTTGGCTGCTGGTAGGAGGGGCCTTGTGGTGGGTGATGGCATCTGGGTAGAATGAAAATGGAGGAGTTTGAATGGAGGAGGGGGGAGACGTTTCCGGAGGGAGGGATGAACGGGGAGATTTTTTGTGGTTGTATGTTCTGGGAGGGAGGGAGGGATGGATAGGAGATGATTTTTGTGGTTGTATGTAATGAATTATGTAAGAGGGTAAAATGGTCAAATAACATGAGATTTTAGGGGTATAATGGTCAAACTGAATAAGGGCATTTTTGTCCATAATTGATAAAAAATTTAATCGGCTGCGAGTAGCAAGAAGTGCATTGCAAATAGCGGCCACCTATCCAAATGACTGAAAATTGAACTTGGAGATTATGTGAATCTGCCCCACGTGCCCATCAGGAGAGAGAGAGAGAGAGAGAGAGAGAGAGAGAGAAAGAGAGAGAGAGAGAGAGAGAGAGAGAGAGAGGGGGAGGAGGAGGAGGAGGAGGAGAGAAAGAGAGAGGGACGTACATGAAGAGAGAAAGAGAGAGAGGCGAAAGAGGTAGTGAGGAGGAGACATTGTGGTGGTGGTGGTGGGTGTGGCGCGGTGGTTGAGGTGGTGGTGGCGGCGGCGATATCATGGTGGTGGTGGTGGTGGCGGTGGCGCGGTGGTGGTGGTAACGGAGACGGCGGTGGCGGCAGCGGTGGTGGTGAGGGTGGCGTGGTAGGGGGTGGGCTGCATTCATTGGGAATCTGGTAAAGGATGAAAATTTTTCATGGGTTACTTTCATGCCCATTGGGTCATTTTAGTTGACCCAATTAATGCCCAATTAAGACCCAACTAATAATGGGTTAGTTGGGTTTGGACCCATTCTTACCCAACTAATAAATGGGTTGGGTTGGGTCTATTTTTTAGTTGATGGGTCTGGGTTCAATTTGCCACCCCTAGTTAGAAGCATGCCCAAACATGGAGGAAACTTCGAAGTGCTCCGATCATGAATTTTCTCGGATGGATAAGAAGCCCTTGTCGCGTAGAACAACTTTAGTACTTGGGATTTTTCCAAAATCTCATTCCAAGGCGATGAAATCGAAGAGAGAAGTTTGGAGGAGAGCTGAGAGAGAGAGACTCGGCCGAGAGAGAGAAGACAGCGTGCAAGAAAAAAAAAATAAAAGACAAAGAAAAAAGGGAAAGTGATTTCCTTGCCCCAATTTTTTTTGGTGGCCGTTATTTGCAACGTAGTTTTTGCTACACGCAGCCAATTGCTACCTACAAACAACCACCTTATAAGAATTTGCTACTTGCAGCCAAAAGAATATCCATGAAGTCCCTTTTTTGCCCTTGTATACATTATACATACAACCCAACCCAGCACCTTTATAATTCTCTTCCCCGATCCTTTCTTTTCTCTCTCTTTTCTCTCGTTTTGCAGGAGATCCCCGCCTCCCCACCCCATGGCGCCGCCACCCACCCACCATTACTGCCACCCCGTCTCTCTCTCTCTCTCCCCGCCTCCCCACCCCGTCCATCTCTCTCGTCTCTCTCTCTCTCTTCCCTATTTTTTTTTCTGTACAGTCCCCACCACAACACCACTCCTACCACACCATGACAGTAGCGCAACTTTGAGGCAAATGAGGTGTGAGAAGAAAGCACACCACATTTCGAAGTGGAACATCGGTAAAATTTTGAATCTTGTTATTACGCGATTTTTTTTTCGTTTGATTTTTATTTTTTTTCCAGAGAAACCCACAATACGTTATTTTGTGTATTTAAAATTTAATCGGACATTAGAATCTGATTGTTTTTCACAATCTCGGATAGATTATTGTTTGCCCCTATTTGGATTTTAATATCTGAAATTGATTTTTTCATTCAGATTTTAATTTCCGAATGGCCCCCTAGTAGAATATTATAAAAGTTGAATTGTTAGATCATTCAGAATTTAATATCCAAAATTTATTGTCGCATTCGGATTTTAATATCCAAATCTTTATACCCCATTCGGACATTATAGTCCGATTAGTCCTCTCTATTTCGATTAGCACCCCTTGGTTGTAACCAGAGCTGTAGCTTTTCTTTCAACCAATTTTTGAATGTCTAAATGTTAAAGCAAATCAAATCAATGAGCTTTGTAGTCTGTACACATGTTAATAAATTTGTAAGATGCAATATGCATGAACAGTGCTCAATACACCAGTTGTAGCTCTTTTATTATGCTTATAGAGACGCGATATGGCTTCACAACTATAACTCACAATGTCATGACACGTAGAAACACTTTTAATTTGTAACACAATAACCTAGTGAAAAGTCTGTTGTGATTACACTCCTAGAAATAGTACCATTAACACAAATGCGAAGAAAATCCCTTTCTGAAATAATTAATTACCTTCGGTTTTGATACCAAAGTCCAATTGGCTATGTTCTTCTGAAACAAGTCACCAAATGATGTTAATGTAGTCAATTGGTAACTTGGTATACTAAAACCAAGAGAAGCACACCTTTATTAGCGCAATACAACAGACTTTCAGAAACCTCCCGTAACTTCATTTTGGGAAAAGGAGCCACCAATTTTGATTGTTGCATATTTTAGCATGGACAACATGATAGAAATTCATCTTCAAACTAAGTGCTGTACAGTGCAGTAGTAAACTAGTAATTGGACATTTTCCCAACTAATTCTGGACCATTCTGATGATGTTCTTTTTGTATTAAGTGTCTGAATTGAATTTTTCACATGTATGCTGTTTTTAAGTTGTAATGTTCCACTACCTGCATATAAAGAGACTCTAGAATACCAACTTCATCAAAAGAACTTATAGTTCCAAATAGAACTGAAATTTTTCCTTTAGGAATGAAGAAAGTCAACAATGTGGCATAGGCTACCAATGCCAGAGTATCTTGAAATATTTGACATGTCAACCACCAAACAAAACAGCACATGACCCGTAAACACAAACATGAAAGGCGAACAACTACTTTGTCACATCAATAGTTGTCATATAGTTTTTTGTGGACATAGGATAAAGATTGAGAGAAAGAGATCTATTTGCAATATACATAGCATAACAAGAAATCCTGTGTTAATCCTGTTTTGTCTTTATTATTTATGAAATGTAGCCATCAGTGTGTCCAATTGTTTATATGCCTAAGGATTCTTCTATTCATCTATTAATCACCATGCATGAATTGTTAGCTCATTCAGAATTTAATATCCAAAATTTATTACCTCATTCAGATTTTAATATCCAAATCTTTATAACCCATTAGGACATTACTGTCCAATTAGTCCCCTTTATTTCGGTTATTAGAATCTGATTTACTTATCTGTATTCAGAAATTAGTATCCGATCCTCCTATCTTTAATTCATGTGTTCTAACCATAGTCATCATATATTGAATCAAATTGACCTTTTTCTCAATTATAAAAGTTGAATTGTTAACTCATTCATGTGGTTTCATATTAGTCAAATGCAACAATGTGATAAACCTTGATTCATGTATAGATTCATATCGTTGTGTGAATCGTACGATTTTGACAACTATGGTTCAAATGTACAGGAAATGAAACGAGCTCCTCTTACCATTTCTGCAAGGAAGAGGAAGGTTGAGCAAGCTTTAGCTTCAGAAAGTAAACGAGGCAAAACACGAAGACGAAGGCAGAGGCAAGAGGTTGGGGCTAAGGAGGATGTGGTGGTAGAGGCGCTAATAGTCATTCGTACAGTGTGGTCTACGTGTACACAGATGGTCAATGGGAAAATTGGCGCAATCATGTCATGAATGCAGAGAAACGAGTTACGATTCAGCCTGGAGTCCCGTGGGAGTCACACCCCGACTACTTTCCTTGGTTTTTGACGATCTCCCACTTCAGGGTCTCACACCGTCCCATAGAGGTGTCGTATACCGAAAGTGTGGAAGAGCGCAATGCAGCGGCTTTGACCATTTTGGACAGAGTTTTGGGTGGGACTAGGGCTAGGACTTCAACTTGTCCGTATGAACTACGACAAGCACTTGTTGAAGTGCGGAGGACTTTGAGGGGACCGGAGGCTACTGAAGCGAGCATAGCAAGCCCTAGTTCGGATCGTTATTCGAGCCGTTACACTAGGTGCCGGCGCCGTGATCGTACTTGAGACTTGGTGTTCTCTGACTTGTTTTTTATGGACTTTATGGCTTGATTTTGATGGACTTTATGGCCTTGTATTTATTTTGGACACTTTATGGCCATGGTTTATGGACTACTTTTCGTGGTGGAATGACTTTTGTTATATTGTGGGTAACTATTAGGATATTTGTAATAATTGGATATTGTTAAAATATGAATGCTAAGTAGGGCACGAAAATGTAAATTTTATGGTTGAATCATTCTTGATACTTTCCTAGGCACAAATAATTCGCTACACAATACTCGTATGTGAAAATTTAGATTTAAATGAGGAGTGCCGTACGAACCGAAAATGCTCTAGACAAACATAGAACACTATCAAAAACAAGGGTTTGCATAAATTTCATGTTTTACAATAAGATTCTATGAACTAAAATTTTACATAAAAGTCCTTCGAGCCAACCTAGTCTAGTTCGATTATGTCCGTCATTGCCACATCGTTCCCTGGCAGATGGGGGAGACCAAAACAACTCCGTGACATTCTCAATCTCGTTCCCACGGGTCCAATGAACGTAGTAGTACTTTTCTAGCCAATCCAAGAAATGTTGCATTTGAGATTTTCCAGCTTTCTCTATCACTTGATACTTTTGTCGTACATTGTACACGGCTTTGATAGACGTTACGTTCTCAGGATCTTGAACCTTCAAATGGGTTAGGATTTCTCTGGGTTTCACCAAAGCGACTGACAATTCAACCACCGTGCTTGTCTGCTCTGCCGACAACCTCCCGGCATACGAATGGCTCTCAAAGTACACCGCTGGAGGATGATTGTGGGTGCCATTATGGACAGAGTCAGTCCAACCGTCATTGCCCTTTACAGCTTTCAATTCAAATGGGCATTCACATTTTTTGGTGCCCGTGGACCGCACTCTCTTCTTTACAGCTACCTCCTTCCCATCAACTTTCTTCACAAACAGCCTATACTTACCACTCCTTTCACATGAAAATCTCATCCTAGGTGTGCGATTCTTAATACCTGTAACACTCAAAGACAAACCAGGTAAGTGTAGGATTCTATGCAATTTTATTCAGATATTAATATCTGAAAACTAGCACTAAATTCGAATATAAGAGTCCAACAATGTTGACAATATTCGGATATTAATATCCAAATAGTTGTACATAATTCAGACATTAGAGTTTGAAAAGTTAGTAAAGTTTTGGTACTATGTATCCAACTGTAAGTGCAGGATTCTCTGCAGTTTAATTCAGATATTAATATCTGAAAATTGGCAATAAATTCGGATATTTATATCTGAATAGTTGTACATAATTCAGATATTAGAGTCTGAAAAGTTAGTAAAGTTTTGGCACTGCGTGTCCAACTGTGTCGGGCCAGAACTGAAATTGAAAATGGAGGGCTTCTGAAATTGAAATGGGCCGGCTTACCTCTTGCTGCGATTTTTGCTCCGTCACTACAACATCTGTGACATGTTTCTCAACATCCATTGTGTGATCTTCCGACTCCAAATTGTGGTGTATTGATGGGTCAACTTTTTCTTGTTTATCAATGGAGGGAGAAGAAGCAATCGAGGTTTCCATTGACAATGTAGGAGAAAGAGGAGAGGAGGAAGATAGGCAGACTTGGCTGCTGGTATGAGGGGCCTTGTGGTGAGCGATGGTAGCTGGGTAGGGATGAAAATGGAGGAGTTTCAGTGGGGGAGGGAGGAGACGTTTCGAGAGGCAGGGATGGACGGGGGGATTTTTTGTAGTTGTATGTTCTAGGAGGGAGGGAGGGATGGACAGGAGATGATTTTTGTGGTTGTATGTAATGAATTATGTAAGATGGTAAAATGGTCAAATAACATGAGATTTTAGGGGTATAATGGTCAAACTGAATAAGGGCATTTTTTGTCCATAATTGATAAAAATTTTAATCGGCTGCGAGTAGCAAGAAGTGCGTTGCAAATAGCGGCCACTTTTTTTTTTGACTTATATAGCACATATAACACTTACACCCTTCCACTCTTATTGTGTTACGTCAACTCCCACAACTTACAAGTCATTTCACATTGACCCAACTCATATCTATATCATTATCCATAATTTAATAATCCAAATACATACTCACTCCGTCCCAATTTGTTATGTCTAGTTTGACTTTCACGTAATTTAAAGAAATGTTATGATTACATGAACTTTTTGTAAATTTTACCATCTTTCCCTTTTGACAAATCTTAGTACTATACCAAATTTTATTTTTAAAAAAATGAACCGAAATTATGCATTGGATTGAATTTCACACTGTGAAATTCTTGTCATGTCAATGGAGAGAGAATGGCCTCAAATTGTGCCGAGAGGTGTTATTGGTACCAATAGCATATGAACCGATCATGAACCAACGGGTACGTGGGGTCCACTTCGGGTTCCGCACGGATGATCCAAGCCATTCAATAATTTTTTTTAGAAAAAACGAGTGCGCCCTATGAAAAATCAACTCAATTCGATATGTGTAGATATTTGATCCAAGCTTTTCATTTTTTATTCAGGTTATAGACCTGTAATCTGAATAAAAAATGGAAGGATTGGATTGAATACATTCACATATCGAATTGAGCTGATTTTTAACGGGCCTACTCAGTTTTTTTGAACAAAATTATTGAATGGCTCGGATCATCCATGCGGGACCCGAAGTGGACCCCACCAGCCCATTGATTCATGATCGGTTCAAATGCTAACGTTTTTGCCTGCCATTTTGCTCCACACTTTGAAATTACTCCGGCTTGCCCGCCATATTTCTCCACACTTTAAATTCAGATTTAAATTTCTCCACACTTTCAATTCAGATTTAAATTTTGAATTTAGGAGGGAGAAAATTCTCCTTAAATCTCTCTCCTATATCTTACCCCAATTTTAATGGATAACTACACTCCTCACTTTTTCCTCTCCACCAACATGAAACTCCTTCCCATACTTAAGCTTCCTAAAAACCTCCTCTTCCATACCGATCAGCTCCCTAAAAATCCTGCGCATTTCTCTCTTGTTCCTACTTCTTCTCCATCAAATTTCTACTCCTCTTAGCGCCAAAACTCCTTCCATAATCTGCTTCCTAAAAATCTTCTTCTTCCTAATTTCTCTCTTATTCCTACTTTTTCTCCAACAGATTTTCACCTCTATTGATTAGCATCAAAGCGCAAAAGATATGCCTTCTTTGCTTGAACCATCTTCTCTCTCCCGTAGAGAAAAAAGGAACCTAACTGATCAACAAAGGCGAGAGATTTTGGAGATTCTGTTTTCAAAGAGTGCACATGGGAAATTAAAAAGGGGGTGTCTCAATGAGGTAGC
This sequence comes from Rhododendron ovatum, assembly GCA_019656835.1. Lineage (NCBI taxonomy): Eukaryota > Viridiplantae > Streptophyta > Magnoliopsida > Ericales > Ericaceae > Rhododendron > Rhododendron ovatum. The sequence goes on along the minus strand of CM033795.1, from coordinate 16,696,045 downwards.
TGCAATGTATTATGTCGATCCGAGGACAGTACGACAATTGTACAGAAAGCAAATTCTTGTATTGCCAAGGGATTGACAGTTGATGTATCCCCCAATTTGCGAGGACGAGTTGGTCGCAATAGAGTGCAATTGGACCTCAACAAAATCGTTGCACTTCCGTACAGTCAGCGAACCAATATCCATTCAATAGCAGAAGCCTTGGAAGTGCCGAGAACGACAATCCATCGGCGAGTTAAAGATGGTGTGATGAGGCCGCATACCAATCCATTGAAGCCATGCCTAAGTGGAGAGGGTAAGAGGGTACGACTTCAATTTTGCCTATCCATGCTTGAGCCATCTAGTCTTCAAAGCCAACCAACTTTCAAAAATATGTACAATTACGTGCATATTGATGAAAAATGGTTTTTTATGACTAAAGAGTCGGAAAGGTATTATCTACTTCCCCACGAAAATGAGCCCCTACGAACTTGCAAAAGCAAACATTTCATTACAAAAGTTATGTTCCCAGCGGCCGTAGCTCGACCAAGGTTTGACACCACCCGAAATCAAGAGTTTTCCGGTAAGATTGGAATTTTTCCCTTCACATACAAAGAACCAGCCAAACGGACTAGTAAAAACCCATGTGGCGGGTACTTTGGAAACAAAGGTCGTTGTTTCGGTTACTAAAGAGATTATTCGCAAGTGTTTGATCGAAAAAGTCTTACCCGCTATTCGAGCTAAATGGCCACGGGGCAATGGAATCGAAACAATTTTGATTCAATAGGATAATGCGAGGCCTCACATTCATGAATTTGATGCGGAGTTTCTCAAAGAGGCTTCTAAAGATGGATTTGATATTCGTTTGTCATTCCAACCTCCCAACAGTCCGGATTTAAATGTTCTTGATCTTGGTTTTTTTTAGAGCAATTCAAAGTTTGCAATACCAAAAAGCACCAAAAAATATTGATGAGCTTGTTTATGCTATTGTAAGTGCTTTTGAAGAATTATCACCTCAAACGCTAGATAACGTCTTCTTGACATTACAATCTTGTATGATTGAGATCATGAAGGTTAATGGGGGAGTTGGTTACAAGGTGCCACATATTGGAAAAGGTCGATTGATGAGAGATGATAACCTGCCTACTCAACTTCGATGTGACCAAGATTTGGTGGAAAGTGTTATGGCTCATCTACAAAACGGAGGCAATTGAAGTATGCTAACGTTTTTTTTACGGTAGTTTTTTTTTTCAATTTTAATGATCTACTCATTTTTAGATTTTTTTCCGCACAACAGCAAAATTACTGACTAATTTCTTTTCCTTTTTCTTTTCAAATGTTTTTCAAGTTGGATGACATCTTTGTCAATAACTTTGTTTTTGTGTTTTTGAATGAAACTTCAAGCAACTGGGGTTGTGATTTTGTATGAAGCTTGAAGCAATTGTAAAGGGCTGTGATTTTGTATGAAGATTGAAGCACTTGTAAAAAAGTTTGCTACCTATAACAAAAATTTGTAAAGGGTCTGCTATGGTAGCAAACACAAATCCTATATTTGTCCCCTTTTTGTTCTTTTCATGTTTAGGTATAATTAACATTTTGTAAGCTTGTTACCAATCCTTTTGGTTGATACTGGTGGCTATGATCCACATAACTATATGTTTTGGACAATGAAATGAAGTTGTTTTTGTATCGAAAAATTACAGGTCGGTTCACTTTTGTGTACCAATACACGCCCAAGTCTAGCACAATTTAAAAAAGCACCGTTAAGGATCAATCAAGTCGGAGCATGTGTGAATTTCATGTGAAATTGAGAATTTCACATTGTGAAATTGAGAAACACTGTGAAATTGTGTGAATTTGTGAATTTACAGTCGTGGGTGGTGTTTTAAATGAAATTACAAATTTCACACTGTGAAATTGTGTGAATTTACGGTCGTGGGTGGTGTTTTAAACAAATTCACCGGCCGGAGGTGGTCGCCGGAAAAAGTCACCGGCCGGAGGTGGTGGTGGTCGTTTGTTTCTTGGAATTTTCACCCTTTTAAATGTACAAAAGAAAATGAGGGGCAAAATGGTAAAATTGACTTCCAAAAATGGAAAGTTTTGAAATGATCATATCATTTTGGGACATCCCAAAAAGAAATAATGGCGTAACAAAGTGGGACGGAGGGAGTATTAAACATTTAAAATTTGAGAAAATAATTATGGGTCTCTACATCTAGCACATTGACAAGGTTCTTATTAAATTTTCCATGTTTATTGTAGTGTAATTATTTTAATCATAATCATTGTGATGGATCGCATTCATCATCCTTAACATGTTTATTAGAAAAGATCTATCATCTAAGATCCAATTTTACCATCCATGTTTGCTATTTCATACTTATTTTTACCATGTAATAGCCAATTTTGACAAAAATTGTGAATTTATTACATTAATATAAAAATATGATAAATTAGTTCCATTGCATCCAGAATATGATGACAAACATGATAAATTTATTACCTCAATAAAGGCACATGATAATTTGGTTAAATAAAAATATGGTAAATTTTTAACATTTCACGTAAAATATAATGTGGTGTTCACAAAAATTGTGATAAAGTGGTATTAAGATATTACATGATAAATTTTTATTATTTAAATGACAAATTTACCATAAACTCCAATAAAACCTCTCAAATTAATTTATCATAATAAAATTTCTCAAATACAATACATTTACCATGTATTGCATCGCTGTCCTATATTCCCGAAAATCTTGAACTAAGCAGTTTCATAATTTGTGCAGCTTGTTGGGATGAGAGATTACACAAATGCTAAGATTTTCTGTCAGATTCTTAAGTAACATATCCATGAAATACATATCATAAATGGCTAAATAGATTCAAAGGCATTGTTCTTTGTATCACTTGAAGAGAGTAACCATGGTGCTAATGACATCCTTGGTTTGCTTTCACGATTCATAGATTGGATTGTCACATTCGCCTCTAAATGGTTTGAAATGACCCATTTGAGGGGCAAATGAATGTGCTAAACTATAAGTGATGGAAGGTAAGGTAAAATAGAGGAAAAATAAATTTAAGGAAGAATGAAAGGAAAAAAAAAAACATGCAGGACGCTAGAAGGGAAAGTCGGGTAAAACCCTCTAACCAGATTTTTAAAAAAACCTTCACAATTTATAAGCAATAAAAAATTAAGAATGGTATCCTTATTCCTATAATCACGCTTAGGACCTCTAATTTTATGTTTTAATCCCAAAATTCTTCACTATATATATAACAACCATATTAGTATATATAGGGATAATATTGGGTTTACACAAATTGCAGGATAAAAAAATAACCGTTCCAATTGAAGGGATGAAAACATTGTTGGAAAATAATACAGGATATAATATATTATTTATGTATCAATGAAAATTAATTTATTTTGGAGTTGCATCTTTTCATTGGCACTTGTTCGTCGTGTACGGATGTGTCCTTTACGAATAGTTGCACTGGCAAAGATGTGACTTTTGGGGTTAAACCAAAATGTGTGACCATTGAGTTTACATCAAGAGACGTGACTATGAGGCTCAAACTAAGTGTTGTGACCGTTGTATATATACCAAGAGACGTGACCTTTGGTGAATAAGTTACAAGTCCTATGACATTTCGAAAAAGTCACTCGGGCCAAGTCGGTCAAAAATATAAACATGTAATGTTTAGGATTATTTGAAATTTAGTTTACCTAACAAATTGGGTTGCTATGTTTGATTTGGCATGGAAAGATTTGGAATAGTAAAGTTTCCACAATTTTGAGTGTTTGATAGTTATCAAACAACTAAGCCCCACAAGACACTTTCAAATAAAGTGATATTCCCTCTCTAGACTACTCTACGGCTGGGGTTTTTTTTTCCTTGAGCCTTTTTCCTTTCTGCCCAATGTTGATTTTTTATTCCTATAAAGACAAAAAAAATATAAGTAACAACCCATATAAAAGGCACATTATGCTAAGGGTACCAATGACCGTAGAAATAATTCGATAGGTCGATAAATTTTAAAATTCTTTTCAAGTGATTCCATAAAAAATTAGTTCAATTGAATTTGTATAAATACTTGATCCAAATTTTTTATTTTCCATTCAAAAGTTAACACGTAGTGGGCCCCACACATCAATGTACGCCACCCCATTGATACAACAACACACAAACACTTACACACACTGAGTGTGTATCAAGGTTTGTGGGCCACCTCCATTGTGAATATGTGTGTAAGTGTATGTGTTTGTATGTTTGTGTGTGATGCAATATTTAATGAAAATTATTTGCGTTAAGGAAATGATGGAGGCTGAGTCCTTGCAATGAGCAGATCTTGCCGCAACTTGCAGCCCCTAAAAAACGACATCGTTTGGGGTAAGTTGGGAATATTGTTTCACTCCTCCCTTCTCTCTCTCTCTCCAACCCCCTTGTTTTCTTCGTATATATGGCACCCAGCCCCACTCTCACACTCTCTCTCTCGTCTTTCTTGTTTTCTAACGCTAATGGAGTAGTTCATTATTAAAACAAAATTCATTCCAATGATCTCTAATCTATGTTTGTCATCATGTAAAAGGATGTTACCAGGGAAATGTTGGGTACACCTAAGAAGGGTGGATATGAGTGTAGGGGATTACTCCCCATGTGTTTTGGTATTTGTATTGACTGCCAAGTGGCAGGGTGTGTGTGGGCTGTGGGGACTGAATGAGACAGAGAGAGGCCAGGAGAGAGTGTGAGCGAGAGGCTCCTCCTTCGGGAGGAGCCGGGCTCCTCGAAGATGCCTGGAGAGACTGTCAGAGAGCCACCGGAGTGAGGAAGAGAGAGACGAGTGATGGCAGCCGTGTTGTGGCGTGCCGGAGAAGTTTTTTTCATGTATATTGTATTTGTTTTGTGATTAATACATAAATGGAGTTTTTCCTCGCATCTCTTGTGTTTGTACTTGGTTGTGTTTGCGTGCTTGTGCTTGGGGGTGCGGATTCCGGGTCGGGGTCAAGACCCAACAGTGGTATCAGAGCTATGGTTGCAGATCGGAATGCACCGGGGAGAAGCACAGCACGGTTGAAGATGCCGTAGAGGAGCACGCCGGAGGTGCGGTCCAAGGGCGGCTTGTTCAAAGAGTGGTCTGGTGCGAGATTGGAGCACGGGATTGTATTTGTCTCGTCAAGACGAGTACGGATATGGGTAGCACGTCGCCGGAGGAGCTCGGAGGTGATGGCAATGGCCGGTCAAAGGTAGAGGCGAGGTGGTGAGTTAAGTTTTTCGAAAAGCCTGTACTCGTAGTTCCTTGGATTGTAGTTTGGAGCACGGGGTTAAATGCGTATTGGAGAGACGATCTCGGGGGTGCTTGGAAAGTCGCTGGAGGTGGCTAGAGGAGGCCACACGTGCCAGTCAAAGGTGGCGCATGTGTGGCGCGTTAGATCTAGTAGCGCGAGTGTGGTCCACGCACCACGCGCTGGTCAGAGGAGCAAAAGCTGTGCCGGTTTTTGAAAAAGGAGTTTGAAAAGAAAAAAAAAAGAGGAGGCTGCACGTGAAGCGGTCAGTGGGTTGGAAAAGTGTTGCAGGGAAATGATTCGGTGTAATAGTTCCCTTGGAGTATGCCACGTTAGCAGGGTCAAGGCCACGCGATCAGATTTGTTTTTCGTGATTTCGGAGCTGTTCGGACTCCGTTTTGCACGTCTGAGTAGTCGATTTTGAGTATCTCGACATTCTGGATCCAACAATATGCTCCGTTTTCTGATTGGAGGCTCCTAGGCAGGTGCAATTGCGCTAGTTGAACAGGAATCAGGTGTTTGGAGGCTGGTATAAGGTTGGAAAATGGCTTGGAAGCAGTGAACGAGAATGTTTTGTGGTGATTTGTTATGAGCTACCAAGTAAGGAGACTTTATATTCGAGTGGGTTTGCTCGTCTGGTAACTGACACAAGCGCTTGCTATAAGTAATAGATCGGTTTGGAGATGCTGCGGAAAGCCGAGAATGGAACGAGGATGGACGAGTGGCAGTGAGGAGTCCAGGGGAGAGCTGACGGGAGTGCAGGGTGTTGATGGAGAATGGCAAAAAAGATGATTGATGGAACAGACTTGTAGGGATCGGAGGTTGATCGGGGCAAACATGCACAGAGCTAGCGAGTAAGGATACACTCGGGTTGGTAGTGACACATGCGCTCACTATAGCGATGGTTTGCAGAGATGATTGACAATGATCGGAGGCAGTCTGGTTCAATCGGAAGACCTATCATCGGGAGTTGCAGTTGTGATTTGGGATGCACGAGGAGGATGATAGGGTCACGAATTGTGTTTTATGATTAGGCACGGGCGTTCGAGATCAGTCACAGCTACCGAGCACAGCAAGGATACATTCAGGGGAATGACACAGACGCTGTGAACGGATGGTGGTGACAATAGAAGTGGTGCTAGTTCTATGATTGATCCGGTGAATAGGTAAGTCGCTGATGACTAGACGATCACGCGGTGAGGGGGTGCGAGGCACTCCGGTTGAGGGGGTGCAGGTTCAGCCATGGCAGATCTAGTCTTGCAAGGAGACACTTGGTCAGTTGGTGTATACACTTCCGGTGCGGGGGTGGTAAGACTTCTGATGGCTAGTAGTGACACAGGCGCTTGGCTAGGGTGGTTGAACGGATCAACGATTGTCCCACTTGGGTGTAGGGGGTGGTTGTTGGGTACACCCAAGTAGGCTGGATATGAGTGTAGGGGATTACTCCCCATGTGTTTTGGTATTTGTATTGATTGCCAAGGGACAGTGTGTGTGTGGGGACTGAGTGAGACAGAAAGGGGCCAGGAGAGAGTGTGAGTGAAAGGCTCCTCCTTTGGGAGGAGCCGGGCTCCTCGGAGATGCCCGGAGAGACTGTCAAAGAGCAATCGGAGTGAGGAAGAGAGAGAGGAGTGATGGCAGCAGCGTTGTGGCGTGCCAAAGAAGTTTTTTCATGTATATTGTATTTGTTTTATGATTAATACATATACGAAGTTTGTATTTGTTTTGTGATTAATACATATACGAAGTTTTTCCTTGCAACTCTTGTGTTTGTACTTGGTTGTGTTTGCGTGCTTGTGCTTGGGGGTGCGGATTCCGCGTCGAGGTCACGACTCAATAGGAAATTCATTGTTAAATCAGTTCTTAGTCTTGTGTTCGATTCTAGAATTTATCCTCTGATGGAGTACTCAATTCGATTCTTGTAAATCTAAAAGAAGAGAGAGAACCAATCCTATGTCTTGTGCTCTTTAATAACTTTTTAAATTAACTAATTTAGGAACCTTAATAAAAAAATGATGGGTCCTTTTTAGGATACTTGATTGAATTCAGACAAATCCCCTTTTGTTCAATCAATTAGCAAATTAGAATGAAACACAAGAACCTATAAAAATCAAATCAAATATCAAGTCCAGCACAGAGATCAAACCCTTTTTGTTTTTGGATAGTAAGAAAGAGAAAATTGTGAATAAAAAAGCAGGAGACTGAGACGAATTGCCCCATGCTAAGAATTCTTCAAAGCTCATATCTTCTTTCATATTTTATCACCGGTTTACCAAATTGTTCTGGTTTCTCATTGGGTAATGTTGTTGCTCATACGCTTCTTGGAGTGGAAAAAAAATGAACTTGGAGTTGAAGGGTGAGGATTGAGGTGTAGGAAAAAAGTTGAAGAAGAAAACAAAGAAAACGCCAAAGGCGTATTGTAGAGAAGAGAGAGAGGAAGAGAGAAGAGGGAGGAGTGAAACAGCATTCCCAACTTACCCCAAACGATGTCGTTTTTTAGGGGCTGCAAGTTGCAGCGAGATCTGCTCATTGCAAGGACTCGGTCTCCGGAAATGACAATACAACTTTTAATAGAAGTCTAAATTTGATTTTAATTAGGTAGGTTCAAATAAGCAAAGATTTTTTGCTCCAAATTTCTTTAAATTGTACTTTTAATTGGGAATGATTTCGGAAAGAATATTACACCCCCAAAAAAAGAGAGTATATATATATTTCTTTATTTCTTGAAATAACTCTTCCCTGATTTGTTATTCAAATTAGAGTTTCCTTGGAAAGAGCAAGTACCTAAGATTTTCCTAACATATATAGAAATATATGTGCTCCGATTCTTCCCTTGAATGGGCGGTATATATCTTGTTTATCCTCTGCGAACCTTCTCATGGATTGCAAAAGCTTGTGAAAATGACTAGACACGGTCTTAGTGGACTGCTGAAACCTCTCATGACAACCATATGAACAAGACAAAGCTCTAGAAGCAACAAATTAATCCCATCGTTGCATCACGCACTTCACCCATAGTACTCTTTGAGTTCCCAACATATTTACAGAAAGGTCACTTTAGGCATTTTTAGCTTGCAATAAAACCTTTTATCGTGTACGGTTATCAGATTATATATTTACGTATTGCCAACTGTAAACAGCAAAATGTGGAACTGTAAAGCCCCTGAATTTTGGTCAATAAAAATTTCGTTAAATATTTGAATTTTATTTAAATATCTTATTTTCTCTTGAGTGGCTATATAATTTCTTGTTAATTTCCGTCATAGTTAGATTTTGGTCATTTGTTAACTCTCGACTAGAAACCCTACTTGACCAAATTTAGTTAGTTTTCAACCGACTAGAGCAACCAACTCACCTAGTTACTAGATAAACCTTTTGAAACTTTTGAATCTTTTGCCTTTACCCATTGGTTCATAATGGTTAGGGTAATTTTTGTCCATTGGACAATAAGCTTTTTATTATTATTGACTAAAAGTACATGTAGTCTTTTCAAAATCTTATTTTAAAGATAAAAGTACTTTACTCTTTTATCCATTGGTTATTAACCGCAATGGGAATTATTATCTATTGGGTAATAACCGTTAGGAAAGTTAGTGACCCTTGGGTAATAGAGTCTTTTAACCAAATAAAGTATCGATGTGACTAGGAAACCTTCCAATAAAGTTGATTTGATTAGTCAACCTTTTCAAACCCTAGAAATTACTTATAATAGAAACCCAATTCTTTATATTAAAAGGATTTTTGAAAGATTTAAACAAAATACTATTATCTTTTAAAAATAGACTTTTATAAAAAAAATTTAAAGTACTTTTTGATTATTTTACTATAAAAGTTTCCTAGTAGCTATTGTCCATTAGACAATAAATGTTAGGGGATTTATTATCCATTGGGTAAAGGAGTTATTCTTTCAACTAGTACATGGGTTTATTAATCTAGTCTTTTTCTTAAAACCCATGTGATGAAGTACATAATATTTTATTATGTGTATGTACCTTGGACTTGAAAACCCTAGATTACCTAAGTACTCTTTCATTATTTTTATTAGGGTTTTGTACTCAATTGGATTTGTTTAATGGGAGGTGTGATCTACCTAGATTACAAAGTACCTAGTATGATTTAAATATTGCCTTAGTATGCATGTGCCTAATTGTATTTCTTTAATAGGATTTTGAATTTGGGAAATCTTGTACTTTCTTATTCTTCCTTATATATATATATATATCTCTGTGTGTGTGTGTGTGTGTGTGTGTGTGTACTAGAGAGAGAGAGACCCGAGAGAGAGAGAGAGAGAGAGAGAGAGAGAGAGAGAGAGAGAGAGGAAAGAGAGAAGAAGATGGGATTATACTTTCTTGATCTTCCATATCTTCCTACATCTTTCAAGTCCATGGGTGAATCTTTCTCCTAACCAAACATAACTCTCCCATTGTACTTCTATTATTGTTTAACACAAAATCTTGTACCATTGTCTCCAAATATTCCAACAAATCTTCCATAATCCCATCCAAGGACAATCTTAGCTATGCAACCCTAGAGTTAGGCTTTGATCTTTCAAAGATTGCTTGCTATGTGTCAAAATTTGAGGTAGAGAGAGAGAGGGGGGGCCGGCCTTGGGAGAGAGGAAGAGGGCATGCCTTTGCCTATAAATAGCAAGCCATTCCAAGAATTGAACTCACACCTCCAAGCTTTGCTCTTCCTTCTCTCTAGAATTTCTTGTTCTTTCTTTTGTTCTTCCTTTGTTATTGAGTTCTTCTTGTGTTTTTCAAGAAACTCGTCCAAGACCGCCACTAAACCGCCACTCAACCACCCTTCGATCCATAAAATAGAGTAGTGTTAGTCAAGAAGAAGTTTCGAGAGAAACCATTCTCTTTCGAAGCTCCTGAAGGCATGCCGTAGGAAGTTACTCCGTCCGACCACCGATTACCGTTCGTAAGCCGTTACTACCGCCAAGAAGTAAGGTAGGATCTCCTTATCTTCCATCCCAAGTATAAAGTAGTATTCCCTTATCATCCACCCCAAGTATAAAGTAGATTCTCCCTATCTACTACTTCTAATTATATGTAGTGCATCTTTACTTACTTATCGTTTGTTTAGAAGTATTTGTATTTTGATCTTTAAGATGGTTATGAGTATGCATATATGAGTTGCTTGTATTACTTGTGGTGTGGTAAAGCATAAGTGATTTCACTCCAAAGACATCCGTACATGTGGCGTTGTGCTTTGAATAAGCATAAGTGATACACTCCAAGGGCGTCCGTACATGTGGCGTTATGCTATAAGTAGTGATTGAGCGTGATAAGTAATATAGAATTGGATGATCTTGTTAGAATGATTCATGCTTATTTTTGTCCTACCGCGGAGTCTTTGCATGTAACGAGACACGAGAATCAAGAAAGTAGAAACATGGCACCTAGGGTGTGAGTAATGAAAGGAAATGTTTTTCGAGAAAGAAAATATTTTGAAACTACATAATGACCGATTTTGGGTGGCATTATGTGAGTTGTGTGCGTGTGTAAAAGTAAGATTTGTGAAAAACCCAATGAGAACCCGGAGCGGCGGAATCATTGTGGGATACTCGGGAACCCAGAGCGGCGGAATCGAGGATTTTAGATTTCGAAAACCCCAAATGGGAACCCGGAGCGGCGGAACCATTGTGGGATACTCGGGAATCTGGAGCGGCGGAACCGAGGGTTTTGAATTGTAACTTGGTTATCCGCGGTACAGAGCCAATGCAATTGTGTGCCAATGGGAACCCGGCGCGGCGGAACCATTGTGAGGATACTCGGGAACCCGGCGCGGCGGAACCGAGGTTGGGTGTGTAGCTTGGTTATCCGCGGTACGGAGCCAATGCAAATGATTTTGAAAGTGTGTGGCTTGGTTATCTGCAGTACGGAGCCAATGCAATTGTGTGCCAATGGGAACCCGGTGCGGCGGAACCATTGTGAGGATACTCGAGAACTCGGAACGGCGGAACCGAGGTTGGGTGTGCTAAACAAATGGTTTTTGAAAGGTTGATTTGTAAATGAAAATGTTGACACGGTCTACGACGAGTCGCGCAGGAGAAACACTGAAAATCTTGGACACCAACGATAGATATAGCGATTGCGGATGTGTTATTGATATTGCCTTTTGTAGCTGTGTATGTACGTATCATGTGAAAATTGATGTTTTATTATAGCTTTGTTTGTAAGTTAAGGTTGGTGGGTAAGGATTTTCTATTGAGCGTTGTAGCTCACGGTGTTATCTTTTGGTGACCCTGACATATTATATGGATGGCGACGCCGGTATAATGTGTCAGACTTCATAGATGAACATGATGAGATGTACGCCTTGGAGGCCTTCGGAGCGGTGGAACTGGCCAGAATGGAGGAGCAAGTGGAGCAGTAGTTAGGAACCCTAGCTATCTCCCTTGTTGGATAAATGTACCATTTACTTATGAAGTATTTATGATGTAATAATGAGCCAAAACTCTCTTTATTATGTAATAAATGCCTCATTAACGTACCCAAAATTCGGGGCGTTACAGGAACAATATTTTGTAGGAGGGCTTGGTATAATGGTTGAAATACAAACTTTGGAATCTTAAGAAAGTGTTGCGGCAGTAGCATATGTCATATGACAATCGTGTTTCAAGGTAAGGCCTTGGTAAATGGAGAATAATTCAATTATTCCATATGTACGTTTTTAAATGTCACAAGTCCAACCCACTAAAAGGGAGATAAATTTCAAAATTACCCTCACTATTTTCTACACTCTCCCACTACTACCATGTCCGACCATACCACCAGCTCCGGCACAGCCCGCTGATAAGTATTTTATGGGTGCTGTTGCATTTAAAGTTCTTTTTTTTTTCCCCCCTTCTAATTTTAGTGACAGTATTGCTAGCCCACATGAAATGGGCGGTCATACATGCCAAAGTGATTTGATAAATTCACCCAACTTTCAGCTTAAAAAATGGTTTGAGCCAACAAGATAAACATAATACCATCAAACAACCTATAATTTCCTCATAGATAAAAAAGAAATTCGAGGACGTGTCAACTTAACTATAAGTACATGATAAACTAAAATGCAAAGCAATCTAGAGACAACAAGCACCTCTACTGGCAGAATAGTAGCCTGCCACAGTACAGACACAGGTTCCATTCACGGCTGGTGCAATCTTTTACAGTAAAAACCCTTTCATTTTGCAGCCAACATGATTTATTGTTGTGTTTCATTGTATGAAGAAAGAGACAACAAAGAACAAAGATTATTGATAATGGAATCCATAGCAGCAGCATGAGAGCCCCTGGTGGCTGCAAACTTAAGGTGTTTAGGTGCTTCAACTCTGTCAAAATAAAATGCACCAGACAACAATTTCTCTTTACGCATTAAAGCCAACCAGATAACTGTGTCAGCACCTTGTTTGCTTGTTCTAAGCTTCCCTGATAACCTGTAAATGAAATTCCTGATAAAGGATTTCATTCGAGTGCACCAAGGCTGTGCTTGGATCTTGCATTTATACAAAGACGGAAGGAAAGTTGCTTCTGAAGCTGTTTCCTCTTTTTGTTGACATATTCTCAAGATCCAAACATAGCCTAAACTGACAAATAGCATAATGAAAGATAGATGTTTTGAACAATACATTCAAGTGACAAGTTCCTTACGATTTCGAAAATCCAGGAAGACTGTTAGCAACCCCTGGTGTCTCAGCCCAACCAGGGTGAATTGAGTAGAACCCAATTCCTTTGTCCTTGTAAGTTTCAGCCCATTTTTCAGTCAATGTGATCTGCCGAAGAAGCATCAAGAGTATAGGATGCACATATAATGGGTGGATCTTAAATCTTATCCATGTTCACAGCTCACCTAAAAATGAAGGGGTTTTTTTTTTTTTTTAAATCTTAAATCACAAGGACCATTCCCAGCTTTTTTTCTTGGCCATTTTATGCTTCTAAGAGTAGACACTCTGATATGCTTTTATTGGCTGGTCAGATCACTAGAGTTGGGATTGGCCTAAACATTCAGCAGGCCCCGGGACTGCATTTCTGCAGTTTGAATGGAATAATTGCCAGAGAGATTGCATAAACTTTGGACAACCACTTCCCCAAAATGCAGTTTGAATGGAATAATTGCCAGAGAGATTGCATAAACTTTGGACAACCACTTCCCCAAAACATGAGATATACATTGGAGGATTTGGTGTCTATTATCCTGACCATTAGCTCGGTGAGTTACTCATCATACGAGATTCTCTCTTACTAGCAGTTCGGGTCCAGCTGATTGAATGTAGCGTACATGCACAGCCAAATTTCTTCCTTCTATTCACAGTTTTCATAACCCACGGCCCACAGCCATGGCAAAAAGAAAAACACAAAAGATAATAGAGGAAAAACCCATAATGTTATGTGATTTTGAATAGGTTTTGATATACCATACTTGTGCTTGAAAGCCACGTGAACTACAAAACCATTGTAGCTCATGTCAAGAACAAGAAACAAGTAACAGAAGATGCAGACACCGCATAAATATTTGACTGGTTCATTTTCGTTAAGGTAACATTAATGCACTCATGTAGCAAAGAATAACCACCATGAGTACCATCCATTTAATTTGGGTAGTTAAATGTTAGCCTAATGTCTTCAACAATGCTATTTCTGTTCCAAAATCAGCTCGTACTACAGTTTAGGACAAGGAAAGCCATGTTCCCAACATTTCATGAACGTCGTTGTTATCTTCTCTAGAACAGGTTACTACCATTTTTGTGAAAAGGCAAGCCAAGCCATATTCACAACATATGACATACATTCTTGGTATCTTCTCTAGAATTAGTTACTAACACTTTTTGCAAGAAAGTAGGCAATGTTCCCGAAATGTGAAGAATGTTTTGCTTATACACTTTAACTATCATGTAAACAGGGACTTAAGGAAACACTAGAGTTGAAAATTGCTCAATATAGTACCTGTCCTCCTAACCACCAACTAAAGGCAGGTGGACAGTACACACAACGCCAAAAAATTTACAACGTCAAATACACTTTTATTGATCTCAGTACACATTCACATTTTAGTATTTTTTGTATTATAAGCAAACATATTCTTCAAAGGTGTCATCCATATTTGTGTCTCGAGACTCTCCACATTACAATAACCAAAAATATTATCACATTTTTCACATCTTTTTAACAGAACAAAATAAATCCATGGACATTATGTGGTCACACAACCAATGACTGTTTTATTTTTAGGCAAAGTCAACTTCAAAAGTAACACAAAACAACTAAGAAACAATCAAACCACCATTGACTATGGATTTCCTGACAACAAGCTAAATAATCAAATGGAAAACCATAAAACCAAGAACTAGCTTAGGGTATCCACAATGGCATAATTAGATGTAATAGGTTTCTAAAGTTAACAATGTTGGTGCAAAATATTGCTCACAATGGTATAATCAAACTTAGCAACCTCTTTAGAAATAATCAAATCTTGGGCTTTGGATAACAAAAACTAGCAACTTTTTACCAATAACCAAATTTACAGGACCCCACATATTCTCAATCAAATACACCCATCATTACACAAAAACGTTATCTTTCTTCCCTTTCTCTGTCACGCCCCAAATCCGGGAGCATGACCTGTCGTGCACCATGAAGCAATCATGGGACACGAAGCCTAATTAAAAATATTTTTACAATTTGAACTAATAAGAGAAAGGCTAGATATTTTATTAAAGCAAAATGTGCAAACTCAAAACCAGTATTTTTGTTAAAACATCTCATATTCTCCAACTCCAAATTCTACAATGAACTGCCAATTAATAAAAGTGCGGAAGCTAATAAATAAAAGTGCGGAAGCTTTTTGACAATAGAAAAGAAATAAAAAAAAAATGCAGACGCCCTAGAGGTCCTAACAGAAGGTCCCGACAAAGCCACAGAGTCCACTATAACGCTCCATGAACTAACCTGAAAAGAAAATGTGGAATAAATCCGTCAGCTGACGAGCTCAGTGAGTAGTTAGGCATGCTAAGGGTAATACAAAGTGGCATACTTTCAACAAAAGATTATTGTGGGCTTCAAAGAAATGGTTTCAAATTAATAATAGAGATCGATGGTTCAACGAATACTATCAACAAACCGAATATTGAACAAAGAGATCAACAACTCAACAAATAGTATCCACAAGATGAATAACGGATTAACGAAAAGCAACAACAATAATAGAATCACCACAATAATTATACCAAACAATGAATCCAATAATATCCGAACGACGAACAACAATAACAGAAGTATGAACCAAAGTGAGAACCATAATTACTAATTTCCAAATGCCAAATATTTTCTCAAGGCTTTGCCTGTTGGATCCAACACCGTACTTAGAGTCACCACAGGATGGAGCCTGGGACCTTTTCCATAAGCCGATCCGGAATAGGGTCACAGGGTATTTCACAAGTCTTTTCCCTATCCGTTGAGCACTAGAGTCACACAGGGTATTTCACAAGCCTTTTCCCTAGTGGCCAAAGTCACCACGATATCTCACAGGTCTTTTCCTTGGACTTTAATAAATATCAACACAGTCTATGGTCCCAAACACAAATAGAACAACGGCGAGCCGGAGGCACCTGCACCAGGATTATTCTCCGTGCCGTTGCAGAGTCACAATAATATTATGGAGCAACAAGAAAAATATGGGCAATCCAACAATCCTATTAATTTTTATCAATGAACCTTGTATGCCAAAGGGTACGTCAATTGCCAATAATTATGAGAGCAACGAATAGGAATAATTATCATCGAATCACAACCAATAACAAACTGTAAAGAATCGATAGGCTCAAGAGGATTCCAAAAGAAGGGATCACATGCTTAACCACTCACCTTAAGTATGAGAGAATGCAACCAATTGCAATGTTGATAACAATCCACTAGTCTGTATTGCAAACAGAAGAAACAAATAAATTTATAAGTGTATGAATGATCTACTGTACTGTAACTAGTCAATGCCTAAACTTATACGACTACTAATAATTAATTCCTAAACCTAAAACCAAGTGCCACCAACCAACTATACTCCAACGTGCAAATCACCAGAAACTTAATTTGCAATTGAATACCACCATTACTTCTCACCTTCACACACGGCATGCACACACAGCACCACATGCACGCACACCTCTCTCTCTCTCTCCCTCCCTCCCACTGATTCACTTCTCAAACAACAAAAACCCGTATTCCAATATATGATCGTAAAAGCCTAAAGGGTAAGTTACATAATATAATATCTAAGAGAAATTAATTAGAAGACTTACCTAAAAATCACAGCTCCGGTGAAAACCTTCCCACGCCGCCGCACTATTTAGCTCTCACAATTCTCCAGAGAAACTAAAATAACCTAGGTCTCTCAACACTTATATATGCAAATAATGACCCACTCTCCCACAACCCTTAAAACTCTCTCACACGGATAAATAACTATACACATCTTATAAACTGACATTTAGTATAAAAACACATATTAGAAAAATAGCCCTGATATTACGAAATTTAAAATAGAAGTATTTTATTTTATTAAGAAGTTTGAAAAAGAGAAATGAAAGATTTAATTATTTGGGTCAAAAGTTTTTTTTTTTTTTTTACCCGAAAAAAGTAGGATGTGACATTCCCCCCCTCTCTCTCAACAATGTTTTCAAAAAAAATTTATACTAAAAAACTGTTTTTTAAAAATAGTTTTTTTCCCCAACAATTGTTTTTTTTAACTGATTTTCAAAAATAGTTTTTATATAAAAAAATGTTCTTTTTTTGAAATATTGTTGTGTTTTTAAAACTGTTTTTTTTCAAAACCTTTTATTTTTTTAAAACTAGTTTTTCAAAAACTGTAGGAACAATGTCACTCATGTTCAGTCGATTGGTCGGTAGTTCTTCCAAACAAGTGATTCCAACTTTAAGTAGTGAAATCAAGCATTCCCGAATTTTGTGACTGCTATAAGAGCTCTGACTCTGATTGTTGTCAATACTTGAACTGGCCTCCCCCATTTCTCTTTGTTGAAACAATGTTGCATCAACAATTTCTGCTATTTTTTCAGGAAGAGAAATTTTAACAAAGTTGTGGAGAGTGAGACTATCACTGAACATGCCATCGGTTGGTCTCTTCCCGGTAAACATCTCCAATAAGAGGATGCCATAACTATAAACATCACCACATGTTGACAACTCATTTGCTAATCATACTTTGCAATTCAGGCACCATATATATAGTAAGAAAGATGACGAAGATTACAGACTTGGTACTGTTTTTGAGAATAAAATGTGGCTACTTTTTAAATGCATGGTAACAAGTCACTATTCTAAGAGTACTTATAGATTGTGTGACCCTTAAACAAGGTAGCGTTCCATGTTAGCGGCATATATTTGAATGTGAGGTAAGACAATATTCCATGATCACATGATAGATCTAAGCTTTGATCAGATGTGAGCGATTATTAATGCGTTTCTTATTTCTTCTCTTTTTCTTTTTCTTGCCATGGTAAAAGTAGTTGGTTTGTGGCTTTTGTCTTGAGAAAAACATTACAGACTTAACACAAGATTGATTCACAGTGACATTTTGAAAAGGGCAAAGTCCACTTTCACCCCCTGTGGTTGTCTTCATGTGCGAATACCTCCCTCATGATTCAAAACTGAGCACATAACCTACTTGTGATTTTGAAAATGTGTGGATAGACCCCCTACCTTCATGTTTTCCATCCATATTAATTGAGGTGTATCTCGCACACCTCTAGAATGTAATCTGAGTCGTTCATAATGTATTAAATAAAGAATAGAGTATCTCTAAAAAATCATCTCAATCAGGCATCAATAACCCAGTAATCTAATTTTTAGTAAATTCAAATTTGAAATTTTAATTTCATAACAAAATCGATTCGACCATGAGTTTTTCATTTTTTGTAGGGACCCATAATTAGTTCTTCAAATTTTAAATGTTTAATGTGTATTTGGATTATTGAAGTTGGGATAACAATGTAGATATGAGTTGGGTCAATGTGAGATGACTTGTAAGTTGTGGGAGTTGACATAATACAATGGGAGTGAAAGGGTGTAAGTGTTATTTGTGCTATATAAGTCAAAAAAAAATGGGGCAGGAAACCATTTTTTTCACTTTCCCTTTTCTTTTTCTTTTTTTCTCTTCTCCGGCGTCTCTCTCTCTCGGCTCTCACTCTCTCACCTTCTCTCTTCGATTTCATCGACCACGAGTGAGACTCTTGAAAAATCCCAAGTACTAAAGTTGTTCTACGCGACGAGAGCTTCCTATCCATCGAAGAAAATTCACGATCGGAGCACTTCGAAGTTTCCTCCATGTTCGGGCTTGCTTCTAACCCTCGAGGTAGGGATCTCCTACCTTCTTTACATGTCTAAGTGTTAGTTTGATGTACAAGAATCACGTTTGATCATCTATTTTGAGTCTTGAATAAATCTTGTATGCTGAAAATTTCGTGGGTTCTGCTAATCTGTCTTTTTGGAGCCTTTCTGCTAGGAATTAATTTTTGGTGCTTTCATAACAGTTAAAGTACGTTTCAATACGAAGATTTCGGTACCAAGATCATGAAAAACCGATAATCACACAATTAGTTATGAATTTTTGAATCCCGGCTGTTTCCCTGGATACGCGAATCTGTGCGTGGCTGTCTTCTTTTAATTTTCTGGGTATGATGAACAATTTGGTGACTTTGGGTCTTTTACAGGAGCTGCATATTTAAGTTAGGAAGGGATTGGCGTTGGAATCAAGTGATTCGGTTAAGTATACAATTTTTGGTGAATTTCTAAAGTAGGGTTAGTCGACTAGGGCGAAAATGGTTGCGAAACTGTTTTTCCTTTGATTGTTGGGTTAATCTCCTCTCGTTTTTGAACCTGGGATTTTTACTGAGCGTAGGGCTTGTAGTTGTGCAACTTCTGGCGTTGGTTTCAATATTTTTGGGTTTAAGATAAAAGGGTTATATGATTATTCAATCAATTTTTCTTATTTCCGTCTTGGAATTCATGTTGTTTAATTGGATATAGTCTGATGTGAATGATTAACTTCGCCAATTTGACATGTAGGGATTTCTCTCCTCCTTTATGCGTTTATGAGTTGGTTTGATGTGTTTAAGAATGTTTAAACGTCCGTATTTGTTGTTGAGAGAAATCTGTCGAAACTAGAAATCGTAGGCTGAAAACCCAAGTCCTACCGGTAGGAGTTTTGGCTCTACCGGTAGAGGTGCTGTCCAGTAGTGTCTCTTGTGAAATTCTGGTCTCCTACCGGTAGGAGGTTGTGTCCTACCGGTAGGGAATGAAAAATCCGTTTTTTTTTTTAAAAAACTTCGGACGATCATAACTTAAACATCTGTACTCCGTTTGGGGCATATTATATATATCGAAGTTGATGTATGGAAAACTATACTTTCTAATGGTGGTAGCCTTATAATTAAATTCTAAGCCCATAAGAAGTTATAGTTAAAGTACGGTAGGTTGGTTGTGGGAATCCATACCGATTTTGGAGGTTATGTTGTATTTGAATATTACGGGTGACTTGGTACACTCCTAAGTGCTCGAGGTAGATACGTTATATGCATTGGGCATCCTTTGCCCTTAGAATCATTTGAGTGAGACACAAATGTGCGTTTAACTATTTGAATGGTCTTCCGAGCCTTAGGGTAGTAGGCTATCATACTTGAAAAACGTTTGTCGACACCTAGTGAAAGTATGAGGTTGAGATGGTTGATTGTATATTAATGTTGGATTGGGAATACTTGAGTGACGATGATTGATTATATTTATGAATTGAAAATGTGAGTTACAACTATTAATTTCCTCTTGAACTATGAATCGGAAGGTGAAGTCGTTGTGCCTAGCAACTTGCATGAAGTTGAACTTGTGACCAATTAGTAAATACTTGGTAGTAGAGTAAATGGGTTGGTGACGAGACTAATGATGAGAATTGTGGGAAAAGTCTAATGAATTTATTCAAATAAGTGGAACTATGACATGATAAGTATGAGTTTCTTGCACGACATTTGCACGACAATACAATTGAGAATGTGAACGATGCGCGAACACTCAGGGCCCATCGACAGGTGGGTGCCTGGCAGGGGAAGCGGGTCCCATAACGCCCGGCAGGAGCTAACGCTCGTATTGAACTTTCAAGGCCTAACCTTCAAGGTGGGTGCTTGGCAGGGGAAGCGGGTCCCATAACGCCCGGCAGGAGCACTCGCTCATGATACCGACTAGGCCCACCAATGGGTGTGGTGCTAGGGCAGGGGAAGCGGGTCCCATAACGCCCGGCAGGAGCATTCACTCATGAAAAAAAAAAAAAATGAGAGTTGGAGAATGAAAGATGATTTTGAATGAGGAGCAATTAATGTGGAACACCGATGACGTTATTGGTAACTACGAGGAAATTCAAGAGAGTTATGTTTATTCTCTACTAGAGTTGTTGTATTTTGTTTACCTTAAAACATGATGTTGTGGTGTATGAAAAGGGTTTGGGATTTACGGGTGAGTTTCCTTATTGTCGAGGTGCGGTACTATTCGATGTGTCATTGTTATTTCGTACTCTAACTATGCATAGTGTGTGTATTTTTGGTGAGTGGTGGGCTCGTTACTTGAGACAAGAAAAATGATGCTTCCATTAAAGAACTCAGATTAACCTTTAGGTCTCTGAAATGTGGAAATGAAAAAGCAAGGATTGATTTGGGTAACGCCGTAATGGTAAGCTGAGATTTTAAGAATATTTGTGTGTGTAGGTGAGGGTGTCAATAATTGAGAAATGGAGTTAAATACTTCCCAACATGAGTATAGTATTTTGAGTTTCACCTTTGACAAAACAAATATGCTTTTGAAAAAAAAAATGTTTTTCCTTGATGTCTGTCTTCACTTGTGCATATAATTTAGGTATGGATATCTCTACGAGCTAGTGTAGCTCACCCTATCCTTTCAGGTACTCGTCACGACACTTAGCTTGGATTGCATGGAGTGCACATTGAGACGTCTCTTGAGCGCTTCATTGGAACCTTTAAGGAGTGGTTTATCATCAAGTTTGATTCATGTCATGTACTTTACTTGCAATTGAAGGTTGTATCTTTTGATTAGATCATATGTAAAGCTATGTACAAACTCCTCTCCTTGATGATTCTGAAACCCATTTAATTGTAAACGTTTGGGAGACTTTATGTAAAAAAAATAATAATAATAAATAAATAAAATAAAATAAAATTTAGAGAGGAGAAGAAGCGACTTGATTTGCTGTTTGGATTTACACGACATTCAAGGGTAAATATAATTGAGAGAAAGACTTTGGTTTGTAGAAAATATATTATTATTTTAGTTAAAAATCATGGGCGTGACAACTTGGTATCAGAGCATAGATTTAGAATACCTTGGAACCGTGGGGAGTCACTAGGTTTTATGGGTCTAGCGATTGCATTTGTGCCATGAAAGTGTGGGTGCTAATGTAAATAGGTTTCACTTGTCAACGTGGCATTCCATGTACATTTGTGTTAGAATTGTGTAGTGTTTTGACCCATATCAGAGGAAAATTGAGGGCTTGACCTCGTAGGTGATGTGATTGTTGTTCATTACCTGCTTTCTTTAAAGCTTACGGTGGCTGGAAATTGCTTGTTTTGCGAATAGGTATATTTGTATGAAGTTACGTCTTGACGGCGTTGCTACAATGTTGTTAGGCTTTGTGATTGTTACGTGTTGATGTGTGTTCTGTTTGTTATTTGTGTTTTATGCTATTATTTTGGTGTATGTTTTGTGTTATCAAAAAAAGTAAAGCTTGATCATATAGCGCATTTAATATGTTTTTGTTAAAGTTACTTTTTGATTATTAAAGCTGACTGTAATTGGCATATGTAAAACTCATTTTCTTAGACTTGAGGATCTACTTCTGGATATTCAGTCTGAAGTACGGCTGGCCACCGCAATTTCAGGATTGAATGTCTAGAATGGAAGCTCTTGAACAAAAGAAGAAGAAGGGGGATTTACCTTCTGCCATGGAACTAAACAAGGATAGATCATGTGAAACTATAGTTAAAGATTTGTATCTCTCTGAAAATTTTATACTGTTGTGAAGACTATGCATGTCTAAGTCGCTCTACTTACTAGTCTTCTGTAAGTAATTGTGTCTTTGCATTCTATTGAGAATTAAGAACAGTGAAACAAAATGATTAAATCCTTTAAAATTGCCATACTTTCCTTCATGAGATTGAGTTGGAACTTGGTATATGTGTTCCTGAAATTTGGAGATGCAATGACATGGCTTGATGATGTTATTTGATTAACAAGAACTCGTGTGAGAGTATGATAGAGTTTAATGTCATGTTGACGCTACGCCATGAAGAATGTTGAACTTAGGATTAATCCTTGAAAGGAACGCTTGGTTATGAGGAAACATGATGGAGTTGTTCTACTGTGAGAATTTGAGCCACAAGGGAAGAGAAAGAGGACTCTATATGTGGATAACGAGAGATGAAATGGAGGGAAGTATTCGGACTTGATTTTATTGTGATCGGTGTAGGTTTCTTGAATCTAGATTTCATGGTGGTTAACTTATTGAACCTTCCCTGATGTTGTGCTATTTGTTGTGACGGTTGTGTTGTGTAAATCAGTTGTTTCACGACTTGTTGACTTGGTTATAAATTTCGAGGACGAAATTTCTTTAAGGAGGGTAGGATGTAGGGACCCATAATTAGTTCTTCAAATTTTAAATGTTTAATGTGTATTTGGATTATTGAAGTTGGGATAACAATGTAGATATGAGTTGGGTCAATGTGAGATGACTTGTAAGTTGTGGGAGTTGACATAATACAATGGGAGTGAAAGGGTGTAAGTGTTATTTGTGCTATATAAGTCAAAAAAAAATGGGGCAGGAAACCATTTTTTTCACTTTCCCTTTTCTTTTTCTTTTTTTCTCTTCTCCGGCGTCTCTCTCTCTCGGCTCTCACTCTCTCACCTTCTCTCTTCGATTTCATCGACCACGAGTGAGACTCTTGAAAAATCCCAAGTACTAAAGTTGTTCTACGCGACGAGAGCTTCCTATCCATCGAAGAAAATTCACGATCGGAGCACTTCGAAGTTTCCTCCATGTTCGGGCTTGCTTCTAACCCTCGAGGTAGGGATCTCCTACCTTCTTTACATGTCTAAGTGTTAGTTTGATGTACAAGAATCACGTTTGATCATCTATTTTGAGTCTTGAATAAATCTTGTATGCTGAAAATTTCGTGGGTTCTGCTAATCTGTCTTTTTGGAGCCTTTCTGCTAGGAATTAATTTTTGGTGCTTTCATAACAGTTAAAGTACGTTTCAATACGAAGATTTCAGTACCAAGATCATGAAAAACCGATAATCACACAATTAGTTATGAATTTTTGAATCCCGGCTGTTTCCCTGGATACGCGAATCTGTGCGTGGCTGTCTTCTTTTAATTTTCTGGGTATGATGAACAATTTGGTGACTTTGGGTCTTTTACAGGAGCTGCATATTTAAGTTAGGAAGGGATTGGCGTTGGAATCAAGTGATTCGGTTAAGTATACAATTTTTGGTGAATTTCTAAAGTAGGGTTAGTCGACTAGGGCGAAAATGGTTGCGAAACTGTTTTTCCTTTGATTGTTGGGTTAATCTCCTCTCGTTTTTGAACCTGGGATTTTTACTGAGCGTAGGGCTTGTAGTTGTGCAACTTCTGGCGTTGGTTTCAATATTTTTGGGTTTAAGATAAAAGGGTTATATGATTATTCAATCAATTTTTCTTATTTCCGTCTTGGAATTCATGTTGTTTAATTGGATATAGTCTGATGTGAATGATTAACTTCGCCAATTTGACATGTAGGGATTTCTCTCCTCCTTTATGCGTTTATGAGTTGGTTTGATGTGTTTAAGAATGTTTAAACGTCCGTATTTGTTGTTGAGAGAAATCTGTCGAAACTAGAAATCGTAGGCTGAAAACCCAAGTCCTACCGGTAGGAGTTTTGGCTCTACCGGTAGAGGTGCTGTCCAGTAGTGTCTCTTGTGAAATTCTGGTCTCCTACCGGTAGGAGGTTGTGTCCTACCGGTAGGGAATGAAAAATCCGTTTTTTTTTTTAAAAAACTTCGGACGATCATAACTTAAACATCTGTACTCCGTTTGGGGCATATTATATATATCGAAGTTGATGTATGGAAAACTATACTTTCTAATGGTGGTAGCCTTATAATTAAATTCTAAGCCCATAAGAAGTTATAGTTAAAGTACGGTAGGTTGGTTGTGGGAATCCATACCGATTTTGGAGGTTATGTTGTATTTGAATATTACGGGTGACTTGGTACACTCCTAAGTGCTCGAGGTAGATACGTTATATGCATTGGGCATCCTTTGCCCTTAGAATCATTTGAGTGAGACACAAATGTGCGTTTAACTATTTGAATGGTCTTCCGAGCCTTAGGGTAGTAGGCTATCATACTTGAAAAACGTTTGTCGACACCTAGTGAAAGTATGAGGTTGAGATGGTTGATTGTATATTAATGTTGGATTGGGAATACTTGAGTGACGATGATTGATTATATTTATGAATTGAAAATGTGAGTTACAACTATTAATTTCCTCTTGAACTATGAATCGGAAGGTGAAGTCGTTGTGCCTAGCAACTTGCATGAAGTTGAACTTGTGACCAATTAGTAAATACTTGGTAGTAGAGTAAATGGGTTGGTGACGAGACTAATGATGAGAATTGTGGGAAAAGTCTAATGAATTTATTCAAATAAGTGGAACTATGACATGATAAGTATGAGTTTCTTGCACGACATTTGCACGACAATACAATTGAGAATGTGAACGATGCGCGAACACTCAGGGCCCATCGACAGGTGGGTGCCTGGCAGGGGAAGCGGGTCCCATAACGCCCGGCAGGAGCTAACGCTCGTATTGAACTTTCAAGGCCTAACCTTCAAGGTGGGTGCTTGGCAGGGGAAGCGGGTCCCATAACGCCCGGCAGGAGCACTCGCTCATGATACCGACTAGGCCCACCAATGGGTGTGGTGCTAGGGCAGGGGAAGCGGGTCCCATAACGCCCGGCAGGAGCACTCGCTCATGATACCGACTAGGCCCACCAATGGGTGTGGTGCTAGGGCAGGGGAAGCGGGTCCCATAACGCCCGGCAGGAGCATTCACTCATGAAAAAAAAAAAAAATGAGAGTTGGAGAATGAAAGATGATTTTGAATGAGGAGCAATTAATGTGGAACACCGATGACGTTATTGGTAACTACGAGGAAATTCAAAAGAGTTATGTTTATTCTCTACTAGAGTTGTTGTATTTTGTTTACCTTAAAACATGATGTTGTGGTGTATGAAAAGGGTTTGGGATTTACGGGTGAGTTTCCTTATTGTCGAGGTGCGGTACTATTCGATGTGTCATTGTTATTTCGTACTCTAACTATGCATAGTGTGTGTATTTTTGGTGAGTGGTGGGCTCGTTACTTGAGACAAGAAAAATGATGCTTCCATTAAAGAACTCAGATTAACCTTTAGGTCTCTGAAATGTGGAAATGAAAAAGCAAGGATTGATTTGGGTAACGCCGTAATGGTAAGCTGAGATTTTAAGAATATTTGTGTGTGTAGGTGAGGGTGTCAATAATTGAGAAATGGAGTTAAATACTTCCCAACATGAGTATAGTATTTTGAGTTTCACCTTTGACAAAACAAATATGCTTTTGAAAAAAAAAATGTTTTTCCTTGATGTCTGTCTTCACTTGTGCATATAATTTAGGTATGGATATCTCTACGAGCTAGTGTAGCTCACCCTATCCTTTCAGGTACTCGTCACGACACTTAGCTTGGATTGCATGGAGTGCACATTGAGACGTCTCTTGAGCGCTTCATTGGAACCTTTAAGGAGTGGTTTATCATCAAGTTTGATTCATGTCATGTACTTTACTTGCAATTGAAGGTTGTATCTTTTGATTAGATCATATGTAAAGCTATGTACAAACTCCTCTCCTTGATGATTCTGAAACCCATTTAATTGTAAACGTTTGGGAGACTTTATGTAAAAAAAAAAAAAATAATAAATAAATAAAATAAAATAAAATTTAGAGAGGAGAAGAAGCGACTTGATTTGCTGTTTGGATTTACACGACATTCAAGGGTAAATATAATTGAGAGAAAGACTTTGGTTTGTAGAAAATATATTATTATTTTAGTTAAAAATCATGGGCGTGACATTTTTTGATTGACTTAAATTTTGGTATAAATGTAGTACTCGTCAAAATTTACAATATCAACGGTTTGGATTCAATTTTGGTATAGGGGATGGTGTGGTAAGATTTAAAAAAGAAGAAGAATCAAGGGACATGATGAGGGTATATCGGTCTTTTAATGTTGTGTCCGTTAATATGGATGGAAAACATAATGGCAGGGGGTCTATCCGCACATTTTCAAAACCACAGGTAGGTTATGTGCTCAGTTTTGAACCATGAGAGGGGTATCTGCACATAGCGATAACTACAGGGGGTCAAAGTGGACTTTGCCCTTTTGAAAACCATCTAATTGATGGTCTTAAGAAGTCAAAGCTTGGCACAGTGTATCTAAATTCTATTTACTAGTGACAATTAATTAACCGTAACTTTCTCACAAAAAATTGTAGAAAGTTTGTAGCTTTATTGATTAATTGATATATTTGAAAAAAAAAGACAGCTAAATACGTTGCAATATTTGTCTTCGAGGGAAAGAGTCGAAAGACACTAATAAATGAACAAGTAGCTAGATTGTGTTTCCCATGCCAAAGTTTCAACTAGTGGCTATTTCATTTACATTGAAGTAGGAATAACAGCATAAACAAACTCCCATATGGCTTAATTTACAAACATCATGGGCTTGTACTACGTAGCTACTTGGCTGCATAACTAGCAAGATTCTCATTTGGGTATTGGTACTAGTACCAACTAGATATCTAGTGACAGAGTAACCATAAATGACTACGTGTAGAAAAACAAATTACCTCTCTCTTTACCCCTATGGATGCAATCAAGGGAGACAAGAAACAATCAGAAAATGGGACAATTTTACTTTCACTTACAGCGCCAGGTAGAAACTAATGTCTTAGACACTTCTACATCCTCACAATGATTCAGGGAAGACCTCTATGAGGCACCTATTTGTCACGTAAATTAGGTTAAACTCAAGTAAGTAAGATTCACAGAAAAGAACACAAAAGAATGTCTACATAACAAAAGGTGACAAGGAAAATAAGAAAATATACTAGAGTCTAAGAGAAACATTTACCTGGAGCCACATAACCAACAAACCCCCTCATGCCAATTGAACTTGACTGATTTGTAGTCGAGCTATACGTAGCTTCTTGTAGGAATCTCGCTAACCCAAAATCACCTACATGTCCGATCATTTCCTCATCTAGAAGTATGTTGCTTGGCTTTAAGTCACAATGAAGTATTGGCTTGGAGCAATGATGGTGAAGATAATCAATTGCAGATGCGACATCAATTGCAATATTTAACCTTTGTAAGATGTTTAAATGCCTCGATTCCCTGTGGGTGTCTTCTTCAATCTCATTTGGATGCAGCCATTCCTCTAGGCTCCCATTGACCATGAACTCAAACACAAGAGCTTTAAAATCGTTGCCTTGATAATCGACACTTGAACATGTTGTGATTACCTTTAGAAGATTTCAATGTTTGATGCTCTTCAAGGCCTTACACTCAGCAAGGAAACTCTTGGAAGCACCGTGGAATTGAAGGTTTAGTACTTTGACTGCGACAACTTTCCGACCCTCGTCAAGAATTCCTTTATGTACTGAACCAAAACTACCGACACCAATCAAATTGGCTGGAGAAAAGCCATCAGTAGCTTTAAGTAGACTTTGGTAGGACAATTGGGGAAATGAGTTTCCTAAGATTTTGATTGATGGTACATTTATTGTCCTTTTAAACAAACACAGATATAGGACACACAAGAGCAAAAGCAACCCTAGAAGCCCCAAAGATATAGAAGTGATTAATTTTATGGCAAGAGTAAATCTATTGTTTCTGGACCCTTCGGAGTTGCAGCTAGGCAGCTGCAATTCAGATATTCCCCCACAAAGCTTCGTGTTTCCTTCAATTGATATGGTAGTTGCATTCTTGAATACTCCTTCTGGTATTGCGCCCTCAAAATCATTGAATGATAGGTTTAGTTTCTTTAAAAAGACAGAGCCATCCAAATAGTCTGGGATTTTTCTTGAGAGGTTGTTGTGAGAAAGATCCAACTCCTCCATACCTCTCAACCAACGACAGCGGTACAGTACAACAAAAGCAGATTCAACTGCGTTCTTTATATATAACTCTCTATATCCGTCCTTCTACGCATGTACACATATGGTTACAGATATGTGTGCAATGCATCTAGAAATACGAATCAAAAAAGCGATCAAACAAGTGACGAAATCCGAGGAGTGTTGTACAAAGATGGATCGATCGAGATCGATATCGGGAGAGAGAGAGAGAGAGAGAGAGAGAGAGAGAGAGAGAGAGAGAGAGAGACCTTTTCAGCCGGTTGGGATCGAGAGAGATCGATGGATCTGGGGAAAGACTCAGATGAGATAAGGAGAAGTCGCCTGTTATATCAGAAGCGAAACACGCCTTCAAGATTTGGCAGCCGGTTTTTTTATTTGAAGAAGTGAAAGTAGACTTTTGGTACTTTTTCAATTTTCAAAAATTTAGAAAACTCATTTTAATTTTTAAAAATGAAAATAGATAACCAAACAAACTTTCGGTTCTAAATTTAAAAAATTTTGAAAATGAAAACAGAAAACAGAAAATGAAATGGTTACCAAACAAGACCCTAGTGTTTCTAAATTTCGCAGAAGTCCGATTTCCATTGGAAAGGAACCACTCAAATTGTTATGCGCGAGGTTTAAAAACAGCAACGATGAGAGGCTGGCAACTTCTTTGGGTATGATACCACTAAGAGAGTTATGATCAAGAAATAGTGTCTCCAAAAATTGGAGTTTCCCAACATGTGAAGGAATGTTGCCAAGAAGATTATTTTCTGATAGATTGAGATGAAGTAGCGAAGTTAAATTTGCAAAGGATGATGGGATCTCCCCGTGGAATTGATTATCCTTGAGCCGCAAAATCCGGAGCTTTTGAAGCTTCCCGATATCTGAAGGAATAATGCCACTTAAATGGTTGTTGGACATGGCAAGAACCTGCAAATTTATGAGATTCCCTATCCCTGATGGGATGCTCCCCTCTATTTTATTCCGTTGCAAGCTAAAAAAGAAAATTTGATTAGAGAAATTGCTGATTGTTTCTGGCAACTCGCCTCCAAAATTGTTTCTGGCTAGAGACACGGCAGACAATCTGGTTGCGTTGATCAAAGTGCCAAGAAAGCTCAAGTCATCCACATTACCTGTGCCTAGAAGATTACCATGAAACAGTATTTCCTCAAGATCATGCAACTTTTCCAAAGAAGGAACTTTTCCTTTAAATATGTTATGCGACAAGGCAAGGCAATATAGTTTTGTGGCATTGGATATTGTTAGAGGAATGGAACCAGTAAACAAGTTACTCTCTAGAACTAGGAGTTGGAGATTAGGAAGAGTGATTCCTAGGTCTGAGGGAAGGTTGCCTTTAATTTGGTTCCATGAAACTGAGATGTCTATGATAGAAGAGAGATTATAGATGGATAAAGGAATGGTACTGACCAACTTGTTCACCACCAGTGCAAGGACTTCCAATTTTTCCCATCGACCGAAAGTATCTGGCATATTCCCGCCAATGCTATTGTAATTTGCAAAAAAAATTACAAGAGATGACAGATTCCCAAGAGTAGGAGGAAAACCTCCTCCTAGATTGTTTTTTGAAACATACAGTCCCTCAAGCTTAGTCAAATAACCAAGCTGTGCAGGAACTTCCCCTGTCAGGCTGTTACCAGAAAATTCAAGGTGAACAAGGTTAGAGCAACTAGATATATTGGCAGGAATTTCACCTGTAATTGAATTATTACGTAGCGACAGTATTTGCAGTCTTCGCAAGTGGCTGAGTTCTGGGGGAATTTTATGACTCAAGGTATTGTTGCGGAACCACAGTTCCCTAAGGAAGTTTAGGTTTCCAATGTGAGGTGAAACAGACCCAGATAGTTTATAATGATCAAGCTCCAACACAGTGACCCTCTGGTGTCGGCGGCCACATGTTACACCAACCCATCGACAAGAGTGGATGGATTCATTCCACGAGTTCAGAGCTCCAAAGGGATCACTGGTTATGGCAGCTTTGAATGCAAGCAAGGCTAGACGGTCAGTCTCATTCCTGCCTTGCATAAAGCCAGCTACAAAATGACAGCCAAAATGCAAGCACAGCAGAAAAACTACGTTCGGGAAAAGGAAGAATGGCTTTAACTTTGCCATGTCCTTGTGGTGAAAGGAAATGTTAATGCTGAATTTTCTGCAGCGACAATAACCGTGCTCTAAAAGAGTTTTTGGTGCTCTAGTCAAGCTGATATTTGCTTGACCGCAGTAGACTTGCAACCTGCTAAATATACTAACTGCTACCTCTCTCTTTACAAAATGTTTAGCTACACTTTTGGCCTTGTTTTGTGTTCTTTGGAACACACTTTAAATACAGTCTAATTAAACAAGCTTCAAAAGTAAAGACAAAATGACAAGGTTTTATAAAAATTGCAAAGAAAACAAAAGATGTATCCAAATCCGACTTGACATGTTGACTTCTTTTCTTTTCTTTTTAAAATATTTTTCACTTTTCATGATTTTTTTTTTCATGTTTTTCAAAAGAAAAATTTTTCTTTTCATATTGATCAGCTACACTAGCTATATGTAAAATGTTAAAAGTAAATTGATAAAGTTCCCAAAAAAAAAGATTCGCGAAGCAGTCAAAGATACACTGTAAACATTTGTTTTTTTACCACTTCATAAGTTTTCATGTGCCCCAATTTTCATGTAGGATTACTAGGGCTACGTTTGTTTCGGTGTGAAAATGTTTTTCATGTAAAACATTTTACTGTAAAATTTGTACACGTTTGTTTTTTTTCTGTTGTTTGATGACTTCCAAAATTAGGTTGTGACAAAAATGTCTCGCATACATTTGGTGTGGAACGAAAGAATACCACAATAACTTTTTAGGATAGGAAGGTACCCGACCAAGCCAGCACCACTGCTATTCACCCAAAAGCCCACTGATTATGTTCTAAAAGGTCCAAAAACTTCACGTGCCAATCACCTCGGAAAACAACTTACGGGATTTTTGGGGGTAAGTCATTTTACACCTTATAAGGTAAAATGATTTACTGAGGAAAATGTTTTACAAAAGTTTTTTGCAACCAAACACCTGAAAATGGGTAAAATATTTTACGGTCAAACAAACAAAGCCATTTTTTTATACATCTGAAGCATGTCAGGACCCCAAGGTCCAAGTCACGGGCAAATATTTTCCAAATTCAAATATTATGGTCTTTCAGAATAGACGTGTAGAAATTAGATTCCATTTCAATGGTTCTCCCCCAATTTCCAAATGGACTTTGAAAACTATAATTCCTTCAACGTATAACACAAGGGAGAAAAAAAAGGATGTCATGACACCATAAGTCAAGTCTTTCTTTCCATGCAATGGTTGCCTGTCCAGAAAAAAATAAAAATAAAACAAGCAAAAAATACAGAAGTCATGCATTTTCATACCAAATTCCCGCACATAAATTTTTCGTTAGCCTATACGTAAGAGTTACTTCTTAGCATCATCTTCAATGGTGTGAAATCACGGACTAGACATGTAGCAGTTCCAAATCGATATAATCCAAGGAGAAGGAGATGGAGCAATAGCAACACGAAACCATAGTCAAGTACGTATACGACAGAGACGCTCTATTCGACTGAGGCCAAAATGATTGTTCATAGGCAATCAAATGGCCAGAACTCACTCGCACCCTCTTTTCTACACTTGCAATTTACCGATGTTGGTGTGAACCGGAATTCCCAATCAAGTGGGGATGATATGTACTTACCATGTTTTTTATGGTCCTCTAAGTGATGATAAGAATTGGTTGATTACAAGGAACAAAAACAACAATATCATATCTTGAAAGGCATGCATCATTTCATGATATTCTAATTTTTCTTCAAAATCATAGGTTCCTCCCTAATCACACGTGATATGCAACAGCTACAAGTCGTAACCTTCTTTAACTAAATTAACAAGCTTAAAGTTACAACTTTTGGGCAAAAATAAAGGAAGAGGAAAAGCATATGCAAATATCTGTGTCACATAGCCAAAGCAATCTACGCTCTGCCTTGATTAGTTATTGCGCCAAAGAGTATCGCAAGACACGGCAGTTCTCACACACATAGACAAGGAGAAAGAAATAAACTTATTAGAACAGGTAATAAGCTGAAGACCCTGAAGTCAGTTTCTGATCAATTGTACCAACTTTGAAATACGAAGAAAAATGCTAGCTACTGTCGTGATTCTGAGGTACCCTTTTACCTCAAAGTGTTCCAAGGTGCAACTTTGATCAAACAGGTGATTCTTGACTTGCTACTACCAGATCAAGTACTGGGCATTCTTGTTGGGAAAAACGCGAATACGATAGGCGAAAATTCCAGAGAACAATTTCATAATATACAAACTGAAATTACCTACTACAAAGAACTGAAACAAATTAACAAGTGAACCGAGTTCTCTATGAAAAGTTTCTTTACAACAGATTCACTGCCTCAGCGAGGGTGTTGGAGGTTGAATGACATTTGTCATGACTAGACCACGGCTGTGGAACACCACCAACTACCGCCATAGCAAACTAAACCAGCGTCAGTCTCTCTCTGACACAAAGAACAATTCTGAAGTAATTAAGTTGCTATATGGAATCCGAAATTGAGTGGTGAACACAGAAAACAGGATGACATAAATGACCAAAGGCGACCTCCGAGTTGCTTGCAGAAGTAAGCTGCTCTATGGAATCCAAAATTGAGACAGGAAACGGGATCACAATATATATCCAAAAGTGACCTCTGAGTTGCTTGCTGCCAGAGTTATTCCCCGAAACTGCTGGCACTTAAACATGGGTATTAATCCAGCAATGAAAATCACATCATGGGCTAATCAACAGCCATGCAGTTAACTGCTGCAATGTCCAGGTTCAATGAAGGAAGGAGGGATCCTTCGGCTGCATCAGAAGGACATAGGAATCTAGCTAGGTCTTGACCTTTGATATGTCGTTTGCATTCCAAAACTATAATTTGTAAATCCAAGAATTAATTAATATCCGAAGAACAGTGGTTAAGTCCAGGATAGTTCACACGGAGCAAAATCTAAGCTACGGTACTGTCGATTTGTTTCTAATTTAATTCTGGAAAAGATTGGAAGTTTGAGTTTGATTCGATTAGACTAGAAAGCAATTAAAGGTTTTGGAAACAAGGGAGAAAAGGGGAGAGAGTTCCGATTCAACCTCCCCTTGTAATGTAATTGTAACAAAATCAAGGATTTCATTGACCACCGTTAGGGTAGCTATCCATATCAATAATCACCAACAACATTCTCAAGACTCGTACTCTGTATAGAATCTGAACATAGCGCAGATCATCTACTGGATTTAACCAACGTGATCCGCCGAACATCGTAAAATCTATCTCAAAGCCTATCTTGAAGAATTGAAAACCATTGTATCACATGAAGACGACATTATATAGACCAGTACTGTCATAAAGGCTAAAAGGTGCCAACTGTAGAATCCATTACATTAGTATTAAGACAGGATAGCCATTGCTAGTCATGGCCTTATTGTAAAGTACATTTGATCTAGGAAGTTGTAAATTGAAAGACACTAAATATAATGAAACAAAACTGGAAACAAAAGCATAGGATGGTATTGATAACACGACAAAGGAACATGCTGCATCAACAAGTCTTCAAGACCAGTTAGACCTTAGGTACCTAGGACAAGATAGAGAAATTATAAGTAGATCACTAAACAGTTGGATGGGGTACGATGATATTCAGTCAAGAAAATAATTAGATCACTAAACCGGTGGATGGGGTATGGTCAAAATCAATTTTCTTGGTATGGTACCAAATTCATTTTTCAGCAGGTATGCTAGCTAGCATACATATAGATCTCGTTGCTCGTATTTGTTTGTATAGAATAAATATGAAAACCAAATGGAATTTGCATTCGACACTGAAACCATCGTCATACTTGAATGAGAGGGATCATAGCTGACTTTTGCCTACTCCAAAATGGTAATGCTGGAGGTTGTCACCACCTAGTGCCAAAAATGCAGTGGTCCTAGATATTGATGAATGTTTCTTCTCAAGTTACCAAGAAAGTGAAGGGGTAATACCTACTTGTGATGACCAACAATACTGGCTCTTTTTGCCTCAATGACTCCAATTTCAAGTAGAGTGTTTCGGATTGCATGCAACTGAGGAACAACGTCATTGATGTTCGGTCGATGTGTCGGTAGTTCTTCTGAACAAGTGATTCCAACTTTAAGCAGTGAAATCAAGCAGTCCTGAATTTTGCAACTGGTATTAGAGCTTTGACTATGATTGTTGTCGATACTTGAACTGGCCTCCCCCATTTCTCTTTGTTGAAACAATGTTGCATCAACAATTTCTGCTATTTTTTCAGGAATAGACATCTTAACAAAGTTGCGGAGAGTGAGATTATCACTAAACATGCCATCGGTTGGTCTCTTCCCGGTAAACATCTCCAATAAGAGCACACCATAACTATACACATCACCACATGTTGACAACTCATTTGCCAATCCATACTCTGCAATTCAGGCACCATATAATAAGAAAGATGACGAAGACTTGTCCTTGCCATGGTAAAAATAGTTGGTTTGTGGCTTTTGTCATGAGAAAAACATTACAGACTTGACACAAGCTCGATTCACAGTACATTTTGAAAACCATCTGATTGATGGTCTTAAGAAGTCAAAGCTTGGCACAGTGTATCTAAATTCTATTTGCTATTGACAGAGTAACGATAACTTTCTCACAAAAATTTGTAGAAAGTTTGTTGGTTTATTGATTAATCAATATATTTGAAAACTCTATACGTTGCAATATTTGTCTTCGAAGGAAAGACACTACTGAAAGAACAAGTAGCTAGATTGTGTTTCCCATGCCAAAGTTTCAACTAGTGGCTATTTCATTTACATTTAAGTAGGAATAACAGCATAAACCAGCTCCCACATAGCCAGCTCCTATTAACACAGGAATGGAAAGTGGAACAAAAGGTATAATTCACGTATATTGATATGTATGTTCCATAAAAAAGCTTTTTATTAGAAATTATTTTCAATTCACTAGATCTAATCTTTTTCAAAAAGGTTAATAAAAAAAATAAAGTTCACTAAGTTAAACTAACTAAAGTTGAATTTTCTAATTTAATATTCTTTAATTTACAAACATCCTGGGCTTGTACTAGTACTACATAGCTACTTGGCTGCATAACTAGCTAGGTTCTCATTTGGGTATTGGTACTACTTGGCTGCATGACAAATTGCCTCTCTCTTTACCCTTATGGATGCAATCAAAGGAGACAAAAAACAATCAGAAAATGGGACATATTTACTTTCACTTATGGCGCCAGGTAGAAAACTAAGGTTTTAGACACTTCTACATCCTCACAATGATTCAAGAAATACCTCTACGGGGCTCCTATTTGTCACATAAACTAGGTTAAACTCAAGTCAGTAAGAATCACAGAAAAGAACACAAAAGAATGTCTACATAACAGAAGGTGACAATGAAAATGAGAAATTATACTAGAGTCTAAGAGGAACATCTACCTGGAGCCACATAACCAACAGACCCCCTTATGCCAATTGAACTTGACTGATTTGTGGTCGAGCTATATGTAGCTTCTTGAAGGAATCTAGCTAATCCAAAATCACCTACATGTCCAATCATTTCCTCATCTAGAAGTATGTTGCTCGGCTTTAAGTCACAATGAAGTATTGGGTTGGAGGAATGATGGTGAAGATAATCAATTGCAGATGCCACATCAATTGCAATATTTAACCTTTGTAGGATGTTTAAATGCCTTGATTCCCTTCGGGCGTTTTCTTCGATCTCATTTGGATGCAGCCATTCCTCTAGGCTCCCATTGACCATGAACTCAAACACAAGAGCTTTAAAATCATTGCCTTGATAATCGACACTTGAACATGCTGTGATTACCTTTAGAAGATTTCGATGTTTGATGCTCTTCAAGGCCCTACACTCAGCAAGGAAACTCTTGGAAGCACCTCGGAATTGAAGGTTTAGTACTTTAACTGCAACAACTTTCTGACCCTCATCAAGAACACCTTTATATACTGAACCAAAACTACCCATACCAATCAAATTGGTTGGAGAAAAGCCATCAGTCGCTTTAAGTAGACTTTGGTAGGACAATTGGGGAAATGAGTTTCCTAAGATTTTGATTGACGGTACATTTATTGTCCTTTTAAACAAACACAGATATAGGAAACACAAGAACAGAAGCAGCCCTAGAAGCCCCGAGGGTATAAAAGTACTTAATTTCATGGTAAGAGTAAATCCTTTATTTCTGGACCCTTTGGAGTTGCACGGTTGCAACTGCAATTCAGGTATTCCCCCACAGAGTTTCTTGTTTCCTTCGAAAGAAAAGGCTGATGCATTTTGAAATACACCTCTTTCTGGTATGGGACCCTCAAAATCATTGAAGGATAGGTTTAGTTTCCTTAGAAAGACAAAGTCATCCAAGTAGTCTGGAATTTTTCCTGAGAGGTTGTTGTGAGAAAGATCTAACTCCTCCATACCTCTCAAAGTAGCTAAAGTTGAAGGAAGGGTGCCCCACAATTTGTTCCCCTTCATGTTTAGTGACGTAAACTTTACACAACTACCAAGAGAAGTTGGAATGTTACCGTCCAACATATTTTGAGAAACATCTAGTGCTTCTAGATTTTGGAGAAGTCCAATTTCCAATGGAAGGGAACCGCTTAAATTGTTATATGCAAGGTTTAGATCCAACAACGATGAGAGACTGCCAACTTCTTTGGGTATTATACCACTAAGATAGTTATGATCAAGACAAAGCGACAACAAAAAATGGTATTTACCGATATGTGAAGAGATGTTCCCACAAAGATTGTTTCCAGATACGTTGAGATAAAGTAACAAAGTTAAATTTGTAAAAGCTGCCGGGATCTCCCCGTGGAATTTATTTCCATCGAGTCTTAAAATCTGCAGCTTTTGAAGCTTCCCGATTTCAGAAGGAATGTTGGCACTTAAATGGTTGATGGACATGGACAGAACTTGCAAATTGATTAGATTCCCTATACCGGATGGAATGCAACCAACTATTTTGTTCATATCCATGCTCAGAAACTTAAACTCAGTGGAGAAATTGCTTATTGATTCGGGCAACGGACCTCCAAAGTTGTTGACGGCTACAGACACGAGTGACAATCTAGTGGCATTGCTCAAAGTGTCAAGAAAGTTCAAGTCATCCACTTTCCCTGTTCCAAGAATATTTTCTTGAAGCACTATTTTCCCAATATCATGCAGCTTTCCCAATGAAGGGACTTTTCCTTCAAATCCGTTTTCTCCCAAGTCAAGGTAATATAGTTTGGTGGCATTGGATATTGCTATAGGAATGGATCCAGTAAACAAGTTACTGTTAAGAACTAGTCGTTGGAGATTAGGAAGAGTGATTCCTAGGTTTGAGGGAAGGCTGCCTTCAATTTGGTTAGATGCAACTTCAATTCTTGTGATAGAAGAGAGATTATAGATGGAGAAAGGAATGGTACCGACTAAATTATTCACCGATAGTAAGAGAAGTTCCAATTTTTTGCATTGGCCAAGCGTATCCGGTATATTCCCGCTAATACTATTGAAAGTTGTAGAAAAATTTCTAAGAGAAGATAGATTCCCAAGAGTAAAAGGCAAACCTCCTGTGAGATAGTTCTTTGAAATTATTAATTCCTCGAGCTTAGTCAAAAAACCAAGCTCCGCAGGAATTTTCCCTGTCAGCCCATTGCCTGAGACTTTAAGGCTAAGAACCTTAGAGCAACCAGATAAATTGGCTGGGATTTCACCCGTAATTGTATTATTACCCAACGACATATTTTGCAATCTGTGCAAGCGGCCGAGGTCGGGGGGGATTTCACCACTCAAGAGGTTGTCGTTCAACCATAGTAACTTGAGAAAGCTCAGATTTCCAATGTGAGGCGAAACAGTCCCGGATAGTTTTTGATGATCAATCCTCAACATAGTGACCCTCTGGTGTCGGCGGCCACATGTTACACCAATCCATCGACAAAAGTGGATGGATTCATTCCATGAGTTCAGAGCTCCAAATGGATCGCTGGTAATTGAAGCTTTGAATGCAAGCAAGGCTAGACGGTCAGTCTCGTTCCCGCCCTGCATAAAGCCGGCTACAAAAGAAGAGCCAGATTGCAAGCAAAACAGAGAAACAACGTGCATGAAAAGGAAGAACAGCTTCAACATTGCCATGCCAACGCGGTGATTGGAAATGTTAATGCTTCATGCGCTGCTTGCTGATAACCATGCTTTAACAGAGAGTGTTGGTGTTCTAGTCAAGCTGATATTAACTTTCTTGACCTTGGTAGACTTGTTTACCCCTTTAATCAATTGTCACAAATACGTTTTCAGACCGTATATCATTAGATAATTTACTTACATTATCTTTCCGGGTTGGAGTTTGTGGAAACAGCCTCTCTGTTCGCAGGGGTAAGGCTGTGTACATCAACCATTCTCTAGACTCCGCAATGGTGGGAGCCTTGTGCACTGGGTTTGACTTTTTTTAATGTTTTTTATGTGTAGTCAGATTGTAGGTTTCCACTTATTTTCTACCGAAAGCCACATAAACTGAAATTAGGCGTTAGAAATTTATGATTATTTTTACCCCACAGTTTGCAAGCCCAACAATGGAGTTCACAGCCTCGATCGTAAGCCATTTCTGATTTTTTCTGTCAGTCGATCGTGTGGTCTTTATTCTCATCAATGACACTATCGAATAGCGATTTTACCCCTCTTCATGCGCGAAAGTGCTGACTTTGAGGGGTCGAGAGGCCCGAATCATTGCCCATGGATATCGATGGTGCGTACTAGACTTTCTGTTTTTGTTTCTATTTTGTATTTCTTTTGTTTGGAATTTCAATAGTTCTTGCCAGTCTGTGTAGTAAGAGTGCATTCCCATGGTTCTTCCCGATTCCCAATTGGACTTAGAATGTGGTCTATACATGCTTATTGCAGATCATGTGATGTGGTATGTAGGAGGAAGCATTTGGTTACGTTGAGGGTGACATTAGAAGGAGGGGTAGATAATAATTGACATAAGAGGATTTGGTTACGGTTGAGAGTAACACTAGGAGGACTTAGGTGCTAAGAGTAAGGAGATCAGGAGTTCAACTCCTCTAATTAAGGTGTTAATCTAACTATTCTAGCAATAGTAACTTTAGCCGAACAAAAAAGAGAGTAACAGTACGAGAAGGGAGACATTAGAGGTGGTAATTCGAAGGGATCTAAGTTTTTTAAATATCATGAAACACAATGCCCTTTACAAAACTCAGTTAGAAATTGGATGCATTACCTGATCCCAATTGATTGGGACTTACTTTGTTTGGTTTTGGTAAAGGAGTTTAAATTCTTTCTGTCGAGAGTGGAAATTACCATGGGTTTTTCCACCACTGCCATTGGTTTTGGTTGTGCATTTATTGTATTAATCTGAACCATTCATCTTATAGGCCCGCAAAGTAGTATAACTCCACAAAAAATTAGCTTGATCAGAAATTAATATGTACTCCAAAAATAAATTTTCATTTATCAAATGGAGCGTCATGGACAGTCTAACTTTAAAATTAGATAATGACCATCCATTTTATAAATCGAAATTCTGATTTTGAAGCCTATAGAAGTCCAATCAAGTCTTTGTGTTGCTCGTCAAAAGCAAAAATGGAAAAGTAATATTGGTAGTTTTTTTTTTTTTTTTTTTAACTTTTGGAAAGGGAATTAAAGCAATATTCATGATACTATGTATGTAGTAGACTAGTAGTTAAATTTGAAAAGCAAGTTTGCGTAAAAAATATGTATGTGCAGCCAACGCGTTTATCAGGGACCACAACCTCGCGGCTATTCAGTCATTATTGTCGGATAATCGTACTGGGTTAGTTCAAGCATGGGAGGAGAAATTTTTCAGTGTCGGGTGGGTACCACGTGGTGCCCGCTCGGTGTATCCAGACCGTCTAAAAGTGTTTTGGACGATCCAGATTTTAACACAACTCTTTTTGTGATTTGTACATTGTAGACTCAGTAAATTAAGAAGTCTATGAATTGATGACATTGTTTGCCCATTTACTTGTGTCTTTAGGTGGGTATTGTTTCATTGTGATCTATGCAATATACATGATTTGTTTACCACTCCATGTGCGAGTCGGAGTCACTCCATGTGCGAGTCGGAGTCAGGAGAGTGTACGTTGGAGCTTGCCATATTGATTAATTAGCAACTCTCCAAAATTAATACATGAGCTTAGGTGACCTCTCTACATATTGCTAATTGGTTTTGATTTCAATGCTTCAAAGACAATACAAACCAAATTAAAAGAGAGTATGCAAAAGCTATGAAATCAAGCTCATGCTATGTCAGCTTATGAAGTTTTACCAAGGAAAGCTAGCACTGGGATATTTCCTCATGATTTGATAATGGTTGCGATTCCCTCCTGTAAATGTCACATGATTGAATAAAGTTAGGATCAAAAGGGAACAAAACGATAAAAAAGCATCTGGAAAGTTTGAATCGCAGTCACACCAAACGACTTGGCCTCACCCCATGTTGGTTCCCTCGTTGCAATTTTCCCATCCCCTCCGAGCGACCCCAAACCGTTTCCCATGGGAAACCACCAATTTAAAATTTACGTGTTGGAAGTTAGACTTATTGCCTTATCCAATGGCTGCATTTGAATCATGGATTTTGGCGAATTGTTCACAAAGAAAACAAGAGTAACAGGATCCATTTGAATTTACTTGTTGGAAGTTCCACTTCTTCCCTAATCCAGTAGCGATATGCATAATGGAGTTTTTGTGCGAAGAGAGCATGGGTTGTTAGATGGGTTGCTTCGCTTTGAACTTATATGGATTGTTTTCATTTGGGATCATAATTTTGCTTGTCACACTCATAATTTTGCTTGAAATCATGGAACTAAAATTTGTTGCATGCAGCCTCCCACTCTCTCAAGTTGAAGCTCTGGTATTCTCGGGGAAAAAGAGTTGAAGAGGTGGTGGAATGCCAAAAGAATGTCAAAATACTGCCAAAGGGCATTTTTGTAAAGCAAAAACATTGAGTGGAGGGCAATTAAGTCATGCCATGAAAGATAAACATTGAGTTTTGGCAGCAACAAAAAGGGTTTTGGCATGATCAATTCCCATGAAAAAAATCAAGCAAAATTGGCTAATGAAAGAAGCCAACAACTCGTTCCATTACTCCCAATCTCGGCAGAAACCAAATGAGAAAATCCAGTCAACACACAAATCAATGGACGTGATTACCCCTGTGCAAGACACGAATCTACAAAATTTGACCTCGATGAATGTACAAAATTACCCCGAGATTTTGTCTTGTCTGTTCCCAATCAAGGGATCCAATTGGAAAAATCAGACAAAAACTGTCAAGCCTTTGATTTGAAGAAGTGTTTCTTTTTCTTTAAGAGTTTAGAAATCTAAGGCTCAGTTTGGATGACAGGAATCTTAAGGAGGAATGAGAATGTGATGTCATACTTTTATAATTCCAACTGATAAGCCCTAGATAGTGTAAATAATGGGGCTTATCTATCCCGTTTTACTGCACTTGCAAGCGTTTTATACTTGTTTCTAGTTGATTTTGCGTGCTAGTTGTGTTTTGGTTGGAAAGTTAGTAATCGGAGCGAAAAGGACGTTTTCAAGGCTCCCAATAATCCTCGGAAGAATCTAGAAACATTCGAGTACATGTGGCACATTGGGAGGAATGTTCTGGGCCCCCGAAGATCGAAAGAAGGAAGAAAAACCCCAAAATTGTCCAGAGGGGCAGGGGGTATCAATACCTTAACACTGCGTATCGATACAAAGAAGCAAGCTGTCTAGGGAAGAAGGAGGTATGGATACCTCTTTTAGGGGTATCGATACCTGGTGCCTGCACGTGAAACTTTTTTTGTGTGGTTTTTTTGTAATTATTTTGCAAAGGGGGTATATATACCAACTTGAACCCGAATCTAGGACATTCAATACCTGCACTTTCTCTCTCTACCTCCATTAAAGCTTTAGCTCCCACCTGTCTCCTTATTCATGTTTTGAGGAGGGTTTTTTGCTACAATCCATTTAGATTCGAAGCTTTGCGCCTTTATTAAAGTTGCAAGGAATTCTCTCCTCTTCAAGGATCTTGTGTTTGTTTCGAATATTATCACTGTTTAGAATTAATCTTGTCTTTACCCTTGCTCATTTCATGTCTTCTTTTGATATGTGTGAGAGTTTAGTAAGGCTAGCTAGGTTGTGGGATGGTTAACATCCCGTAATTAAGGGTATTTCTTGTTCTTTTCTTATTAATCTTCATTTTCTAAGTTAAACATGTGCTCGGGGTATTCTTATGTATCAAAACTTGGAGGTGTTAACTGTCACGCCCTCGATTTTTAACATAATAATACAATAACTTTTAGAAGGAAAACCACCGCGGCATACTTATAATAACCCCAAATGACTTTTTTTCATATTCTTTTATTGAGCACAATCAAGTTCAAAAGATCACAATAATGGCACTTTGGCCCCAATAGTTCCAAAGTTTAGACAAAAATAAGTTAAATAATTATAATACTTCTAAACCAAGGATCTAAATGAAAATTACAATTTACATCTTCCCAAAGGAGTTTACAAAAGATATCTGAGTTGTTTCCTTGGTATTCACTTTCAAAAAGGGGAGAATGATATGCATGCCAAGTACTCCATGCCAATGCTCTTGAGTAGTACCTGCTTGACGATTTCCTAATCCTAAATTAATGGGTTGCCTCAAGCGTAGGGCGGAGACCGTCGTAGCATAATATCCGGTAAGTCCGGAGTCGAATCCACAGAGACGGTGATGTGTGCTGACTTAAAAACTCAGGTTTAACTAATTTATCGGGCTCTTAGGTAGCCACCCCTTGTAGTTTTGATTGAGATTAACTAAACTTACGAAATAATTGAACTTTTCAAATAATTAAAAGAAGAGGTACAGTCGTAGGGTTCATAACATACGCAATCAGTTCCGGACTTCTCTTCTTCATTCAGTGTTCTTAAAAACATTCGACTTTAGAGAGAAAAAAGATACCCCGAAAGATGCGAACCTTTATGGTCGCCGTTTACCCATGCGCAGCGGAAAATGAGTTTTGGACCCCCATTTTCCCGTTCACATGGGCTCCGACAATGCCCAGGTTCGTCTAACGAATGTTCTTTAACCTAAAATTGTCTTTTCCATTATTTTTCCAAAACAGGAGCAGAACATGTCCGATCTGGCCACACTGTGCTAATCACCCCGCAACCCTACCTTTACGACTACTCACTCAACATCAAATAAAAAATAAAAGAAATCCTAGATTGAAACATACTTCCGAATACGAAATAAGCAAAAGAAATAAATTAATAAACAAGTATCAACGAACAACTTTAATGAAGAACAAAAATTAATACGAATTACCGACAAGTAAGTAATTGAACAAAGCGTAAAAAACTTGATGGAGAAAAAGAACACAGAAGAAAACTTAACAATATTCAGAATGATCGCGCAGTCGGCAGCCTTTTTTTCTTCTTTTCCGCGCCTGCTCGGCCCTTTTTTTCTTTCCCACGGCAGCCCCCAAAAGCTGCTACCTAATCA
The DNA here is from genome assembly GCA_019656835.1 of Rhododendron ovatum. Lineage (NCBI taxonomy): Eukaryota > Viridiplantae > Streptophyta > Magnoliopsida > Ericales > Ericaceae > Rhododendron > Rhododendron ovatum. The sequence continues at coordinate 16,651,938 of CM033795.1, read as the reverse complement.
GTAGGTATTAGGTTTATTTTATAGGAATTGCATGCCTTAATTACATAGTGGTCCCTTAAGATTTTGTCTACTATTAAATTGACCACCAAAATTCTAATGCACTTCGCACTTCAATCCAAAACTTTTGTTAACTTCCATCTTTACCCAAAAATCATGAAAATCGAGCTTGAGCAACCTGTAAACATAAAAACGCAAAATAAATATCAATTAACAAATATAAAAGACTAATAAATATAGATTGGAGGGTCAAAATATGTATATTTTGGCACTTATCAGTACCTGAAAGAATGATAAGGTTGAGCAAACACGTGCCCAGTAGGAAAATCTGTACAAACCTTGTATGCAAATGAGAAGATTTGAACATGAAAGAATGAAGTCTAAGACAACGAATTAAAGAGAATGCAACTTAACGCAACTTTATGAAGGAACTCGAGACTCAAGGAGCACTTCACTTGCCATTAACCGATCTATTAGCCATCTTTTATGAGTTGTTATTGATTAAACTCCATCTCATGCACTTCTACAGTTCATGACTTTCATTCCGGGTCTTATGGACCCCGTACATCTCCCGTCAACCTCCAATATGAGCTCAAGTAGCTCTTCCTCCATTAACACACAGAACAATGCGTTTAAGGAATTTTCTGGGTCTTAGGGCCCCATATACCCACAATACATTTTCGGGTGCTCGTGACCCCGTACATCCGTTCCACATTCCGGGTGCTCATGACCCCGTACATCCATTTTGTAGGGAGGTATTCCCGAGCAGATACATTTAGTCACCGAACACGTGATGTTTGGGAGCACATGGTGAATACGACAGGACTCATCGCCGGACAGTATGGTGAACGGAAGTACGGACCAGTAGTATGGAAAGTCATTGATCTATGAAGTCTGTTCGGCTAGTTAAAGGCCAATGGCAAGTAAAGCCAGTGGTGTGAAACTAAGCTGTTCGGCAGATAGAGACATTCTCATTACGCTTGGACCAAATTACATGTGAAGTCATTGGTCAAAGCAGTCTGTTCGGCAACGAGATGGCCGAACAAGGAAAGAACCCCAAATTAAATGTTGTAACATGGGGAACATTCTGGAAGAATCCAGAATGTTGATATTCCGTTAAGGAATAAGATCCCCAGAATATAGGATCTGAGAAAGATACCCAATGAGAATGGGATGTTCGGCCAGTAAAGGAAAGGAATCCTAAAAAGGACTCTTTTCCATTAAACTGATAAAGGAAACGAGAATCCTTGATATCCTCGGTTTCCCATACGAGTTGGGAGTCCTATGGAAACAGGGATGCTTGGGAAACAAGCATACACGAAATCTATAAATATGAGGTGAACCTAGAGGAAAAAGGTACGCAAGATACTGCATTATTATTGTTTTTCCTACTGATAATTAGGGTTTTGTTCTTAGTACGTGATACTAACAAAGGCATCGGAGGGCCTTTGCCACGAGAGGCAAAGGTGCATTCACCCCCTGTCTATTTTGCAGATTAGGGTTCAGACGTCGAGCTAGGGTTCCGGTGAAAAGGCACGAATAAGCCGTTGCAATCCAGTTGAACCGAAGCATCAATTGTTTTCATCCCCCTACACATTTTACATTCCGGGTGCTCATGACCCCGTATGCCGATTACAACTCATTTGTATTGCTTTACTTCATATGTGTTTCCAATGCTCTAATTGCACGATTGTAGATAAAGAGAGATTGACATTAAGTAAACGGTCCACATACCAATTCATCTATCCATTTTGTTTCCAAACTCGTTATCTCAACTCACTCCTCGTACTACATGGCATCAAGTGTCAAGTTCTCATATTACGTCTCATGATTTATTCATCCTTCTATCTAACATTCAACCCTATCAACACCCATGTTTAGCTTTAACGAGCTCACTCCGTCTATCTTAACATCTCACAATATCACTAATAGCTAGACAAACGATACACCAATAAAGCATTGGGACGACAACTCATTCCATATAATACCTGAATTCGACATAACGAAAACCAACGAATGAGGATGACCAAGGAATCATTGGGGTGCTAACAACTATGTTTAGAAATGTTTTGGAATAGCTAAAAGTGTGTTAGAAATGAGTTTGAAGGGCTCAGAAACCAAGGCATTGAAGTTGGAGCATAATACAATAAAACTGTTTTTAAGCCAAAGATATTGATAGGTATCAATAAGTATCGATACCTTTAGGTTCCAAATCATTCCAGACGAAAGGGTATCGATACCTTTAAAGAATGGTATCGATACCAGAGTGTTACCTGGGTTTTTCAACATAATAGTATTGATACCTCAAAGAATGGTATCGATACTTGAGTGCTACCTGGGGTTTTCAATACAATGGTATCGATACCAGCTCATTTCGAGCAGATTTTCCTTTCGAATCAAACCCAACTCGAAACAACAATCCAAGGCATGAATCATGTACAAAATCAACTCAAGAACATATAAAGAGTGAGAGAAATCCCTACCTCAAACTTGGTGAACGAGCTCCAAACGAGAGATCGGGCCTCGGCTTCCAAAATCAACCCCAAGCCAAATACAGCACATCGAGCTTCTACCGATGCGATTCAAGCTTCAATACGCGAAGAGGTGAAGGATTTGAAGCTATTTGGTGTGGGTTTTGTGTTGGTTTGGTGGTATTTGAGTGAGAGAGGGAGAGAGAAGCGTCGAGATGGAGAGAGAGTGATGAATGAGAGGGATAGGGGGAGGGGTTTATGTGCTAATACTCCTCTCCTCCCTTATATACACACATATATACAAACTACACTAACACCCATACGTTCCATTTTCCTACTCATCAACCCACAAACATATACTCCACATTATCCTCCTTTAATGAAACATTAAATTTAATTAAAAAAATTTACGGGTCTCTACATTAACCTCTTTGATCATATGTAGGCAAGGGTTTGACCACTTGCCACATATGATACTTGGAGCTATGTCCTTCCAAGTGTTTGTCAAAAAGTCTCAAAACCCTACCCATGTTTAACATCCTTGTCAAAAAAAGAAGAATCAAGTTTACATTTGTGTTATGGGTGCTGATTATCCCTAAGCCAAGCCTTTAGTTTAATCTCCAATTAAAAAGCCATAGTTAGGTTAAGTAGCCATTTACTAGATCTCTCAGTTGGCCGTCTCAACGCCGAACTTTGGTTAGCGGTCCTAATGCTAAAACTCTACGCAAAGCGAATTTTTAATCAAGTTATGGGTGCACTCCCCGTGGATTCGACCCCGGACTTCCGGGTATTATGCTTTCAATTGACTTAGCCTTACGCTTGGGGTATTCTTATTACGGCACACATTAAGGTCGCATGCATTTTTGGCGCCGTTGCCGGGGAGCGCTTTGTTTTATAGCTTATTTTGGAGGTTCGCTAAATTATTGTAAGTATCTCGCTTTATTTTTCTTTGGGTGATTTGTACTTAATCTAGTGGATACCTCTAACCTAAGCTTCTCTCAAACGTGAGGTTTAACGAAGCTAGAGTAAGTACAGATTACCTTTTCTTTTATTGTCTTTTCTTATCGAGGCGGCGGCATAGCCCCTCTTGTCTGTTTACTTTACTTTTGTTATCCATTGTTTCTTGAGAAGGGGTTTGAAGTGTATGCGTGGTCATCGTGGTGGCTTTCAAAGCCCGATTTCAAATAGGCTTCATAGATCATTTTCTCCTCCTCGACCCAAAACTCCTTTTTCTGTAAGAACCCCTCCGCGAGAAAGAATGGCCGGAAACGGTGGTGGCAGTATCCCACCGGTTGTGCCCGAAAGGACTATGAGACTGTTTGAATCCGACTTGTACTACTCTGCATCCCACCATAGTCCTTTCGGCTACAACCGAGGTGAATACTTTCACCGTGAAAATGCATCACATTAACATGATGCCATCGTTTTATGAAAAGGACAAAGAATGCCCGTACACTCATATGCGGGCATTTGAAGAATTGGTAGCCACGATAGTTTTCACGTCGGAACAGCTTGAATCTGCAAAGCTAAAACTCTTCCCATTTTCTGTAAAAGACAGCCAAGATTTGGTTGAATAACATGAGACCCCAATCTTTGGCAAATTGGGCGGATTTGTCTAAGGCTTTCTACATGAAATTTTTCCCCCCACATCTCACGAAGGATCTCATGAATCAAATTCAAACATTTAAACAAAAAGAGGGGGAATCATTTTATCAATATTGGGAGAAGCCAGGTACAAGGATTTGCTAAACTCCATCCCACATCATGGCTTACCAGTCTTTCAAAAGGTCGAGTTTTTTATGAAAGGATGCTTCCTAAATACTCGACATCTTATGGATAGCATGTGTACCGGTGGAGTCATGGCTAAAACCCCTGATGCGGCATGGGAATATTTTGAGGAATTGGCCGAAAAAACTCAAAACTGGGATTGCTCAGACCCCTCTGAAAAGAATGTGGTTAATCCGGTTCCGAGCAATTCCAAAAAATTCCACTTGAATGAGCAAAGTGAACTAGCACATAGCTCACCCAGCTCTCTCATCAAATTGAAACCTTGCAACTCAATAAAATTATCGGAGTGGCCTCTGTGGCCAAGGCGGAGGAAATTTGTGTTTTGTGTGAAATTGCAGGTCATGCTATGGGTGATTGCCAAATGCTCCCCACCGTAAAGGATATTCTTCAAGGAACCGGGCAAGCGGAGGTCAATGCCATTAATCAACGGCTTGACCCTTATTCTCAAACTTATAATGCGGCGTGGAAGATGCACCTAAATTTCCGGTGGAGCGATCCTCAACCTCCCGGACCTCCACAAGTTCCACCATAACAACACCAAGCTTTCTGGCCTTCTCAATCTCAAGGAGCTCCAAGGTTTTCCTAAAATCAACAACCTCCGGGTGTTTGCACCTCCGGGACCTCCTCATGGGCCAAATTAATTCCAACCCCAAAAGCGATCCTTAGAGGAAACTATGTCATTTTTCATGCAAAGCCAGACAACCCTCAACGAGCAAAACACTCAAATGCTCGGGGAACTCAAAAATCAGGTGGCAAAGTTGACCAACTCGGTGGGAATGCTCCAACGAGAGAAAGGAAAACTTCAGACTCAACCCCAAGTGAATCTGCAAGGACAACATTATGTGGTAAGCTCTTCAGTGCTTAGTCCCGAGCAAGCCAAGTCTATTACAATTTTGCGGAGTGGCAAGGAGATCGACAAGGCTATTTCTTCCAAACCTATCAAGCCTCCGGTTACACCAATTGTCTTGAAAACTCTGGTTCCTCCAATTGACTCACCTACCTCGGAGCCCTCTCCTATTGGTGAACATCCGGAAAAGTCACAAATGGAAGAGCCCAAGGCTACCGTCTCTTAAATTCCGGCCCCTTTTCCCCAAAGATTGAAGGCGCCAACTCATGCCAATACCAATGTTGAGATCTATGAGCTTTTCAAGCAAGTGAGAATCAATATCCCGCTGGTGGATTTGGTCAAGCAAATTCCCATGTATGCCAAGTTTCTCAAAAACTTATGCACTCAAAAGCGTAAGTTGAATGTTCAAAAGAAGGTCTTCTTGATGGAGCAAGTGAGTTCTATCATTCAAAACCAACGTGGTTCCCAAGTATAAAGATCCGGGTTGTCCAACCATCTCAATTACCATTGGTGACAAGAAAATTGAAAAAGCTCTCCTTGATTTGGGAGCTAGTGTGAACTTGCTTCCATACTCTGTGTATGAACAACTTGGCTTGGGGGAGATGTGGCCCATGCCGGTGACACTTCAATTGGCCGATAGAAGCATCCGAGTTCCATGAGGAATAGTGGAAGATGTACTTGTGCAAGTGGACAATTTTATCTATCCCATGGATTTCGTCGTCTTGGATACTTGCCCTGTGCCCACCTCACAATCGTCAATATCAACCCCGATCATTCTCGGGTGTCCATTCTTAGCCACAGTAGATGCCATTATCCATTGTCGAAGTGGTTTGCTCAACCTGACTTTTGGCAATATAAAAATGGAGGTGAACGTGTTCAATATTGGGAGCCAAATGGGAGACGATGAGTGTATCCATGAAGTCAACCTTATTGATTCTTTGGTCCAAGAGCATGTGGACACTTTCTTGTGCAAGGATCCGTTGGAGGTATGTCTTACCACCGAAGAGGTGAATTTTCTTTACTCACCGGAGGTGGAGTATATGTATCCTTTGCTTGACGTGGAAGATGTTTGTGGGATGGAAGTATGGTCCCCAAAATTTAAAGAGTTGCCTCCTCTCGAGTGTAAGACCCTTCTCTCGAGTATTCAACCATCAAAGCTCGAGTTGAAGGTCCTCTTGGAAACATTGAAATATGCCTTTTTAGGTGAAAATGAAACCTACCTGGTGGTGATCTCCTCTCTCGATGGCTTGCAATAATCCTAACTCCTTGAACTTTTAAAGTGGCATACCAAAGCCATTGGTTGGTCCATAGCAGATATAAAAGGGATTGATGCTTCAATTTGTTCCCACCAAATTGCCCTTGAGGATGACGTCAAACCATCCCGTCAACCACAACTCTGGTTGAATCCCATAATGAAAGATGTGGTGAAGGCGGAGGTTTTGAAACTCTTAGATGTGGAAATTATTTATCCGATCACTGACAGTAAGTGGGTTAGTCCCATCCAAGTGGTCCTCAAGAAATCTGGTGTCACGGTGGTACCCAACGCCAACAATGAATTGGTCCCTACTCGAGTCACTACCGGATGGCATGTGTGTATCGATTATCGAAAGCTCAATGCTTGCACTCGGAAGGACCATTTCCCTCTTCCTTTCATTGATCAAATCTTGGAGCGGGTTGCGAGACATGCTTATTATTGCTTTCTAGATCAAAATACGTGAAAGCCAAACCAATATAAAGTTCTACTAATTATTATATACAAACACAAAATACAAAGTCTTCAAATAGGCAAATACATATTATCTCAGCAACGCATGAATACCACTTGAATACTACTCGTCTTGCATTTCTATAAGCAAAAGTTCCTATTGACAAATTCCTTCACTTGAAATCCACATCTATAGAAACACAACCTAACAGTCTATGTGACCACCACCAAGAAAACTTGTTGAGAAAATAAATGGAAATAATACTATTTTGAGTCTCAGCAAACTTAGACCTTTAAAAAGATGCATTTTTTCATAAAAAGAATCAATTTTTTTTTCCACAAATCAATAGATATCAATGAGTTCTTTTAAGTTGTGAAAAGATTTAAATCTTTTAACAAAAAAATACATATTTTTAAAGGACTAGGTTTGTGTGGTGGACATTTATTTAGGAACAGAGGGAATAGTAATTAGTGAAGGAGAATATAGAGAGTTGAACAAACAGATAAGATGAAAAAGAGGATGAGGGGTGAGAGAGAGGGGAGAAAGTTGAAAAATATATTCTAGCTAGGAGTTTATGAGGGAAATAAAAATCACTGAGCGCTAGCTATACATTGAAAATTTAAAGTCAAAATTAAGTTGTAGCTAAAATTAAGAATTGAAAGAACAATAGGTCGGGGTAATTGTGATATGATATGTCGGTGGTTATTTTCCAGATGAGAGAGAGAGAGAGGGAGAGAGAGTGGTTATTTTCCAGATGAGATAGAGAGAGAGAGTAATGGAAAAAATGTGCCAGAGCCTTGGTTTTCTTTTTTTTTTTTTCGAAAATGGACCAATTAGTTCTCTGATTTACAAAAATGCCACTGAGTTTTTGGGCCTTTATTTGCATGTTGGATGGGCATTTTTTATGGTATTGGGCTAAAAAAGAGTCTTAGTCAAACCCAAATACTAAAAAAATTGGAGTGCCCCAAAAATTGGACATTTTTAGGGTGCTGAAGGCCCAGGCCTCTTAGGCCTTGGGGTTAGGCTGGCCCTGGGTAGACCATAATTGACATAAGAGGATTTGGTTACGGTTGAGAGTAATAACACTAGGAGGACTTAGGTGCTAAGAGTAATTAAGGAGGTCAGGAGTTCAACTCCTCTAAGGTGTTAATCTAATTATTCTAGCAATAGTACGAGGAGGGAGACAATAGAGGTGGTAATTCAAAAAGATCTAGGTTTTGCCATTCTAAATAACATGAAACACAATGCCCTTTGCAAAATTCAGTTAGAAAATGGATGCATTACCTGAACCCGATTGATTGGGACTTGCTTTGTTTGGTTTTGGTAAAAGAGTTTAAATTCTTTTCATCCGTAGTGAAAACCATGGGTTTTCCACCACTACCATTGTGGGCCCACCGTGCATTTATTGTATTAATCTAAACTGTTCATCTTATAGGGCCCACATAGTAGTATAACCACGCAAAAAATTAGCTTGATCAAAAATCAATATGTACATCCAAAAATCAATTTTAGCTTATGAAATGGGGGGTCATGGATTCATAGACAATGACCGTCCCTTTTATAATTCGAAATTCAAAGTTTCAAGCCTATAGATGTCCGATCAAACTGATATTTTGTGTGCATATATCTGCGGATCTTACAAGATGAATGGTTCAGATTACAACAATGAACACATGGTGGGGCCGAAGTCATTTCCCGTGATGTGCACTACACTTTCTGTTTATTTCAAAAAGAGAAATGTAAAAAAAGTATACCGTAAAATTTACTTTCACATAATAGGTATGGGCCTTTCTCAATTGTTTATGTAGGAAAACACGACTATTCTGAGTATGAAGTAGATATTTTGCTACACTTTAAATATTTCAATAGCCCTTCAGAAAGAGCCCATTCCAATGGCTCTTCCCATTCTCCAATTGGATATAGAAAACTTGAATTGCCTGCAGGTTTCCTCTTAAATGTACATAACGGGGAGAAAAAAAGAAAGGTATGGCAAGAGGACTCCATAAGTCAAGTCTTTGTCTTGCTGGTCTAAAGCAAAAATGGAAAAGTCATTAATATTGGTAGTTGTTTTTACTTTTTGAAAGGGATTAAATATGAAAAGCAAGTTTGCGTGAACGCGTTTGTTAGGGATCACAGCCTTGCGTCTATTCTGTCATTATTGTCGGACAAACGTACTGGGTAGTTCAAGCATGGTAGGCATCTAACACAACTCTCTCTGTGAAAAACGCCGGCTTGCATGCAACAGTTCAAGCGCCGATGGAACAACTCCGGAACATCCAATTTTTCTTGTAGTGAATTATACATTGTAGACTCATTGAAGAAGTCTACGAATTGATGACACTTATTTGCCCATTTACTTGTGTCTTTCAGTGGACATTGTTTCTTTGTGATCTGTAGAATATACATCATTTGTTTACCACTCCACTTGCGAGTCAGAGTCAGAGTCGGAAGAGTGTTAGTGCTTGTCCCATATTGATTAATTAGCACCTCTCCAAAATTAATACATGAGCATAGGTGATCTCTCTATGTATCACAATTTTGCCCTCCCCTCCGAGCAACCCCAAACCGTTTCCCATTGTAACCACCCATTTGAAATTTACTTGTTGGAAGTTAGACTTATTCTCTTATCCGGTGGCTGCCTTTGAATCATGGATTCCGTTGCAGGACATCCGAATCTAGATCTTTGACCTCTCTTTTTTTCTTGATCAGCAATCTAGACCTTTGATCTTGATACCTGCTTTGGCAGTTGCTTAAAAAATTACAGCATAGGATAATATACAAAAGTGCTACACACACAATGGTTGTGTAAAACACAACATACAATCAATCTCTAGCCGTCCATTATCGTAATAAATGGTCAGGATTCACTCAAATTCTTCCCCATAAAAGTTAGACTTTTCTTTGGAAGAGTTTTTTTAAAATCTAGACGGTCAGAATTACGCACACAACCAACACAACGGTTGTGCAAGTAGCATTTTTGGATAACATATGTGACACAGCCGAAGAAATATCCAGCATCAACAAATCTTCAAGGCCAAGTAGACATCAAAATCCCTGGACAAGAGAAAAATTCAGTTAGATCACAAAAGTTCTAGGATGGGACATGATGGAAAATTAAAAAAGAAGAGTAAAGAAAAGAAAAGAAAATAAATGAAAAGACAGATGCCAATGCTGTTAAAAAAAAAAGAAAAGAAAAGACAGATGCCAAAGCTGTTAAAAAAAAAAGAAAAGAAAAGACAGATGCCAAAATCTAGGCCAGCTTGAAAATAAGTTTTGCTGCTAACATACCAAGAAATAATTTTGCGGGCTTTTAAAGAAATTTTGTGGTATTAGAACTAGGAAAATTCTAAAATCAGCTCAATGGGCTGACAATAGTGAGTGTATGAATGTGTATTAAAGGGTATAAAAAGTACACAGAAATACGTATTTTCTTTGTCTTCTAGTGTGTTTATCGTCAGTTCGGTAGACTGGCAATAGCAAGACCATTCGAACTATAAACATGGTTTTTTTATTTTCCCCCTCTCAAGTCACCAAAAAATTAAGTGCAGGGATCGTACCTGCTCATGATCACCCAACAATTCTAGTACTTCGGCCTCTGTGGGCTCCAGTTTGAAGCATAGTGCTTCTGATCGCATGCAACTGAGTAACAACATCCTTAACGTCCATTCGATTTGTTGGTACATCACGTGAACAAACGACTCCAATTTTAAGTATTGAAACCAAGCACTCTTGGGTTTTGTGAGTTCTAGAAGAGCGATGGATTGGAAAAGTGGTCTCAATTAATAGAACATTGGGACAGAGCACAATGTAATTGATTTTGTGGAAACAAATATTTACACGGACGGTGTAAATAATTTAATCTCGTAGAGTAATTCAGCCAATTTAACGAATCCCCTACTCCAACTCCAACAGTATGAAGGTCATTACGAAGGCATTTGGTCGATATCATGTTTGCCATTCCAGACAGATTCAATGGGTGTAGAAATCATTACTAAATTTTCAAGAGCGAGGGTGCCCATTTTGGAAAACAGGGGTATGCTACCAAGCGGCCGATCCAGCCGTTCATCTCGGCTCGGATAGCTCCGAGTAAATATGTGCGCATATAAATCTGAGCCATCAATTGCTCGGCAAAGATCCGAGCCATTGATTGCCGAGATGAATGGCCGGATCGGTTCTCTGCACCCGCTTTGTAGGTGGTGCTTGACAGCATCCCCATTCCTTTTTCTTTCTTTTTTTTCCTTTATTCAAAGTTTTTTCGCATTTATTAGTTTTGCATTAAACTTTTGAGGATTATTGATTTGTCGAGAGGAAATCAGAAAAGTAATTTAGTAATTTACTATGTTCAAAATTCATAATTTTATGAATAAAGATAAAAATAAGCTAAAAAAATTATCTTTTTGATTTATTTTTGTCTTTATTCAAAAAATTATGAGCAAACTCATGATCTTTTAATTTTCTCATTCCTCTCGTCAAAACGAATCAATAATTTAAAAAAAAAGCTTGATGCAAAACTAACAAAAATAGAAAAAAAAATTGAATAAAAATAAAGCCAGTTTGGCTTATAATGCCAAAATAGGCATAATTCTTCATAGGGGTCTTCAATGTTGTTCTCAATCCTTAATCTTCACTCTCGCAAATTCTAAAATTTTGGGATGTTTTTTGAATGACACTTTTACACTCGCGCTCGCACACATGTACATGTGTTATGTGGCTTAGGGGTGTACAATGGTATACAGTTTATTTGAACTGTAATTTATACATATTCATTAGCGGAATGGGGCCTTAGAAATTTGAATAGTTGATCCTTGATATTTTGAGTGACGTAGGATTTTTATTTGAGGCCAAGCTTGTCCACGGTTGGCAGGTGCTACCCACACTTGTGTGTCCCGGGACATGCCGTATTCTTGTAACCATTCATTTTTAGGAAGTTTTCATGTTGGGAGAGTTGGCAGCAAGGGAGAGTGCTCTAAGATTTTTTGGTTTAGAAACGGGTTATACAGCCGTTTGAGGTTGAGAAACGATGGGGGATGTTGAAGCCATCATTTCTATGGTTAATAGGAGGGGGAAGGCAGCTGAATCTAAAGAAATGGACAATCTAATACTGAAAAAAAATAGGCAAAAAGGTAAGCGTCTCCCAGAAGCTGATCTAACAATGCTGAAATCTGTTACAAAATCCAAGGTTGATCTTGGAATTTTTTACAATGACAATGCTAGACACGGGGAGAAATTATAGTTGATTGGTATCAAGAATTGATCTCCAAGTTTACTGGTAAAGTTTCTTTATACGTATGTTGTTTTCCTTCATTCTCTCTATTCACAGCAGGTATAGAAGATTCTTTCTACAGCGATTTCTGGCTCATCGTTTAATGGGACCATCCATGACCTAGACCGTTCAAAGCTCAAGCTTTGATTATACAAGTGATTCTTGATTTTCTACACCCGGAAGCAGAACTAGTAATCTGAATATTGTTTTCTCTCTGTTGTTCAAACTGTTTCTCAAGAACAATTCATTGTATCAGAGCTTCCTCTATTTCATTTGCCCATTGTTTCGTAATCCGCCTAATAGAAAAATTACCGGCAGAAATCACATGAAGACGACATTATATAGACTAGTGTCACAGAGGCTAAAAGGTGCCAACTGTGGAATCCATTACATTCGTATTAAGACAGGATGGCCATGGCTAGTCATGGCCTTATTGTAAAGTACATTTGATAACGGAATTTGTACATTGAAAGACACTAAACGTAATGAAACAAAACCGGAAACAAAAACATGGGATAGTATTGATAACATGCCAAAGGAATATGCCGCATCAACAAGTCTTCAAGACCAGTTAGACCTTAGGTTCCTAGGACAAGATAGAGAAATAGTTAGACCACTGCATACTTGGATGGGAGATGATGATAATCATCAATTGAAAGAATATATAGATCATAAATTGTAGGATGGGGTATGATCAGAATTAGTTTTCTTTCTCTGTCACCACCTAGTGTCGAGAAAGCAGTGGTTCTAGATGTTGATGAATGTATTTTCTCCAAGTCAATAAGAAAGTGAAGGGGTCATACCTACTCGAGATGACTGACAATACTAGTTCCTTTTGCCTCAATGGACTCCAGTTTCAAGCAGAGTGTTCCGGATTGTGTGTAACTGAGGAACAATGTCACTCATGTTCAGTCGATTGGTCGGCAGTTCTTCCGAACAAGTGATTCCTACTTTAAGTAGTGAAATCAAGCATTCCCAAATTTTGTGACTGCTATGAGAGCTCTGACTCTGATTGTTGTCACTACTTGAACTGGCCTCCCCCATTTCTCTTTGATGAAACAATGTTGCATCAATAATTTCTGCTATTTTCAGGAAGAGACGTCTTAACAGAGTTTTGGAGAGTGTTGGTCTCTTCCCGGTAATCAATAAGAGGATGCCATAAATATACACATCACCACATGTTGACAACTCATTTGCCAATCCATACTCTGCAATTCAGGCACCATATATATATATATATATATATATATAGATATATATATATAGAGTTAGGTTCCGGTGAGGGATCCCTCATTTTTTTAAAATGAGGGACTTTCATTTCCGATTGAATTTCGATGATCCGAGCCGCTCAAAGTGATCAGAACGTGATTTTAAGGGTCCCCACGAGAAATCAGCAAAAAAAATGACCGGGAAGGGCTTCATCCGAGCTGTTTTCATTGAACGGTTCAAAAAAAACTGCTCGGATGATGCCCTTCCCGGTTATTTTTTTTGCTGATTTCTCGCGTGGACCCTTAAAATTACATTCTGCACACATTGAACGGTTCGGATTTTCAAAATTTGATCGGAAAATGAAAGTCCCTCATTTTAAAAAAATGAGGGATCCCTCACTTGAAAATTCCTCTATATATATATATATATATATAATAAGAAAGATGACGAAGATTACAGACTTGGTACTGTTTTTGAGAATAAAATGTGGCTACTTTTTAAATGCATGGTAACAAGTCACTATTCTAAGAGTACTTATAGATTGTGTGACCCTTAACAAGGTAGAGTTCCATGTTAGAGGCATATATTTGAATGTGAGGTAAGACAATATTCCATGATCACATGATAGATCTAAGCTTTGATCAGATGTGAGCGATTATTAAAGCGTTTCTTATTTCTTCTCTTTTTCCTTTTTTCTTGCCATGGTAAAAGTAGTTGGTTTGTGGCTTTTGTCATGAGAAAAACATTACAGACTTGACACAAGATTTATTCAAAGCGACATTTTGAAAACCATCTAATTGATGGTCTTAAGATGTCAAAGCTTGGCACAGTGTATCTAAATTCTATTTACTAGTGACAATTAATTAACCGTAACTTTCTCACAAAAAATTGTAGAAAGTTTGTAGCTTTATTGATTAATTGATATATTTGAAAAAAAGACAACTAAATACGTTGCAATATTTGTCTTCGAGGGAAAGAGTTGAAAGACACTAATAAATGAACAAGTAGCTAGATTGTGTTTCCCATGCCAAAGTTTCAACTCATAGCTATTTCATTTACATTGAAGTAGGAATAACAGCATAAACAAACTCCCATATGGCTTAATTTACAAACATCATGGGCTTGTCCTACATGGCTACTTGGCTGCATAACTAGCAAGATTCTCATTTGGGTATTGGTACTAGTACCAACTAGATATCTAGTGACAGATTAACCATAAATGACTAGCGTAGAAAAACAAATTACCTCTCCCTTTACCCTTATGGATGCAATCAAGGGAGACAAGAAACAATCAGAAAATGGGACAATTTTACTTTCACTTACAGGGCCAGGTAGAAACTATTGTCTTAGAGACTTCTACATCCTCGCAATGATTCAGGGAAGACCTCTATGGGGCAACTATTTGTCACGTAAACTAGGTTAAACTCAAGTCAGTAAGGATCACAGAAAAGAACACAAAAGAATGTCTACATAACAAAAGGTGACAAGGGAAATAAGAAAATATACTAGAGTCTAAGAGGAACATTTACCTGGAGCCACATAACCAACAGACCCCCTCATGCCAATTGAACTTGACTGATTTGTAGTCGAGCTATACGTACCTTCTTGTAGGAATCTAGCTAACCCAAAATTACCTACATGTCCAATCATTTCCTCATCTAGAAGTATGTTGCTTGGCTTTAAGTCACAATGAAGTATTGGCTTGGAGCAATGATGGTGAAGATAATCAATTGCAGATGCGACATCAATTGCAATATTTAACCTTTGTAGGATGTTTAAATGCCTTGATTCCTTGTGGGCATCTTCTTCAATCTCGTTTGGACGCAGCCATTCCTCTAGGCTCCCATTGACCATGAACTCAAACACAAGAGCTTTAAAATTGTTGCCTTGATAATCAACACTTGAACATATTGTGATTACCTTTAGAAGATTTCGATTTTTGATGCTCTTCAAGGCCTTGCACTCAGCAAGGAAACTGTAGGGGGATGAAAACGATTGGTACTTTGAATCAACTGGATCGCAACGGCTTATTCGTGCCTCTTCACCGGAACCCTAACTCGTCGTCTGAACCCTAATCTGCAAAATAGACAGGGGGTGAGTGCACCTTTGCCTCTCGTGGCAAAGGCCCTCCGATGCCTTTGTTAGTATCACGTACTAACAATTAAACCCTAATTATCAGTAGGAAAGCAATAATAATGCAACGTATTGCGTACCTTTCACCTCTAGGTTTACCTCGTATTTATAGATTTATGGATGCTTGCTGTCCAAGCATCCTTGTTGCCATAGGATTCCTAACTCGTATAGGAAACCCAGGATATCAAGGAGTCTCGTTTCCTTTATCAATTTATGGAAAAGAGTCCTTTTTAGGATTCTTTTCCATTAAGAGCCGATCATCCCATACTTGTTGGATATCTTCCTCAGATCCTATAATCTTGGGATCCTATTCCTTTACGGAACATGACTACTCTGGAATCTTTCAAAGTATTCCCTCTGCTCCTACTCTCGACTGGAGTTCCATCTTTGCTCGGCCATCTGATGGCCGAACAGACGGCTTGGACCAGTTACCTCACATGTAACTGGTCCTTGAGCCCATACATCCTTCCTGGACCATTGGCTTCTCATGTCACTGGTCCATATTGCCGAACACTTGTTTAGCACGATGACTGTCCTGTCTATATTCAAACTGTGGTCCCACGTACCATTTATTCGGATATCGATTGCATTGCTTTCAATCCGTGATAACTCGTATCACGTGCTAGGTTCTTTATATCATCTGTTCGGCTGTATCATAACCGAACAGTCTGCTTATAGCCATGACTTCTCATATCACTGGTCCATATTGCTATTCGCCGAACTGCCCGGCGGTAAGTCCTGTCGTACTTACCGCGCGCTTCCAAACGTCACGTGTTCGGCAACTAAATGTATGTGCTCGGGAATACCTCCCTACAGAAACTCTTGGAAGCACCGCGGAATTGAAGGTTTAGTACTTTGACTGCGACAACTTTCCGACCCTCGTCAAGAATTCCTTTATATAATGAACCAAAACTACCAACACCAATCAAATTGGCTGGAGAAAAGCCATCAGTAGCTTTAAGTAGACTTTGGTAGGACAATTGGGGAAATGAGTTTCCTAAGATTTTGACTGACGGTACATTTATTGTCCTTCTAAACAAACACAGATATAGGATACACAAGAGCAGAAGCAACCCTAGAAGCCCCAAAGATATCCCTAGAATATTCAATACGAGCATTAGCTCCTGCCGAGCTATTTATGGGACCCCGATATCCCCTGCCAGGCACCCACCCGTCGATGGGCCCCGAGTGTTCGCGCGTCGTCCACAAGCTCAAGTGTACCGTTTGTGCAAATGTCGTGCAAGGAGCCCATTTTTATCATCCCAAGATCCCGCCAACTTGAACACTTCCATTATGTATATATTTTGTTTTCTTTTTATTGATCAAAAAGATATGCACGCTTAATGGGACGGCCCATGAAGATTTTGCCTTTTTCTGGTGGTCTACCGGTAGGGAAATGGGAGCTACCGGTACAATCCGAAAACAGTGTGAACAAGACTTCGGCTTGCAAGTTTTCTGCCAGTAGATGAGAAAATGGTACCGGTAGAGTCTGAGACAAATTTGTAATCCTACCAATTGGGAACAAGTCCTACTGGTACAAACACAAAACAGTGAGCACACATTATCACGGCAACAAGGTTCTACCGGTAGAGAAAAACGTCCTACTAGTAGGAATTCAAAATTTTGACGATTTTTCACAGCATGACAGATTTTGATCCAATTCCAATAACAATCAATACAAATTCAAATGAGGCTTAGGAACACTGAAATTTCATATAAAGAGAGGTAGAATTTTCTTCCTCATGTATCCAAGCCAAAAACAAAGAGATTGAACGAACCCTAGCTTCCGGAATCCAAATCAAGCAAAAATACACCCAACCGAGCTCTATCCAACGCGATACAAGCCCAAACAGGCATGTAGAAAATGGAGTTGAGGTAGATTGTTGTGGGTTTTGAGTGATTGGGTGAGTTTTTGAGAGACTTGGAGGAGAAATGGAGAGAGAGCCGAGAGAGAGCTGAAATGAAAAAAGAAAAAAAGAAAAAAATGGTCTCCTTGGTATACACGACGCACACATGCACAAATCACACCAACACCTTTGGTTTTCAAACTCTCGCACTTTGACCCCCAAACTTTAATTTTCCACATTAAACCTTCATTCATCCATTTATAAAATATTAAAAAATTAATAACGAAAATTTACGGGTCTTTTCAAAAGCTTTGAAATCATTACCATGATAGTCAACACTTGCACATGCTGTGATAATCTTTACAAGATTTCGATGTCTGATGCTCTTCAAGGTTTTACAATTGGCTATGAAACTCTTGGAAGCACTAGGGAATAGAAGGTTAAGTAACTTCACTGCAACAACTTTCTGACCCTCATCAAGAATTCCTATATAAACTGAACCAAAACTATCGACACCAATCAATCATCAGTAGCTTTAAGTAGACTTTGGTAGGACAATTGGAGAAAGAGTTTCCCAAGAATTGGATAGACGGTGCATTTATTGTCTTTCGAAACCAACACATATATAGGAAACTCAACAACAGAAGCAGTCCTAAAAGCCCCAAAGATATAGAAATAATTAGGATAGTTAATTTCATCATAAGATTCATAGTTGTCAGAATCGTACGATTCATGATTTATATCATACGATTCGACACAATTCAATGGGTAATCAATATGAATAGGTTGCCTGATTCGGAAATAGCTGTGAATTGTAAGCGAATCGGTGAATCGTTCGATTCACTTAAAATTCCAATTCATTTTTTACTCTTGTTTTGCTTCTTTTGTTCTTTGAAAATGGTTCAAACTGTTTTTTTAAGGTCTTTAGTATTGGTATATGTCATCTTTTGTCTATGTTATATGGATAGATAATAAGAAAATGAGATTTATTATGAGAGTGAATCGAAAATGAGGAAGATAAAGGAAATATAAATGATGCAACCAAAGATACCCATAGATAATGTAAAGAGAAAAACTCCCAAATGGGATACAAAAGAGACTAGCTCTTGATAATATTTGTTCAAAATGATAAAAAGTTACAAAAGAAAGGACTCCAACACCTATATATAGACTCAATACAAAAGACATAAATACCCTTCCTACATACTACATCATACTCCCCTACTAAAAGAAAATTGTCCTCAAGTTACGGTAGTGTCCTCCGGCAAATAGGGCACCAAGTGTTGCACATTGAATGTGTTGGAGATGCTCAAGTGAGAGGGTAAGCGGACTTGATAAGCGTTGTCATTGATCTTCCGCAAGACTTCACAAGGACCCACTTTCCGATCGTTCAACTTCATGTAAGCACCGTGAGGATGCCTATCCTTGCTCAAGATAACCCAAACAAGATCCCCTTCTTTGAACAAAACCTCCCTTTTGTGTGCATCAACGGCTGCCTTATACTTCGCATCAACAGCTTAACTTGAGAGTGGATATTCTTCATAAACGTAGCCATATCTTCTGCCTTGGAGTGTCCCCTCTTAGGATTGGCAAAGGAACGAGGTCAACCACACTAGAAGGTTTCAACCCGTAAATCGCTTCAAATGGGGAAGTGTGGATGGTGCAGTTTAGAGAAGAATTGTAAGCAAACTCCGCCAAAGGAAGAATTCCATCCCAACTTTTTGGATGTTCACCAACTAAGCATCGCAGCAAATTCCCATGACTCCGGTTTACCACTTCCGCTTGACCATCGGTTTGAGGGTGAAAAGAAGTACTAAAGCATAAGTTGGTGCTAATCTTCCTCCACAAGGTCCTCCAAAAGTGGGCAAGAAACTTAGCATCTCTATCGGAGACAATAGAAGTAGGGACGCCATGCAACTTGTAGACCTCCTTGAAATAGAGATTGGCAATGTTAGTCGCATCCATAGTCTTCTTAAAAGGAATGAAATGAGCCATTTTTTCAAAACCGATCCACTACCACCATGATAGAATCACTCCGCCTTTGCGTAGGAGGAAGCCCCAAGACAAAATCCATACTCACGCATTTCCAAGGACTTTCCGGCACCGGTAAAGGCAAATACAATCCCGCATTAGTGGCTGTTCCCTTACTTCGTTGGCAAGTTTGGCACCTTTGCACATAGCCCCCCACATCTTTACTCATTTCCGGCCAATAGTATGCATCTTGAAGCAATGCTAGAGTCTTATCCTTGCCAAAATGACCCAACTTGTGACTTTCGGCCAACAATTGTTCCCTTAAAGAGCATGTAGGGACACACAATTTAAGTTCTTTGAAGAGAAATCCATCCTTCAACATGAAACATGGATCGACAACCTTATTACCCCTTTGCAAAGCATCGATTCCTCAAAGAAAACGTGAATTGTTGTAGATAAGCCACCCACTTGGCATGCCGTTTATTGAGGTGTTGTTGGCTATTAATGTACTTAAGAGCTTCATGATCGGTGTTGAGGACAAATTCTTTGTAGGCAAGGTAGTAACTCCAATGCTTGATGGCTTGGACAATGGCATAGAATTCCAAGTCCTAAGTAGAGTACTTGAGTTTAACACCGTTCAACTTCTCGCTAAAGAAAGCAATAGGTTGACCACCTTGGCTTAAGACTCCACCAATTCCCACTCCTGAAGCATCACAATCAAGTTCAAAAGTTTTGTCAAAGTCGGGTAAGACCAAGATAAAAGCTTCCGTAAGCTTGGACTTCAACAATTTAAAACTCTCGGCGGCTTCTTGGGACCATATAAACACCCTTTGCTTGAGGCAATCGGTAAGAGGAGCCGCAATACTACTAAAGTTGGCAATGAGGTAGAAGGTAGCTAGCCCATGAAAACTCCTCACTTCATGAACACTTGTAGGCGTTGGCCATTCCACAATGGCCTTAATCTTGTCTTCATCCATGTGAACCCCTTTTGAAGACACAACATACCCCAAAAATACCACCTTTTCAACAGCAAAACTACACTTCTTCAAGTTCCCATAAAACTTCTCTTTTCTCAAGATTTCAAAGACTTGTTGGAGGTGGGATGAGTGATCTTCAAAACACCGACTATACACCAATATATCATCAAAGTACACTACACATATACCCAAGAGAGGTTGAAGCATTTGAGTCATTACCCGCATAAAAGTGCTTGGAGCATTAGTAAGACCAAAAGGCATCACAAGCCATTCAAAGAGGCCATGAGGGGTCTTGAAAGCCGTTTTCCTTCATCTCCCGGGCGAACTCGAATTTGATGATAGCCACTTCTTAGATCAATCTTTAAGAAGACCTTTGAACCGGCAAGGCAATCCAACATATCATCTAGCCTTGGAATGGGAAAGCGGTACTTGATAGTGATCTTGTTGATAGCTCTACTATCCACACACATAAGGGCTAAGGCTAGCCCTTATGTAGTCTTTCTCTAGAAGATCTTTAACTTGCCTTTGAATCTCTTCCCTCTCCCTTGGAGACATTCTATATGTAGGCTTGTTCGGAAGGGGCGCTGCAGGTACCAAGTCGATACAATGTTGAATATCTCGCAAAAGAGGCAAGTCAGGAGGCAACTCTTGAGGAAACACATCAACATACTCCTTCAAAAGTTTAGAAATCGCCTCGGGAACATCCGACACACCCATATCCGCCATAGGAACGAACACTAGAACATACTCGGTTTCATGACTTTCCTTGAGAAATCCTTTAGAAGCAAGCAACGTAATGGGAGGAGGCTTCGTAGTCACCTTCTCCTTCATAGGTAACAAAGTGAATTGTCGCTTCTCCTTAAGGACGGTGTAAGTATTCTTCTTTCCATCATGGATGGAATGCCTATCATATTGCCACGGGCGACCAAGTAGTATATGACAAGCATCCATAGGTACCACATCGCACCAAACTTCATCAAAGTACTTTTGCCGAATGGAGAAAGATACCAAGCACCTTTTAGTCACCTTGATTTCATTATCCTTCTTGAACCAAGAAAGGGTATAAGGATGGGGATGCTTCTCCACTTTGAGTTGTAACTTGTCCACCACCTCTTGAGAGACTACATTCTCACAACTTCCGCTATCAATAATCATGTTGCAAACTCTACCACCAACATTGTAAGTGGTGTAAAAGATAGTGGTACGCAACCAATCTTCATTACCAACATTCTTAGGAGTAAGGAGAGTCTTTTTTATCATTAACGCATAGCCTTCTTCTTCCTCATTATCACCTCCAATTTCTTCACATATTTCTTCGTCATAAATGGGAATATCATCCTCACAACCTTGTTCCGTAACCTCCTCAATGAAAAGTGTCTTGTTACGACCTCCGGAAGTCTTACGACAATCTGAAGACTTGTGACCTGGTTCCCCACACTTGAAACACTAGAAACCCCCACTTTGGAATTGATTTCGAGCCCCCGAAGCACAGGATTGAGACTGATTTTGAGAGGGTGTTAAAGCTTTATCCGCTCGGTTTTGAGTACCAACTTCGGAAGAAGCACCTTGGCCACCACTAGAGGAAGAACCACCTCTAGCATAAGGGTAAAAGGGCTGCCCGGGCTTGGAACCGCCTTGATATTGTTGCCCAGATCTCGAAAACTTCCTCTTTTCTTGCTTTTCGGCCACCAAAGCCCGACTGTAAGCTTCCGAAACCATCCACAAAGTTTGCATAGCGAGGGTCTTGGATTGTGATTGTCAACCCACTTATGTACCTTGCGACCATTTGATCTTCACTTTCATTCAAATCAACTCTAGCAACAAGTTGATGGAAAGCCTCAGTGTACTCATCAACACTTCCAACTTGTTTGAGATTATGCAAATTCTTGTAGAGATTTTGCATGTAGTTGAAAGGCAAGAATTGTTCATTGAGTTTCTTCTTCATTTTCTCCCATTCTCTAATCTTTCCCTTTTCTCTTCGTAGCCTAGTTCCTTGCAATTGCTCCCACCAAGCGGAAGCTCTTCCTTTGAGGCGGATAGCCACTAATTTCACCTTTTTCTCCTCGGAGACGTCTCCATAATCAAACACTCTTTCAACTGTATTAATCCAATCAACAAACTCATCCGGGTTAAGACTTCCATTGAACTCGGGAAGTTCAATCTTGATGTTCTTCTCCCACCTATAAGGAGAGTGAGTGGAAGGTGGCCTACGCCAATTTGGATCACCAAAAGGATTGTCAAAGTGACTTTGAGAGTCCTCGGACCCTCCACTACCCGCACGTGACACTTGCAAGCCTTGCACCATCGCCGTTAGGGTAGCAACTTGTTGTCTTAACTCTTGAATCTCATGGTTTTGGTTGCCAAACTCATTCTCCTCACCATTGTTCACCACAAAGCCTCTACCTCTACCTCCTCTTCTACCTCTAGCCCGATAAGCCATTACAATACCCAAATTCAACTCCAAACAAGTAAATCCACCCCAAATAATGAAAACCTAGTCAACTCAGCCACCAATTTCAACAGAACAATCCCAAAAACACGTAATCACCAATAATCATAAGCGAATCGACAACTACGGAGCAATCTAGCAATAACCCAGCAAAGAAAATAAAGAATCGACAATTATCCACCTTAGATCTTGTCCGAAATAAGCAAAAATCAGTCCGAGAACTCTCAAAACTCATAGATCTGACTTGAAATCACTGTAGCAAGCTCCGAAATCACTGTAGCAGTCTCGAAATCACTGTAGCAGTTCCGAAATCACTGTAGCAGACTCGGAATCACTGTAGCAGCTCCGAAACAACTCTGAAATGGTCCAAAACAGGCAGATCTGGGTTTGAAACTTCGATTTGAGTTCCGAAATTGCAGATTTGAGCTCGAACAAGGCTGGGTCTTGTTCAAATAGGTCCGAACAGTGCCGAAATGGGTAGATCGAGCTTGAACAGTGCCGAAATGGCTGATTCAAGTTCGAACAAGTCAGATCTGAAGGGTTTTGGGTTCGATTTAGGGCTAAATAGGGTCGAAATCGAAGTATAGGGTGTTTTGTTGGATAGATCTGAGGATTTGGAGTGATTTGGGGGCTCCGGCGAGATTTTCCGGCTCCATTTTAGGTTTCCGACGAGATTTTCGGCGAGATTTAGGTTTCTGGTGAAGTCTCCGGCGAGATGAACGGTGGGGATCGAGCCTAGAAGCTCTGATACCAAATGATGCAACCAAAGATACCCATAGATAATGTAGAGAGAGAAACTCCCAAATGGGATACAAAAGGGACTAGCACTTGATAATATTTGTTCAAAATGATAAAAAGTTGCAAAAGAAAGGACTCCAACACCTATATATAGACTCAATACAAAAGACATAAATACCCTTCCTATATACTACATCAATAAAAACCCTATAGACCTTTTACGGGTTTGTTTTGTACTTATAACGCTTTTGTACAAAAAGAACCATAAGTAGGATTTACAAATCATCATCTCTTGGTAGTTGCAATACAAGCAGCTTACTTAATACTCCACGTTATTATCAAATCATCATTTAGAAGAAGGTTTTTATTGATTTAGGGGCTTAAATCTTTCATTTGTAGTATATATTGTAGTTACCCTAATCAATAAGCATAGGTTTCTATTCATTATAGAAATCATGACCGAATCGGAGCGATTCACAATTCGAAAAATGACCATTTCGATTCTCCATTCGATTCACTATTTGACAACTATGATAAGATTGAGTCCATTGTTTCTAGACCCTTTGGAGTTGCAACTCTGCAACTCCAATTCAAGTATTCCCCCCGCAGAGCTTCTTGTTTCCTTCAACAGAAAAGGCTGTTGCATTCATATAAATACACCTCTTTCTGAGACTGCACCCTCAAAATCATTAAAGGATAGGTTCAGTTTCTTTAAAAAGACTAAGCCATCCAAGTAGTCTGGAATTTTTCCCGAGAGGTGGTTGTGAAAAAGTTCAAACTCCTCCATACCTCTAAAAGTAGCTAGACTTGAAGGAAGGATTCCCTGCAATTTGTTCCCCATCATGTTTAATGACGTCAACATTAACTACCAAGAGAAGTAGGAATATTATCAACCAACATATTATGAGAAACATCTAGTGTTTCTAGATTCTGCAGAAGTCCAATTTCCAATGGGAGGGAACCACTCAAGTTGTTAAACGCGAGGTTTAGATCCCATAATGACGAGAGACTGCCAACTTCTCTGGGTATGATACCACTAAGATAGTTATGGTCAAGAAATAATGTCTCCAAAAATTGGTGTTTCCTGAAATATGTAGGGATGTTGCCCTGAAGACAATTTCTAGATACATTTAGATTAATTACCAAAGTTAAATTTGCAAGGGACGATGGCATCTATCAGTGGAATTCATTATCGCCCAGCACCAAAGCGCTTTTGAAGCTTCCCGATATCAGAAATAATGTTACCACTTAAATGGTTTTTGGACAGCGCAAGAGTCTGCAAATTGATTAGATTCCCTATCCCGGATGATGCTCCCAACTAATTAATTCTTACCCAAGCTGAAAAACTATAATTTAGTAGAGAAGTTGCTGATTGATTCTGGCAACTTGCCTCCAAAGTTGTCGGCGGCTAGACCCACGTTGGACAATCTAGTGGCATTGGTCAAAGTTTCAAGAAAGCTCAGGTCGTCCACTTCCCCTGTTCCTTGAAGATTACATTGAAACACTATTTTCTCAAGATCATGCAGCTTTTCCAAAGAAGGGACTTTGCCTACAAATCTATTTTCTGCCAAGGTAAAACTATATAATTTCGTGGTGTTGGATATTGTTCTAGGAATGGAACCAGTAAACAAATTACCATTAAGATTATAGCCATAAAATATGTATAGCCAAATTAGGGTTGCTAATCTCTTTATATATTTGTACTTCCATCTCTGTAAACAGTATGAATAAAAAGATACAAAGTTCACAATCACCAGTTTTTTTTACCTAAATCTGCACTCGTTTTCGATTTTCAAGCTCAATCCAGTCCTTTATCAAATTCAAATCATGGTTTCAGCACTCGATTAGATCATTTCGATGCTCGAAATCGTATTTCAAGCCTTAAAAACCCTATTTCAGCACTCGAAGAATTTAAATAACCCCGAAATAATTGGTAAAATGAAAACAAATAAAAGGCGAAAGAAGAAAGGAAGAAAATAGAGTTGGGAAAAAGGCACACTGAAGCTGAAAAACAAACACCTCTAGAAACAACAAGTAATTCATAAAGGTAAATTTTGGTAACACACCCTCTGTTGTGCTTAAATCAAACTGTACACCCTTCTACATTCTAAAATCACACCCCCATTAGCTAACTCTGTTTAAGTTCGTTAATTTAAACAAATTCCTCAATATACTTTAAGTTCTCTCTTCTCTTCCGTACCCTTTTCTCTTCCCTTTCTCCCTCTTCACATCGTACCTCCCTCTACTTCCATAGCCAGCCATCCACAATCCATGGCCTTAAACAACTCACACATCTCTCTCTCTCTCTCTCTCTCTCTCTCTCTCTCTCTCTCTCACACACACACACACACACACACACACATAAACACAAACATCCACTGTGTCCATCACAAACCTACCACCAATTGATCCACAAATCGAATCAAACCAAACCCATGCACAAAAATCAAACCCGCACACACAAAAAACAAACTCATGACTGGGTAAATTAATAATTGTACTAAAATTACCAAACCCCTAGTGAAGCAAATGATGGAATAGAAAGAGTGGAGGTTTTGAAACACACAGTGTAATATGCAATCGCATGGATCTCATGGATGCACATCAATGAACGGAAAAAAAAACCTCCCCACAATAATCTTGTTATATCAAAACCCCAAATCCAAATACGCTATATATATTCAACCACAAATAGGATTCATCTATTCTATTTATGTGCCGTGTAGATATGTATATAAAGGCATTACATGTAGTTTTTAAAGAATACATAATTTGGCTTAGAGATTTTTTTTTTAAATCTAAATTCTGATTGCCGGAATCAGGTCTAGAAGTCTTACATTTGAGGGTGATAATCATTACGGCGTTACAATTATCTTAACATTCATACTAATAACTCTCCAGTAGAGTTGAGCAAAAAAACTCCAGTGAGCACCCTTAAGAAGAAGAAAATGTCACACTTAAAATTGCATGGACATTGGACAAAAACTAAACCAAAAAATCTGGAACTTACATTTGGTAAACACATCGTGCCACCGAATTCCCATTAGTCTAGTAGTATGACTACTGCTATAACAACAAAACTACATCATTACACAGCTTCTAAAATTAAAAATTGTACTAAAATTACCAAACCCCTATTGAAGCAAGTGATGGCATAGAAAGAATGGAGATTTGAAACACCAAATGTAATAGGCAGTCACAAGGGTAAATATCATATGGATGCATCAATGAACGGAAAAAAAAGTTCCCTCCCACATAATGTCATTATACCAAAACCCCAAATCCAATTACGCTACATATATTCAACCACAAATAGGATTCGTATATTCTATCTATCTATGTGTGTGTAGATGTGTATATGAAGCCATTACAGGTAATTTTTAAAGAATTCATACTTTGGTTAGCAGATTTTTTTTTTCGATTCAAAAGAAAGTCTAAGAGAATATCTCTAAACATTTCCATTTTGGGCAAGGGATGGGGGTGAGATTTGAACCCTCGCCACATGAACAGCCTATTGTCTGCCCTACAACTGGGTTAGGAGACATCTTCAGTTGGGTTGGAGGCTTGAATATATTGTATTATTTTCATACTCTTAAATAAATAAATACAAAGAACGTACAAACTATAGTATTAAGTTTGGGATGGACTAATACACACACATACAGAGAGAGATTATTGATGTGGAGTTAATAAATGGGCCACACAGATATGGCGAATTGGTGGCCATAACATGGGATTTCCAATAGCTTGAAGAGATGGATTGAAAAGGAGGTTAAAAGTGTCATTTGATAGTGTACTTATGACGGTCCCAGCCTTCTATATTCGGTCAACTAACGGTCAATGAATGAATGGGCCAAAGTGTTGCACATTCTTTTAAAGTGAGGGTGTGAAGCGTGATATCAGAGAATGAACAGGTGGAAGCGTGATATCAATGGAACAAATGGGGGTTTTGAGAAATTTATCCATCCATAAAAAGCAAATTCGGGGGTAAGAAACAGAGCATGAGAGGAAGAAGATAATGAAATTTACACGACAAGGATTACAAAGAAGAAGGCGATGACTCCACAAATAACAAAACTCGAAGAAGTTAAGAAAGATGGGGAAACAAATTGACAGCAAAAAACAAAGCAAAACAAGAATATAAACAACCGAAAAATATTTCGAGAACAACCAACACTCCATACACATCAAACACCAAAAAAAATGTGTAAGAAGAGGAAGAAAAGGAAAACTAGTCCAGAAACCGCCAGAAAACCATATACAATCAAACTCAGCAAAAACAACATACACCATAAGAAGAGAAGAAGAGGAAGTAGAAACGGAGAGCTAGGTCTTTAAGATGCAAAATTGCAACTTATTCTACCCTGAAAGGTTTAGATTGATCTATAGCCTATCCTTTCACTGTGCTAGTGGAAAGTTCTCCCAAGTTTGTTGTCGAGTAATATTTCCTATAAATGTTTGAAGCAAGCAAAGTAAATGGGCAGATGATAAGGTTGTACCTTTTTTTGAGTATATGGGGCATCTAGAGAAAGCAGTCCACAGAGAAACAAAGAATTGAAATTGAGATGAGAACCTTTTCTGTACCTCTTTTGTTTTTGAAATTGAAGATGCATAGTGGTTGAAAACACCCAATTAATCACTCCTGCAACACAAGCCTACACAACAATACAAATGACTTAATCAACGTCTTGGGGATGGAGAGTCTAAGTAAAAAGAAAAAATCTAAATTCTAATTGCCAAAATCAAGTCTAGAAGTCAATTGAGAGGAATAATCATTACGGCATCACAATTATCTTAACATTCATACTAATAGCCCTCCGGTAGGGTTAAGCAAAAAAAAAAAAACTCCTCTCCGATGGGCACCCTTAAGAAGAAAAAAATGTCACACAGAATTGTATGGACAAAAACTGAACCCTAACATCTGGAACTTACATTTGGTAAACACATCGTGACACCGAATTCCCATTAGCACCAAAACTACATCATTACACAGCTTCTAACCATCAGATTCCAGCAACAAACACAATATATCAAACATATAATCAAATATTCCAAAATGGGACTCTAAGTTTTAGTATAGATCCTATCAAATTGTGCATTGATTTCAACTCCAAAAAGGAGGTTTCAAATGTAGAGCATGGTTCATAGGCATAGATGCAGATACAGATTGGAAGAAGAATAAGCAATCTAGAAAAAACAAGCATCAAACTCGGGAAAAAAACAGCATGTAGCATGTAAGAAGACAAAGAAGATGAAAATGAGGATTCAGAAGGTGGCGAACACTAAGAAGATGACGACACGGCCATTAATAATCATACTCGACGATGAAGGAGGAGGAGGAGGAAGAACGGGTATTTAATACTTTCCTACTCCTGTCAAACTTGAAGGTTTTGGATTGCAAACTCCTCTGGTGCAAAGTTGAGTGAAATGGTGAGAAATGAGCAAACTACAGAGTTTTGCTTCCATCTTTTGATGTCGATATTAGTTTTGTGTTAAGAACAACTGCCTATATTTTTGCAGGTCCGTCTATTTCGACTCCTACAATGAATGTATATGCTTTTATGTGCTATTGAGGTTAGTTGTGCTATATGCCCATGCCCTTGTAATAATCAAAAACAGTCTCTGCTTAAACTTAGGGGGTGTTTGGAAGCTCCATTACAAGACACGGATAGCAAAATGTAGCTGTCGTATGAGGTCACAAAGACATATCTGAGTGCTCATTGCTTCTAGTATGCACCATATTGAGCTGTTTAGTTCCTTTTTGGGCGGTTCTGGTTCTAATAAAGTTTTGCTGTTTTTTTCTGGTCGGCAATAAAGTTTTGCTGTTGCCATGTTCATTTGGATGGTCAATTCTACTGCGTGCATTTGAAACAAAAAACAATGTTTAGGTCTGCTGTTTTCTTTGTGGGGCATGTATTGTAATGAATTCTATAGTTTCCCTATTTAAATGTTGATAAACAGTATGAAAATGTCACGGTATTTTCAGCCCAATGTTGTTTCCTTATCGCATAAGCCGACTACAAATACTACTATGTTTCTTGTTATTAACACTAAAAGTGGACTTGAACTTCATTCTTCTAAGAGAGAAAATCGGAAAAAGTGGGCCAAGCATGTATCGAGTGGCTAAGCTTAAGGTAAGTTTCCCAAAAAACTCACCACAAATAGTGCATACCTCTTTCAAAAAGATGTGATACACACTGGAAATGCCCTAATTAAATTGTACAATAAATTGTGCCATGTTCCAGATGCCCTCCAAAGCTCTGGAATCCTAAACATAGAATGTAAACATCTAGATCACTCCAATCATTTCCATCAAAACCGTGGCACATCTCTCCAAAGCACTGGAATCCAAAACATAGAATGTAGACGTCTAGATCACTCCAATCATTTCCATCAAAACCACGGCACATCTCTTGCGTATATTACCCAATTTCCTCTGTGTATATCTTGGCTAAAAACTTTGTACCAGACAGATTTTGTATGCATGCCATGGCTTTAGACCATATAAGCCCCCTGAATTATTCAAGAGTCCAAATTTTTAAGTCTAGCCACCGACTCTACATGTCCTTTCAAAGTATGCAATTATCGTAACCTGCAAATCCACGTAGAAGGCTTACATACTAAATCCATGAGAAGTCCCAGTTGTTGAATAAGTACATTACATCTGACCATAAAATCTATGGAACAAAACTACGCCAAGCCCAATGAGTGAAAGTGAGAGTCTAGCGTACCTGGCTATTTCAGCACGACGCCTGGCCTGTTCAGCAATCAGAGAAGATGTCCTACTGATTTCCAACTCTCCAGATATCAGTCCTTGGATTGTTCTTTGAGAAAGTACCCCCTTAGCCTCCCTATCATCCTTTCCATAATCATGTTTAGATGTGAAAGCCGTCTGATAAAGAAACTGTGAAACAATGTCACCTAAATAAGGGTAGCCCCATACGAATAAACATAAAAATGTAAGAAAAACAAAGTTGTCACACTAGCCTTCCTATCAAACACGAGATTCCAAGCCTCCACTCAAAGCATAACAAACTGCAAACTTGATTATGTCTAGGGGAATGTAGATCATCAAACTATATAACCATATAATACCTGCCCATCCCCATTCAATGACACTAATTGAAGCAAAGCTTATCTCTGCATAGACTGCAATCAAGGTAGCGACCTACATGAGAAAGAAAACGAAGAAGTGTAAATCATTTATATCTGAACTCATTTGACCTCTCTTGTTTCACAATCGAGTTAAAACTGTGGCATTATTCAAACGTAGGACCAACAAAATGCAAGTCCAAGCATAAATTGAAATATGTAGGAAAAGAAAAGAGGAGGACCAACTAATGGAGGAGCGTCTTCACTGGTTTAATAACCCTTAACAGTTGAGCAAACACAAATTCACACATCAGGAGACTCCCAGGCCTCTCCATGAATGACCAACTTTGACTGCGAGTAACAAATATAAGAGCTTCGCTGATAATGCTGACTTGCAAATATATAGCAGAAGAAATTTCTTTGAAATTTCCGGATAAGGACCTTACATGAAAATGGTCCTGCAGTCAGTAATTGGATAAGCTCAAAATCAGTGGAAACAGAAAGCAAAACAAGAATTGTATTTGGTGGTCTTTCCTGCCAAACATAGTGAATAACCCATGTTGTGATTATGTTACCTCAAAGAAAGAAGTGCCTTCTTCAACCCAGTAAAACAAAACAGTAACTAAAGCAAGATAAGTGCCAATGACAATGCCAGTTGCAAATATTTCATTAAGCTTCCAACTGTCAGGTCCTGGAGATGGCTTTACTCTGTCTTGGGAAATAGTCATTATGGTCCCTGTTTATAAACGACAAAGAAAAATATTTTAGCACGCATTTTACGCCAAGTTACTTTCCTGGAGATGGCTAGAAATCGCAAGTTTTATACTGGAAAAGCAGAATATTAATTTAGTTTTATGGGCAGCAGTCCGTGGAAGAGGTATGTTTACCCTTTACCAAACAGGATAAAAATCTGTATTGTTTGTATTAAGTTTCATTAGTTTTGGTCTTTTCTGGATACAACATTAACATTCACAAAAGATGCAACTAAAGCAAGTTAGATTTTAACAGACTTAATTATTATTATTATTTTTTTGTGCTAGCAACAGACTATTGACTGTATCACTGTATCTCTATGAATATCTACACTCGGGTTTATTAGAGGACGAAGCCAAATGAAAACTTATTGCAGAAAACTAACCAGGCATATCAGTAACAATTGAACATTTTATGTTGACGACAATATGTAAGAACCTGATACAGATCCCAAAGAAACTTAACCAGCACAGAGATAGGCAAACGCAAAGTCTAACCGCATTTGAACATTACCATCATTCAATATTGCTATTATCAAAACCATGAAAAAGGCGGAAAGTCGTATTCCCATATCAATACTAGGAGCGTAAAACCAAGCTGCAAGAAGATAACACCATAGATTTATTGATTCAAGACCGATAAAGGAAACCTCTAACTTGATTGATATAAAACAAGTTAGAAGTTTCAAACAAAACCAAGGCACAGAATATAATCCTGACTTACCAAAATCCAAATTGTTATGGAGACAGCATATATCTGCATATTCATTAGCAACCCATGTAAGTGCTGACACATTAATCGGTCCAAGAACTACAAAAAATACAGACATGAAAGAGGCATTGGTGGTGCCATAGGTTCTCTGATGCACATATGGATAGGCCATCTGGCTCCTTGTACACGGCGTAGGACTATTAGGTCATGCAAAACCAGCTCATTGCAAGCAGCAATCATGAAACTATTTCTGCGGAAGGATTCATTTCCAAGTCCACGTGTTTTCTGGGTTCATTATTTCTTTGGAAGGGATTCTGTTGCTCGGTAGCATTCATGCAAGTAGTTCTAAATTTATGCTATTAATTTGCTGAAGATGAGAATATCATTACAGAACTGTATAGTTCTTCATTCTTTGGAATACAGCTCGGCTGGTTAAAACAGCGCTGATAATCACGTTTAAGCCTGGCTCTGTCAATACAATATCAGAAGCACTTCTTGCTGCATCTGTAGCATCTGCCACTGCTATCCCAATATCTGCTTTCTTTAAAGCAGGTGCGTCATTCACACCATCTCCAGTCATTCCAACAACATGCTTCTTTTGTTGCAGAATCTTCACAATCTCATATTTATGTTCTGAAAATCGCATGGAAGTAATATCTAGAATCAGACCAGGAGATGGAAGATATCCCTTACCTCAGTAATATCATTAAGGCTGAAAATAGGAATGGGACTTAAAGGTCTGGACTGCAAGTATGCAAACATGGATGATGTAGAAACCCGTCACAGTGAATTTGTGTTCATTAGTACTATGAACTACACTTTTTTTGGGGCTGTCAACAAGCGTTCTCCGCAAACTTGCCTTTTCGATGAGCTCATCCACCGTACTTTTGGTCCCATTTATGTAAAAGAAAATGATGGTTCTAGAAGAACAAAAGAGAAGTCCAAGGTCCCATTTTCATGGGACAGGTAGTTTTTTCAAGTACTAGGAAATGCACCCGCAAAGCCATCTGCCTTTTCGATGAGCTCATCCACCGGAAGGGCTTCAATTCCATCCCTTTCACGGCCCAACAACGATCAGGAGGGGTACATATTAGTTCCCATGCCAAGTCGACGACTTGTCTCCTTTGCAATTGACAACTGATCACCTGTTTTAGAACATGAAATAATTTAATAATTTTCTTTACTGTTTCTGTCCTACGTTTCTCAAATGCAACCAAAAGAATTGGTTCTATATGCCATTTGAAAGATACTTGCAAATGTGCTATATTTATTAAGCTCAGTCAGTAGCATCATGGACGTACACTATTGTTTGATTATCCTTTTGATTACAAAAATAGAAGGATGTGCCAATGTTACAAGTTTCATATTCAAATTGACTTTATTGTGCTTACCACTATTCTGTTCTACTCTGCAGCTTTGTTAAGTTCAATGTTAACAGTTTGCTGTAAATGTCATTTTTAAGTCACTTGTTATCCCAATTCTTTTCTCACTAGTAAATGAATCCACGAAGAAAACATACAAAGCATCTGATTATGGAAAACTAAGTGAACTCTGATACGCCATCTCCAAAACATGTCTCCATGTTAAGCAGCCAAAAGGAAAGAAAGAAAAGCAAATCAGCGCAATATCTGGTAACTAAGAATTACCAGATAATGACTTATCAAAAAAAAAAAAATTACCGGATAATGGAGAAGAGACTCTCGCTAGAGCGAAGCCATTTCAGTATTGCCGAACTGTATTTGTCACCTACAAGGTAGTAGAAACCAGGACTATCAAAAAAAAAGGTAGCAGAAACCAGGATAAAAGCTTCCATTTACCTGTAATCATCTTAACACAAACCCCAAGGTGAATCGAATGGTCTCTGCACCATCATGCCTTGGAGGATCAAACAAAGGCAAGAAGCCATAAATTTTCCAAGGACCACCAGGACTCTCCTTTGATTTTTCGGGAACTTCCTGGAAAAATAATCGCAAATTGAGTAGAACAAATAGTTACCATCTTAGCAATGTCTTTTAAACTGAGCAACTAATTGTTAACAAACTGTCTGTTTGCCTCGACCATTCCAAACGTGCAACACAAAGAAGGCATGTGTAGCTCATCGCCACCTTTCCGGGACAAATAATGTAGTTAGACACATTTTCTGGTCTTCCTCTAAAATTTGTTCATCTACCGGCAACCTCATTAAAACAAAAGTGAAATGATATAAAGAAAAAAAGATACTTTTTGTTCTGGTTGCCAATTCCAACTTCAACCCAACAGAAAGGAAAAGAAATAAGACACCGATGCGTTCATACCTGAATAGCAACTCCAAGATACCGCAAGCCACGTTCAGTGAACTTGTGAATAATGGCATGCACTTTTCCAGCAATCTGTTCCTTCTCTTCACAGAAGTTTAGAATCTGGATTTAAGGAGGGGGAAAGCAGAAAGAGCGAGAAACGATGATTATTGTTCCATTTTGGAGAAGATGAATTAGTCTTACAATGGCATACCATATAAGCAATTGTCCCTCTAAGAAGAAGCATAATACTATGGAAGGAAAATTTGCAAATCAACAGATGTGTTTATTGGTGTTACTTGTTTTTACCCCTGTTGTCACCTTAAAAGATTGGAAAGAGCTCCAAGTAGGATCTTAAAAAGCAATTACTGTGATCTCCTTTTGCACTCTAAAGCTAGTTAATGTACAAGTTCAAATGGAACTTCAGTGGCAGCTCGGATGATCATAACTCCTGACTAAATTAGAATAAACTTAACTGTGTATATGATAAATTGGTAAAATTGACCGTGGTACTTATGATGTAGTATTTTATTCATTATTTCCTAGTTTGTCTCGCAATTTCCATTCCCTTCCAATGATCCTTAAGGCCCTAAGTTCTCTTTTGTTACCAGAATGTATTTATCCAATGAAAACAATAACCAACGAGAACTTCAAATTTTTCATCATCATATTTTAGAGAAACTTCATGTGCACAAATTTTCTCATAAGGTTCATAGCTATTTGGTGCCAGCAGCAACCATCCAATAAGGTATTCCTGTGACTCTCTTTATTCCTTTGCTAGCCCGATACCAGTTGCCATCAGAATCAATGTACGTAATGGCCGTGCGTTTGTCCTCAGGATTGAAAGGCAGAAATGTACTTCTAAGATGTTTGCGCGTGCCTATAGACAAAAGGATTAATTTCATCCTTGAATAAACTGCAAGTGAAAAAGGGAAAGAAGAAAGCTATGAAGTCAATAGCTCTATTTTCTAGTTCACCTCCTTTGGATCAGCAAGCATGCTAACGATGGCTGTATCAATGGCATCCTGATTCTCCAGCCTTGATGCTCTAGCAGCAAGCAAGACAACCATGTCTTTGTCCATATCTTTATGAAAAACCTATAGAAGACATTAATCATCTAAAGTTTTCCTGTGTTGAGAAACAACCTCTGAGAGCAGCCCAATGTAAACATGGAAGTGCATATATCTAAATCTCTAACATCACAGAGTAGAGAAAGAAAATCACCGCGCATTCTCGCCACAATTACATTGACTACCATCAGGGGTGGCTCCATGATTTTCATCAAGCGGTACCGAAAATATAGTGTTTTTTTTTTGCTCAAAGAAAATAGAGTGTTAATGACGAAAAGTTCTATACAAACAATAAACTCTAACTTCGCGAGATGTATTATAGAAGGAAAACGTATGTATAGATTTCCCTTTTATTTTTTTGTCCAATCTATTTTTTAGATTCTAAAATTCATTGAGCTTGGTTTACTTTGGTTTGTTGGGCTAATATTATTTAGCAACCCAAATTTAATTGGACTTCCATTTATTTTACAACTTGGCTACCACCACATACATACAAACTTGCACTGTGCGCCCACCAATAATGTGAGTGTGTATGTGTTTGTGCATGAGTGTGTGAATTAGAATTTTTGTTTATTTTAACTCGCACGAGATACCCAATGCCGACAATACTAAAGAAAACTTGGACCAAGGCGGTTCGCTTGAACCCCTCAACCAGCGGTACAGCCGCCCCTACTATCATGAGATCTGATGAGTAGTTGCCAACAATTAAAATGAGAGTTCTGAAAGTTTAACAAATCTATTTAGGTTCTTATCAAGATCTTTATAGAGATGTACTTAAGTATTCTGTTAGTATATCCTTTTCTAGGAGACAGAACGACCCTGCTGACATGATATTAATCGATACTTTGCATTAAGTCACTGTATAATAGTGAAAAAGTAGGCGCAAGTTTTGAAGCGCAGTCTCGTATTGCCTGGATATAAACTAAGATGTAACATGTAAGCGTAAGGGCACACTCACTTTAATAGCTAGTTTTGGAGGTTGAATTTAAACCAAGACCGTGTAACACATGAATAAAGCTCATAGAGAACACAAATAAAATTCTGAAAAGTAATTGTTTCCCACAGAACAAGTAAACTGTAGCGGTAGGGAAATGAACCCTGATGAAGTTAGCTTTCATACCTCGATAAGGTTTCGATCAACGGTGAGGCGGTTCAGTATTCAAGTTTTATCACTGCAGAGGGCATCCATTCCAGCCATTTCTTCAATTGCTGTCATCCTCTTCGTAATGGCGCCTTTAAGAAATCGAAAAAAGATAATTGGAAAAAAGAAAAAAAGAATAAAGAGGAGTTGCAATTAATTCAGCAATGAAAATACGAGGCTGAGATTCTTCTGATAAAATACCCAAAAGCAGTACAATATTCCAATGGCACATAAAATTCAGAGGTGTTGTGTTGTTACAATTTTATCCAAATGGCTTTGCAATATACTGACCCGTAGCTATCGAGAGCTGTACCTGCTGAGAGAGTCGATGTGAACCGATTGCAAGTATGACAGACAATACTGTTGGCATGGCTATGGGTATTCCTCCAATCAATAGCACAAGAAAGTTGTTTATTCAATCTCTGTATGAACGATGCTGTATAGGCCTATAGGGTACATGACAACGATTTCCAGAAGCATCCCCACAGCTATAGAACAAATGCAGAAATTCCCAATGGAAGTAAGAACCTGCAGCAACAGCATGTTACATTCCCTGCAATCACGTATTCCACCCTGGCTTTGGTTAGATATTGAAAGCTCCCCAGTTCATTTCTTTTCAACAAATTCTTTATTTTTATTGCCAACAAGTTAAATTTTTCCTGGGCCTGCTGCGAAATTTCTTCGATTTAACATAATCCCTTAAGTACTACTGGAACTCTTGTACACGTTGAGCAAAATGCAGTAGGCACAAGTGTTCCGGAATTCACATGTATAAGGCAAGACTCAAGAGGCAAAGTCTACGACCTTGTCATTCTAATAAAGATGGAAGAGTTCTAATTTATAAATCACCAGTTGGAAGTGACCAACTACTTCTGTTGAATCAACTAGATGTGCAACAAAAAAGGCTAGGCTGTACAGTGCATTTCAATCGTTAAGCACACATCGAAGAACCCCAAAATTACTAATAATTCAGTCTTTCCATCAAAAAAGTTTAATCGGTCGATTTATTCTAGTCCTATTTGAAGTGTTGGTCTGTCTTGTTATATCCCTAAGCCAGAGAGGTTAGATGTTTGGGGTTTCCACATAGTCAGCCGATGTAGACCCAGGAAGCAGTGAGGCACTGATCACAACACATTCCACCACAAAAAAACTGAGGGAAGACCTTCCAGTGCTCTTCTAAAGACTTTCTTGCCATATTCAAATGCTTAGTGAGCCAAGGGACCAGTTAAATAAACATACACACCTTTGTTTTTGGAGCTAAACGTGCCATAAGGGATGCCGCTGCATTACCAGCATTGTTTTCCTCAATGAAGGTAATCATTGAATTTATTAGAAGCAGGCAAACAATCCCTATGAAGTCTTGCCAGTCAGGACCTTGCCCCTGGAATAATATTAGTAGAAACAAGGTAATGGAACAGAAACTACAGACCATATATTTAGGATTGTGTGGTAAGAAAGAGAAACTCTAATGCCCTAGGGAAGAAAGAAATCATCTGTGATCTGAAGCAATTCCAGGGTTTGATAAACTCACTCCTCCATTTGCAAGGACAATTGCCATCACTGCTGCTGCTTCCATGGCCCATGACAAAGGATTCCACATGAAACTGAGAAACTTTAAAATTTTGTTCTTCTGCATGGAAAACATAATGGAAGGTCAAGATTCGGGCAGTGTAATAACTCCTTTTACGGAAGCAACAGCAATCGTCGTTTTTCTTGTGCCGTAGAAAGTTTTAGTCATAATACCTTCCGTTTGAATTTCTTTATTCGGAGCCTTGCGATTACCGAGTGAAAGTTAACAAGTGATGATCAGATATTATCAGAAATTTGATGCTTACCGTCTTTTCTTCAAGCTTATTTGGGCCGAATATCCGCAATTGACCCTCTGCATCTTCAGAGGTAAGTCCTCCTTGGGATGTTCTCAATTGTTCGAAAACTTCTTCCAATGGCAAGCGTTCCTGTTCAACCAAATTGACTTGGCCTGGTTGAGTATAATCACTAATAAATTGCGTGATCTGGAAATTTCACATGTGCTTGTTCACTTCTTCCCTACTGAAATTCCCAACTAGAGTAAATTCACTAGGTAATTTGTTTCGCTAAACAAATCCACAAGTATTTAGAAGTAATTTAAGTGCCTTCAGCAGGCCCAACAGGCAGATTGTATCAAGTAGATTTGATGTTCTGTCATTTGGAAGAGTTGGACTCCTCCATAATTATGAGCATTAACTCAATTGGTGTGTACAACTCATTAACGTATACATATTCCTCCAGAATAGATAATTGGTTGTAGGCACTCTACAAAACCCATCGAGAGTACTTTCTACAATCACTTCTAAATAACATTGTGCTCCCTTTCACAACTAGACAATACACAAATACATTACCTATTTTTAACCCCACTGATGTGAACTGCTAGGAGGGTGGTCCAGACCTAATTATCAGCACAAACTGGTTGCCCTCAAACTTAGCCCGTATATCAATGCTTGGTAACTTCTATCATTGCAGTGAAAAATGCCTCCTGTGGTTTCCATATTTTCCACAGAAAAATGTACATAACATAGTCCAAACATACCTATTTCCCACTCATCCGTTAAATAAGTTACCAGTCTCTTAAAAGTAAATGAAAGGAAACATGCTTATTGAAAGATTTGCAAAATTGCCCTTCAAATTACAGTTCCCCAATCATGATGCAAGAAAACAAGATTTTCCCATGCTTCCACTGTGACCCAATTACTTGGAAGCGGATATGGTTTTAATCACTTGGTCTTAACTAGTAAATGCAACCCTCATATCAGGGTCCATATTATTCTGCATCACGATCAGAAAATCTGAAGTCTTAATCCATGTTATATATGGCTCTGGGAAACCGCCAGCAATACACTACGAAATATGTGAAATTGAAGATAAAATAAGAGAAACAACGTACTCTGTTGATCTTCCGGCAGTAGAAAATAAATCTGCCCAATGTCGGCCATCAGTTTTTCTTGCAATGCTAAACAACCACATCAAAATACTCCGGAAAGCTTTTAATTAAACCACAGGTCTTCTCCAAAAGAGATAACTTTGCAGCACGCATAGGGAGTGAGATTTGATTTTTATTTGCACTTTGCCTGTAAGACAGTAGTCAGAAATCAGAATCAATCAAACAGTGAAACATGATAATGTAGATAATAGTCACAACATGAAGGGAAAGAGATGCATTATTAGAAAAAATTGTGGTAGATCTCCAAAGCCAAGCACTCCCACCCTCCCTACCCACCCAGTATCTAAAGCGTTTTAACCCCATCCCAATCACAGCAAAATGGATCGTGTTTTCCGAGTACCAGTTGATTTAAAAAACAGCAAGGATGAAACATTTGCGTCCAAGGTAAATGAAGATGACTCAAACTTTTGGGGGAAACCGTTTCAGTAAATGGGGTTTTCCCCAGGGGGAAAACTGCAAGAGTGGATCATAGTGAAGTAACTCCCTCTCCACCATACCAGCCCCAAAGCCATTTCCTTGACTGAATCTTGAAATACGTAGTCTAAAAAAAACTTGAACCAACAGGGCTAGGAATTGGACAATTGATCAAGTAGAGTTACCTGGAAATCTCTGCATCGAATATTGTAAAAAGAAGCCACTCCAGGCAATGGGGAAAATGAGGCTTCTTCTTAGCTGATAGTACTGAACGTAGAGCTTCCTCACTCTCGTCCCTTTGGAGAACATATGAATAAGAAACACAAGTGGGAATTCTTTAGAAGAAAGAAATCTAAATAGAACAAATAGAGCAATCTCATCATGCTGCCACAACAAACTTATGAAACAACTGAACACCCTACCAATAAAAGTACGAAGAGATGACAACTTGCTCATGGTGTACTACGAGCTAATGGGTCCAAGTGGTACCAGAAGAAGGTGTCTGAGTAGACAATGCAATAGAGTTTGAGCCTGTGGAGATGGCTCAAAACATGGGAACTCCGTGCAAGCTAAAAACGACATCCTCTGAGAAACACCAATGACAACTCCGGCAGTTGGAAGAAGACCAAGAGGGTATACCTCACGGTCAAATTCCAATTCAGGGTCTAATTGAGAAAATTAATATCAAGTTACTCGATTATCTTAGAATACCTGACCTCAATGATCAGATCAGGAATATAAGTCCACAAATACTAAACCATCACCTTCATGGTACTTAATTGTCTAACCAAGTCCACCTGACAACATTGTACTCATCAATATAAAAGTCAGGAAAAGAGCTAAACAGCATAAACAACAATCCATATGTACCTACAAGAAATCTTCCAGTTTGAAAGGGTCAACACCTGGAGACAGATACCAAACCTGCAATGATCAGATAGGTAGAACAAAGAGAGCACTTGAAACAAAAATGTATTTGCCGAAGAGAATTTTACTTGCATCCCTCTATGACCATAATCTAACCAGGAAACCTTTTCAATCAAGTTTGTCTTCTCCTCTGATAGACCACAAGTCACCCAAAACAATTCAACAGAGTCAGTCAGCTCTCTTTCCCGCCCATCATCCAAATCAAGTTGTGAAAGTTCACCATTCACCCTCAATATCAAACACCTAAAGAAATAAAAAAACAAAAATCAACAGCTTCATAGTTTTTGAATTTGTATAAGAGTTTAAAAAATGGTGCGAATATCGAAAAAGACCAAAGAAAATGGGACGGAGGGAGTATAAGATAAAATGAACCAAAAAGACAAGACGAAAAAATCTATTAGGGTACATGAAAAAAGAAAAACATAATTACTGCCTACCCACGATAACTTCAATAGAGTAAGTTGTCTCACCAATTACTACATTTTCTGTCTCATCTTCCCTTTTTCTTTCCTTTCTTTTTCCTCTGTTTTCCCTCTACCTTGCTCTTTCTTCACACCTCAGTGGCTATTTATGTAGCTTCTATTACTGATGCTTACAAATTCTTTTTACTAAATAAAAAAATAAAAAATACACTGTCTTTGGTTCCCCATTTGGAGTTTTTATTTCATAAAGTTGTTTTTAAATGCCAAAAAGATGTGGGGCCAAAAAGAGTTTTCCAAGGCCGGCAAAGACTACCTCTTTGACTTTAAAATCTGACAGTAAAATGGGCCCCCCACCACTCCCACCCTCCTCTATCCTTTCCCCTGCTTTTCACCTGTTATTCGAAAACTTTGAACAGTTGAGATGAAGTTTCAAGAGAGAGATGAGTGGTTGGGATGAATTTCCAAGAGAGAGATGAGTTGGGAGTAATTGAAGAGAGAGAGGAACGGGACAGACTTTTGTCCAACTTGCCAACTGGGTCTTTAACCGTCCTTTTTTCTTTTTTTCTTTTCTGGTAAGTCTTAGTCAGGGACTCAGGGGTCCCATTTATTTTTGAAATAACTCATCCAATCACATATTTTTACATTTTAACTCAAAAATTTCAATCCAAAATTGTGTACCAAACACAGCGACAGCTTTTTTGAACCTATGTAGCTGTGTTATAAGCCTCATGATTCAGTGACATGTTGTAAAATCCAGTGTGTTGTGTGATTTAATGATCCTAGGGACACCATAAATGGAATAGATGCATTACTTAAAGCGGCAATTCTAAAGCAAATGTACAACTATATTACCATAAACCGCACAAATCATAGAAACTGAAAACCAACGGAAAATTACCTCTCCAACATAGAACAAAACAACTGTCTTCTTTGTTGTAGCCCTAACCAACACAAAAGGCATGAGCAAATTACTCAATCTAGATGACACTGAACCAAAAGTAGTAAGGGAAATTACCACTAAGGGAGCTGATTGCAAGCTCTGTAGGGAGAAATTAGACAAAGAGGACGAGGAGCTAGAGCTCAAAAGAGGAAAACTAATAGTCCATAATGCTCTGCATCGTTTGATCTTTAGATTAATTTTGATTTTGTCCACACAAAAAAAAACACTACAGATCAATTGAATCTCATAGTGTAAGCTCTGAATTTTTTAATTTGACTTACAACCACCCATATTAACTACTCCAGAAAAAACGTTGTTTGCAGTGTACAACACCATACAATATACGACATGCACAGAGAGAGAGAGAGAGAGAGAGAGAGAATACCCTGAGTTCTAGTTGAGTAATCGAATTGTATTTGAACACGAAAGAGCTAACTCCCATTATACATCTAGCTAAATAAGTACCCCAGAATCCAGATGCTACGGCAAAAGTATGTTCGACTGGAAGTTCAAACTTCACATAGAAAGCAAAAAAGTCAAATAAGATGTGCATCCAATTGAGCCAATGTTCTACACACATATCTTTCATGTATAAACCATGCATTCCCGATTCCGCTCTGTCAAGGGCTATATGTTCGATTAAATTCAGTAGATTCATAACTTTTTACCATGTCATTCCATGTCAACTTAAGTCATCCCCTCCGCCTAGCATTTCCATTAGTGGCAGATCATTGCTTTTCTTTGCTGTTGCAACTTGCAACTACCTCTCTTCATGGACCGTAGCACTCTACAACTAATGAACATGAAATAAATTCGAGCTGTGTTACTCTTAGGGCTGGAAACGAGATGAGATGAGCCGAGCTTTTAAGTGTTCAACCTCGGCTCGAACTCCAGTCGAGCCCAAATAATCTAGCCCGAGCTCAGCTCGTTAAATATCAAGATGTTCAAGCTCGGTTCTTTTACTAAACGAGTCGATCTTATACAAACAGGCCGCATTACAAGTAACTGGAGCTTTACTAAATGAGCTTGAAACTCAAGCTTGAGCTTTGTTTGTTAGTAAACGAGCCGAGCCCATAATGAGCCCAGCCTCAAGTTGCTCGCAAACACTCGGTTCGTTGCAGCCCTAATTTCTCTGGATTAGAACCAATTCATATGCGGTTTGAGAAATAAGCCACCACAGTCACAGCTAAACCAGATTCTTCTTTTACTCCTTACATAGAAAACGGGAAATCATGCTACCTTTCCTTTGGTTCCAGCGACATGAATAACCTTCATCTTCGAAATCGGCTCCTCCAAATCCAGCATCTGCAGTT
Source organism: Rhododendron ovatum (assembly GCA_019656835.1). Taxonomy (NCBI): domain Eukaryota; kingdom Viridiplantae; phylum Streptophyta; class Magnoliopsida; order Ericales; family Ericaceae; genus Rhododendron; species Rhododendron ovatum. The sequence goes on along the minus strand of CM033795.1, from coordinate 16,608,503 downwards.
CATACACAGCAAACCATCAGCTCAACATTAACAACAAACGTACGTACAGCAATTAAGTCACCATATAAACAAACCAAATTACCAGTAATAACATAATCACCTTGATATAATTGAACAGAATGTCAAATCGATTGCCTTTGTTGGTCTTATCCGCACGGCTGCATTTCGTTATCAGAGATGACAAGCGTCCATTGCCTCATCGTAGGGAGAAGCCCGAGGTCTGGGTGATTCATTTTCACCTTCAGCCAGCCATATGAACCGAACCATCAATAATTACACAAATAATTATACAAATACATTGAATTAGAGAATTCATAGATTTCGTGACAGTGATCTCAAAAAAGAACGGGATGGCGACTAGCATACCTTCTTCTGTCATGCTGATTTTGCTCAGAAAAAAGTTCGAAACCTAAATTTGGCAAATGATTATAAGCTCAACAGTATGGGGAAGAAGATCGATAGATGGTATGCGTAGGTGCATGTATCTGCGGAGAGAAGGGAACTGGGAGCAGGTGAGGAACGAAAAGTATGGCAAACCAAATTTTCCAGTTAAACCAAACCCATGCACAGAAATCAAACCCATGCCTACAATAATCAAACTCATACCTGGGTTAAAATGATAACAGCCCTAAAATTAACAAACCCTTAGTGAAACGAAGGATGAAATTGCCTTCCCACATAATCTCATTATTATACCAAAACCCCCAAGTCTGATTATGCTATATATGTTCAACCACAAATATGATTCATCTATTCTATCTATCAATGACTTAAATAAATCAGGAATGACAAACATATAATCAATCAATCTCTCTCTCTCTCTCTCTCTCTCTCTACTGTGAAGATTGGCAAAAAAAGACACAAGAAAACAGAGTAGCGCATAAATGAAACAAACCAAGCAAGGAGACGCAGGACAGAGGAAAATAACTCACAAATTGAACATTACGCTTCCGTATTCAGTTGCCCAAAGAGCCATTGCCTTCTTCACTTCTCATATCTAGGGTTTTTTTCGGAGAACCCTCAAAACTATGATCGTCAAAATTCAGAGAAACCCCCAAACAGTTTCAATGCCGTTACCACCAGACTTCTGACAATCTTCATCGGTGACACCAGTGATTGCAGTGGTAAAAGATTGGGATCGTAGGGTTTGAGAGAGGTACGAAGGGATTTTTGGAGAGAGAGAGAGAGAGAGGGATTTGGAGAGAGAGAGAGAGAGGGGATTTTGAAATTGGGAACAAACCGCTCCGGATGAAAACGTGCATGCGAAGGAAAAGGCCTAATTTTTTAACGGTACGTTGCACAACCGTCTCTCTCTCTCTCTCTCTCTCTCTCTCTCTCTCGATCGAATGCGTTAAGAAATTCAAACAAAAAATCTCTCTCTCTCTCTCTCTCTCTCTCTCTCTCGAATGCGTTAAGAAATTCAAACAAAAAATTGCATGAGGGAAGATTTCATCCGGTTAATAAGATACGCATGCTGATGTGCACAAACGGCTCCATGTGGATCGTGTGGGTGTGTTTTGCAATTCCAAATCAAGCTTTAAGTCTTGATTATAAATTTACAAGGAATAGCAAAAAATCGAGAAACCTATAGAAACAGACACCCCACACCGATAGGATTCGTAAAAAAAAAAGGAACATTGGATCGAGCATGCACACATATTGGATTGAATTGATTTTTTATGGGTCCACTCGATTTTTTTTTTAAATTATTAAGCGGCTCGAATCATCTGTGCAAAGCTCCGGAGTGGATCCCACGGGCCTGTCGGTACACTTGGTTGGTGTAGGGTGTCGGTTTTCCCTAGCATCTTCCTAAGGAAATTTAGCTCTTAACTTTGTGCACAAAATTTACATAGACTTAGGCCTTGTTCCGCTAATCAAAGTAAGTACTTGTTTTTGAATTAAATGTGATGTATTGTGAGAATGACCTGTTATGTAAAGCGAAAAATAAATATTTAAAAAATAAAAACCTTAGCAGAACGTGCCTTAAGGCTCCATTCTTCCCGAATTTTTTTGTCAAAATCTTTTTCTATTATTTTTTTTACTTTTTGCAATTTTTTGTTGAGTTTTTCGTCATAATTTTTAATGTTAATCATTCTTCTCGACAATGTAAATATGTGGACCGATATTGAAAACAGTTCATACTAGACGACACTTTAGGATAAAAAGACGGCTGTTTGGTAGTTATTTTTTTCGCCTTCAGTATGTTTTTTTTTTTTTTTGCTTTTGGTTATAAGGCAACGGAAATTAGGAAGAGTGATTCCCAGGTTTGATGGAAGGTTATATATCTTCAATTTGGTTATTCATATCTTCAAATTTTGTGATAGAAAAGAGATTATATATATTGAGAAAGGAATGTCACCGACCAAATTGTTCCCCCCCCCCCCCCCAATAAGAGAAGTTCCATTTTTCCCCACCGACCAAGAGTAGCTGGTGTATTACTGCCAATCTTATTATAAGTTGCATAAAATACTGCAAGAGAAGATAGATTCCCAGGAGTTGAAGGCAAACCTCCAGTTAGATTGTTTTTTGCAATAGACAGTAACTCGAGCTTAGTCAAAAAACCGAGCTCTGCAGGAATTTCGCCTGTCAACCCATTGCCAGTGAATTCAAGGGTAATAAGCTTAGAACAACCAGATATATTTTTGGGGATTTCACCCGTAATGGTATTTGTGGGCGGCTGAATCTTCCTTGAACTTTTTCCTCCTTTGATCTGAACGATGGTAGAGAAGAACGGTGACTTGAGTACTTGAGAGACCGAAAGGGGGTGTACCTCCGGGAAGAGACTCCGACTCCAACAAACAAGTCAAAATGTGGAAGAAGAATATATGAATCTTAGAGATAGAAAGTGTCAAGAAGAAGATCCCCTTACCTAGGTATGTCGTCTACTATTTATAGGCAAACCTTGGAGTATTGAGCAAGCAGGCCGTGCCTTAGCACGTATGAAGGTCGTGCCTTGGCAAGCACGTAGTACTACTCGGATGACATCACATGTCAGAGTCATTAAGGTCTTATTTGTTTGATAACTTTGGATATTTTAGTTTTGAGAGTGGGTGGAGAGAGAAATAGGATAATGATTGGAGAGAGGGGTACTGAGTGAAAAGAGATAGAGAGAGAAATGAAATTAATAATTTGAAAAAAAAAGTAATAATTGGAGAAATATATAGAATAATGATTGAAAAACAAAATTAAAACAAAATAAAATTTAGAAACGAACAAGGCCTAAATGTGCAACGCAGCCCCTCATCAGCAGGGACCATGTGCGAGTGTCAAGTATATTGCCTTGCCAATGGAAGCTTCCAGTCGATTCCTAAGCTCCAGCTGGTTGGGCTAGGAAGCTTCCAGATGATTCCTGAGCTCCAGTTGGCAAGCATCGCCTCCTCCTCGTAAGATATTACTCCCGAGCGCTAGCGTGATTCCCGAACAATAATAACCCTTCCGAACGATAGCTTTCCTGCCGAGTGATAACATTTCCAGCCGAGCGTATTAAATGTGTGCCGAGTGATTAAACGGTAAATAAACAAAGAAGCATTACTACGTTCGGCGGACGAGTGGTACGCCTTCGTGAGGTCCATAACGACGTTGCAAGCGAACCGAGACAGCTGGCATACGTCGGAGATGACATGTTCATAACTGGGGCCAAGTTTGACTCCGATCCATGGATATTTCAGCCCACTACAGTATTGGTTCCCAACGACATTCTTTGTAGTCTTCGCAAGTGGCTGACTTCCGGAGGGATTTCACCACTCAAGATGTTGTTTTGCAACCATAGTACCCTGAGAAAGCTCAAATTTCCAATGTGAGGCGAAACGGACCTGGATAGCTGTTGATGATCGAGCTTCAACTCAATGACCCTCTGATGTTGGCGGCCACATGTTACACTGAACCATTGACAAAAGTAGATGAATTCATTCCACAAGAGCTCCAAAGGGGTCACTGGTTATTGCAGCTTTAATTGCAACCAAGGCTAGACGGTCAGTCTCATTCCCTCCTTGCAAAAAGCCGGCTACAACCGGAGAGCCAGAATGCAAGCACGACAGAAAAACAACGTGCACGAAAAGCGTAGTAATTTTTAACACTGCCATACCCATGTGGTAATAGGAATCTTAAACACGGAATTTGGTGCTTGCTGACAACCGTAATTTAAGATAGTGTTGGTGTTCTAATCAAGCTGATATTTGCTTGACCTTAGCACACTTGTTTTCTAGTCTACATCCATTGATCCTTCCAGTACCCCAAAGTCAAGTCATGTGCCGTAGAATATTAGCCGGTCGGCTAAATAAGTTAAGTGGCTTACTTTTTTTGTTCTTAATCAAAAAAATTTCGCATTTGTTAGTTTTTCGTTAATTTTTTGGGAATTATTGCTTCGTCATGATGAAAGAAATCTACAAAAGTAAAAAATTACGATCAAAACCTTTTTTTTTTGAATAAAGACAAAAATAAGCCAATAAGCCAATTTTTCATCTTTATTCAAAAAAAATTACATTTCGATCGTAAGTTTTTACTTTTTTTATTCCTCTTGTCATGAAGAAGCAATAATTCATCAAAAATCGACAAAAAACTAACAAATGCGAAAAGAATTTGAATAAAAACAAAAAAATAAGCCAAGTAGCTTTTTTAGCCGAACGGCCAATAATTATTTTTCTTCCCCTCTCGATAACTACTGACGTACTTTGAGAATTCGAGAGATATAAATCATTGCCCATGGACTTTACTCTCCTCTAGAGTTTCTATTTATTTTTATTTTTTTAAAATTTCAATAGTTCTTGGCATCTTGCCAACTACTTACCAAGAAGAAAATAGTTCTTCTTGGTTCCCAGTCGGAGTTGGAAAGTTTTAGTTGGATTGTTTTCTTCAACGGACAACAAAAGAGTGAAAAGATGATGGCAAGAGGATGTCGGAAGCCTACTTTCTTCACATAGATTCAATGTTGGAGAAAGCTATGGTACACCTGGGTCATGTATGGTACAGATTTTATACACTTTTTTGCTGTTTTTTACACATTTTATTGGTGTATGTTGCATTCTTTTATTTAGTTACGCAAGGATGTACCTTGGAAGTATATGGTACACACATTTTATTGGGTCATGTTTTTTTTTTTGTACATAGTAGGCATATTTTGTATGATACACGTAGTTTTGGTTCATTCGTTACGCAATTTTTTTTGGTGAAGTTACGAATACAGTAAACCCCAAAAGAGTTGCATATATTTTCTGGTAAGTTACGCCTTTTCTTGATCCCATTCACTAATAGAAAGGATTTCCAATCTCATTCTCAAGCTGCATGAGAGAGATTCTGGTTATGTATCTGGACGAAGATATCGCACTAGAGGTTGAGTCAAAACTTTAATATTTCATCATTTCTTTGTTATCATTCTTGACAATACTTGTAGAAAAATCAGCAAGCTATATGCTCCTTAGTATGCAAATGATGAAACCTGAGATAATCCAAATTTATTCTAGGTATTATCAACAGCCGCTTACCTCGTGGAGAAGTATTTGAATGATTCTACTTGCTCTTATGTCGGTACATAGATGGAGCCATACAGGATAGACGGTAGACCACTGCGAACCCTGTGCAAGGTTTTTATTAGTTAGGTAGGGGAATAAAAAGATTCCAAACAACTGCTCAGATCAATTTCAAGTACGTGACAATAAGCCATTAACTGAAATACAAGATCTTAAGTTAACTTTTATGGTGAAAAAGACAATAAGCCAATAACTGCAATTATCACCCGACACGATTTGTGAAAGGGGTTAATTTGCAGAACTTTCCACACAATCCTGGCCATTGTGTCACCCAATCGTATGACTTTGTTTCTATTAATCAGTAATCTTATGATCAAGTACTCGGAAGTTAAGGGGCATATGATGTGACCCCAAGCTCCATTGTGTGATGAAGAAAACACAGCACTTAATTTGCAGAAATTTGTTTCGGCAACAAATCAAAACTTTCAGAAGAAATGCCAAGAATTCCAAATTTTCACTGAGGAAAATATCTCCAACCCAGCAAACACTGTCAAACACAACTACATACATGATCCAATTCTCCTTGGGGAGCTGTGTGACAGAAGTTTTTTATTTTTTATTTTGGAAGAGTTGAAAGAGAGCGGAATCATGTTCTTTTAATCTTTTCTCAGCTGCCTTTAAACATGTGCTATATTGTGATTTCCTTCTAAACAACTCTATGAATCCATGATTGGCATATAGACCTACTGTACCATTTGAAGGTTTTTCTTGTCTTGTTCACAGAAGCTGGTAATGAAATAAGAGACCACCAGAAAGTCAACCAGGATTGTTTAGAAAAACAGACCTTTCAAACTAGCAGAAAATCATCGTCATGGATTAGGTGTGGACCTTCAACAAGAAAATTGACCCTTTCAAGATGCAGAAAGGGAGAAAAGAATCACTGATTTTGTTTATGCAGGGCGATAACTAACTGATAGCGACTGAAGAAATGTAAAATAAACACAGCACTTTTTCAGTACACATAACCTTCCATGCACTCCTAGGACATTATGCTTTCAAAATCTTCGTGAACTAATGCTACAAAATTAGCTCTGCAGTGCCAAACCAAAAATGACAGCCTTTGTCTATGCCATCATCATTGCATGGTCTCTTCTTTTGATTCTTTTTCGCATGCTTATTCTGCCAATAGAAAATTTGGAGGAGGAGGATGTGAGGCAGTGGCTTTCTTGACATGGAAAGCTAGCTTTGAAAATCACAGCCAATCTCTCCTGTCATCATGGAATGGAAGTGATCATTGCAATTGGGCTGGAATTGGTTGCAATAAGGCCAGTAGAGTCATCCATGTAGACCTTGAGAACTTTGGTTTGAGAGGTAAGCTTTCCACTTTAAGCTTTGCTTCCTTTCCTCATCTCCTCAGCCTTGACCTTTCAAACAACTCATTCTACGGGACCATCCCTCCAGCGATTGGTAGCCTTTCGAGACTCACGGACCTTATCGTGTCTAACAATCTTCTTTCAGGAGTGATCCCATCAGAAATGGGAATGCTCAGTTCTCTCAGCGAACTCTCTTTGCAATCTAACCAACTCATGGGTTCAATACCTCCATCTCTAGGAAAGTTGGGTAATACGACTGTATTATGCCTTTTGGGAAACCAACTTTCTGGACCCATTCCAGAACAAATTGGGATGCTTACATCTCTGATTGATCTCGACCTATCTGAAAACAATCTCACAGGTTCTATCTCTACTTCTATAGGAAGCTTGTGCAACCTGATCAGTCTATACCTTGATGACAACCACCTCTCAGGATGTATCCCTTCCACTATTGGGAACTTGACGAGCCTCAAAGTGTTGTCTTTGCATCTAAATCAACTATCATGCTCAATCCCCCCTGAATTAGGAAAGCTGAGCTCCCTTACTAATTTAAGATTGTTAGCTAACGAACTCATTGGCTCTCTTCACTGGAGTTGGACAACCTTACGCATTTGGAGAACTTTGATATATCATATATGTTACAACAAGCTCACAGGTCATCTACCAAAGAATCTATGCCTCGGCGGATCACTTGAAAGTTTGCTTGCATTCCACAACTCCTTAATAGGTCGTATCCCTAAAAGCTTGATGAATTGCACAAGCTTACGCCATGTTAGGCTTAATCGAAACGAACTCACGGGAAACATATCAAAAGATTTTGGCTTACTCCCAAACATGTATTATATTGACCTGAGTTATAATTTTTTCTATGGAGAGCTTTCTATGAACTGGGGGAAGTCCTATAACTTGACTCTCCTCAGGATCTCCGACAATGAACTTTCTGGACAGATATTGCCTGATCTTGCAGGTGCAACTCAGTTACAAGTACTTGACCTCTCTTCAAATCATCTAGTCAGGGAGATTCCAAGTACGTTGGGGAAGTTGATTCATTGTTTGATTTAAATCTAAGAGGGAACAAACTTTCCGGAAACATTCCAGCAGAAATTGGCAGCCTATGTAAGTTGCAACATCTTGACTTGGCAGGAAACAATCTTAGTGGGTCGATTCCAAGGCAGTTGGGGCAAAGTGTGAATCTAATTAAGTTGAGATTGAGCAGAAATTCACTGACAGAGGCTATTCCAATAGAAATAGGCCAACTACGTTTTCTTCAGAATCTTGACCTTGGAAACAATTCATTAACAGGTGAGATACCACAACAGATGGGAAATTTGCAAAGCTTAGAGATATTAAATCTCTCCCACAATAGGCTATCTGGTTCTATCCCATCCTCTTTCAGTGGAATGTCAAGTTTGACATTTGTTTATATATCTTACAATCACTTGGAAGGTCCTCTGCCCGAAACCTGAGTCTTTCAACATGCCCCATTTGAGACATACAGAGATAATGATGGATTATGTGGCAATCAAACTGGTTTAATGCAATGCTCACCTATAATGAACAATGGGGCTAAAGGCCATACCAAAGTTGTGCTTTCGGTGGTAGGCTCTGTGTTAGGCATTTTGTTACTCTTAGGTGTTGCGATTTTGTTTGTTTTTTCCAAAAGAATGGGCAACAAAGAAAGTGAGCCCAGAAGAGGAACTACTGAAAACTTGTTTGTGATATGGAGCTATGATGGGAAACTGGTTTATGAAAACATCATCGAAGCAACGGAGGACTTTAATGCCAAACATTGCATAGGTGTGGGAGGACAAGGCATGGTGTATAAAGCTGAGTTTCCTAGTGGTCAAGTTGTTGCAGTGAAGAAACTTCATACTTTGCAAGATGGAGAGTTGGCTAATCTATCTAGTTTTACTACGGAGATACGTGTGTTGACAGAGATAAGACATCGGAATATCATAAGGCTCTATGGATTTTGTTCTCATCCACGACACTCGTTGTTGGTTTATGAGTTCTTGGAAAGGGGGAGCTTGCACAAGATACTTAGCTATGAGGAATGTGGAGCTCCGTTCCGAATAGTTCATACTTTTTGAATGTGGGTTCGAGATCTGCTCGTAGTTTCTTCCTTTGCCCTGCAAAAATGAAGCACGACTAAAGACCACACCGGAGGTTCTCCGGGATGGCCCTCCGGTGCAAGAGTCAGTTTACTTGTAGAGAGAAATTAGGAACCCAGAGCTAGGGTTTTTTCTGTGTGTACCTCTTCCAAGTAGGCATAATGGGATATTTATAGGGAACCCCTTAGCTTGATCTCCAAGATTGCACCAACGCTCGACACGCGTCGGCTGACGTCACTCTTACGTCACGTTTAGGGTTTTGTAACCATTTATAGGATGAGCTGGCACCTTCACGTGCCCCCATCATTATCCTCTTAACCGTTTGGATGACGTCACAACCATCATCATTGCCACGGTTGCTGTTCCCACACAGGTGAGCTGGAACGATGGCTACGCTCGTTCGGCACCGAGCGTGTTGTGCGACCATCGGAGGGTGTCCAACTGAATGCGTTTCCCGCTCGCGGGGGTGCTGGAGACTGAGGCTGTTAAGGGAGTCGTAATTAACGAGACCCTCGGCTATGGAGGCCCTCGGCGTTCCGAACGTTGAGAGTAAGATGACTCGGAGTTGATCGGGATACTGGATCACGTTCAAAAATGACACGAGCCATTTTGCTCGGCCTGCTACAAGGAAGAAGCATTGGGTTTTGAGTGGAGTAAAAGGGTGAATGTTGTTAAAGGTTTGGCAGATGCTTTGTCTTATATGCACCATGATTGTCTGCCTCCAGTCATTCATCGTGATATATCAAGCAAAAATGTTCTGCTAGATTCAGAATACGTAGCTCATCTCTCTGATTTTGGCACTGCTAGACTTATAAGCCCTCAGTCATCCAATTGGACTTCATTTGAGGGAACCTTTGGCTATGCTGCTCCAGGTTTGGCATGTTTTTTAATTTTGTTTATTTGCTTGGCTTGGCATGTTCTTCGGTTAATACATTAAAAATGTAATTCCTAGTTTCAAATCTTCTTGGCATACATTCAAATCAGCATGCTAAGCCTTCTCAACAATTCTTCACTTATTTTTACCTCTATGTGGTTTGCTTTTGCTTTGTTGCAGAACTAGCTTACACAATGGACGTGAATAAAAGATTGGATGCTTATAGCTTTGGGGTTGTAACACTCGAAGTATTAATGGGGAGGCATCCAGGCGATCTCCTCTCTTCTCTTTCCTTGTCCTCAGGGTTGTCATCATCATCAGATTTATCTCCACCCACTGCCAACAATATATTGCTGATAGACATATTGGACAAACGCCTCCCCATTCCAAGGAATCAGGTGGCAGGAGCAGTGGTTTTTGCGGCAAAGCTAGCATTGGCATGTTTGCATCCCATTCCACAGTGTCGACCAACCATGCAAAGAGTTTCTTTGGAACTAGCAAAAGAAAGCTCACCATTGCAATACGCATTGCCCATGATTACACTAGTACAACTCTATAATGTCAACTTTCCGACATCCTAAGCACTATATTTTTTCTTGATTTTATTTTGGATCCCCATCTTCTATGTTAAATTTGAGTTTCAGTCTCGTTTAGTGTCACTTGTTGTGCCCTTTGCTGCAATCAACATTGTGGTGACGTAAAATTCGTCATTTCTGTAATATAACCATGCTTAGCAGTAAAAATAAGGATGATACATACCTATTGTCATACCATGAAATTCAAAATGAATTAGCAGCACATGTATTTCTGTCCTCTGCAGAAGTAGAAGGATACTCGGACTTAGCCACTATTCTCTGGGGTAGTTGTTACTTCTAAGATTTATGATCTATTTTGATACATAAATGACACGATCAGTTACTTTGCAAACTCAATAAAGTGAACATATGTTCATGTTTCTCTAAAATTAGGTCTCATACCTATAGGTAGTATGTTGATTCAATAGAAATTGTGTTTTACTACATTTTCAGTTGAAAACATCACGGGGAGGACAATTTTTTGCTTCATGATAAAGCCGTTCAATGGCAAGTTTCTTCAGATTGAAGAAACGAAATATGGTTCTAAAATTAAGTCAAGGAGGCAAGTCGATAGGAAACATATGCATGACTGTGGAGATCGCATATAGCCCCTGAAAGTTCTTCATCTCCATTTGCATTGTTGGTTCAGGAGAGCCATTGGGTGGATTTGCCACCTGAGTTGGTTCTTGTCATAATTCAGCGACTAGAAATAGCCAGACCTTGTGGCCTGCCCAGAGGGATGTGGTTGCTCGTGGCTGCAGTTTGGTTGTGGAGGGAGACAAAGACAGAGGTCATGAAAACTCCTGAGCAATGCGGGTGCTCACTTTCCCCATCTCAGTAATTTTGAGCCTCAACATCCCCTTAATGTTTCCCCCTTCCCTACCCCCATTCTTCTGTTTGTTTTTGTTAACCGTTTTTTTTCCTTCAATTTTTGTGTGCCTGCTTTCTGCATACTGAATTGGTGGTTCTTTGATTCCATATTACCTCGACTTTTGAATATCAGCCAAGACCAAGAGATTCTCTAATCCTATGCTTTAAAGGGGAACTTCTTTTTGTATCTTTTGTATCTGAGTCCTGATAAGTAAACCTATGATTTCTCTTTCTTTATTCCATGACTCAACTTTTATTGTCTAACTTGAATAAACATCATGATGCGTTTGAAAGTTTGTACTACATATCTTATTTGACTGTGACTGTCTAGTCCTGATTGATAATGCTATATTAACATAACTTCATTTCTAGTCCTTTGTTTTGCTATATTATCCTTTAAATTGATCTTTTTGATGTCTCTATATTATCGTTTTTTGGTTCCATTATGTATGATGAGTTTTCAATTTGGTTTTGAGAACTGGTTCAAATTAGCTGTGTATGATATAAAATGCTGGGATATTTTTCTTCACAATAATATACCTAATTTTCCCTCTCAAAACTTTAGACCATTAGACTCACATAAGGTGCCTCTAGCTGATGATTTTATTTTTGCTTCCAGCACTGTCAGGGGTTTTCAGCAAACTGTAGTTTGCAGCTGCAAGAAAGATCAGAAGTACAAGAAGCACAAAATTTATACGTCCTTGGCAGCTGATGATTTCTCTCAAGCTAGTGATATGTATTATGTATATTGGTAGATTGTTGCTTGTAAGATCCACATCCTTTTCTTTGCAGCATTTGATTCAATTTTCAGGCAATTAATTGGCAACATCTTGAGCAGGTCAAATTTACTTGGGACCAAGTTCAGTATTTATGATTGCCAGCAACGATCAAGGAGAATGCTTTGCTCAATGCACTCAATCCCCATCTCTAAGGGGGTCGATCACTTTGACATTGCTATCCAACACAGCAAGTATCTTCTAGAGTTTCCAACTCACAATGTGGCTACAATATCTTCTCAGCTCATGTTCTTCGTACCGCAGGACCAAGGAGAATGCTTTGCGCAATGCACTCAATCCCCCATCTCTGCAATTTAAGAAGGGGGCACTGCTCCAACTCCATCAACCTTCCTCAGTTGCGTTGATGAGCATTGCTCTTTTTCTCAGCTGCAAAAGGGAAAGAGGTCTTAAATTTTGGCTCCAGTAGTCCTTGTGAGCCACTTGAATCAGTCCAAAGAGACCCATTGATGGTGAAAAACAGAGCTCCTAAATGGCCTGAACAGTTGTAGTTTTGGTGCCTTAATTTCAAAGGACGTGTCACAGTGGCTTCTTTGAAGAATTTTCAGGTGGTGGCAGCTGTTGAACCATGCCTTCTTTCCATTAGAGATGGAGTTGGATATACCTCTTCTTCCTCCAGCGGCTTTTGTTCTGCATCAAAGGCAACGCTCGGATGCATTTGGGTTGCTACTTCTGAGCCTGGCACTACACTGAGAATCTCACTGACACCAATGATCTTCTCTTTGCTCCAGTCTTCTTGCAGAATTTCAAACTGATTCTTGGAGGGACCTAATTTCAGAAATTCACAAGAGAAAAATCTAATTTCTGGGCAAGGACAGGGGTCTCCTAGCTGCTGTGTATGTTTGCACTGTTTATGTTACACATATGATGCTTCCGAACGTTCTGCTGGTATAATGTTGGACTGAAAGGTCATTTGGCTCAGATGTTCTCTGAGCATTTAGAACATTCTCAGATGCTGTTTCTCTCTTCGGATGCAGCTCTTCCTAGACCTAGCCGGCTTTTGTTCTTCTTCAGACACAGACAAGATAGACTCACTGTTTAAAGGTCATTGGGCCCTGAGTTATGGGTTGTAAATTTTCTGAGTGACTGCTTCTGCTGGTGCTGATTGTGCTGGAGTGGCTGTGAAAGATGGAGAAGAAGGTGGCAGTGAGGATGTTTGGACTAAAGTCTGAGACACCAAGTTGGGTGGTCTCTGAGCAGGCGTCGTGGTGGTGGTGGTGGGCTGGGTAGCGCCTGTTGGACTTTCGGCTTCTGATGGTGCTGGTGTAGTAGGTGATCCTGGTGGCCGAGGAGGAGCTCGTTTCTTGTATCCAGGGGAACCGAAAGCATAAGCTCCACTTTGTATATTTTTCCTTTTCAGATTTGCAAGACAATTGAGGAAAACAGGGGACCGAAAAACTGCAGTTAGCAATTATTAGATTCGCATGAGAGCACATCTTGACTAGGAGAGTAGTATAGAATCTAATATTTTTATGACCTCCGCCGGTAAAATGAAGGATTACTTGATCATCACAAGGAAAGAAAAGAAAAAAAGACCAAGCTTATGCCTTCCAACTACCAAAGATGAAGCATATCTAATCTCTTCGAATAGAATCACAAACCAGACACTAAATGAGGAGTCATGACAGCAGTATATTGCTCATTTAATGACCAACCTTCTAGAGAGCATATGTTTACCTCAGCAATTGCAAGATTGAGCAATTCCCATTGGTGGTTAGATAAACCTCATTCATCTATCTCCTTATCTTTTGGAAAATTCCATCAGCAAAAGATCCTTTTACTCCTTTTCCTCTCTGATTGCCCAAATCTCTGTTCCCTTTATTCCAAGGTTCCTTCCAGTGTGGATGAGTGGGCCACGTATTGGTTGGTGGATTCCAGCTACTCAGAATCCAAACAGCTTACAAGCTTGTTTCTACTGCAAAATAATATGCCTCATTGAAGCTAAAAATGTTGAGTTATCAGGCCTTACAATTGATTTAAATTGGTGAAATTATATGTAGCCAAAAAAGCGGCGTAGCCAGAAAATTGTACCAGCAGGGGCGCAAAACAACGCAAGCAACTTTGTAGTGAAAACAAATTATGTATCTCTTTTTGTGAGAATATGAAACACGTTGATGTTAGTTCTAAAGGAATCATCTTCAACCCAAATTTGATCTAGGAGTTAGTGATAGATTTAAGATGATAAAAGAGAGAATTATGGAAGAAGGTAAAAAGGAGATTGGTTTGACTTGCATTTTGTGATCAGATAATAATTGTAATTCAGTAAACAAGTGGCATTTTGGAGGCAAAAGTTCAGTGCATGAAAGCTTGCTTGTGATAGTCACAAAGTGCCCCAACACCATTCTCTATCAATATTTACGTGGTAGTCGTACATTTTAGTCTTGATCCCACATGAACATGTTGCGGAGAATAGTGTTGGTACACCAGGTGACAGAACGCCAAGAGCACTTGATAATTTTTTCTTGTTCTGAAGCAGTGTACTAAAATAACTAATTAAAATATTACAAATGTAAAAAAAAAAAAAACCAGTGGGGGCCATGTACCCCACTGGTCTCCTTATCTCCGCCACTGCAAAAAAGTAGTATGTATGCTACGGACAAAAAACATTGATTGGGGCTATCTCTACTCGTATAGTCGTATCTGTTACATACACACACATTAAAGATGTACGCAGTGATTTAGAAATGTAACTTAAGGATCATTCACGGACAAGTATGTGGTTGAGTCATATGTGGATGAATCTCAACGATCATAACCATCTTTATTTTATTGGTTCATGGACATGGCTAGATGCATATTGGTAGCACCTACATATATCTCATGATCGAGCAGAAGTATATTAAAATATTGGTCCAAAATCTATCTTCATCTCTCCTATTTAAGTGTTGCTTCTCATTTGCTCTTGTTGTTCTAAGTCTTGTTTTTCAATGTTGATATGGAGTGGGTCACACCCAAAATGAATCTGGTCCGTGAATTAAAAATTCTAGTTAAAATTCTAAATATGCAGCATTGTTGTGTTAATGAAGGCTATACAAAAACACCCACTGTGTGAAAAGCCTATTCGGAATAATAGTTCAATCATAGGGAAGGATCCAACTCAGAAGATCCTTTCTGAAAGAGGGGGAAAAAGGGTGGAGTGGAACCCATTGACATCAACTTTCTCTGAGATGGACCAGAGATGATAAGGATTCTAGATATGAAAGCAATGGTGTACTTTTTATACGGATTCCCAGTGCCATTGGCTTGAATATAACCCCTGAGAAGTGCCCACCACGGCCTGCATGTGCATGAGTAGTATCTCAAAGCAAAGGACCCAAGTTGGGTCTACCCTCACCTTCCTTTTAGGGAAGAAACACAACTTGATTAAGCACCTGTTAAAATGATATGAGCATTAGTTTTATTAAAAACAAAAATTTGTTCAACTCAAGAATTCATATGAAGAAGACATCGGGTTCCAAGATGAGGAGATAAAACTCAAAGCACAAAATTCTCAGCTGCGTTAGTCAGCAGTAAGCAAAAGGAATAATATGGCAAATCACAGGAATTTAATCAACGCTGCTCTCATGGATTCCCTGTCAAAGTGCTCAGATGGTTACTCTTGCCCCAAAGGCAGTTTTTTCCCCAGCATATAGAAGACTTAAGTCGGGAAAAAAAATAACGTAATAGCACATGTAGAGGGCATAAGTTATTATAAGGCCTCTAAGGGCATTAGAAGCTTTAAAATTTCATTAGCAGCAAGTAACTACTATTGCAGTATCATTTGTATTGCCATATTATTTATCCCACATTGTGTTTTCACTTATTACTATTCACTTCCTACT
This sequence comes from Rhododendron ovatum, assembly GCA_019656835.1. NCBI lineage: Eukaryota > Viridiplantae > Streptophyta > Magnoliopsida > Ericales > Ericaceae > Rhododendron > Rhododendron ovatum. The sequence continues at coordinate 16,592,620 of CM033795.1, read as the reverse complement.
CTGAGAATGATGAAGATTTCTGTTTTTGCAAAGTTGATGGGAAAATGGAATAAGAAGATATTAGGATCCCATTAAATGTGACAGAATATCTAAGCGAATTTATTCTTGTGATAGGGATTCACATTGTTGGCGCATCAATCTCAATGGCTAGGCTTGGAATTGAGGGATCTAATCCCCACCATCTGGGTGAATTCCCTAAATCCACTCGCAGACAATATTATTAAAAGACGAGAAAATGACTTTTCAAAAGGAATTCAGAAAGAGCTTATCCTTTGACACTCTTCTTTGATTCTCTTACTCTATCTTCTCCTTCTTAGCTTTGTTTCATGTTGTGACCTCTACACAAACGAATCAAATCTTGCTTTACCTCCCCCCAAAGACGAATAAATAAATAAACTACCGAATTACTCCTCTCTTACCAGTTACCACATTTTCCTCTTTCTATATAAAAGTTGCCATGGCAATCTCTTACCCATACCAACCCCTTGACTTCAGTCTTCTCCCTTTACTGAGAGGACATACTTTACTCTTGCAAATTTCTTCCCTTCTATTGACTATTTTTCACTTTTGTCTCCATCGCTTTTCTTACACTGAACTCCACTGAATTCTTACTTGTGGTCACTAATAGAAATGGCATCAAGCTCTATCACTTCTTCGCGTAGTTCTAGCTCGTCGTGGACACCCAAGCAGAACAAGCAGTTCGAGGAGGCTTTAGCCCATTTCGACAAGGACACACCAGATCGCTGGCAAAATGTAGCCAGGGCAGTGGGTGGAAAATCAGCAGAGGAAGTAAAAAGGCATTACGAGATCCTTCTGAAGGACATCATGCAAATAGAATCTGACCAAGTCCCTCTGCCCAGTTACAGGTCCGGTGGAAACAACGGTAGAGCCATTTATAATGGCCAGAGGTAGTGTTATGGTAATTCTCTTCACCCATCACTCAACAAACTCCAAAGACTCCAAACAATATATTTGCATTGCATTCTTGAGTTTTCTGTACTGCTATTCAAGGGATTGTGTGCCATGATCCAATCAGCTAGTGCTAGAAAATCTATTTTGTACTTGTACCATCTACGTTCCATTTGTTACAACAGGCTAGAATTAGGAAAAAAGTCCACTAGACAGACCATATGTGGAAACAAATTAGACTGTATATTTGCATTAGAAATGTTTAATCAATCCACACTCACAATAGTTAACACATATCCTGTTCAAGTTAGGTCACCATTGTTACCATTTGTGAAGCTAACATTGACACCGGTTGTGAAAACCCCTCCCAATTGAGAAGAGCTAAGCACCAGAAATAGTTTACAAAAGTATACATATCCATTCAACATCCAAAAGTAGTGCGCATGAAATCTACTACTACTTGTTTTGGATCACATGCGCATAGTCCTAGTTTTAGATCTCCGGCCACCTCATAAGACAAATATTATCCCGTGATTCCTGTTTAGATAAAGATTGCCTATAGCCTCATCAGATTCTTTATCTATCCTTCGAATTCAAATGTTACCCTCCGCCATTTGTCCCCAGCCTCTCTCAAAACAATCGTTTGTTGGATATAGTTAGAATCTAATTTTTCTGTAGTCAGAATCCTCTATAAATGCATCAGGTTTCTTGCAGAACTAACGCACCTTTGTCTCCCTGCTTCGTTTGTATATCAGCAGGCCAATGAAGAATCTAAAGCTCCAATGAAGTAAAAGATGCAGCTATGATACATAATAGATGGATTTTATTACAGGAACCAATGCATAAAAGTGTAAAGAGCATTGCTCGGAAGTGGTTATAGACTACTGTTCCCTCTTCGTTCTATATTCCCATTGTTGATACATTTTCAATTGATGCAGCCTAAACCTATGTGTAACTGTTTATGTCATCTTAACTTTTCTCTATTTTTTTTACCAAAACAAACAAAATCCATGTTGTAATGGGTTCTCTTATTCGAGACCATACTTAGAGTACTCCTAATGTTTTTGTTTTTACCCTTGGGTGGGTTTTTTTACTTGTGCATGTAAAATAATCAAATAACTAAACTGTTACACCCCAAAATGAGAAGTGACCGGCCATGAACCACAAGACCAAAACTCGTAGAACACGCAGCCTAAAAATTCTATAAAAACTCCCAAGCAAAGATCCACCAAACAGTCAACCATTTTTTCTTATTCAGAGCATCCCCAACCAATAAATTCCACAAAAAGAATGGGGCACAAACATCCCATGAACCAAATAAAATCTAGTGATCCAACAGTAATAAAAGAATCCAGATGTCCGACAAAATATTTCAAATGCAGAAACGATTAATAAAATAAAAATATGATGAGACACCCTAAGGAGGTCAATACAAGAAATCCCCGAGATGCCACCAGAGTCCTTGCCTAATTTCCCAACTTGCCTGAAAAGAAGTTGGAATAAATCCATTAGCTGACAAGCTCAGTGAGTAGCAAAGCATGTATATTAAATACAGTTCTAAAACAGGGATCAAAATAATTTACCATGTCAACATAAATTTGGCATATGCGGTGAACAACAAAATAATCCATTATTCGAATTAACGATTCATCCGATAAGTCTTAATGGTGATCACAATACAACCTCCAACAACAATGGGGAACCACAACCAAAATCGATAGTACCAAGTGCCAGTGAATAAATATTTCAAAATTGGATCCAATATCGAATCTTAGGGTCACCACGAGTAGGCAGCCCGTGGAACTTTTTCCAAAGAACGATCCGGTCAACAACTGTTGAGTATTAGGGTCACCGGCCTAATCCGATCTCTTACCTAATGGCCAGAGTCACCCGTACACAAATGATTAATTTCCCTGGACTTCAAAAATATGTTCCCATCAATATCCACAAAGTTCTCACCAAAAGATTATTTGAACAACAAATGGTGTCACCAATACCGCATGCCAATTTAATATAATCAAATATAAACAATATGTGTTTCCAATTTCAATATTAAATTTCTCAAAACAACAATTTAATGGACACAGGGAAGTTCGAAAGTACATAACATGCTTAACCACTCACCTGGGTCCAAAGCTAATGCAATCGAATAATGCGGAACAAGCCTAACCTTAACAAAGAATCATATAACAATATTATCGCTAACTGTATCATGTATAATAATGTCTACAACAATGAAGGACTGCCTATTTAACTAACCTAGACTAATTACCCAAGTTACAAGACAACTAGCAAACTTAAAACTCTAATTCCCAAGTCCAAGTTCCACGTACACATGAACCCAATGCCCCCTCCAAGTGCCGAAACCCATTTGCACGATCCACAAATACCCACCTACATCAAATTAATCTAGCTTACATCATCAAAACCATTTAATTCCACCACTGGTATTTATATTCAATTCATTCCACAAATATCCAATATTTTAGTAGTTCCCAATTGACTACCACCGATCACCGCCACACACACACCACGCCACACACCGCCTCACCATGATGATGTTCTTTCTCTCTCTCCTGACAAAACCCATTAAACTAGGCTCCAACCCAAGGGTCTGACCAATCCATGGAACAAATATACATCACAACAAAAGAAATGAAGGAGAAAATTACCTCTGATCGATAACCCAAAGAAGACCACTTCGAGACTCTTTGGCGGCCGTTGCTGCTCTTTTCTCACTAAACGTTTGTAAGACAATAGCACTAGTCTAATATACCTATACTCCAAAACCACCAATATCTCACGTTACCCTAAACTCTAGCTAATTCGGTAATTAGAATTTAGATAAGTAAATAGAAAAAATATACTTCTCTACTAATAATCTAATCCAACCTAATAAAAACTAACAGAATAACCATCCAGTATCACTATTTTATCCAAAATCAATATCCTACTCCAAATATTACAATCGTGTCAATATTACCCATAGCATGCCCAAAATGATTAATTAGGACCCAACCATAACACACATATAATAAATGGTGACATAATTAATTAAATATATAAAAATGCCAGGTCGTAACACAAACAGAGTGGAAATCAAAATACAGGACGATGTCGTCCAAGTTCCAAAAAGCCTAATCGTGAGGGTTGATGATCGGAAAGGTCCCTAGTCGAGTCCTCTGGTTAACCTCTTGTGCGACCTAGCTTCATCCAACTTAGCCTGCACAGGTAGCACAAGGTTAGTGCCAAACCGATCAAAGGCCAACCAGAAAGGCGCTCCGATAGTCTAGCAAGTATGCGCTCAAGAGAGAAAGTACAGGACTAGGGTTTAAGAGCTGAGTAGCATGTACCTCGTTAGGGTTTTGTAGTGGGACGAAATATCAGGGTTCGGACACAAAAGGTCGTTCGACCAAAGTGATTGGCCCGACCTCCCAGTTGATGTTCTTAATGCTTGGCTACTTAGATCCTGAGGATTGGAGACCTTGGTTCAGATAAATGTCGTGCCCATTTGTGACACAGCATAATCTCCTACGAAGTGTCATATTGGTTCAGTACGTTGGTTCGGACATGATGGTTGGGCCAACTAACTAGTGCCAGCCCATCCACATGCAATTAATCATCTTGTTCAATACATCATAGTGGACGTCAGCTGAAACGGTCACCACATGCGCTGGGCACAGGCCAATGTGATGATAGCTCACGCAAGTGAATCGTGACAACCTTAGTACCTTACCTCGTAAGTCACTTGTGACATAGGCCGAGGGCAGTGACCGTGCGTGCGGACCAACTTGGAGAGCAAGTCACAAGAGTCTATATAAGGTACAGTGATTAATCCTAAAAAGGTACGAGCTACTCAGCTCTCAAACCCTAGTCTTGTACTTTCTATCTTGAGTGCATACTCGCTAGACCGTCGGAGTGCCTTTCCAGTTGGCCTCCAACCGGTTTGGCACTGACTGTGCCTACCTGTGCAAGCTAAGATGGACGGAGCTAGGTGGCATGAGAGGTTAACCAGAGGACTCAACAAGGGACCCTTTCTGATCACCAACCCTTACAATTTGGTGACTCTACAGGGGAATTAAACCTAGAATCTCACGGTGATTCAGGTCGAAAAACCATCAACACCCCTCTCAAAACCTTGGCTTGGAAAAGATGGGCAGCGAACTAACTGAATTTGGAGGGTCCATCACCAAGGAGGTCCCTTTTAGGCCTCCTCTGGACAGAACACCTCAAGTTGGGATCCACCACTCCATCTACATGCCTCCTCTGGGAGGATTCACCACGGACTCCGATGTTGCTCTAGCTTAGGTTCAACAGCTGGAGAACCGTTTGGAGGACAACGACGCAGTCATCGACGCCTTGAAGACAGAAATGGCAGGATTGAAGGAAACCATCCATAAGACCACCTTCTCCACTTCCAAATTTAAGGGAGGAAGGAAGTGCAGAAGGTCGATGCCGTCTCACAAGGTGAAATGGTGTGGCGAGCAGTTGAGGCATCCCTCAATCAAGGACCAAATTGCCCTTCCCATTGAGGAGCACTCGGGCAGGGTGATCGTTTACAGAGGACGAACCCCCTTGCCTAGCCAGTCCACAGTGTTCCGGAGGTTAGGGAGCCTTTCGATCACAAGTGCTCATTTGACCGAATACCACAAGGAATCTAGCCGAACGGTCAATTATGAGGCTGAATGGCATAACGAAAGAAAGGTGTACGTATACACGAATGAACCACAGTCCGATTACTGTGAGGTCCGGTTTGTGGTTCGAAAAGGAAGGGAACCTGAAGCCAGTCGCGAGAAGTCTCGCGACAAGCAACCAGAAGGGAGTAAGGACAAACCCACTGACAGCAAAGGAAAGGGTGTGGAGGAACATTCTGATACAAGATACAAAAATGACAAGGAGGGACAGCTTGATGTTCACTACGACAACGAGATGGGGGAGCATCACACCTATCGAATCGAGAAACGTCTGAATGACCATCGATCTCCAACGGATCCTAAGTATCCAAAGGAGCAGCAATGTCCTAAGGACCATAATCGGTCAACGGAGAAAAAAAAAACCACGCATACATAAACGAAAAACGCAATTCTAAGGATTTTGAGCACTCGGATCCAAAGAAAGCACGCACGGATTGCAAATCAGGAGGCTCCGGCCTTCTGCCTCGGCCTGAGTCGGACCCATGGCTCAAACAACTACGTGTCTCCCTCTTCTCCAAGGAAATTGTGGCGGTGACACCTGCTCTAGGGTTCTCTCTGCCGAAGTTCAACAAATATGACCCGAAGGATGACGCGTTTCAACAGGTCATGGTGCTCATACCGAACAATGATGGCCCAATGTGCAAAACGTTCCCCACGAAAGGCACTTCAATTGTCTAGTGAGTATGCGCTCAAGAGAGCCTGGTTTGAAGAAGGCACAGTTAGGCACCGTTAGTGCCAAACCAGAGCCATGCAGTCACCTAGAGCCTGGTTTGGTAGGTTTTCTAAGGCTATGTTGAGTTTTGGTTACAAGCAGAGCCATGCAGATCATACGATGTTTATCTGGCGAAGTAATGGTAAGATTATTGTCCTTATTGTTTATGTTGATGACATAATAATGACAGGCAATGATGTGAGTGAGATGCATAACCTTAAGTCTCGTCTAGCTCTAGAGTTCGAGATTAAGGACTTGGGATCATTGAGATACTTCCTTGGAATGGAAGTAACGAGGTCTGATAGAGGTATCTTTATTTCCCAACGCAAGTATATACTTGATTTTTTGGAAGAAATAAGTATGTTGGGCTGTAGACCTGCAGATTCTCCTATTGAGTTGAATCATCATCTTAGTGTAGATATGGGAGAGCATACTGATAAGGAGAGGTATCAGCGACTTGTGAGTCGACTAATATACTTGGCCCACACTCGACCAAATACTACTTATGCAGTAGGTGTTGTTAGTCAGTTTATGCATGATCCTTGTGCTTCACATCTAGATGCAGTTTATCGTATTTTAAGGTATTTGAAATCAGCTCCAGGAAAAGGAATTTTGTTCTCTAATCATGGCCATTTGCAATTGGAGGCATTCACTGATGCTGACATTGGCTGGTTTTGTGGATGATAGGCGCTCTACTTCTAGCTATTGCACTTTCCTTGGGGGTAATCTGATTACCTGGCGAAGTAAGAAGCAATCGGTAGTCGCCAGGTCTAGCGCAGAAGCTGAATATAGAGCTATGGCCAATGGTGTTTGTGAGCTATTGTGGCTCCAAACTTTGTTACTTGATTTGGGGTTTGCTGACAATGTTCCGATGAAACTCTACTGCGACAATAAAACTATCATTAACATTGTTCATAATCCCGTTCAGCATGACAGACCGAAGCACATAGAGATTGATCGACACTTCATCAAGGAAAAGTTGAACGAGGGTTTGATATGTATGCCGTTTGTGAAATCTGGAGATTAGTTAGCTGATATATTCACAAAAGGGTTGGGTAGCAAGAGTTTTCATCTTATTGTGTTCAAGTTGGGCTTGATTGATATCTTCGCACCAATTTGAGGGGGAGTGTTAGATGATGGATCTATTTGTATGAAGTGTAATTATGTGTCTTATCATGTAATTAGTTTAAGTATCTAGGACCATAGTGCAATTATTATACAGCTTGTATATATACATTTTACGTTGAATAAAATTAACTCTAATGGGTTTTCTCCCTATTACGATTACCCTAAAACTGAACAGAAACTCCTTTCTTAAATGGCTTGGAGAGCGAGGCTCCTCTATTTGACGAGTTGATGGCTCGACCACCAACCAACATGGACGACCTAATGATGAGATGTATTGGCCGAACGAGCAGCTGCCGCCCTGCCGGCCAGGTCACACAAATTACCCCCATTGTCGTCCCAAAAGTTATGGGACATAGTATGCCGAGCCACACGAGTTTGTGGCCGAGACAACTTGTTTCACCGAGCCCATATACAGTCTCCTCAACCACATACAAATGAAGCCTCATGGTCTATCGTTTTCGCACCAAAAATATAATTTATAAAACAGGGAATTAACAATTATCCCGAAGAATAGCAGTTAAGTTCGAGATCATCCACAGAGAGTAAAAAAGCTAAGTTACAGTAGTTTCAATTAATTTCTAATTTAATTCTGAAACTAAAAGAAAATTGGATTTTGATTTGGATTTGATTAACCTAAAATTAAACTAGAATGCAAATTAAAGGAGTTGTAAACTGATGAGAGAAGGGACTAGGGTTTCTGATTCAGTCTCCCCTTGTAACACAATTATTTCGAAACCTAGGGTTCACATTTAACATTCAACCAGATCACCGTAGGGTAGCAATTCCTATCGATAATCCCCAAAAATATAATCAAGATTCGTACTCCGTATAGGTTATCTCAACACGGCACGGATCGTCTCATTGGATTTAACCACGGCACGATCCGTCTCACGTCGTATAATCTATCTCAAAGTCTATCTCGAAACATTCAAAATCATTGCATGACAGTGCTTGAAACCATGGATACAAACATATTTGAATATTGGGAAAATATAAAACTTCATAAAAAGTTATGAATCGATCAAGTCACACAATCAAGTTGAATATAAAACCCTAGAAATCAAACAATTATGCTATTCAGAGAGACCTCCTCGTTACCCTAGTCAAGAAGTTTAGCCACTCATGGAGAACAAATAACCAGGCAGGAATAAAGCTCCATTGAATAACAAACTAAAAGCTTTCGAATGAATAACATATGAATAAAACCCAAAGTTGCTGCTGGTTTTGGCCGTGATCCGCGAGGCGTGGTGATGGCTGCCCCGTTCTCTTTGTTTCTGCGTGGGAAAAAAAGCTTCACGGTAGCCCCTTTTTGTTTTGTTTCTGCATGGGAATAATATCATATGATGGCAGCCCCCCGTTCTCAGTTTTGCCTTGGGAAAAAGATCTTCGATGGCACCTCTGTTTTTTTCTCAGTTTGCCGTGGGAGAATCTGCCCTAAACAAAACGTTGCTTCCTTTTTATACTTGCTGTTGTAAATTAACCTCTAGCCCAATAAAAGGAATTCAGTGGGCCTTCATCATATGCACGTGCAAAGCCAAGCCAAAAAGTTTATTGGCTGAACCATCCATTATAAGCTTGGCCTCACCTCTTAATTAATTTGATTGGCAAGTATTACATTCTCCAAGCATGACTTCAAGCTCACTTTGCGTCGTTAATTATTTTTATATCAATTTAGCTTCAAATGCTATCCAACGGCTCCGTAGGTTCTGAAATAAAGAAAACGAGTATCAAACTCCAAGTAGCGCACTAAACGGACATAACAAACGTAAGTTATGGGGCATAAATAGGCATATTTATGCACCTATCACCTCACTTTATCAAGCCAAATGGAAAGATGGGCATAGAAAACGGTGCAATCAAGGATCCAAGACGTAGATGCTCCTTTCATGATGAGTAATGGCACTACACCACCTCTTGTCGATCGTACAAAGCTTATTTGGAGCAGCTAGCGGCATAATGACTGCTGGACAAATAAATCGACCAAACAGTTGCTCCTAACGTTCCTCTAATCACTCCAAGGAATGTTCAGGAGGATGAAGTTCCTGTTATCAATGTCATTCACAATCCAGTCAGAAAACGTCGAGAGTCTTCTCACGAACTCAACTGAGCCTGCGCTGCTCAACAGTTCCTCTCGGTTGGGAACGCAATGAAGCACAAGTGGTCGGACGAGCATTAACAATGGACTATTACTTTCAATGAGAAGTACATGCTAGTTGCCGCACGACGCCTTGGTCATCACAGTCTAGATAAGTACTCACAACGTCCGAAGAGTCCAAATTGATCAAGGAAGCTCGGCAGAGGTAATGTACTATTCACTTTTCAAAGCCCACAAGTTAAAGGAGGAAGATCTACAATCAACTAACGTCCCCTTAGTCGGCTTCAATGGGGCCCCCGTCTAGCCTTAGGGTTAATTGTTCTCCTTGTCCGAGCCGGATCAAGGTCGATTAACATTGAATTTATTATCGCACATGTGTTGAGTCCTTGTAATATGATACTCGGCTGAGTGTGGCTTCATGGCATGATGGCCATCGCCTCGTCGTATCACCAGTTGGTTCGGTTCATCAGTGCCAGCAGACGGCAAGAAGACTTACTGGGACCAGGTCACCTCCAAAAAATGTTATGTCTAGGCCGTTCAAACTATGAACATGCAAAGCAAGTACACTTGGTGGAGTTGCTCGACGCTCTAGTCTTTGAGAACGTCAGCGCATCGGCCGAAGAGAAAGCTATTGAAGACCTCGTGATAATCCCCATCAATGAGGATGCTAACCGATTATTTTTGGTTGGCTCCATGGATAAGATGGAGCGAGAGGAGATGGTTGCATTCCTAAAAGCAAACATGAAAGTGTTCGCCTGATTTCCCTACGAGATGTTGGGCGTCGATCCAAGTTTTATTTGCCACAATCTCAACGTGAATGAGTTTTGCAAGCCCGTGGTTTAGCAGGCCCAACGTTCAGCCCTAGCATCACCAAAGCAGTTATAGAAGAGGCGGAATGGCTGTTAGAAGCCAATGCAATCCAAGAGGTTCAATACCACTAACCAACATTGTGGACATCAAGAAAAATAATGGGAAACCAAGGGTCTGCATTGACTATACGAACCACAATGCCGCTTGGCCCAAGGATTGTTTTCCTTACCTCAAATTGACCAACTCGTGGATGCTACGGCGGGCCATGCCCACCTAAGCTTAATGGACACCTACTGAAGGTTCCATCAAATAGCAGTGGCCAGAGAGGACATGGAGAAAATTGCGTTCATTACGGTGAGGGGGAACTACTACTATCGGATCATGCCTTTCAGCCTAAAGAATGCCGAGGCAACATACCAACGTGTGATGACTACGATGTTCGGCCGACAAATTAGCAGTACAATGGAAGCGTATATTGATGATATGGTGGTCAAAAGCAAGACCGAGACTGACCATTTGAAGCATTTAGGCAAAAAATTTGGGATCCTGAAGGAGCACAAATTGAAGTTGAACGCGGAGAATTACGCCTCTGTTGTCAGTTCGAGTAAATTCTTGGCCATCTCATCACTTGCTGAGGAATTGAGGCCGACCCAAACCAAATTCATGCAATTGGACAGTTGTAGGTTCGGGTAAATTTCTTGGCCATCCATCACTCGCCGAGGAATTGAGGTCGACCCGAACCAAATTTGTGTAGTTGAACAGTTGCAGGCCCCCCAAATCGTAGGGGAAGTCCAGAAGTTAACTGGAATGGCAGCGGCTATGAACCGATTTATCAGTCGATCTTCAGACAAGTGTCATTCCTTCTTCTAGTGAAGACAAGTCGGCGAAGTTTTAAGTAGACAGAAGAATATGACAGAGCGCTGGCACAACTGAAGCAAGATCTGACCTCTCCTCCTCTCCTACTAACTCTAAGGGACACGAGAATTTGTACATATACTTGGTCGTCTCACCACACGCAGTGAGGTCGGTATTAGTTCAACAAGAGGGGAGAGAACATCAACATATGTATTTCATCAGTACGACATTGTTGCCAGCCGAGACTTGGTACCTATCGTTGGAAAAGCTTGCTCTTGCTTTGGTCTTGGCAACAACAAAATCGTTACCGTACTTCCAAGCTCATACGACAGTTGTGCTAACCGAGTCCCCACTCAAGACAACTCTTCGACAAGCCAACCTATCAAACCGGATCTCTCAGTGGGCCATAGAGCTCACAAATTTCAACGTCTGCTACTAACCAAGGACGAACAATTAAAGCTCAAGTGTAAGCTGATTTCATTGTCAAACTGACCCCAGAATCTAGAGAAGCAAAGGAACCTCAGCTAACCGAACAAGGATTAATGGATTTACTGTCAAAGTGGCCGAGGTCAGCTTGGCAAATGTTCCACAAGGATGCATGGAAGGCGGCTCAAATAACCGAGGCATAGAGGCTGGAGTTTTCCTATTCACACCATGTGGCATCATCCATGAGTGTGCGATTACACTTGATTTCCCGACTTTAAACAACGAAGCCAAATACAAAGCACTCCTCGCCGAGCTTCGCTTTGCCAAACACATGCAGGTCGAAGAGCTAGTTGTCTATTGCAACTCCCAGTTAGTGGTCAACCAACTCAATGGAGACTACAAAGTTCGGGATCCCGGGATGAACACCTATGTTTCCAAAGCTATTGAATTGATGAACCGTTTCAAGGGCTCGAGCAAATCAGACAAGAGCAAAATGCTCATGCCGATGCCCTTGCCGGTCTTTCTTCGGCCTGTGCAACCTCGGGCCAATGATCTATAACCCTCGGCACATTATCGAAGCCAAGATTTGCAGATGATGAAGTAGAAGTAATGAACATTGAGTTCGATCCAAGCAAAATGGACGAATTGTTGCGTTCTTAAAGTAAGATATTCTATCGAGAGGTAGGAAGAAGGCACATCATATTCGGAACAAAGCAGCCCATTCTTCGATCTCCCTGAGCAGAGCCTTGTAGCAATGCTTCTTTACGGGCTCTTATCTCTGTGTTGCGCACCTAAGTCAAGTTTCGAGCATCCTGAGGGAGCTGCACTCCAGCATTTGTGGCTTCCACACTGGTGCACCAGCTCTATAGACCACACTTCTTTTTTGTCTTTCCAACTTGTCGAGTAAGAATCTTTACATTATGATCATGCGGCGAGTGGTTTTTAACACAACTAGGGTCCGCTTAAACTTTTCAAATGTGTTCAGTAGTCTATACACCTACTAGGAACCACACTTCTTTTTCGTTTTTCCTTCTAGTCAAGTAAAAGTCTTTACTTTTTCATCATGTGGCCAATGGCCTTTAAACCAACTAGGAACCGCTTAAGCTTTCCAAATGTGGTCAGTAGTCTACACACCTACTAGGAACCACATTTCTTTTTCGTCTTTCCATCTTGTCGAGTAAGAATCTTTACCGGAGCTGCTTAAACTTTCCAAATGTGGTCAATTGTCTATACACCTACTAGAAACTACACTTCTCTTTCGTCTTTCCTTCATGTCAAGTAAGCGTCTTTATCTTTTGATCATGCGATTGGTGGCCTTTAATCCGATTAGGAATCACTTAACCTTTCCAATGTGATCAGTAGTCTATACACCTATTAAGAACCACACTTCATTTTTGTCTTCCCATCTCGTCAAGTAAGAAACTTTACATTTTCATCATGTGGCCAGTGGTCTTTAACCAAATTAGGAGTCGCTTAAACTTTCTAAATGTGGTCAGTAGTCTATACACATACTAGAAACGAAATTTCTTTTTCGTCTTTCCTTCATGTCGAGTAAGAGTTTTTCACCATGTTCGGTTCCCAGTTTATTTTGAAGATGCCAGTTTTGGTGCTTTTTCCAGTCCTGTTTTGAGCTGCCTTTTTGTCCTTTTGGACCCACTCTTTAAAGCATAGGGTTTTGATTCCCTACATTACAAGTTTGATACAATTTTACCCCTCTCTTGCATGCCCATGCGCTCTCTCTCTCTCTCTCTCTCTCTCTCTCTCTCTCTCTCTATCTCCCCGTTTAATCATCTCTATATTTTTGTAAGCAAATCATCCTTGTGTATGCAGTTTCCTACACTTCTTCTCAATTATTTGTTTCTTCAGAAAAGAGCCAACCTGTGCACATCAAAATGGTAAGTAAAAAACCAGAATTAATAATCAAACCCATCTCTTGATAAATTGATGCTTCACCGTTGCAATCATACCACAAATCAACATCTCTGCAGCAAACCATTCATTTACTCATCTCCAGTTAGTTGAGCGCAAATTGCGGTGGATTACGCCAAACTCTACATCTAATTAATTAAAGTTTCAAACTATAAATAAAATAGTACACAATACTCCGTTGAAAGACATACGAACAGATTCATCGAAAATAACTCCTACAACCACACAAGGATATCAAAGTACCATTATTATTATAATGGCTACCACCATACCCAAGAAAAAAATCTTAGCGAGAATAAGGCCAAGTCCAAACCAATCTCTAGCTGGATGTGTGTAATCCGTTGAGGATCCACTCGGATTAGTTGCTAATGGGAGAAGAGAAAGTGGTACCATTTCCTCAACTTGTCTAGTGAAAGTCACCCAAGCATTGTAGGCCTCATCCCATGAGGTGTATTTTTTATGCATAGCGCCTGGAAACTTGTTAACCTGTTCACTACAAGTTGATCAGTCATTGTAGATGCGTGGCTTCTTCCCCACGAACACGACAAAGAATTTTTGGCCTCCCATACTTATTGTGTAATACTGTGTAAAAGAGGGAGTCCAATCGCATGAAGCAATTTTTAGGTAAAGTACAAAAGTAGGAACACATACTAGTACTAGAAAAAGCCGAATAACACCGAACAACAGGGCATCATTCCAGCAGGTTCACTATGGCCAAAGAATACAGACCCTAATTCAGAAATTGCACTTAGAGTTAAATGTACGAAACCCATTTGTCCATTGACATCAGGAAAACCAAAACCAACATTAACTCCTACCAATATCTAAGGACAATCCGAATGCAACAACACTTACAATTAGTCCAGTAGTACAACCCATGAACAAAAAGCTAAGTTAAGTGGCCAATTTTTATGCAACGAAACTAGTACAATGCAATAAAAATCAATATGCATCCCACATTTCAATAGCCATTTGGTCTCGTTTATGCGCCATCAATTCCAAACCCACACGAGATGTGTTCAAAGGGTCTACTTCACCCGCATCATCATTGACCTCTTCATCAATTTTTCCTTCCCATTCGACATCTTCATTATAACGGTCAATATTCATCTCTCCCATGATGCATTAAGATAAAGTTATGGATAACACAACAAACCGTAACAATTGTTGGTTGGCGGGCATTGTCATAATTAGGCATACCCTTTAGTATTGGAAACCTCTTTTTCAAAACCCCAAAGCATCTCTCTGTAGACACCCCAATCTGACTTCCCGATCGTTTTACTTTGTTCTTCGGCTTCTTGTTTCCCCGATGATGAGTCAGGTCGAAAACAATCGAGAGAACTTGGGATGGCTTGAGTTTGGTGTACGCGGAACCCATCTTTAGCCCTAAAACCCTTGAATCAGAACCTGGACCTTGGGATTGGTAGTCGCGCGACACACTGGGATCCTCGCGCGATGGTCCATTGCCAGGCGGTGGTCAAAGTCAAAGCTTAGACTGTTGACCCTCACGGGGTTGCTTGGACCCTCGCGCGATGGTCTCACTATCTCGCGCGATAGTCAATACCTGTCGCTTTCACCCGGATTGCGTGGTGGTCAGGGGGCTACAGGCCTATGTGACCCCGTTTTCGTTGGCTGAACAGCGTTCTGGGGGGCTCCCCTTGCACCACCTCACCCCCCATTCTCCCACCACCTTTGCCACCCCACTTCTCCACCAAGCAATTGTGGCCAGCCTTGTTGGCTAGTTACATGGCCTTGGCTAGCCACCAACCAACCCATTCTCCTATAAACCTCCCCCCCCCAATGCTTCATTACAAAGGGTTACAAAAATTCTATCCAAGAAAGAAGAAGGCAAACTCAAGCACAAATATCCCACACCACCCTCACTCCCACATAATCATCTTCCAAGCCTCACCACCTCACTTAAGCCATCCCCAAGACACTCTTGCAAAGGTATAATATCTTTCTGCTCACTGTTTGAATCCCTGAGGGGGGCTGGCAGGGCCAAGGCTGGTAATCAATACCAGTTCTGGCCCTAAAGCTAGCAAGGTTTCAAGAGCCGTAGCCAGGAGCACCCTCGCGCGATGGTCCCATGTACTCGCGCGACAGTTTGGTCTGTGTGAGATTGGACCACGTGGAGAAGGGGTGCTGGTCTTTAAGTTTATTGTCGTGTTCATAGTCATTTTTAAGTCTTTCAAAAGATATTAGTTCACTGCTTTGCATGTTGAAAATCATTGTTTAACTTAGTTTATAACTCCTCTTGGTTCGGAATGCTCTTGGGATGCTCTTGAATATGTCTCAGAGCCCTAAGCGTGCAAAGCAATTCCTGGAAGTCCAGTCTGAACAATCGCGCGCCTGTATCGTTCTGTCGCGCGATGGTTCTCTGTTTTACCAGGGACTGCTCTTGCATGAGCAGCTTGGCCTTGGCCTCTGTTTAGACACCCCCACTGTTTAGGGGTCGTGTTTTCTCAATATTTCCATCTGCTGTAATATTGTTTACTTTCAAGTACCTATAAACTGCTTGGTTTGCACCTGGGTGAGCACTGGTCCCTCCAGAGCCCAGAAGGAGATAAAATTCAAAACATTGGTAGAGCATCAACACTCGCGCGAGGGTATGGTTGTGTCGCGCGATGGTTTGCTTGCATGCAGATGAACTCACGCATGCAAGCTGGCTGTTTGTTCGTGCCAAAATCATACACAGCACTGTGTTGATATATGATCGATGTTTTGAACTTTATTCTATTTATTACTTGTCATCTCATCAATCCATGCCATATTTTATCACATCCTGCAAACTGTTACAGTTTTAAATCTCCGATTAACTGTTCCCCCGCCCTAACTGGCTAAAATTGATTAATCAAATAGAATCGCAAACAAACATTTTCACAAATGCCTATGTAGAGACCGATCTCCGGATTGGGCGAGAGGGGTGCCATAAAACCCTTCCCCTCTCGTAACCTGGCTCCCGAACCCAGATATGGTTATGACGGACTGGTTCCTTAAACTTTTTCAAATCAAACAGCGCGGCAAGTGCTTCGAAATACGGTTCCTTGGGTGTCAGACCTTCAAACCCGAGTGGCGACTCTGTATTTTGCGAGCGCTTGCTTCCCCGCTCGTGCTCCCTCGATCTGGGCCCCTTGCGTTTTGGAATCCGAAAATTCCAAGGGCACGCTGCCCACACTTTCAATTACATTTCTCAAGGATAAGTGCTTGTAGTTGAATAGTTCGTACGGTGTGCTGCATTTTTTATTTGCCCCATCCCATTAGTCCCTGTGATATCATTGTCCTCGGTACGGAGCAAGATAACCCGACATATTGGTGTATCCAAAATCGACCAAATAATACTTATCTAAATCATAAATTACTCTGGTCAGTATAGTGTGGTTCCTACTAGAATAGATCCAAAAACAAATATGAGAAAAATCTTCTTCAAATTTGAACTTACTAATTGGTGGATATGGGAAGTGAAAGTCTGGATTCGATACTGCTGCAAAGAAAACACGTCCGTCGTGGGCGCTACCCTCCCAACCTGGGTACACAAATGTGAACTTCATGTCGAACGAACACACAGCCATTACATTCTGTGTTTTGGTGGATTTTCTAACATGAAATGCTAATTCTCTCGAAGCCGGTACCCAAGCATCTATATGGGTTCCATCTATCGCGCCAACACAATCCTACGGAGATTTTGAAAAATAGGCATTAATGTAAGTATATATTTTTTCGTCATGATGTGTACGGTATCGTATGTAATACATGCTTACATGGAACTATGGATAGTATCTTCCACCATGGAGAATTTCAGGAGGCATTTCTTGAAGATTTGGTGGTCGAATAATAAAGGGAGCGAGATTGCAAATAGAACGACGCATGATGTTGAAATACGTGCTTATAGTATCCAAAGAACGCTGGAAGTGGTCTGCAACAACTCTATCCCTTGCATTTTGTCAGCAAATGTACAAGAATATAGCCAAAGACTCCTTGACTAAGAGGTTCTTATGATCCCATTCAAGTAGTCCTCGTCAAACTAGCTCGACCGCTAATGCTCTGAATGTATGTTTGTCGACTCATAAAATATCCTTTATGTTTTGTGGATTGGAGTTCAAAAGAAACGTGGTATATTCTTGTCCTGATAAATGACATGTTCTTTATGGCATTTTTTGTTTCCCATCTCGTTCCATCATAGCGAGTGTTTCGAGTTCCAGCAAGTCATCATCATCACTACAATCTTCCTCAAGTTGGTAAGGCGGAATTTCACTTGATGACATTGCTAACCGTTGCCTTTCTGTTAGAAAAATGTACTGGCACTTTAAAAAAGTTCAACTAACCAGGTTTTCGTATTCCTTCTCTAAAAACTATGATAAAAGCGAAACAATTAATGGCTAGCACACCCAAACTACAATTGTTTGCAAACCAAGATCAAAATCCAGAATCAGTCCTCAATTATGAAAATCTACATGATTAAAAAATTGAAAAAGATCCACGAACCACATGCACCAAAGTTTCTATTCAGGACAAAATAATTTTTTGAAAAAACCCAAGTAAACGAGTAAGGATACAAATGCAATGCAGAATAGTGATACAGAAAGGAAGATGTAACAACCTTAATTTTCTCCCAAATTTATTTTATGGTCATTCAAATAATGTTAATTAGCGTAATTATAACAATTAGTAAATAGCTTCTTTGTTAGTTTTATTTTATTTTATTTTTTAATTGCATATACTAGTAATTATTACAAATCTTAGCAAAGTTATAAAATGTACTCCAATATATAACATATATGTAAGTACATGTATGTATACATGGGGATATTAGTACACAAAACATGGGGGACATGTTCTCCTCTCCTCCCTTTTCTGCTGATTCTCTCTCCCTCCGATTATCTCTCTTCCACTTCCCCACTTCTCCCTCTATGCCCTCAAACCACTACAACACCCCACCTCCCCACTATCTCATTCTCTCTTATTATATGTACCCTTATAATCTGAAAATTAAACCCACATTCACTCCACTCCTATTTTTGATACTCAGTCCAGAGAAGGAAAAAAGAAGAAGAGAGAGATGAGAGTTTGATTTTTCATCCATAGAATTTTACTGAGAGAGAAAAATGGGTTCCTACATAACACTTCTTCATACATCAAATTCGGGTTTCCAATCAACCACTACATCACCAAGCATCCACAGCCCACCTTCCATTCGTTCCGAGGTAGCCCCGGAGTTCTCCGGTTCCGTTGTCTTCTCCAATTGCTAAAAATCGACCGAACCCATTAATCGCTTTTTTAGCCGGATTCGAGGTAGAATAATCGCTCTCCTACTTTCTCCTAAGTATATAAATGTGCTATTATATTAGTTGTAATGATAGGAATTGAAAAGAAACAAACCCGTGCATTGTAAGTTGAGAAAATCGAAAATTTTCGTTTTCGGTTCAGATCTACGTTTTTGTGAAACTATTCATATGGAAAATCTGATCCGTTTATCTTGTTCGTCTTGTCGAGACAATTCCAGGAAGGCATAATAAGCCCATTTTCGATGTCGGGATTGATCACACGACCCGGTCAAAGTTCCGGGTTAAATCATATATATATATATATATATATATATATATATATATATCTCTGTGTGTGTGTGTGTGTATACCTGCGTACAGTACTCCAGGTTAAAGATGACTGATGTCATCATGAACCCCATCCATCATAATTTACAGTTTAACCCCTATGTTTTGGTTTGTACTAAAATTAGATCCTAAACTATGTGAAATTATTTATTTTACCTCTTGTGCTAAAATTTTAAGCTTTTAGAATACATCTATGACTACTCCTTTGGAATCTGTGATTTATGTTAACCTCTAAAGGATTTAGTAACTAAAAGTATAAGGCTTAGAAAAGAATAAAATTATTTTTGGTATTATTATTTTATTGTTAACAAAGGCCCAAATATTTTTAATAAAACTTTTTGTGTAGTTCATTGACTTCAGTAAATACATTGTGGATGTAGATCATGTTTAATTTGCTGGAAAGTAAATGTTTGACAATAAGAAAAATAGTAACATGATGTATAAGTTTGAAAAATTATTACCTTACTTATTTGCTAAAATTTCCTTGTTATAAACATAAAAAATCTAAGGGCATCGGCTTGACCATAGAATACTGCGTTTTTCTACTCACGAATTTTTAACTGTTATTTATACTATCTCTCTGAGATATATCATGCTACAATGTTACTGCTTGAGAAGTTGTTGGAATTTCTTTATTTTACGTGTTAGAATGGACTTAGATTCACTGGATGGTTACGAGTAGAGATTCATATAGATGATGTTAAGTAAATGGAAATCGATAAAGTGTCGAGGTGTGAGGTTATGGATTGTGATTTGAGTTATGGCTATGGCTATGGCAAGGGTAACCAATGGGACCCTGTGTTGAAATGGGTAACCAATGGGGCCCAGTGTTGAGAGATGTTGTGACGCTAATGTATAATGAGTCATGGGAAAATTCACTTCTTTTGTTCAAGAGGGAATAGGTCATATGAGACGGTTATAGTTAGTGGTAGGGATGCCCGACCCTAATGTACGATGCGTCATGGGATGACTCGATCCTCCTTGCTTAGCCGACCGGGTGTTAATAAATAAAGACTAAAAACGCGTCCCAAGCGTAGGACTCTCGACCAATGTAGCACAATAATTCCGGAAGTACCGGAGTCGAACCACAGAGACGGACGGACGGTGTTGACTCAATTGTAATGAACTTTAGTTTAATCTGGCTCTTAGGTAGCCACCCTTTGTTTGATTGATTGATTTACTACCTAAATCACTGAATTGATTTAATTAACTATAAATTTAAAGGAGAGTACAGCCGTGGGAACCCAACGTCTGCAACTAGCCTAACCAATATTTACTCGGGACACAATTATTCAATTCACTGATCTCAGAATAAGAAAAAAAAGGGTTCCTAATAAATGCCCACCACTTGTCACCAGCTCTCATGCGCATTTAAAATCTGATGATGCCTGGGTTTTGTTTATTAGAAAGGGATTTTCTTTCATATCCCAAAACTGTTGGAAAAACGAATTAATTCGTACCCGAGGTAAAACATTGATTAAACTAGTCACAGGACGCCTTCGTCCCGTGGCTGCACCCTGGGGAACTACTCACGCATGCTTGAAATAACAGAAAATAAAACCCTAGATCGAAACATGATCATATATTGCAGAAGAGACGGAAAAAAAAAATAAAAGAAAGATCCACGTAGAATAGATAATAACGAACAACTTTAATTAACGAAGTAATTCGACAAACGTTACCAGAATCCAAGCGATTGAAAGAAATAGTGCAGAAAACTTAAGAACTGAGAGAAAACAAAACAACGTTAGTGAAAAAGCTGCTACGTAAAAGTCTGGAATGAAAAAAAATCTCTCCTCAGACTAACCTAAAACGAGGTATTTATATTAATCCCCGTTAAAAACAATAAAAATCCTAAAATTAATTGGAATTGGAACCGGCTTAACCCAAAACGTCAACGTTTTAGGCCCTTTTAAGCCCCTAGGTAGCGCTACACCACTTTCCTTGTAGCGCTACCGAACCCCTTAAAGTGCTGACGTCCGTTGACCAGTGCTGGAGCACGTTGACCTCGTACCCGCTAGGTAGCGCTATACCAGAAATGGTGTAGCGCTCTCGGATCCTCTGATTGCCTCGCGAGCCCTTTTGTTCACTTTTGAGCGCTGTACCACTTCTTCTGTAGCGCTCACGAAATCTCTGTTGAGCTCTTCACGAATTATTGCTCCAACACTTAGTCTTCACGGCCCTCCTTGCTCTCAAACCTCATCTCGGCTTTCCAGGCACCTCAAATTCGTACCAAATCATCCCAATTTCCTGCAATCCAAACGTAAACACAAAATCCGACCACGTGCACGCATTAAATGGAAAAATGAGGATTAAATGCACGTCTAACGCGCCAATTTCCCTACTTAGGCGCTTAAATTCATGAATTCCACGCGCCTATCACATCCCCCAACTTGAGCGTTGCTAGTCCCTAGCAACGGACAAAATAAAAATAAGAAAACAAGAAATAGAAACTAAAGAAGGGATACGAGGGTTATGCAACCTGTACAAAAATTAGATGAACATGAATTTTCCTCCTCATTGCCAACGTAACTCAATCACATGCATGCTCTAGCTAAAATTCGTAAAATTTCATACCAAAGCAATTATAAAAGTAAAATGCCACCACAAAGTCACAATGTCACTCACTCACCGGAACACTCTATATCCCATGCGAAGCGCTTGGCGATCAACGTGGGGTCGAACAAGAAACCACCACGTGCCAATCAGAATTACGCCAGTTATAATAATGAAAGCTCAACGAAATTAGGATACCACACATCCATAGCTAAATATAAAACATGCATGCAAGAGAGTCAAACAACGTGCATCGGGTCAACTAAGGGCTTCATTAGGCTTATAATGACCAAGGTTGCAAAAGATAAGGAAAAATACAAAGGATGACGGCCTATAGAAGCGCATGGACAGCCTACCCTGACTGGCCGCCACCTTGACTCTGGCACCACATCGGTGTTCAACACAAAACATTAGTCACAAACAAAACAAAGTACGGGTTATTACATGAAATGACAAAACTCAAACCACCGACTCACATCGAACCCTCAGTACATAGACAACATCACACCACCACATAAAATAACAAATAAAAAGACAGGACTCGACAAAGACACATGAAATAACACCACCACAGCCCAGCTCTATGTTCAATTTCCATCCCCAGCATCCGAATGCTCCTCCTCCTCAGGTTCGTCCGCGAAGTCATCACTCACCTCCAATGCTGGCCACTCTCTAGGTCGGAAAGGCCCTGGATTTTGCCCAGAAATCTGTGCCTGCAGGTGACGCTGCCTATCAAGTAAATCCGACTGACTCCTAGCCAACAACCTCTGCTCCCTCTTCAACTTCCGCTGGCTCTTAGCAATGCCTGTTACACAACCAAATATTTTCTCCAACCAAGTCTTAGTATTAGCGCTAGCCGGTGGTGGAGTAAGCAACGACCCCTCCGTCCCTCTCAACTGAGCCATACTCCGCTTAATGATCGAGGAGTCTATATACCCAGGCAGTAAATCATCATTACTATAGAATCGCCTTCCCTGAACATTTTTGCTCCTAAGGATTTTGGTAACCAGACATGGGAAAGGCATTCTCAAAGTAGTTGGGGTATCCCTAAAATCACACATCTGCCCAAAAACATATAGGGCCCAATCACAGACTGTATCCTCATCCATAAACGCAAACATCAAGTTCCCAACTGATCTCTGGGGTGCACCCTCCCGTCCCCTGGGATACAAATTATAACAAACCACTTGGTTAAGGAACCTATATTCCGCCCTGAGTTTACCAGGCCAATGGGGGATCCTTGCATTCCTGCGGTTTTCATACAAATATTCAGCCACCTGATCCTGATTAAACGTCTCATCCAGCCTAGGGTAATTTGTAGGTTCTGTAGGCCTTGGATAGTCCCAAGCAGTGGCTATCTCAGCCGCATTAATAAACACCGGGGTATTACCTATTCTTGAAGTAATACGAGCACCCGGAGCCAAGAAGTGACCCGGCTCCGGCACAACCATATTTTTATAAAATTCTTCAACTAAAGCATTATTAAACCCAGGGTTAGGTTCGAACCAATACCTCAAACCTTGGTCTCGAATGGCGAGAAAAGGGGGATAGTCCACTGGCCACAACCCGTCATCAATAATGTGCCTCTCATTTTTTACTCCCCGCTCCTTAATGGATGCTTCCCATGCTTCCTGATTATCCCTCTCAATCTGCTCACGATCCCTACGCTTAGCCCGACCCCTTGGAACTTCTTCTTCCGCTCCAGAGGTTTCAGCCACTGCCTTCCCTTTCCCCTTGCCAATGTTTTGCTTTTTGGGTGCCATGACTTGGTGGGTTTTGGGCTAAAAAAAAATGGGTTTTGAAATTTTCGGATCTGAAAATTTAGGGGGTTGGAGGAATTTTGGTTTGGATAATATGGTAGAGGAGGGTGAAAGGAGTGTTTTTGTGGATTTTGGTGAAGAATGGTGGAGTTTTGAGGGAGGTATGGAGTTTTAAGGGTTAGGGTTTTGGGTGGTTATGGAGTTTCAGAAGGTGGGGAGATGATGGTGATGGATGAGAGAGAGAGATATTTTCGTGGATTGTGGGAAAGTGGGAAGAGTCTGATGATGATGGGATTGGAGAGTCCCACCCTTTGACCGTTCGGCTTGCTTTTTTTTTTTTTTTATACTGGACCCTAGCGCTACACCACTTTTGGTGTAGCGCTCCCGAATGCTTAACTCTTTTTTTTTTTTTTTTTTTAATTAATTTATTATTATTATTTTATTTTTTTTAACAAAACGGTCAAAGGGGTCAGTTGACTTCTTCCCCTTTTTTTTTTTTTTTTTTTAAACTCTCTCTCTTAATTTTAAAAGGAATTATTGGTGGGGATAAGATGGTTCAAGGGTTTGGGATTTTGGCTGGATTAAGATTTTCGGTTTAGACACAGCACCCAAAAGCAATAAAATTGACGATGCTCCTTTATCTCAACAATTCGAGGCCTCTAAATTGAGCACAGAACTGGACTACCAAACTAACACCCCATCCAAACACCGGTTCCCTAAATTTGACACCGAAACTGACCGACACGGACAGGTTTAAAATGGGATCAACGGGACACATATAGTGGTTTAATCACACAAGAAATGCCTTGTTTCATCCCCTAAGCCTGTTTCCAACTCTCAAACATGCATGCAAAATTTAGACTACGACAAGTGGTACAAACGCCTACTATTTTATGCAATTGCGGAAATTGATGAACAAAGAAACATGGGAATGATTTCAGAGACACACTGTGAACTAAGTGGGAACACCTACTCAACATTGCTTATGGTGCGACAGTATTCAAACAGAGATGCCAGATATATGCATGTAAACAAGTTAAGCAGGCAAACAAAAATCTAGCATGCTCACCTAACTCATACAAACAGGCATAACAATCGTATCCCCATACACAGATAAATCAAAAAATAAAAAATAAAATAAAAATAAAAAATAAATAAATAAATAAATAAATAAAAATAAACCCTAAATTGACTAACAACGCTCAAAATACACGTGTACATAACAACGCTCAAAATACACGTGTACAAAGTACACCCCTTCCCCCAACTTGAAATGCACTCGGTCCCCAGAGCATGAAGACCAAGAAAAAGAAGCACAAAGAGAAGGAAAGAGTGAACCTGGGGTGGCAGCCAACCACCATGACCTAGGCCGATGTTCGAGGAGTTTGTCGCCCGTGCATTCCACATGCGAACCCTGCCAAAAGATATTAGTACCGCCCGGTGCGTGGTAGCCGGGCTCCCAAAACAAAAACAAAGAGAAAATACTCCACCAAATCGTCACGCGATCAACGTGTCATACTTTTCTCCCCATCCCTTGCTGGTAGGCAAGAAACGGGTGGCTATACAAGACCATGATGCAAATTTTTTTTTTTTTTTTTTTTTTTTGTAATTTTCAAATTTTTTTTTTATTTATTTTTATTTATTTTTATTTTTTTTTATTTTTGTGTTTTCAATTTTCTGATTTGTTTGTATTTTTGGATTAAGACTATACAAAGAAAAGGAAATAAAAAGCAGAGATATTTATTCAACTGGGTCATCCGAATACACAGGATCGACCAACTCCTCATCCGGTTCACCTACCTCTAAAAATTCCAAATAGGGTTTGAGACGTTGCCCATTAACTTTAAATACATGGTTATCCTTAGAATCGCGGACATCGACTGAACCATTCGGATACACTTGAACCACCACATAGGGACCGTCCCATCGTGACCTCAACTTCCCTGGAAATAGATGGAGACGCGAATTATAGAGTAATACTTTCTGACCAACCCTAAAGGTTTTGCGCTGGATATTCCTATCATGATACGCCTTAACCTTAGCCTTATAGATGCTAGCATTCTCATACGCGTCATTTCTAAGCTCCTCTAGCTCACACAACTGCAATTTCCTATGCTCACCCGCCTCGCTCAAACTAGAATTCACTTTCTTTATGGCCCAATAGGCCTTCTTCTCTAACTCAACTGGCAAGTGGCAGGCCTTACCGTAAACGAGCCGATAGGGTGAAGCACCCAATACGGTCTTGTAAGCTGTGCGGTAAGCCCACAATGCATTGTTCAACCTGGTGGACCAATCCTTTCTCGTCACACCTACAGTCTTCTCTAAAATCCTCTTAATCTCTCTGTTAGCCAATTCAGCCTGCCCATTAGTCTGGGGGTGGTAAGAAGTGGACACCTTGTGAGTGATTTGAAATTCCCCCATCAATTTCGCAAATGACCGGCTCGTGAAATGCGTGCCCTGATCCGAGATAATGGCGCGTGGGACGCCAAACCTCGACAAGATATTAGCCCTAAGAAACTCTAGCACGACTTTAGACTCCAAAGACTTAGTGGGAATTGCTTCCACCCACTTCGACACATAATCCACCGCTAACAGAATGTACTCGAAACCATGAGACATAGGAAATGGACCCATAAAATCGATGCCCCAGCAATCAAACACCTCTAGCACAAGAATGGGCCGGAGGGGCATCTCCTGACGTGAAGACAGTTTGCCAAGCCGTTGGCAACGGTCACAAGACCTACAGAACGCATGCACATACTTAAACATATCGGGCCACCAGAACCCGCACTGTAAAATCTTGGCGGTGGTCTTCTTCGAAGAGAAGTGGCCCCCACACGCCTCCCTATGACAAAACTCTATAATCCCCTGCTGATCAGACTCGGGGACACATCTACGCACAATTTGGTCCGCACAGTACTTGAACAAATATGGGTCATCGAAGATGTACTGTCGGACACTCCTCAAGAAACGCTGCTTATCCTGGGTAGACCAATGGAAAGGAATCTGCCCGGTTACCAAATAATTGGCAATATCAGCATACCATGGACACTCGTTAGCAGCGAATAACTGCTCATCTGGGAAAGAGTCCCTAATGGGAAGATCCGAGGTGGGATCCTCGAACTCTAGGCGAGACAGATGATCAGCTACTACATTCTCTACCCCTTTCTTATCCTTAATAATGAGGTGGAATTCTTGCAGCAATAGAATCCACCGAATAAGGCGAGCTTTCGCATCCTGTTTGGTCATCAAGTACTTCAGGGCCGCATGATCGGTGAACACCGTGATCTGCGACCCCACCAGATAGGATCGAAATTTATCTAAGGCAAACACCACCGCTAACAACTCTTTCTCGGTGGTGGTGTAATTCATCTGTGCCTCATTGAGTGTCTTGCTCGCATAATAAATCACGAATGGGTCCTTCCCTCTCCTCTGTCCTAAAACAGCCCCGACTGCATAGTCGGATGCATCACACATCAACTCGAAGGGAAGACTCCAATCAGGAGACTGCACAATAGGCGGAGTAGTGAGACTCCGCTTCAGCTTTTGGAATGCCTCCTCGCACGCATCGGACCACACAAAGGGTGCGTCCTTTCCTAACAACTGACACAACGGACGGGAGATAGCACTGAAATTTTTAATGAACCGTCGGTAGAAACCGGCGTGTCCAAGAAATGAACGCACATCTCTGACAGACTTGGGAGTTGGAAGCTTACGAATTAAGTCTATCTTAGCCTTGTCCACCTCGATACCCTTGGAGGACACAATGTGTCCCAACACAATCCCTTGGGTTACCATAAAGTGGCATTTTTCCCAATTTTGCACCAAGTGCTTCTCCTTACATCTCTGCAACACCTTGCCTAAATTCTCGAGGCACCCATCAAATGAGTCCCCAAAAACCGAGAAATCATCCATAAACACCTCTAATATCCTCTCTACCATGTCGCTAAAAATTCCCATCATGCACCTGGAAAAAGTACCAGGTGCATTGCACAACCCAAAAGGCATGCGACGGTAGGCATATGTACCATACGGACACGTGAAAGTGGTCTTTCCCTGGTCTTCTAACGCAACCTCTATCTGATTGTACCCCGAATACCCATCCAGGAAACAATAAAAAGCTCGACCAGCGACCCTCTCCAGAATTTGATCAATGAAAGGGAGAGGGAAATGGTCTTTCCGGGTGCTCGCATTGAGCTTCCGGTAATCTATGCATACTCTCCATCCAGTGGGAATCCGGGTCGGCACTAACTCACCTCGCTCATTGGTGACAACTGTCACCCCAGCCTTTTTAGGCACTACCTGAACCGGACTCACCCACTGACTATGGACAATTGGGTAAATAATACCCGCATCTAAGAGCTTCAAAACCTCAGCTCGAATCACCTCTTTCATGTGA
The DNA here is from genome assembly GCA_019656835.1 of Rhododendron ovatum. Lineage (NCBI taxonomy): Eukaryota > Viridiplantae > Streptophyta > Magnoliopsida > Ericales > Ericaceae > Rhododendron > Rhododendron ovatum. The sequence goes on along the minus strand of CM033795.1, from coordinate 16,564,735 downwards.
GGATTCAAGCGCCGCTGAGGCTGCCTAGAAGGTTTCACGCTATCCTCAAGATCGATTCGGTGTGTACACACCGTTGGGCTTATACCATGTAAATCAGTTATAGTCCAGCCAAGCGCGCCTATATGCTCTCTCAACAACTCAAGCAACTTCCTCTCTTGATTCTCCTCAAGAGATGAGGAGATCACAACCGGATAAGTATCATCACCCTTTAAAAAGGCGTACTTTAGTGTGTCCGGCAGAGGTTTTAACTCTGGTTTAGGCGGGTGGACCGAAGATGGAAGAACCTTAGGCGGAGGGTCGCCTAGAGGCTCGAACATTGGGTCATAAGAGACCCCACACACATCCTCCACTGAATCCTCGACACTCAATAGTTCTAACAAACTTCCTACCTCTGGAGAATCTAAAAATGACGCCTCCTCGGCGGTAAGCGCAATCTCCAGAGGATCCTTATACAAGACTGTATCGATATGCTCCTGTACTAACGCGTTGATCAGGCTCACCTCTTCTACCTCCTCATCATCCTCCTCAAGAGTATTCACATTATAGACATCTACTTCCATCATCTCCTCGCCCACAGACAACTGGACTCTGCCAGTTTTACAATTCATGACGGCATTAGAAGTAGCTAGGAAAGGGCGACCGAGAATGATGGGAGTCTTCTCTAAAATCTCAGGATTCTGGCAAGTGTCCAGAACAATGAAGTCTGCAGGGAAATGGAACTCACCTACCCGAATCATCACATCCTCTACCACACCCTTGGGTACTCTTACACTCCTGTCCGCTAACTGCAGCGTGACCGGAGTAGCTCTCAGATCGCCTAGACCTAGCCTCATGTATATTGAATAGGGGAGTAAGTTAACACTTGCTCCTAAGTCCAGCAATGCCTTATCAAATGTCTGGCCAGCGATATCTATGGTAATGGTTGGACACCCAGGGTCCTTGCACTTTGCAGGAATCTCAGTCTGAAGAATTGAACTCACCTGCTCAGTCAGAACTATATTGTTTTGGCTCTTGTGTTTTTTCGTGCAAAGGTCTTTCAATACCTTCGCGCACTGGGGAAAAGACTCAATTGCCTCCATCAAAGTGATAGGGAATTGCACTTTCTTTAAAAGTTCTACCATCTTATGGTTCATGTTCTGCTTAGGTTTCACTACCAGCCTTTGGGGATATGGAGCTACTGGCACAGCTGGCGGCGTTGGAGTCGTGGGGACTGCAGCTGCAGGCACCACCACCTCAGGAGACTCCACAACAATATCAGGAGTTGCTTTCGGTGCAACAACCGGCTCCGGGGGTGGAGCTGGGTTTTGCTTTAGCGGAATTGACTTTTCGATCTCCTTTCCACTCCTAAGAATGGTGACAGACTTAGCCTCCTCCTGATTAGGGCCTGAAGAATTTCCCAAATAATGGGCCCCTGCTGTACTACCTTGGGCTGGAAACTTACCCTTCTCCTGCTGCAATTGACTGATAACTGCAGTGAGTTGTGACATTTGGATTGTAAGGGCCCCAATTTGCTGTCTTGATTCCGTCTGAAAAGTCATCTGTGACTGCATCAGGGAATTGACAGTATCCTCTAACTTATGATCACGCTGGGCCATCTGCGAATAACCTGGGGGAGGACCACGAGTGGATGGACCTGCCCCCCTTCCAGGCTGTGGCTGGAAGTGAAATGGGATGACTTGCCCATGAGGGGGCCTGGACGATTGGGCCTGTTGAAACTGCTGCGGCGGAGGTGGCGCAAAGGATTGAGCTTGTCCTCCGCCTACGGGTCTGGAGTCTGACCACCCTAAATTGGGGTGATCCCTCCATCCCGCATTATACGTGGTAGAATAAGGATCCCAAGTCCTAACTGCATTGACTTCTTCCTGATTAAACTGACTCGCCCCCTTGGCGGCAATAAACCCAGGACAAACCGTCGCGGTGTGCCCTTTACATTCACACCACACGCAAACTTCCTCAATTGATACCTCATGAACTGGACGAACCTGCCTCACCTCTAGCTCCTCTAATCTCTGAGCCATTTTCTCAACCTGAGCCTGAAGTCGCTGGTCACGAATGGTAACCGGGACAACGCTGGACCCAGAAGGTCCGGATCGTTCAAAATCGGATGGTTCTAAAGCCCTCTGCCTATCAGCTAGGTCATCTAAGAAATCCCATGCCTGGTCCGCTGTTTTGGACAAGAAATCGTCCCCTTTGCAAGAATATTCTATGTGCTGGACTGACTCAGCGTTGAGACCCAGATGAAAGAAATCGATTAACTGAATTCTCTCAAAGCCATGGTGTGGCAGCCTTAGGAGCAATTCCTTGAAACGCTCCCATGCCTTGAGAAATGACTCATCCCTCTCCTGCCTAAAACCCTGGATTTGACGCCTATAAGTTTTAGTCTTAGCCTCAGAAAAGTACTTCCTATAAAACGCGTCACGCACTTGTGCCCATGTGGTGAAGGATTGAGACTTTTGCATTCGGAACCACAAAAGCGCGCCATCTTTCAACGTCGCCTCAATCAGCTTGAGGCACGCATTCTCATATTGGGTATTAGACGCAAGGTTGCGCACTAATCCCTCGAATGTCCGCACATGCTCGTACGGATCATCGCACTCCCTCCCGTGGAAACTAGGGAGACTATTAAGGACACCAGGTTTGACTGTAAAGGCATTGCGTGCGTCTTGTGTCTCTTGAGGGAATACAATGGGTCCGAGAGGAGTAGTCCTCTCGGGATGCATGTGCTGTCTCAAGGACGGCGGATTGACTAATTGCCTATCTCCCATCTCGACTGACTCTGATTTTGACTCCGAAACTGACTGGAAAAGTGGATTGCTGACACTAACTGACTCAAAAGGCAAATCTATATAAAAATCACTAATGGGAATAGACTCTGACTGGTGCTCAGCTGAGTCTGACTCTAAACTAGAAGATGAAGAACTAGACAACACAGGCTGACTCGACTCCAGTTCTTTTCGAACTAAACGATGTGTCGGGTCGCGATAATAAAGAGGGTCCTGTTTAGAGGACACCTTCCTCTCTCTACCTATGGTGACTCAACTAAAAGACGAGAATTACGAAAATTCACACTCTAGAACGCACGTCGCCGTCCCCGGCAACGGCGCCAAAAATGCTTAGCCGACCGGGTGTTAATAAATAAAGACTAAAAACGCGTCCCAAGCGTAGGACTCTCGACCAATGTAGCACAATAATTCCGGAAGTACCGGAGTCGAACCACAGAGACGGACGGACGGTGTTGACTCAATTGTAATGAACTTTAGTTTAATCTGGCTCTTAGGTAGCCACCCTTTGTTTGATTGATTGATTTACTACCTAAATCACTGAATTGATTTAATTAACTATAAATTTAAAGGAGAGTACAGCCGTGGGAACCCAACGTCTGCAACTAGCCTAACCAATATTTACTCGGGACACAATTATTCAATTCACTGATCTCAGAATAAGAAAAAAAAGGTTCCTAATAAATGCCCACCACTTGTCACTAGCTCTCATGCGCATTTAAAATCTGATGATGCCTGGGTTTTGTTTATTAGAAAGGGATTTTCTTTCATATCCCAAAACTGTTGGAAAAACGAATTAATTCGTACCCGAGGTAAAACATTGATTAAACTAGTCACAGGACGCCTTCGTCCCGTGGCTGCACCCTGGGGAACTACTCACGCATGCTTGAAATAACAGAAAATAAAACCCTAGATCGAAACATGATCATATATTGCAGAAGAGACGGAAAAAAAAAATAAAAAAAGATCCACGTAGAATAGATAATAACGAACAACTTTAATTAACGAAGTAATTCGACAAACGTTACCAGAATCCAAGCGATTGAAAGAAATAGTGCAGAAAACTTAAGAACTGAGAGAAAACAAAACAACGTTAGTGAAAAAGCTGCTACGTAAAAGTCTGGAATGAAAAAAAATCTCTCCTCAGACTAACCTAAAACGAGGTATTTATATTAATCCCCGTTAAAAACAATAAAAATCCTAAAATTAATCGGAATTGGAACCGGCTTAACCCAAAACGTCAACGTTTTAGGCCCTTTTAAGCCCCTAGGTAGCGCTACACCACTTTCCTTGTAGCGCTACCGAACCCCTTAAAGTGTTGACGTCCGTTGACCAGTGCTGGAGCACGTTGACCTCGTACCAGCTAGGTAGCGCTATACCAGAAATGGTGTAGCGCTCTCGGATCCTTTGATTGCCTCGCGAGCCCTTTTGTTCACTTTTGAGCGCTGTACCACTTCTTCTGTAGCGCTCACGAAATCTCTGTTGAGCTCTTCACGAATTATTGCTCCAACACTTAGTCTTCACGGCCCTCCTTGCTCTCAAACCTCATCTCGGCTTTCCAGGCACCTCAAATTCGTACCAAATCATCCCAATTTCCTGCAATCCAAACGTAAACACAAAATCCGACCACGTGCACACATTAAATGGAAAAATGAGGATTAAATGCACGTCTAACGCGCCAATTTCCCTACTTAGGCACTTAAATTCATGAATTCCACGCGCCTATCACTCCTGTTATGGTCTTAAGTGAAAACATGCTAGATACATAATTTAGATGAACTCACCTAGGATCCTGGTATAAGATAAGCAAAAGGAAGGGTAGACCCATGAGACGGTTGTAGTTAGTGAATGTGGGAGGAAAAGGATCTCGTGGAGAAGATCCTTAGATATCATGTAAGTTGATAGATAGTAAAGAAAAAGGATGATGTACTATTATTTTGTACCTTCTATATATTGTCAATTTTTATATCGTTGAACTACTAACTGTAGAATAAGGGGTTAGTAGGATTGGGATTATCTACTGAGTTTCAAAACTCATTATAGTGCCGTTGGACTAGCGTTTCATGCCAGGTAATCAAGAGACCGAAGAACAGAATCCTCTTCAAGATGATCAGTACCAGGGTGAGGACCTCCCAGCTGAGGAAGGGGGTTTGTCGAGCCTTGGATGCCTTACCCTTAGAAGCTCTGTTAATTTAAAGTATTGCTATTTGAATTTTCAAAAGTGTTATCACATTTGTCAAACTCTGTTTTTTATTTCGTTGGATTGTAAGACAGTTAAGTAGTTTTGAATTTGGAATTTGAGATTTATGTTGCTAAACTCTGTTTAATAAAATTTTATTTCTTAAATCAATTTTATGGATTATTAAATCAATTAGAAATGATTTAATTAACGTGTCCGAAAATCGAGGCGTTACAGAAGATATCAACTAGAGTCGTAGAGTACATGCATATAACGTACGTATGAACAAGGATGGAGCTAGTTGGAGCTAGAGTCCAAGAGTAGGCGAAAAGGTTGGAGCTGGTGGCTTCTATGTATGAACAACAGATTCTTAATATGGTAGTGAATGGTGTCATCAAACATTCTTCTCTTAAATACCCACTAAACTTGTCGAAGCCGTAGTTCAATAATCATGACAGTCCACACAAATGAGGTCGATTTACTGTATTTGCTTAGAACCATGTCAATTAATCACATTAGGAAATGGTTTAAAACGTGGCCTTTGTAGCATACAAACATCTTTTAGTTCATAATATGTATTTTTCAGTTTCCAAACTATATTTATAGAGTCAACAACTAACATGTCCACTGTCAGCTAAGCTAATGTATTTTTTTGGAGGTTTTAAGGGTTGGCAACACAGGTGAAGGGCTGAGGATCCAGGAATTCCACTCCAATGGCATCTTTAAGGACACAAGGAACTTCTATAGTATTCTCATTCATCTTGTTCAAAAAAGGCTTGAGTACGCATTGGTCAAACCAGTTTAACAACTGAAGCCAAAGAAGGGGTTGGGACAAATCTGAACAGGACTGGTTTGCAAGCAAAATAGAACTATGTACCAGCTGAATCAGTCTAGGCCCTACAGCTTCGTGCAAAAATAAATGAGGTCAAGTGCAGTTAGCTTGCTTCAAAATGAACACCACACAAGGACATACAAAAACCCATAAGTTTCATTGACTAAGTGCCTCAAAGACATAACAAGCAACTTTAGAGAATCATATTCATTCTTCTAGTAAAAATCAGTCATGTGTGACGTTATGATATTCTTCCACTTAGCACACTAATTTGTTATCAACGGAAAATCAAGCCAAATCACTGAAATTGCCTAAAGGATTAAAGAAAGAATCATTCGGACACATTCAATTCCGGGTGCATTAATCTCAGAGTGCACCTAAAGATCTTTATCTGCACACATGATTGCATTATTGTGCAAATATCTGTAAATCAGTTAAAAAACAAGAGTTTATACAAAACTAGGTAAACCAAACTCGTTCAGGAAAAAGAAAATTTGAAGCACTTCAGAGTCTCGAGAAATATGAAAGCGCGCAGAGATGATTTAGGTACATGTCTCAAACCTATGAACAAAATTAGTGTGTGCTTTCTCCCACTTATAAATTAAAAAATAAGGATTAAAGGCAGATTTGCCCCGAGGTCGTAAATGGGAAATATTTTCTACAACTGCTCCACAACATCTACTCAAAAGTCCACTAATCATAAAAATTGCATACACATTTCAGTGAATCAAACTCATAACTCTAAGCATGCCCCAAGTCTGAGTGCTAATTAATAAAGGAATGGAATGCACACAGAAGGTATCAAACCAAATAATAAGGGAAGTGCTAACATCTACAAATTACCAAACTGTATCAAACCAACATGTGTGTGGATGTGTGTCCATGCAGTTAGGCATAAAACTAAAACCCATATTAGTCGTGCCAAACCAAACCTTATAAAAAAAACCACAAAACACCGATAAACTTTTCACAACGATTTCAAATTCATAGCATGGAAGGATCACAAATTCTTCTTACACCACAAACAGGTACTGGAAATTAGAAGTCACAACAGAAATTGTTCCTCAAGTGGAAAAATAGACATAAGGCTCCTAAAAAACAGTCTAAACACATATAACTACTGGAATTTTAAAAACTCATCGACTCCCTACCTAAACAAACTAACAAATGACCTCCCCATCTCTTCCCATCAGTTCCCAGATACGAAGTGGCTAATCCAACCCAACCTGCCATCCAGAGTCAGCTTTATAAAGCATTCCCAATAATTGACTCCCTCAAGAAGCTTGTCATATGCCTTATAGAAGGCAGTGTCACAAAGGGCTTCAGTGGGTTCATTTGCTTCTAGACAAGCCTCAATAGAGTAATTTTTGGCCTCAAGAGGCTATTGTGTCAAGGTCTCAAAATACTCTCCCTTTTTTTAGTTTGCAAAAGCCACTCTGTCATACGCCTCTTTTTGCTCACATCGCATTGACTTACTACTTGGTCCACCACTTCCATTAGACATTCACTTTCTTCCATCAGAGAATGTGCTATCACTGAACTTTATGGCCTTTCCTTGATTCCTCAATGCTTGCTCCTGCTCCAACAAGGGGGCCCCTAGGGGGCTGGGTTGGCCAAAGACACCTGTGGCCAACAAGCCGTCCACAAGCTCGTGCAAAAGGTCATAATGGTCAAGCCCTTTACAAATAAATTTTTCGGCATCCTTATTTGCCTACAACGAATAGAAAAATTGGAAATTGGCGTCCTATAAGGTGGAATGGTGCTGGTATAAGCCAAATCATGGTTCTCTAAGGTTTATATACTTGCAAATACGTTACCCACATGTCCGCCGATGCAGTGATTGTTTGACTAACCGGGTCCCAACCCATCCCACTTCGCTCGGTCAGGTCTTTGAATAGCCTATAGTCTTTTTTCAGACGGTCAAATTTCTGGTGGATCTTAATAGGTGTGTAGTCAGTCTTATGTGTCCTCTTCTTTAACTCCTCTAGGATTGCCGCCCATTGTAGGGAATTAAACGTGTGATGTTTGTTTGAGTTTGTTCCATGGTCTTTCCTCGCCTCTTCTAGCATAATTTGGAGGAAAATTTTGGTGTTCTCATAACTCCAGTTGTCAGAATCGAGTTTTTATGACTCATCATAGGCTAACAGGTGGGAAACAATTAACGCATGTGACACATTACTACAGTGAGATGACATATGCAAGTTCATGTCATGCCTAATGAAATCAACATTACTAAGGAGTAAGAGGAGTACCACTTGGACACTGTTCTCACCAGTGAATGAGTTTGCCGAGGGCGTAAGAGATGAAACACGTCTTTTCCTCTTTGAAGTTGGAGTTGAGGGTTCATATTTCAGTGATAGTGGTTGGCCTAACAAGATCAAACAAATTACCCCCAAATAGTTGAAAGAAATTACAGAACTGTGAACCAACTATCAAAAAAAAACAGTTGGAAAGGATTTACAGTAAGGTGTTTGAAGTTCTAAAAAAAACAGCTGCAAACTACTAGTTTATAATGAAAATACCAAAAATAGTTTCACATCCTCAAAACAAATTGATGCTCAAGACAAATCTCATTTTCCTGCATTTAGCCCATAACTCCTGCACATATCAGTGATTTCTAGCAATGACAAACAATTTCGGCATGCAAACAGCAATTTTCAGCAACCAATTAACAGATTCAGCGTCTCTATATCATATTTCCTGCACCTATTTCCAATTTCAGCACTTATAGGCTATTATTCAGCACTTACAAGCAATTTCCAGCAGGGTTCATGAAAATAGAGATGAGGTCATAGCAGAGTAAACGAAGGATAGAAACATCAGTAAAGTAAGCTTCCAACCAGAAACATCACTTTGCAAATGGTATCATTTGGAACAGTCCATTCTATAACAAGAACACAGAGAAGAATAACAGTCCATTCAAAACTTGTGTTTCAATGCCTGGTAGTTGAGTAAGGTTCCTAGCTGCTTCTTCCAGGATGATAAGTACTTCCTTTCTTTTTTTTTGGGTCAAAAGGAAATTTGATAAGTACTTCTAATTGACCACAACAAAAACTTCCAAAAAAATATGTAGATTGTGGTATCTTTTTAGGAAACTACCACAACCATAGCCTCATATAACATTTCAAAGCAAACCACTAGACATTCAGTTACCTTTCATGGGGATTGATCCCCATAGGGCAAAATCCAGTTTTGAAGTGAGGGATCGATCCCTCATGCTTGGGGATCGATCCATGGGCGATTTCAAGCGATTTCTGCAGATTTCGAACAGCTTTCCAATGAACCAAGGGAGACAATCAATGATCGATTCTTGCATCAAATCAACATATAAACACTTAAAAGAGGTAAAAAAAAAAGTCCCTACCTTGGACGATAACCAAGATCCAAGCGATTTGGACAAGCCCTAGCCTCCACAAACTTCAAAGCTTCGATCCAAGCTTAACCCGAGGATTTCCGAGCTCAAGGACACGATCGGAAGGCCAAAGGGTGGTTGATTCTTGGAGCATTTCAGAGATGGAATGGAGTCTTGTGTGAGGAAGCAAGAGAGAGAAAGAGGTCAGTAGAGAGAGAGAGAGAGAGAGGGAGAGAGGGATACAAGGAGATGACATCTCCTACATCACACACACCCTATTTATACTACTATATCTTTTATATCACACTCATACTCCATCTAGTTTCTATTCTTTCACTCTAGTTCTCAATTCAAATAATCACTTAATAAACTATATTCTTCCAATTGGACATTTAATACACATTTCAAAAATTAAAAAATTTTCGGGTCTCTACAAAATACATCAAAAAATAATCAAAAAAAACTAGCAAATTCATATAATTTGAGAGGTTCCACATCCCATGTAAATTGCATGAAACCACGTTGCATGACTTTAGGTGCATACACCATGTTCTAACTTCTCGGGCCTAGTTTGGCATTATAAGTCAAATGATTTATTTTTTTAAATTTTTTTCTTGCATTTATTAATTTTTCATCGATTTTTTGAGAATTATTTATTTGCCATGACAGAAGAATCTAAAAAGTAAAAAATTATAATTTAAATTTAAATTTTTTTAAATAAAAACAAAAAATTACTTATTTGACTTGCTTTCGTTTTTATTCAAAAGAAAATAGATATCAATTCTAATTCTTTATCTTTTAAATTTTCCTCGTCATGATAAAATAATATTAACCCTCACGAAGTCGACCAAAAATTAATAAATAAAAAAAATTAAGGACAGAATTATACAGTAATAGTTTCTAGCGGGTCTCAGTTTTCTCCCCCACTCCCCGTTACTAGGGTTTTGGAAACTCGAAACAATTTCGGTCTCTCTCTCTCTCTCTCTCTCTTCCTGGGGTTTAACCATGAGCAGGTCCGGTCAGCCTCCAGATCTCAAGAAGTAAGTCCTCCACCTCACTCCCTCGTAAATTCTAGGGTTTCTCTTCGATTTGTTTTTCCGTTGTCACTAATTTTGTTATTTCGTTTTGTATTTGGTTGGCAGATACATGGACAAGAAGCTACAGAGTAACTTCTCTTCTCCATAGCTGATGCTCTTTCAATACTTTTCAACTTTCTTACTCCTTTTTACATGTGTTTTTGTGGTTCTTTTGTAAGAGTACATTCTTTCAGAAACTAGTTTAGGTACTTCAATTTAAAGAATCTCAAGGGGAAAAAATTCGTTTTTTAAGGATACCCATCAAGGGGATATTGCAGATTCTCGAAAACCATTTTTCGCCGTAAACTACTTCCTGTGCTGAAAAACGAGTATTCGTGTTTTGGAAAGCAGTTTTTTCTAGTAATTTGGACTGGAAAAACTTAATCTCAAGCAGAAACCGAGCCGGGATAGTAATTTTTGAAGCTGGAGTTTCTCTCCGTAGTATTTGATGTCGTGAACTTGTCTGGTTCCTGTGTTCTTGGGCTGTTTACTTTGAATGCATACTTTTGGTATGGTATTACATTGTCGGTATCTGTTTGAAACTGGTGTTAATAATTTGTCTTAGGAAGGGCATGTTAACCTTGGTTAATGTATAAGACAAAACGCTTCATGAATATAGGGCTCTAAGAATTACCAAGCTTAGCGAGTAAATGGCTAAATGGTACCGGAAGTCTGAAAGAGAAAATAGACAATTCATTACAGTTCAGGGATATAAGTAAAATTGTACTATGAAGACCACATTTTCATGCAATCATCGTTTCAGAGCCATGAGAAACAATCAATGTTCTAAAATTTGTTAGGCCCTAGTCGGGCGGAGAAGGGGCGCCTAGCGCCAACTACCTGGCCACCTAGTGCCTAGGCAAGGACTGGGTGCCAACTAGTCGGCTACCTAATCTAGGCGTTGGACCACCGCCTAGCACCTAGGCGGGGACTAGTCGGCCGACTTTTAGAACACTGGAAACAATTACTACCAAGGTTAGAATAACATGGAGAAGGAACTTTGAATTGGTTATGAAAATAATTAATCCAAAGTTCAGAGAATCAATTTAGAACAAGTACTGTTTTCATAATTGTAGTTCAAAACATTGTATTGTACGTTTACATTATATCTTAATGGTACACGAAAGTTCTTTCTGGACATTTAGCTTGTTTTGGTCCTGTATCTAATAGATCATACTACGTCATCTGGCTTAGTCCCTGTTTCTTGACTGTTAAAAATTCAGTCCTATTGTTGCTGGCTACACTAATGCAGCCCTAGGTGTTCTGGACAAGAACTAAAATTCTGTTTGCGTGCTATTTTGGGTTTTGTATGGTTTAGTGTGGTGTGGCTTGGAATCCTCAAGTCTACATCATACGCACTTGTTGCAATACCTTCTTCAATTTATAGGATATTCTACTGTTGTACCATCACATGACATTGAAAACTTTATTTGTGACCAATTTTTCCGTACCTAGTTGATGCAAGATTCGCACGGCCATCAGGTTGTTATTGGAGTCCTTAGGTTTTTAATTGGGATATTTATTACTTCATGTATTCTTAGTTGGAGTTGTAAAGTTAGAAACCGTCTTACAGAGTTGATATGTGGTACTGTTGTTTGGAAAGTAAAACCAGAACGCAAGCCTAAGACCCATAATTTTGTTATGTTCTATTTGTATTCTCCTCCTCTGCAACTAGATCGGTAGTGAGTATTTTCTTTGTTAATTTGGATTCATGGATTTTTCTGGTTGTGTTCCTATGTTCTTGCTCGGTTTATCTAGTTTTTATCTGCCCAAAATTTGTTGTATGCTTACTTTTTGTTTTCCAATGAATATGCGGTACTTCCGTTTTGGACATTTGCCCAATATGAGACCATCTTTTATCAGACGTGTGCCTCACTGCTTGAACTCTTATTTTATATTCTTTTTAAGTGCCCCCAACTTCTCGTATCGTGACCCATATTGTGCAGTTTGCTTGGTTTTAGATTGTCTTTAATCTTCATCATACTTGTGCTTCACTGCATGAATTTGTATGTTGAATAATGAGACCAATTTTAAGTGTGACATAACATAGCCCATCCATAACACTCAGATTCTGTGTCTTTTTCCCCTTTGTACACTATTCCACCAAGCAATAATCCATTTCCTGGTCTTTTGAAATCATCATTCTTGTGGAACTTTTATTTGAACAAACAACTGCTCATACAGATGTCTAGCAATCTAGTAAAACACCATTAGTAGCTAATTGGCTATATTGACAACAAAATTCGGTAAATTTGAGATCTGCTTTCTTCTCTTAACAATGATTTTGATGAATAAATTCAGGTGGACAAAATTATTTATACATCTCTGATACAGCAAAAAGACCTAGTTTGAGAATTTTGCAGTTTGCAACTTATCATCATCTTGTTCCTTACAATTAGGAAGTAGGTGTATTAATTATGCATAAGCCTAGCTCAGCCTGAATGACCATCTTATGCTACTTTATCGGTACTCCTTATACGTGCATAATCAGAAAATACACATAAATTCTTTTGGTGGGAAAGTGCTTTTTGCAGAAGCCCATTTGAGGGCTATAAGGCTATTCACATTATAAGTTTGAAGGCTTAGTTACTTTATGCAAGGTAAAGTAGATGAAAGAATGATTTACAAAATACATGGTGTAAAATTCTATTTAACCGTAAAGTTGGTTCAACTTCAACCATTCTTGAGCCATGCTACATAGGCTGTTCAGATGCTATGATTTACCTGGAAGTTGATAAATTTCACAGCTTCAAGCAGAAAAACTTTGCAGAGTTTATTTTATCTTGAATTCTGCATTGCAGTCAAGTTGAATGCAAATCGAATGGTTGTTGGGACACTCCGTGGTTTTGATCAGTTCATGAATCTTGTGGTTGACAACACTGAGGAGGTGAATGGGAATGAGAGAACTGACATTGGCATGGTGGTGGGTGTCCACTCTTAAAACCTTTATTTTAGTTGTTTTTTCATAATTTGCTCCCAATTACCTGACCTTTAATTGATGTCACTTTTCTTCTGCAGGTTATTAGAGGAAATAGTGTGGTCACTGTTGAAGCGCTTGAACCAGTAAGCAGAGCACAGTGATTTCTGAGTGTATTTTTTTGGTAGACTGTACTTTGTCCTGCTTGTTTAGTAAACTAGAAGCGTGTTTGTGTGACTGAAGAAAGTGCCTTTAAAAGATAATTCTCGTGGGTTTCCTTTTAGCCAGACTGTTGTCCTTTCCATGTCACATAACAAGCATCAGTTTGTTCAATCTGGTACCGAGTAGGAACTATGAAATCGTTGTCATGGCAGAACTAAAGCTTGTTAGTGTTGTGTTAATGCTGGATTGTTGGGTTGTTTGATAATTAAGCCTCGAATCTTCAGGGAAGTTCAGTCTCTTTTTGGGTTTCGCATCCTTTTTTTTTGGTCGGCTTGGATTTTCGACGCTACAAATAGTCTAAGGAGGTATTATGTGATCTCTAGATGACTGAACCGTATCTATGCTGTTCTATCTTCTTTTGTTAAAATGGCTGTTTTTTCTAGTAGTGGTGTTATTCTGCTGTTGATTTGGAAGAAAGCTCCGGACAGACAAACTAGACACAGAGAACTTCCACAAGTAGCAACCGCCATGTAGAAGAAGTGTCGTTTGATTTCATAAAACCATTAAACTTATGGTGAGAATCACATTTCCCTCAAGGCTATGAACAGGCTAATCTTAGAATGGCCCTTCAGAAGTCAATGATCGTTGATTATGAATGGAATCCAACCTTGTAAAATTAGCTCCAACAACTCTCCAGATGCTGTAAAGTTCAGCTCAAAGTTGAGCCAAACTTAAATGGCAGGAATTACTCAAAATACCCGTATCTTTTTTCCCCCTATATTAAAACTAACCGAATGACCTCTCTCAGCTGATCCAACAATTTTGAAATTTCCCATCAAACCCCAGTTTGAACTTGGGTTAAGTGATAGCATTCCAAAAGCTGTCTGCTCTTGTACATATTTTTATTACGCCATTTTACTTCAAGCAGTGACACCGGCAATCTAACACAAAAGGTTTGGCCACGTGGCCTTATCGACAAGTGCTCCCTTACGAGAGCTGATGTTTGGGTTCCATCGAGTCTCACTACTCCCATTCCCCTAGTCCCTCCTCCCGATAGTTGAAAAATCTCGATGTTCTGCTGGTGATCTGATGATATCTTGTACAGCTCTAGAAATGTGTCCTCCGTGCTCATCATGCCAAAAATCATGAGCTAGCTCTAGCCTTCAAGCTAGTACCAGTTTCTCATTATGTGAGGAGCTATTTGGGAAGTCACTATCTGCATTTAGTAAGCTGTTCCTGCAGAGGTTGATTATTCTTTCGACCTTACCTTATGGTTTGTTTACACTAGCCCGTAGAGGTCTGAAGTATCAGTCTAGTGTCCCGTTCAATGTTTGTGGGCTATTTTCAGCTGGGTCAAAAGATGGGAAGGGGCAATCGGTGTAGCTTCCTCCATGAGCGTGAGCATGACCAGGGGTTTTCATCCATTATAAAACGTTCAGTTGCGTGCGTCTACTTGTTCTGATTAGGCTAGTGAGATTCGAACTTGCAACATCTTGGGGAGCAAGCCATATAATAGCTTTCTCATGCTTATTTGGCCAAACTCTTTGCCTTGATGTAAAATATTGCACTCAAAGTATTTTAATTTGGAGCTATAATTGGAGATTAATTATTAGGGGTGAAATGAAAACTGGTCATACCAAGCCAATCGTAAAAACTGGTTGAAAAAACTAGTTTGGTTCGGTTTTCTCAAGCTAATGGTTCGGTTTGGTTTTCAATTTTGAAAAGAAAATGGAAACCAGCTGGGTTTCGATTTTTATCAAAAGATACCGAACCGAAGCATATTATTGTTACCCGTGACCCCAACAATCCAGAAAATAGTTCTATCCTTGCCAAATTAAGTTTCACTAAATTTTGGATATAATGAAACAATTTATGGAATTTTGTTTAGAATTTTCCATAACATTATTTTATTCTCTCTTATTGGGGTAATTTTAAAATTGTGATAGTTCAAGAGACAAGATGTTATTAAGCCTTTCAATTGCTACTCGGAATAGTGACCGGCCATTTAAATATCGTGATTGAATTCTGGGTTGCTTGCCTATTATGCATGCAATTTGTGGAAATTTGTAAATGTCGCAACTAACAAATACTATTTACATTAATTTTTTTTTTTTTGATAGGCTACTATTTACATTCATGAGAAGTTTTAGTTTATATCTTTTGTAAATGTCGTGCTTATTTACTTATTGTCGCACTCTGCCCGATAAGTCATGTCCGTTGGTTTTCAAGTGAAAAGAAATTGTGGGGTTTTCAGTTGGCATGTGTAACAAGCTCCATCAGTTCATTAAACAAAACCCATTAGCAAATTATTCTAAAGTAAAAGTGGCAAATGGGCGGATTTGAGCGGGTTAAAACGGGTCACGGGTCGAATAGGGGCGGATCACATCCGGGTCAAATAATAAGTGGGTTGAAACGGGTCAGGTCAAATATGGGTCAGGTCAACCCCGAACCGATCCATTTTCCTTTAAAAATAAAAAATAAAAAAGCCGAGTTGGCTTGAAAATGTCAAAATTCGTAAAAAATTATATACTCCTATATACTAGTAGGAGATAAGGTTAACCTCAAAGAATCCTAATTAAATTTTCTTGTATCTATTACTCCCTCCGTCCCTTTTTAAATGTCCTGCTTCGTAACTCCAACTTATTAAAAAGACATCATCATTATACCTTTCACATCAACTTTTTCCTTCACTTTCCCTACTTACCCATCATCATTACACTTTTATTCACTAACTTTTTAAAAAGGAATCTACTTTTAGGGACAAAATAGACAATTCACCAACTTTTACCCACTAACTTTACAAAATGGACACTTATTAAGGGACAGCCCAAAATGGAATACTGGACTGTAATAAAGGGACGGAGGGAGTAAATTTTTTTTTAATTTGTTTGTTTTGCGTTAAATTGTTGTGACTTATTGATTCGTCTCGTCAAGAGGAATCGGAAAAGTAAAAAATAATGATCGAAACTCATAATTTTTTTGAATAAAGCCAAAAAAATTATGAGTTTCGATAAAAAAAAAAATTCACTTTTTCGATTCCTCTCGATAAGACAAATTAATAAAAACTGAACGAATTGATCAAGTCCTTATCGATATCCGAATGAGTTGATTTTTCAATAAGAATTTCTTACAAATATGTTTTAAACAGATTAAACAACTCCGATTATTAGCGTATTTGGGTCAAATTTTGTGTTTAAAACTCTGTCCAATTATTTACGTAATTAACTTGCTTGTGGTTTTCCAAATCAATTGAGAGAGAGAGAGAGAGAGAGAGAGAGAGAGAGGGGAGAGAGAGTAATTAACTTGCTTGTGGTTTTTCAAATCAATTGAGAGAGAGAGAGGGTGAGTGTGTCGTTGACATGGGTTTTTTAATTGAGAGAGTGTGTCGCTGACAAATTTTCGGAAAACAAGTTACGGGATTTCAGGAGTAAAACACATAATGGGTTTTTTAATTCAACTCATATTGAACCCATTTTCAACCCATCTAAACCCATGTAAATATGGGTTTATATGGGTTAAACCCATATCAACCCGTTATGTAATATGGGCGGATTAGGTTGGATTATAGATGGGCGGATTGGACGGGTTAGAAAAATATGGATTGAAATTGCCACCTCTATTCTAAAGTAACGTCCAACTGAAGATGCACGCATCTCTGCCATGAATCTTACAGAATACAAAGGCATAATATCCAAATACAGAAGAAAGGAATACATACAATTGTTTCACCAATACAAGGATCCACAACTTGAAGTTCAACTTCAACAATTTGTAACTTCGGTTAATAATTTTCTATTTTTCATTTTGGAAGCACTGCTTAACAATTGAGCTCCTAAAATATCATACCATAACGAAAGGAGGAATGCTCAAGACAAATTCAAGGCTAACAGCTTCCGAACAACGCATCACAATAAGCTAAAGCATGTTGCACATAAATAATTTTGCAGCAAAAAGATATCAGATAGGGTGCTGTAGAGCCGTCATAAAAAAAAACCTATAGTCTTAGGGTAAAAAAGAAAAAGCTAAATAAATAAAAGAGCTTGCACTAACTGAAGTCAAAAGTTGAAGAAGCTGGAAAACGCAGTTCACATGCCTATTTCATCTTTTATTGCCTTCTCCTATGTCTACATCTGGAAGCTGAATAGTTAAAAAAGAGCAGCAAACAGAATGGTGTATGGCATATAGAAAACCATAAAAACTGTCCCCAAACGCCATTATTGTTCTACATAATTCATTTGACACATGCCATTAGCAGGGAAATCATAACAAAGACTTCTTATTACTGCCCACTCATTTAAGGAAACTGACACAAAAAATTCTAGTTGAGCATTGAAAACCTGTTGTTCAATAGTTTCAGTGATATTCCTTCCATCAACATACTTCGGTCCACCTCGAATCCAAGTCATTTATTCAAATGGCCCAGTTACCTATAACAAAACCATTCAGGATTACATTTGTACTCAAAGTTATAAAAGAAGAATTTCAAATTCAAGATGAGAGCAATTAGTAGACAAGTCAATGCAAAAAAATTAATTTGACTCCAAACAGAATTGTAACACCCTAACTTTTATAAACAAGACGCTAAAAAGAATTAGAAAAAAAAAGAACAAAAACAAATAATGAGCTAACTTTTGGTGGGCCGCTTACCATTAGGATTTAAGGAGTATATCGATCGTGACTCAGCGTTTATTAAAGATTAAGGTATGTTTTTAGGTGGCAATTTTTATTAAACTCTACAAATGTCTTCCCGACCCTGTTAACAACAACGCGGTATGTTTTCTTGCAAGGCGTAAGGAATAATCCGGAAAGAATCGGATAAGATACTCAATAGATATAGTTGGATTTTTTTAGATTTAGTCTAGATATTATTGGATATTCTTGGATATCACTAGATAATAAAAGATTTGTTTAGATTTTATTAGATATTACTAGCTAATAAAAGATTTGTTTGGATAAGATTAGAACATACTAGATCTCTTTACTTGCCTAGTATAAATAGGCATACTTCCTTCACATTCATTCCACACCACAAGCACACACATCACACACACGGCACTAGCAAAGAAAGAAACAAAAGAGAGAGAGAGAGAAAAAAAAGAAAAGAAAGAAAGAGAGGGAGGAGGAGAAGAAATTGGTGAGTGCTCACACTCCTTTTCGTTTTTTTTTTTTTTCTGGCAAGCTCACACTCGTCTTTCTCACCAAACTGTCATCACACACTTGCACTTGTAATATAAAAAGGGATTTTGGGGGGGGGGGGGTGGTGTTTGGGGTGGGGGGTGGTGTGTGGGGGCTGTGGAAATTAAGGACAATGGGATTGGAAAACAATATATATGTATATGCTACATATATATATTTCTGATATATATGTACCACCTCATCTTTCATTCTCTTTCCTCCTAATTTGTTTCTAGCTTATTCTTTCTTCTTTTTCCTTCGGCACCACCAGCAAGCACCACAAGCCGCCACGGCACTTGCATGAGAGAGCTACTATAGTTTGTTTCCCATAGCTCTCGGCTCACTCACTCTCACACTCCTTCTCCCTCATACTACCACAATCACCCAAACTGCACCGTAAACCACCACTTCACGGGCTCATGTTTCAGCCGCCAAGAAATTGCCGTCGCCGCATCATGGCTTAGCCATGCACGGCAGCAGCAGCTGTTCTTGTTTTTGTTGTCTTCTTCAATAGGAATATATAATATAATAATACAACAACAATAATTATGTTAATATGTAACTAGTAGCGATATAAAAAAAAATGTGTGGAGGGTAAAGAATAGAGAACTAAGTTGATAGCCGATTAACTAACGTTATGTAACGCCCCGATTTTTCGAAAGCAATATAAAATAATTTCTCAAGAAAATTTTGCTAAATAAATATAATTTTTCCAAAATAAAGGTTTAGCTATTACAACACAAGATAAATTTACTGATTCAAAAATACATTAACTTCAGAGCTGACTCTAGACTTGATACAAATCCCAAGCATACTCGATTTTCGTTTCTGATATATTTTCATGTCGAACTGCACCATCATTAAATCCCTTTCCATTTAATCCTGCGCCCTCTGGCAAATTGATCACCGAAGCAATTGATTTACCAGGATACAGACGTATCCGTGAGTGATAAATCACCCAGCAGAATAATCCAACCGAACTATCCCTCTTACTTTACAGTTAGCAAGCAAATTATAATAATGATGCAATGAAGTAAAACAGAGAGTTTCAGATTACCCGAAACGGAGATCGTATGACCTTAGCCACGTACCAGCTGAAACGAGAGGCTCGTTATTGGTGGGATGGAGGCAACCCATGCCATAGCCACCATGACCTTCGACGAGTTCGAAACCCTATTCCTCGACAACTACTTTCCCACGCCCCTTTGTTTGGCCGAGGAGCAAGAGTTCCTCAACCTGAAGCAAGGAACGATGACCGTCACTCAATATGCGGCCAAATTCGAGGAGCTGTCTCGTTAAGCCCAAACTGCCGTTGCAACGGAGGACAAGAAGGCGAGAAGGTTTGAGTGGGGGCTAACCACTGGTAGAATGGTTGTGGTAGCTCAGGCTTTCCCCACCTATACCGGTGTTGTGAAGTGTGCTCTTCGACTGGAGAGTGAAGAAAATGACTTCAAAACCCGATGGAGAAAGGCAACGGGCAACACTGGTGGACCAATCCGAACTCAACCTTCCAACAACAACCGCAGACCCTACCCTACCAAACCCTTCACCTTGATCCGAAACAATCAACCTTGGAAGATTGCTGCACCAGGACGTGGCGAACCACAGAAGGGTGGTAGAAACGTAGCGACAGTATAGTGCTTCAACTGTCAGGCTATGGGCCACTACAAACGTAAATGCCCCCAACCCCAGAAGGAGAGAACTGGAGGTTTTAGAAGCCAGAAGGCTCAACAGCCAGGGCAAGCCGGATTTGGGAAGCAAAACCCCAAAGGCCCATCACAGCAGCTGAACGGGTAGAACAAGGGGAAGCAGCCCTTGGGAACCCAATAGAACACTGAAGGGCGCATCTTCGCGCTACAAACTGAGGAACAAGAACAAGAACAGGATCCCTCGGTGATCCAAGGTACGCTACTATTGTACAGTGCTTGCGTACAAGCAGTGTTTGACTCTGGAGCATCGCATTCATTTATATCTTCTACCTGCGTAACTGCTCTAGCACTAAAAACAAAACCCCTTAGTACAAGTACGAAAGTCAAATCGCCGATGGGGGGGAGTATAGCTGTTAATCTAGTATGTAGAGGGTACGAGATAGAAATAGCCAACCTACGTCTAACCTGCGATCTTAGAGTGATCGATATCGCGGATTTTGACGTTATCCTTGGAATGGACTGACTATCAGCCCACCGAGCGGTCATGACTGCCATCAGAAGACGGTGACGGCTCATACCTCCGAAAGAACTCGTTTCCGATTTAAGGGGGATAGACAAACGGCAAGCTCGACGACGAAGAGATCCAGGTGGCAGAATCAACTGTTTGGATGGCTAGCTAGTCTCCAAATGGAAGAAACCGACCGGATGGAATTGGGATTATCACACATCGTGTGTGAGTACGCCAATGTTTTTCCCGAAGAACTTTCGGGCTTACCACCTCAGAGAGAGAGAGATTTCTCCATAGAACTCCAACCAAGGACAGCGCCAATCTCGATGGCACCATACCGTATGGCACCCACAGAACTAAAGGAGCTCAAGACCCAGTTGAAAGAGCTATTGGACAAAGGATTCATCCGACCAAGTACGTCGCCATGGGGAGCACCTGCATTGTTCGTGAAGAAGAAGGAAGGAACACTGTGACTGTGTATTGACTATAGAAAGTTAAACCAGGTCACAGTCAAGAACCGATATCCGTTGCCTAGGATCGATGACCTATTTGATCAGTTAAGAGGAGCAACCTGCTTTTCTAAGATTGATCTCCGATCAGGCTATCATCAATTGAGGATCTGAGAGGAAGATATCGCCAAGACAGCCTTCCGCACCAGATACGGGCACTACGAGTTTGTAGTGATGCCGTTTGGATTGACTAACGCTCCGGCGGTATTCATATGTCTCATGAACAAGATCTTTCAACCCTACTTAGACAAATTTGTAGTGGTGTTCATTGACGACATCTTGATATACTCCGCTAATAAGGAGGAATATGAGGAACACCTTCAGATAGTGCTACAAGCACTCTGAGATAGCCAACTTTATGCCAAGGCAAGTAAATGCGAGTTTTGGCTAGAAGTGGTTAAGTTCTTGGGACACGTAGTATCCAAGGAAGGAATCACGGTGGACGAAAGTAAAGTCGAAGCCGTGCTGAATTGGAAACAGCCCACCTCAGTATTTGAAATCAGGAGTTTCTTAGGATTGGCGGGATATTATCGAAGATTCATACCAGATTTCTCGACCTTAGCCAAACAAATGACCAGGCTGACTCTGAAAGGAGTGAAGCTGGATTGGAATGAAGCCTGCGAGAAATCTTTTCAAGAGTTGAAGAAGAGACTGACCAGTGCACCGATACTCATCATTCCCGAGCAGGGTGTAGATTATACGGTTTATTGCGACGCGTCAAGAGATGGCTTGGGATGTGTGCTGATGCAGAACGGAAAGGTTGTAGCCTACGGATCACGACAACTCCGACCCCACTAGAAGAACTATCCCACCCATGACTTAGAATTAGTTGCAGTAGTATTCGCCCTCAAAATCTGGCGTTACTATTTGTGGGGAGAACAATTTGAAGTCTTTACCAACCACAAGAGCCTCAAGTACCTATTCACTAAGAAGGAGTTGAATCTGAGGTAGCACCAATGGATGGAATACTTGGAGGACTACAAGTTTACACTTCAGTATCACTCCGGCAAGGCCAATGTGGTAGCTGACGCTCTAAGCCGAAAGGAGAAGGCGCAAAAGGTCAAAACAGCCATTAAGGAATGGGAGATGGGAGATGGTAGATACTCTCAACGAGTTCAACCTGCGACCATCGTCAGAAAACAAGAACGCTTGATTGTACGCTCTAGTTGCGGAACCAGCACTTCACCAAGAAATATTACTGGCCCAAACCTCTGAGCAAGACTGTGAGTTCATCCGGTATCGAATCCAAGAAGGAAAGGCGCTACCAGGATGGACAATCGAGAAGGATAACAGCCTGAGATTCAAGGGAAAGGTATTCGTACCTAATATTGGAACCCTTCGAGAAGCTGCACTCCGAGAAGCTCACCATTCGAACTTCGCAATCCACCCTGGCGGTACAAAGATGTATCACGACCTGTGGAGGACGTACTGGTGGGAAGGAATGAAGAAGGACGTAGCCCGATTCGTGTCTACCTGTCTAGTGTGCCAGCAAGTCAAGGATGAACACCAGAAACCTGGAGGAGACCTTCAACCATTACCAATTCCAACCTGGAAATGGGAGCGCATCTCAATGGACTTCGTGACTGAACTACCAAGATTTACCAAATCCAACACTGCAATCTGGGTGATTGTGGATCGACTCACCAAATCTGCGCATTTTCTGCCTGTGAAGATGACAGAGAACGTGGAGCAACTAAGCTTGTTGTACATTCGGGAAATTGTATGCCTTCATGGAGTACCTATCTCGATAGTATCTGACAGGGATCCACGTTTTGTATCACATTTTTGGAAGGGATTGCAGAAGGCCTTGGGAACAGATGTAAGGCTTAGTACGGCCTTCCACCAGCAAACAGATAGACAAACGGAGAGGACTATTCAGACACTGGAGGATATGCTGAGAGCCTGTGCCTTGGATTTTTCTGAAAATTGGGAACAGCACTTACCGTTGGTGGAGTTTGCCTACAACAATAGCTACCAAGCAAGTATTGGGATGGCGCCATACGAAGCTCTCTACGGCCGACCTTGTCGATCCCCAGTCTACTGGACAGATGCTGGAGACACGGGATTAATTGGACCTGACATAGTGCGGGATACCACAGAGAAGGTCAAGACCATCCGACAAAGGATTCAAACCGCTCAGAGCCGACAGAAGAGCTATGCGGATAAACGAAGCCGACCTTTATCCTTTGCAGTAGGAGATCATGTGTTCCTAAAGATCAGACCGAAGAAGGGAGTCATCAGATTTGGGAAGAAGGGAAAACTATCCCCATGCTACATCGAACCCTTCGACATTGTAGAGAAGATTGGGAAGGTTGCGTATCGTCTAGCCTTGCCGCCACAACTAGACAAAGTTCATAACGTATTCCATGTCTCAATGCTTTGCAAGTACCTCGCCTTACCCACCCATGTTCTCAATTGGGAAGACATCACCATCGAGGACGACGCGACATATGAAGAGGAACCCATCGAGATTCAGGACCGAAGTGAGAAGGCGATCCGAAACAAGACTATCAAATTGGTGCTTGTGGAAACATCGAGGAGCTGAAGAGACCACCTGGGAAAGAGAAGAAACCATGAAGATGAATTACCATCACCTGTTTGAATCCGAGCGTACTCCCAATTTCGAGGACGAAATTGTTTAAGGGGGATAGGTTGTAATAACTCTGAATTTTGATAAAAAAAAATTATTTTATATTCGAGTTATTATTTAAATTACTTGGATTGATTTAATTTTCTTTTATTTCCTTGTAGTTTGTCATAATTATACTTTAGCCCTTCAGAGTTCGTTTCTTGACTTTAAGCCCTACTTGGCAAGTCTAGTTAGTTTCTAACCAATTAGTTGAAGGAACCGAGCTAGGAAGTCACCTAGTTACCATAGATGGACCTTTTTGCCATCTTTGAACCTTGTGAACCTTTTCAACCCTAGACTTGAAATTATTTATTTATTTTATTTTATTATTTTGGTTTTCTTCTTTATCCATTGGACGATAAAAGTTAGGGGAACTTTTATCCATTGGGTAATAAAAACCCTATTCTTTATATTAAAAGTATTCATTGAAAGATTTGATTAAGTACTAATATCTATAAAAGAATAGAATTTTATAATTGTTTAAAAGGACATTTTGGTTATTTTAATATAAAATTTCCTTATTACCTTTGTCCATTGGTCAATAAATACTAGGGGATTTATTATCCATTGGGTAATAGCTCCAATCTTCTTACTAAGTACTAGGATTTAATAAACTAGTCAATTTCTAAATTCCCATGTGATGTTGTACCTATATTTTATATTGTATGTACTTATTAGATTTAAAGCCTAAGATTTCCTAGGTACCTTGATATTATTTTCTATTGGGGTTTTGTACTCAATTGGATTAAGATAATGGGAAGATGATCTCCCTAGATCACATAAGTACATATGTATATATTATATATGTACTTGGATGACTTAGAATTGACTTAGTACACATGTTGTCACGCCCTCGATTTTCAACATAAATAAATAATCCTTTTTGATAAAAGATCCTCACATATCATAATTTATACCCAAAAGAGTTCCCATAGGTTAATCTTTACAAAACAAGTCCCCCTGATTAGTGTTATACAACTTTGCGACTCCGGCCCCAAAGAAAAACTTAAATACATGTACAAACAAACCATTGAGTTACAAACGGTTAGTTAAAAGAAATTTCTGGAATGCATAGTCACAAACCCATCTTTAACAACATAAAGTCCTTTACAAACGATGATCAAGTAACTAAAACAATTGTCTTCCAAAAGTCTTTCACTTCCAAACACGCAATGCATGCAAGCTACTATCCAGCAGTTGAATCTGAAAAGAAAGATTAGGTTGAGCTACACTAGCCCAGTAGAGAGTTCTATACTTAAACTATATGAAAATGCGAAGAAACATGCACCAAGGGTGAATGAATACAGCAGAATACCAAAAATAATACTAATAATAATAGTAATAAGAGTCGTCCACCACGAAGGAGCACTTTATAACAAAACAAAGAAATCAAATCTTATGGGAGTATCCTCAATAACTCACACGTCAACTAATGGTAGAAATCTACTCAAATCATTCTAACTAAACCACTGCTTATCCTCAACCATCACTTGTCCAACACTGCGTAAAATTAAATTTTCATATGTTACCCATTGTGCCTCAATATATAAGGATATATGATAATCATCCACTGACCGTAATACAAGAGCAACAATAAATATGTACAACGAATACAAAAGAACTAATGACAATGAATATATCTCCCTGTAGAATAATACGAACATAACACTAAATTTTCTTTTAGAATATAATCAATTTGTCTTGTATATCTCAAGTATTAACCATTTTCCCTTTCAATACAATTTCAGGCATTGGGACCCCGTGCGTCCATGAGAAAACTTTCGTTTATGTCCGGGCATTCGGGACCCCGTGCGTCCATGAGAAACCTTTCGTTTATGTCTGGGCATTCGGGACCCCGTGCGTCCACTAGAAACCTTTCGTTTTTGTCCGGGCATTCGGGACCCCGTGCGTCCTCCAAAACCATTTCGTTCATGTCCGGGCATTCAGGACCCCGTGCATCCATGAGAAACCTTTCGTTTATGTCCGGGCATTCGGGACCCCGTGCGTCCACTAGAAACCTTTCGTTTCTGTCCGGGCATTCGGGACCCCGTGCGTCCTCCAAAACCATTTCGTTCATGTCCTGGCATTCAGGACCCCGTGCATCCACTAAGAACCTTTTATTCATGTCCGGGCATTCGGGACCCCGTGCGTCCACATCACATCATTCATATTGCTTTTTATCCTATGTATTTCCAAGATTCTAACTTGAAGAATGTAAATAAGAGATATCGATGCTAAACAAACGGTTCACATATTAACTCCTACTTCCGTATTGTTCCAAAACTCGTTATCTAAGTTGATCCTTCGCACTACATGGCATCAAGTGTAAACTGATCATATTTCATTCATGATTTATCCAACTTTCTATTTAGCAATCAACCTCGGCATTTAACAAGTTCATAACGTCTAATTCGTCATCCCATCATGTTCTTCAATTCACAAATCTCAATATCACACTAGAAAATATATATATATCAGACTTGCATCATCATATAAACATGTCTCGAAGCTCCCAAAATCATTCTAATGCATAAACACCATTTGGCATTATTTCAAGTTAATCTCCTATTTTGAATTCCCAAGAACAAGGGTCCGAAGACACGAGGGTAACTCAAGCAATCATTGAGATACAAGTAACCATGTTAAGAAGTGGTTTGGAAGTGTCAAGGGGGTATTAAAAGTGATCGGGGGTCCAAACCATGGAAGAGGAAAGTTTTCAAACTTTTCCAGTTTGGTACATGTAGCAATTAAGGGTGCTACATGTAGCCAGCGAACAGAAGGTATAATTTGAGTTTGGTACATGTAGCGGTTAAGGGTGCTACATGTAGCCAATGAACGAAAAATCAAAGAAATCTGGGTTTGCTACATGTACCGGGGTAACTACTGGTACATGTAGCACCTGGGTTTTTAAACACGATTTGACAGCTTTCAAGGGTAAACACAAGGCTTCCAAACAATGATCCAAAGCAAGTTTTGGACACCGAATCAACCCATAAACATATAGAGAAAGATAGAAATCCCTACCTCGAGCATCAAAGCCGAACCCCTCAAGAGATCGAGCCCTAGCTTCCAAAATCAACACCGAGAGCACTACACCTTCACCGAGAGCTAGCCGACGATGTACGAGCTCCAATACGCGCGTAGATGATGGATTGGAGGTTGGTTGTCTTGGGTTTTGAGTTTGGGGAGAAGTTCTTAAGTGAAGGCGTGAGAGAGGGAGAGGAGCCGAGAGAGGGGAGGGAAGCCGGGAGGGGAGAGAGAGAATTTTGGGGAATTCTCTCCCCTACACACACACCCACACATATGTATAGTCACACACATCACAAATTGCATAAGCACCCCTCTACAAACAACTTTCCCACATTGACCCCAAATCAAATAATTCAATAAATCCCTCATTTATTCTATATTCTATCATTTGTAAATCCTTTAAACTATTTTTGAAAAATACAGGTCTTTACACATGTGCTTATTAACTAGTTTAATAGGAAAATCTTAGCCTTTAAGTTTCCTTGACTCAAGTACCAAAAGTACCTATTGTTTATTATTTTTTTGTACATTGTAATATATATATATATATGTGTGTGTGTGTGTGTGTGTGTGTGTACTAGTGCAAGAGAGAGAGAGAGAGAGAGGAAAGAGAGAGAGAGGAGAGAGAGAGAGAGAGAGAGAGAGAGAGAGGAGAGATTGGATTGTACCTTGATTTAATCACCATGATATTCCTACATCTTTTCAAATCCATGGTTGTATACTCTTCCAAGCAATATCTAACCTCCATTGTCCTATTTTGTACATTTATCAATTTTAAACTATGTACAAACTCTCCTTTCTTACACAAATCTTCCAAGATCTAATCCAAAGAACTAAACCTAGCCATGCAAGCCTAGGACTAGACTTTGATCTTCCAAGAAAGCTTGATGTTTGGAATAAAAAAATCAGATATGGAGAGAGAGAGAGGGGGCCGACCTTGAGGGGGAGAGGGAGAGCCTTGCCTATAAATAGCAAGCTCAATCCAAACTTGAACTCACACCTTCACTCATTGCTCTAACTTCTCTCTAGAAAGTCTAAGTGTTCTTAGTTCAAAAAGTTCTAGTTTTCTTGAGTTTCTTGAGAGTTCTTGAGAGAAACCACCAAATCACTTCCAAAACCACCACTAGATCTCTAAAGTAGCTTAGTTTAGTTAGTAAGTTGTTTCTAGGAAGAGAAAAGTTCATCTCTCTTCCTTTCGAAGCAATCCGGAGCCGTTACGCCTCCGAATCACAAAACCGACGACCAATTCTTCGTAGCCGACTACCGCCAAGAAGTAAGGTAGGAAATCCTAGTCCATTCACTCTATGTATGGTATAGATTTATATGTTGAAAGGTAGAACGTCTTTAGTTCAAATAGAAGTATCTTTGATCATTCTTTCTAGAAGTAAATAAGGTTATCTTTTGTTAGAATGGTTGAAATGCATGAAAGTTAACAAACTTATTTTCGCTAATGGAAGTGTAACATGTTGGAATAATCAACTTTTAACTTCGAATAAACATATGTTGTTTTGAACTTCCCACAAAGGTAGAAAGAACGGTTTTTGAAAGGTAGAAACTTATGGCTTGTTTAGAAGTATTCGTATTTTGATCTTTAGGTTGGTTATGAGCATGCATACATGAATTGCTTATGATATAATATTGAGTTGGATGATCTTGTTAGATTAAGATTACAATGAATGATGTCATATGTGAAAAGTCCTACCGCGGAGTCAATGCATGAAAACGAGATACGGAAATCGAGAAAGTTAGAAACATGACACCTAGGGTGTGGTTTATGAAAAGGCGTATTTTGAAAAGGGTGAAATGTTTTGGAAACCGCAATGTGGCCGGATGTGATAGCCCATTGTGTGGTGTGTGTTTTGTGTGCCAATGAAAACCCGGGACGGCGGAACCATTGTGAGGATACTCGGAAACCCGGAACGGCGGAACCGAGGTTGTGTTAAACAAAGGATTTTTGAAATGTTGATTGGTATGTGAAAATAATGACACAGTCTACAATGAGTCGCATAGGAGAAACTCAGAAAATCACGGATACCAACGGTACTTGAATATCGAATGTGGATGTGTGATTGTGATGCATTGTTATATATTGTTTGTAAGTTAAGGGTTAGAGGATTTGGGTTATTTTATTGAGCGTTGTAGCTCACGGTGTTGCCTTTTTGGTGACCCTGACCTATATTATATTGGTGGCGACGCCGGCATAATATGTCAGACCTCATAGATAAACAGGGTGAACTTTACACTTTGGAGGCATTTGGAGCCGAGGAGCTCGCTAGGATGGAGGAGCAAGACGGAGTATAGTTAGGAACCCTAGCTTCTTCCCTTGTTGAATAAATGTATCCTTTTGTTTATGATGTAATAATGAGTCAGACTCTCTTATTTATATAATAAAATGCCCTATTAACGTACCCAAAATTGGGGGCGTTACAGTTCGAGTATCAAAAGTTGGATCCGGAGGGTCGCGAAAGTATTTAAGAAAAGATATTAACGAAAGTTGCCGAAACTAAAATAAATAGATAATAAATAATCTAATAAACAAAATATGTTGAGATTAACAAAGTTTCATCTTAAGAATGTAAAGAGTCTAAAAAAAATTATTCGGGCATTAATAACATGATTTATAAGGTCACATAGAAATTTAGATTAGAAACTTTTAATAATAAATAAATAAATAGATAATAAAAGAATATATATGAAATTAACAAGATATCATCTTTGAGGTGCAAGGAATCTAGAAAAAATAGTTTGGGTGTTAAAAACATTCTTGGGAAGGTTACAAGGATTTTTCGTTTGTAAACTTTGAATGAAAATAAGTAAAAAATATAATAAATAGAGAATAAAATAAAAAAATATGATATTAACAAGTTATGATTTTTGAGGTGTGAAAAGTCTAGGAAAAATAGTCCGGGTGTCAAAAATGATGTTCGGAAGGTCAAAAAGTGGTTTCGATCGCAAGGTCACGACTGGATTTTTTTTTTTTGTTCGTTTGGCTTTGGTTTCGTGCATGGGTTCGCATGGACTATATCTAAGGCCTAAAAATACATTATTATACATAGATGAGTGGTTGGAATGGATTATAATACTTCAGGTTGATCAAATTGGATTGAAAACCGAAACTTTGAATTTGGAGAAGATGACTTCGGGTTTGGTCGAGGGGGAACCTTGGGGCCGAATTGGATGATGTTTAAGGATGCTTGGAGTTGTAGGAAGTGTTTGGAACGGGGGAATTGGATTTCGGTTGAACGTAGCTATGAAGCCCACTTTTCTCACTCTAGCTCTCTCTCTCTCTAAAACTCCATGGATTGAAGCTTGATTTTCTTCTGTTTTTCTCTTCTATTCGGACTGGTGGAGTGTGGGGAGTATTGTGGTGTGCCCGTGGGTCAAGGGAGTGAGGTATTTATAGGTGAATTTTGGTGGAGTAGGAAAGGATCGAATTTAATGGAGTTGGGTTCATGAAACTTGGTATGGACAAATTGAAACTGTTTTTGGGGCTCGAGAGGAAGTAAGAAATGGATATGAATGAATTGAATTTCGGATTTTGCTTGGTGATGAAGAATTTTCGATTTTGGGAAATGGGGGATGAATTTGGTTTTTCTTGGAGGGTAAGGAAGAGAAAGAGTTAAGGCTGGAGAGAGAGAGAGTTGTGGGAGGGAGGGAGAGAAGTTGCAGGAGAGAGTGAGGTGAGGGAGAGAGAATGCATGCATGCTGCGTAGGAAAAAAATAAATAAATGCATGCATAAAAAAAATTAATAGCATTAAGAAAACAATCCTAATAATATTATAAAAAAATTTGGGTCAAAAATCCGAGTCGTTACACGTTATCACATAATTATGTGGCCTAACAGGTTTCGCTAATTAATCAGTGTACGCGCGGTACATTGTGTGCTTCACTGTTAAGGTGAGTTACGAATATACTCTGGCTACATATTGTGTCACGCCCTGGATTTTTAACATATTAATGATTGTATTTCCGATAATAGACCATCACGGTAGTACTTCATAATACCCCAAATCATCTCCCATAATCCGTCCAAAAGAACCATTAAGTTAAAGTTTACAATTTATGGCACTCCGGCCCCAAATACTTAGACAATAATCCCAAAGGAGTAAGTCAAAAGAATATGATGGGAATTACGATTACATCTTCAAAAGGATTTTACACAAGATGCCATGGTAATTCCCCGGTGTTAGCTTTCAAAAGAATGGAGTCATATGCACGTCAAGCACTCCAAATCAATGCCCTTGTGGTGTACCTGAAAATAATAATAGGTTGAGCTACACTAGCCCAGTAGAGAAATCTTTGCTCAAACTATATGCATATGAAATGAACAATGCACCGAGATGAACACTAATACAAGATAGTTTCCCACGTGGACAAGAGCAAGAGATTAATACTTGATAAACAACTCCCTTCATATTCACGTCTCTTAATGATCTTTAAATTCTCGGTTTTCATAGTAGCAAGTGTTTTCGGTTCCCTTTCCGGGCATTTGGGACCCCGTGCGTCCCAAATTTATTCCGGCATCGCACCATTTAGTGGATCCGTGGCTTTCTTGTGCACTTCCGGGCATTTAGGACCCCGTGCGTCCCATTTCCGGCATCCCACCTCATAATGGATCCGTGACTTTCTTCATTTCGTTCTGTCATTCTAAGTCGTGACTTTTCATTTTTCAGGCCTCAATATGGTAAAGCATGACATATGTCAAGTCCGTATTATTCATAAAATAAGTCACACTACTCACACAATAACCCGAATGCATAGACAAACGCACAAGTATGATATTCATTTAAATCCTACACTTTCTTTAACTACAACGAGAGCCAAATGAATGAATATGATCTACGAATCATTGGGATACGAGCGATCAATCTTAGAGATGATTTGAAGGTGTTTAAAAGACATTAGAAGTGATCGGAGGTCCAAACCATGGAAGGAGAAACTTTTCAAAAATTTCTAGTTTGGTACATGTAGAAAGATTTAGGCGCTACATGTAGCCAACGAACAGAAGGTATAATTTGAGTTTGCTACATGTAGCGGTTAAGAGTGCTACATGTAGCCAGCGAACAGAAGGTAAAATTTGAGTTTGCTACATGTAGCGGTTAAGAGTGCTACATGTAGCCAGCGAACAGAATGTATAATTTGAGTTTGCTACATGTAGCGGTTAAGAGTGCTACATGTAGCCAACGAACGAAAAATCAAAGAAATCTGAGTTTGCTACATGTACCGGGTAAACACTGGTACATGTAGCACCTGGTTTTTTCAGCACGATTTTGACAGATTTCAAGGGCAAACCCAAGGCCTCCAAATAGCGATCCAATGCAAGTTTTGGACATTGAATCCACTCATAAACATATAAAGAGAGTAAGAATTTCCTACCTCGACTTGGAGAACGAAACTCAACGAGATTGATCGAGCCCTAGCTTTGAAATTTGAAATCCTCCGAGATTATTCCTCTCCAAGCTTGCTCCAACGAAATACGAGTTCAATAACAAGAATGGGTGAAGGATTGAAGGTTATTTGTTATGGGTTTTGAGTGAGGAGTGAAGTTTTGGGTGTTGGAGGAGGAGAGAGAGATAGAGCCGAGAGGGAGAGAGAGATCGGGAGTTAGAGAGAGAGGGTGAGGGGTATAATACTCCTCTACATACACACCCACACATATATATATTACTCACCCTTCAAATTTGCACATGCACCCTCCTACAAACTATCCTATCGCATTCACCCCAATTCATTTAAACTTAATAAAACCCAAATTTTTTCTTAATTATAATATCGAACAAACCTTTTTATTAATTTCTGAAAATACGGGTCCTTACACCCTATCCTCCTTAAAGAAATTTCGTCCTCAAAATTTATAACCATAACCAACAAGGTATGCAACATTTAGATATGCACCAATCGTAATACTAAACACCATGCAACACTGTCATAATCATAAGCCTTACTTCGAAGACTTACATTGATTCAAATCGGAAATAAGTTCGGATACTTCTCCCTAACTTCATCTTCACGTTCCCAAGTCGACTCTTCCTTGCCTTGGTTACTCCACAAGACTCGCACTAACGGTATTGTCTTACCCCTCAACACTTGATCGCGCGAATCAAGGATACGAATCGGTTCTTCTCCATATGACGCATCGGCTTCTAACTCAAGTTCGGACCATTCTAAGACATGAGATGGATCCGGCTCGTATTTTCTCAACATGGACACGTGAAACACGTCGTGCACTCCAGAAAGCTTCGGTGGCAAAGCCAAGCGATACGCTACTTCCCCAATCTTCTCAATGATGTCAAATGGCCCGATATAACGCGGTGAAAGTTTTCCTTTCTTCCCAAAACGTGACAAACCTCGACGTGGTGACACTTTAAGAAATACGTGATCCCCCTCCTCAAACGATAACGGTCGACGGCGACGATCGGCATAGTTCTTTTGCCTACTTTGCGCTGTCAACAATCTTTGGCGAATCACTTTGACTTGTTCAGTCGTCCTCTCTTGAGCTTTCAAAAGGCGTTGGCGAATTGTTTTCATACTCTCGGAGGTCTCCTTAATCATATCCGGCCCTACTAATGTGGCCTCGCCTAACTCGGTCCAGCACACAGGTGATCTACACGGCCTCCCATACAAAGCCTCATATGGTGCCATCTCGATACTCGATTGATAACTGTTGTTGTACGCAAATTCAACTAACGGCAAGTGATCCTCCCAACTACCCCGAAAATCCATGACGCAAGCTCGAAGCATGTCCTCCAAAATTTGAATTGTCCGCTCGGATTGACCATCGGTTTGAGGATGATACGCGGTGCTAAACAAAAGATTGGTGCCAAGAGCGGCTTGTAAGCTTTGCCAAAAGCGTGCGGTAAATCTCGGATCTCGATCGGATATGATAGAAACAGGAATTCCATGAAGACGAATAATCTCTCGAATGTACATTCGGCTAAGCGTGTCAATCGAATCGGTAACTTGGATAGGTAAGAAATGAGCGGTTTTGGTCAAACGGTCCACAATCACCCATATAGCATCATGTCCCCTCGGCGACTTCAGTAAACCTGTAACAAAATCCATGGTCACGTTCTCCCATTTCCACTCGGCCACTGGCAACGGTTGTAACTCTCCCGCGGGCGTTGATGTTCGGCTTTCACTTGCTGACATGTGAGACACTTAGACACGAAAATAACGACATCCCTCTTGATTCCGGACCACCAAAATTGTCTACACAAATCATGATACATTTTCGTTCCTCCCGGATGAACGGCTAACGAAGAATGGTGAAACTCTCGCAAAATTTCTTCCCGACGCGAAATGGGTACGAACAACTTTCCTTGATAACGTAGGCCCCCATCGGTATGAATCATCCACCCTTCTCGGGCCTTCCCACTTAGAAATTTGGTACGAAGTTCCTCCGCTTCCTCATCGTGTTGTTGTGCTTCAATGACTCGATTTGATAAACAAGATTGAACGGTCAAATTGCATAAGGTCACCCCATCCCGAACTTCCTCGAAGTACAATGCGTAGAATCCCAGATCATTCATCATTTTCCACTCATGAATCGCTAGACTCGCAAGGTGTGTCGGTTTTCTACTCAATGCATCGGCCACTACATTCGCCTTCCCTGGGTGATATTGCAAGTCAAAGTCGTAGTCCTCCAAGTGTTCCATCCAATGTCGTTGTCGCAAGTTAAGCTCTTTTTGGGAGAATAGGTATTTCAAACTCTTGTGATCAGAAAAGACCTCAAATCTCTCACCGTACAAGTAATGACGCCAACTCTTCAATGCAAATACAACGGCCGCAAGTTCTAAGTCATGCGTAGGATAATTCCGCTCATGAGTTTTCAATTGCCGCGACCCATACGCCACTACTCGCCCCAATTGCATCAAAACGCACCCTAGCCCCTCTTTTGAAGCGTCGCAATAAACAGAATAGCCAACTCCACGTTCGGGCACAATCAAAACCGGCGCGGTCGTCAATCTTTTCTTTAATTCCTCAAAAGCAGTCTCACATGCGTCACCCCAAACAAAACGTGTCCCTTTCCGTGTCAACCTAGTCATAGGTGCCGCTAAGCGTGAAAAGTCTAGGACGAAACAACGATAATATCCTGCCAAACCCAAGAAACTACGAATCTCAAACACATTTTTCGGTCGCTGCCAATTCATAACGGACTGTATCTTCTCTGGATCCACGGACACTGCACCATTCGAAACCACGTGACCCAAGAATTTAACCTCGGATAACCAAAACTCGCATTTACTAAGTTTCGCGTACAAACGGTGCTCTCTCAAGAGTTCAAGAACGATGGTAAGATGAGATTGGTGTTCCTCCTCCGATGGTGAGTATATGAGAATGTCGTCTACAAAAACGACCACGAAGCGATCAAGGTAGGCACGAAAGATACGGTTCATTAAGTCCATGAAAGTAGCTGGCGCATTCGTCAACCCAAAAGGCATAACTACAAACTCGTAATGACCATAACGCGTACGAAAAGCGGTTTTCGGAACATCCTCTCTTCGGACCCTTAATTGATGATAACCGGACCTCAAATCGATTTTAGAGAAATAAGTCGCACCCCGAAGTTGATCAAACAAGTCGTCAATTCTAGGCATTGGATACTTATTCTTAATGGTGACACGATTGAGCTTACGGTAATCAACACACAAACGAAGTGAGCCATCCTTCTTTTGCGCAAAAAGTGCAGGTGCTCCCCACGGAGATGTACTCGGGCGAATAAACCCTAAATTTTCCAATTCCTGCAACTGAACCTTTAATTCCCTAAGTTCGGCAGGAGCAAAACGATAAGGTGGCACAGAGATTGGTGCGGTACCGGGAAGCAACTCGATAGTAAACTCGACTTCTCTCTCGGGAGGTAAACCGGATAACTCCTCCGGAAACACATCCGGGAAATTGCAAACAACAAGAGGCAACTCCCCACGCGCGGACACATCCTCATCTAGAGTCAAACTCGCCAACAAAGGATAAATGGACTCCCGCTCTCGAGACCCACAAAGGTAGGGCTCCAACGGTTCCCGACGCTCCCCAAAGAACTCAAAACAAGCGCCCTCAGGCGGACAAATACGAACTCGACGCTTGAAACAATCAATGGTGGCATGAAACGTAGATAACCAATCCATTCCCAAAATAAGGTCAAAGCCTGACATTCCCAATACAATGAAATCAAAGGTGAAGCGGCGGTCAAGGATAAGAAGTTCGCAGTTTCGACAAATACGATCCAAGGGTGTCCTACCCCCTAAGGGTGTTTCAACAAACAACGGTGAACTCATACTTTCAGTTTCCAACTCTAAAGTACACACAAAGAATGCAGCAATAAATGAATGAGATGCTCCAGAATCAAAGAGTACTTTAGCAAAGGAATTGAACAATAGAAATGTACCCCTCACAACCGAAGCCTCTGGAGCATGAGAAGTAACTTGAGGTGGTGGAATAGTAGAAGTGATGGCAAAAGCCCTCCCCTGAGTAGTCTGATTCTGCACAAATCCTCCCTGCTGTCCTAAAGCCTGAGAATGAGAAGAAGAACTCGCACCCCTTTCGTTCTGAGAGCCCTGAACGGTAGTGGCCTGACGGAAATATGGTTGTTGCTGTCTCTGTGTACCCATGAAGGACTGCTGGCTAAACCCATGCCCTGACCCCTGTTGCTGCACGGAACCCGACTCACTACGAGCACTTCTCACTTTACGAGGACAATCTCTGGCTAGATGGCTAAACTCCCCACACACATAACACTCTTTTGACCTACAATCTGCACGAAAGTGGCCTGGCTGACCACAACGGTGACACGTAACCGCTGGCCTGGAATGAGCTCCTCGAACACCAGAAGAAATGGTATACGCCCTAACATTCGATTGGCTTTGAGTTGCAGAAGACGACTCCCTTAGCCTTTTCCTCCCCTTGCTCCCAAAAGTCCCTGAAGAACTAGCGGTAACGGTCGGTTGCCTAGGTTCCCAAACTCCCCTATTTCTCTGAGACTCCTTTGGTATTTCAACACTCCTCGCGCATTCAACAACCTCGGAATATCTCATCTTATGCTGAGCCACTACCAATCTCTTTACGGAAGAATGCAAACCCCTCTCGAAGCGTCGACACTTCCTATCCTCTGTTGCTACTAGCTCTGGAGCAAATCGTGACAAGGACTGAAACTTTAGTGCGTATTCAGAAACGGTCATATTACCTTGCTCAAGCTTCTCAAATTGATCCCTCAATTGGTCACGAGATGAGTCTGGAAAATACTGACTCGCAAATAGATCCTCGAATTCGGCCCACGTCAAATTTTCAACATCGGGCTCATTCGCCTGAGCCGCGGTCCTAGCTGCCCTCCTCGCGTCCTTCCTACTTTCTAAAATAGATTCCCACCATTCAGCGGCCTCTCCGACGAGTTGAACAGCCACGATACTCACACGCAAGTCATCTTCGGTAATCTTAAGAGCGGTGAAGTTCTTACGAATTTGAGCCAACCAGTGGTCGGCCACGAGGGGGTCACTACTTGCCCCATCAAACAAAGGTGGATTTAGACGGCTGAATTCTCGCATGGCAACTAAGGCCCGACTGTCCGCAGTATCCCTAGGAGGAGGTTGCAAGAAGTTAGCGGCTGCAAGTGCCGCGACAATATCCCTAGCAAGAGGGTTCTGAGCATTCCGCACCCTTGGATTTGGCCTGGCCCCCAATTCCCCACCTCCATGCGAAGCTTCCCCATGTTGGCTAGCCTCATCTTCTAATGGCTCCACAAGGCCACGTCCACGGCCACGGCCACGGCCACAGCCACGACCACCCCTATTTCCGGCACCACCCCGCCTATTACTGCGCTTCGGAGGCATCTTGCTACAAGGATTAAGAGAGAAAACTATCAACCGCAACATATTTACCATGAGATCAAACCCACAACTTCTCAACACGAGTTAACAACTCTACGCCACTTCACGATAAAATAAATGCAATGCCACATAATTCTATGAATGTCAATCACACAAGCAAACACATGTCATGTAAAAAGATGCAAAAAATTTTTGAACCCATGAGATGAAGTCTCCCCACGGTCTCGAGGTATTCTAAACCTACGCTCTGATACCAATTTGTCACGCCCTGGATTTTTAACATATTAATGATTGTATTTCCGATAATAGACCATCACGGTAGTACTTCATAATACCCCAAATCATCTCCCATAATCCGTCCAAAAGAACCATTAAGTTAAAGTTTACAATTTATGGCACTCCGGCCCCAAATACTTAGACAATAATCCCAAAGGAGTAAGTCAAAAGAATATGATGGGAATTACGATTACATCTTCAAAAGGATTTTACACAAGATGCCATGGTAATTCCCCGGTGTTAGCTTTCAAAAGAATG
This sequence comes from Rhododendron ovatum, assembly GCA_019656835.1. Taxonomy (NCBI): domain Eukaryota; kingdom Viridiplantae; phylum Streptophyta; class Magnoliopsida; order Ericales; family Ericaceae; genus Rhododendron; species Rhododendron ovatum. The sequence continues at coordinate 16,526,585 of CM033795.1, read as the reverse complement.
GAGTCATATGCACGTCAAGCACTCCAAATCAATGCCCTTGTGGTGTACCTGAAAATAGTAATAGGTTGAGCTACACTAGCCCAGTAGAGAAATCTTTGCTCAAACTATATGCATATGAAATGAACAATGCACCGAGATGAACATTAATACAAGATAGTTTCCCACGTGGACAAGAGCAAGAGATTAATACTTGATAAACAACCCCCTTCATATTCACGTCTCTTAATGATCTCTAAATTCTCGGTTTTCATAGTAGCAAGTGTTTTCGGTTCCCTTTCCGGGCATTTGGGACCCCGTGCATCCCGAATTTATTCCGGCATCGCACCATTTAGTGGATCCGTGGCTTTCTTGTGCACTTCCGGGCATTTAGGACCCCGTGCGTCCCATTTCCGGCATTCCACCTCATAATGGATCCGTGGCTTTCTTCATTTCGTTCTGTCATTCTAAGTCGTGACTTTTCATTTTTCAGGCCTCAATATGGTAAAGCATGACATATGTCAAGTCCGTATTATTCATAAAATAAGTCACACTACTCACACAATAACCCGAATGCATAGACAAACGCACAAGTATGATATTCATTTAAATCCTACACTTTCTTTAACTACAACGAGAGCCAAATGAATGAATATGATCTACGAATCATTGGGATACGAGCGATCAACCTTAGAGATGATTTGAAGGTGTTTAAAAGACATTAGAAGTGATCGGAGGTCCAAACCATGGAAGGAGAAACTTTTCAAAAATTTCCAGTTTGGTACATGTAGTAAGATTTAGGCGCTACATGTAGCCAACGAACAGAAGGTATAATTTGAGTTTGCTACATGTAGCGGTTAAGAGTGCTACATGTAGCCAGCGAACAGAATGTATAATTTGAGTTTGCTACATGTAGCGGTTAAGAGTGCTACATGTAGCGGTTAAGAGTGCTACATGTAGCCAACGAACGAAAAATCAAAGAAATCTGGGTTTGCTACATGTACCGGGTAAACACTGGTACATGTAGCACCTGGGTTTTTCAGCACGATTTTGACAGATTTCAAGGGCAAACCCAAGGCCTCCAAATAGCGATCCAAGGCAAGTTTTGGACATTGAATCCACTCATAAACATATAAAGAGAGTAAGAATTCCCTACCTCGACTTGGAGAACGAAACTCAACGAGATTGATCGAGCCCTAGCTTTGAAATTTGAAATCCTCCGAGATTATTCCTCTCCAAGCTTGCTCCAACGAAATACGAGTTCAATAACAAGAATGGGTGAAGGATTGAAGGTTATTTGTTATGGGTTTTGAGTGAGGAGTGAAGTTTTGGGTGTTGGAGGAGGAGAGAGAGATAGAGCCGAGAGGGAGAGAAAGATAGGGAGTTAGAGAGAGAGGGTGAGGGGTATAATACTCCTCTACATACACACCCACACATAGATATATTACTCACCCTTCAAATTTGCACATGCACCCTCCTACAAACTATCCCATCGCATTCACCCCAATTCATTTAAACTTAATAAAACCCAAATTTTTTCTTAATTATAATATCGAACAAACCTTTTTATTAATTTCTGAAAATACGGGTCCTTACATATTGTTTTTCTAAATCTTGTTTTGATTGTTTTATTAAATCTTATGTTGAATAAAAATAAATTATATAAGTATATAATTGTGAAAAGAAAAAGATTTTTATAAATAGACATGGGATTGATTTTCTTAAAAGGAAGTTTAATGGATATTGGTGTAACATCTAAGTGAAGAACTCTGACGAGCTATGTTTGAATTGGCGCCTATGGATTGTGAAAAGGATATGGCTGAGTATCCATTGAATTGATATCAATTCCATTGTTTTGCTGGGGTAGCTCTCCGGGCTACCGGATTACCGCCTATGATGGTCAAGATGATAATATGATGATTATGATAATGATTGATATATCTCTCTTTGTCTCACTTGTGGTGATTGCAACTCGAATATGATTGTTCTCTCTCTTACCGTTTTGCAAGCTGATAGATTATTATGCTATGTTTTTGTCGTACTTAATCCCATATTTATTATGTGGCCTTAGTATATCGTAACTTATTAAATTGGTTTTGTGTTTCATGAAACCCTTTCAGGGAATCAAGAATAAAGAAGGTTTACTCGTTGCATGTGGAAGATTGCAGTGGATATATATGGCTAAATAAAATAAAGAGTGATAATAAGTGGCACTTGTGTGTGCGAGCCAAATGATGCAATTTTAAAGTTGTTAGACAAAGTTTGTATTCGCTAGATAGCTCTGATTGTAATATATTTTATTTTACGGACCTGGGAGTTTCTAAATAAATATAAATTAAAAATAAATAAATTTGGTTGTATGGGGTGATTTTTAATCACTGGCCATATCACGATTTTTACCCTTTAATTTTGGGTCGTGACATGAATACTCCAGCTCAGAAATAGTCACAGAAGCAAGGTATAAGAGTACCACCGATCATTTCCTATTTCTCCAAAATGGGAACATTAGTTCCTCCAATGGATCGATAATTTATTTTCAAACTACGAAATGGAGAATCGGGTTTTAATTAGTCTCCAAAACCACTTTTCTGATAAAATACGTTGGTTTGGACCTCTCCAAAATGAAGAATTTGGGTGCAGTTGCTCAAGCCAAACTTAATAAACTTATGGATTCTTTTACATAGCACAAGTGACAAGAGTACAAGACAAAGAAAGACTTGCAACGAACCCCATTCGTATAAGATCAATTCTATAGGCATATAAACAAATTTTTTTTTTTTTTTGACAAGTAAATTTCATTATAAAAGCTCAATACTCATACATAAAGGGGCATATCCCAGTAAACAAGAGAAAAACACCTCCCAAAATGCTAACATAGTGCAATGCCTAGGCAGAAACTTGAAAATAGAAAACAGCAAGCCCAGAACAAGGCATCAGATCAACAAGAAAAAAACTAAGAGAAAATACAAGTAGGCAATTTCCAAACAACTCCTAACGCATTATTAAGAGCCGTGGGTTTAACCCCCCTTCTAGTACTTAAAGAGTCCCTAATAGCATTCACTAACAGAGCAGAAACTTGGTCCACTGCAGAGGCGTGGCCTTGAAAGATCCGAAGATTCCTTTCTCTCCAAATCACATAAATTGCTGCAGCAAGAGTACTTCTCATGATCAGGCACTCAAGACCCTTTCTTTTTACATTCCCAGTGAACCATTCCACCACATCTTCCAGACTACTCAGGACACCAAAAGTTGGAATCTTAACCCAGACTTCATTCCAAACAATAGAAGAAAAAGAGCATCGAAAAAACAAATGGTTATGGGACTCTATATCATTCCTGCAAAGCACACATGAATCCTCCACATTTATTTCCCAGCAGCGGAGTCTTTCCCTAGTACTTAACTTGTATTGTACAGCCATCCAGAGGAGAAACAGCCATTTCGGCACAATCTTACTTCCTCATACTATGTTAACCCAGGTACGAGAGGGAAATCGGTGTTGGGTAGCTTCCCAAGCTGACTTTGCAGAGAAACGACCATTAGACTGAGGCAGCCACATTATGGAATCCTCCCTTGTTACATCTGGTTTAAGATCAGAGGGGGTGTGATTAATAATAGCCTGAGTAACTCTATTTCTAATTCAAGGCCATCTCCATTCCCCTAGGAAAATGATGGACGAAACCCTGGCTTGCAAAGATCTTCCAAGATTGAAAACCACCTCACTGCCAAATCTATCATAAAGGGGTCCCATTGGATGCCAATTGTTGAGCCAAAGGAATGTCCCTTGCCCATTTCCAACCTTGTACTTAATCAGCGACTGCCTTAGCTTTCTAATACTGAATAACTTTCGAATTGTCCAGGATGCATCAATGGGGTATCTATAGACCATAAGTTTCGCCATTTAATGTAGGAATGGACCCATTTTACCCATAACGTATCTACCTTCAAACATAAAGCCCAAAGATGTCGCATCATAGAAGCTTTATTCCAATCTTTTATTTTCCTGAAGCCTAACCCTCCTTCTTTAGGACAACAAATACGCTCCCATTTGACTTTAGCAGCTGAATGCTTAAGATCAAAACCAGACCATAGAAAGGCCATTAGAGTGGCCTTAATCTCCTTCACAACTTTACTAGGGAGAATAAAGATGGAGCTCCAATATACCTGGATACTGTATAAAACTGACTGAATCAATTGAACCGTTCCACCATAAGACAGTAATTTTTCAGACCCATGGATTCTATGCAAAATTTTCTCCTTAAGCACCAAACAATCACTAGGTTTTCTTCTTTAGGAGTGTTTTTGTCTTCTCACCTTTCCGCACCTGACAAATTCATGCATTTTCTCTGGCAATGATTGAGACAGAGGTGTATACTTCTTCCCCTTTCTTCTTCTTCTTCTTCTTCTTCTTCTTCTTCTTCTCTCTCTCTCTCTCTCTCTCTCTCTCTCTCTCTTCCATCTTCGGCGATTTGTATCTCTCTTCTCCATCTTCAAGATTTGTACAACGTTTCCCTCTGTATTTTCGATCGTTTGAAAGCTCGAAGAGCATCTCCAACTGCCTTAGCAATTGGAGGTTATAGCTCCTCAACAATTGGAGGTTTTAGCTCTCATAATTAGCTGAAGCACAGAAAATGAAAACCCAACAAACTCGTTCAAGGTCGCGGAATGGCGTGGTGCTATAGTACCTTGTTGGTCTTGGCGAGGTACTTTAGCCTCGATTGGGTCGATTTCCCCTTCTCGACGAACTAGGTTTACTCGCACCAACAGCAGATGCAAGTAACGAAAATTCCTTGTCCAGATCCATAACTGAAGGTGTTCGTTACCACTTTCCCCTTAATACACTTCATGACTCTACCATTCGCCTCAAATACAAATAAGAGATCTCTAAACAAAACTCACGTTCACATGGAAGTAGTAAAGAAATTTCATTTCAAACAACTCACAAAATCATTATACTATCGGTTTCCCATTTCGTTATACATGTGTTCACGTAATCAATAAGTAACTTACTCACAACGATTCCTATCTTCCCATCCTTTAGCTCATTAGATCGTACAACCCACGGTAGGGATTTATTATGCCTAGAACAAACGGAAATGTCTCTCATGCCCACTCCTAGCACGGTCAAACCTAGAGGTGTGTCCTACATGTCTGTTTCTCGTATCGCATGTCAACACATGTTGCTTCTGTCCATCTCAATTCATTACGTACTCTAAATTCTCGTTTCAACATCATTTAACCCTCACGGAACCCGACAACCACCTCCAAGGCCTAAACATACCAATATGTTCCCGAGCCCAAGAGCATACGTAAACAAAACCCCACAGTCGACTTGAAACCATTCCACGAACCTATCTTATTTTAGCTACAACATCGTATCGGTTTAGAATTAAGCTATGAGACCACCATCGTTAGAAAGTAGACTTTACGTACATCAATTTTGATATATAATATGCCCCAAATGGAGTCCAGATGATAAAGTTATGTTCGTCCAACGTATTCCAAAAATGCAGTTTTTTCAATTCCTACCGGTAGAGAACCAAATTTTCAGGTCCCAACAGTAGAGAACCAAAACAGACCCGCCACAAGATTTCGCCTACTAGTAGGACTAAAATCCCTACGGGTAGAACTTAGGTTTTTCAGCGCGCGATTTCTAGTTTCAACAGATTTTATCCAACAAACAAAAATGGAAGTTCAAACACCCTTAAACACACCAAATCAACACATAACCACATAAAGGAGGTGAGAAATCCCTACCGAATGTGTTTTGAGCATAACCTCTAAATGCCATGCGAGCCCTAACTCCGAGAACCTTGAAATCGACCGAATACTCCTCTCCGAACTCCAATCAACCGGGTACGAGCTCAAGAACACAATTTATAAGTGAAGAGGTAGGTGATCTTCATGGGTTTCAAGTTCTCCGGTGTGATTTTGAGTGAGAGTGAGAAAGAGACGGAGAGAACCGTAAGAGAGGAGAGGAGTCGGGAGAGTAGAGAGAGAAATGAGTTCGGTTTTTACTCATCTACAAACACACATATATATACTAACACAAACATGAATTACACTTGCACCCCTCTACTAACAATCTCATCACATTAACTTCAAATCAAATAATCACATCATATTTCACCCATTTTTCCTCAACTTCTAACATTTATAAAACTTTTAAATAATTACGGATCTCTACATGATTCGTCTCGACAAGAGAAATTGAAAAAGTAAAAATTATGGTCCAAATTTTAAATTTTTTGAACAAAGACAAAAATCAACAAAAAAAAACCCAAAATTTTCAACTTTATTATTAAAGAATTTGAGTTTGGATCACAATTTATTACTTTTCCAGTTCCTCTCATTGATATGAAACAATAATCTATAAAAATTTGATGCGAAACTAACTGATGCGATTTTTTTTTGTGAATAAAGACAAAATAATAAGCAAGTGACTTATTTAGCCAAAACACGCTTAATCTAAAATGTAAAAATATTATGATTAAAATATTTAAAAAATTTAGATAAAATAATCCCAAATAGATAGATTTTTTGTGATTATCTTTGCTTTTATTCAAAATTCAAAATTTTTAACTTCTAAATTCTACTCGTCGAGACGAGTTAGTAATTTATAAATTTCTTTTTACACAAAACTAAATACTCCTCAATAGGCTTGGCAATTGGACTCACCCCCACACCGTCCCTTGTAAGGGCGGGTTTTTCACCTCATTTTCGGGTATAGGATTGAGATCAGGGTTACATTTTTAAAACCCAACAGAGTTCGAGGTGAAAGCACCCCGCCCCCAAACCTGCCCGAATTGGCCTCGATATTACCTACATTGAAATATATTTATATATAAAATTATACTTTTATCCGAATCCCTTTTTTTGGGGGAAATTTTTTTATCATTATACTTAAAATTTTATATTCTTACCCTATTATTATTATCATTATACTAAAAAAACCTTATATTTTTACCTTTATATTTTCACATCACCATTATACTAAACTAACACTTTATTTATAATTATTTTTATTTTATTTTTAGATTAACAATTTTTTTAATTTCTTACAAAGCGGACAAGCACGTATGATCTCGTTTCTCCATCAGAACAGGAACAGAGATAGCCAAAAAATACCCACCTAGAGTCAGGGCCGTGTAATAATTTTTGGGTCGAAATCAGAGTATGCCAAACCCCATCCCACCCCGTCTCGTTACCATTTCTACTCCTTTACTGTTTATCAGGCCAAACTGGGCCAGAGTGGGTCCACAGGGGTCGCAAGACATTTGACGTAAAATACTTCTAAGGCCGTTTAATCGGAAGCCGTAGAGAAACAAGAAAGAATCGTGTCCGTTTACAAAGCTCCCCAAACCAAGAATCTAGCCAACCTGACAAACAATCGCCTAGTCCCACTACATTCACAAAAGTGAGAGAGAGAGAGAGAGATGTCAGGTTACAGAGGTGAAGATGAATACGATTACTTGTTCAAGTTGGTGTTGATCGGTGATTCAGGTGTGGGTAAATCGAACCTGCTGTCCAGGTTTACAAAGAACGAGTTCAATCTTGAGTCCAAGTCCACTATTGGTGTCGAGTTCGCTACCAAAAGCCTCAAGCTTGATGGCAAGGTCATCAAAGCTCAAATTTGGGACACGGCTGGTCAAGAAAGGTCTCTCTCTCTCTCTCTCTGAAATATTTCTTTTTTCTTATGTGGGTATCTCTATGTGTGCCTGTTTGATTATGTTTCCATCGTGGGTTTTTTTTTGGGTACATATGTGGGTTTTTGAGGTTACCCTTAATTTTATCTTCTTCTTTTTTCCTTTAATCACTTGAATTATAGTTTTTTTGGGGGGTAAAATATGTCACTTGAATTATAGTTGTTTGGTTGGGATCGATCAGGAAACTATAAATGATGGTCTTGAAAGTTTTGACAAGCTGTAGGTTTCGATGGTCGCTGAATTGTTTTCGATTTAGATTTTTGCCTTATTACTACGAGAAGGTCTGTCATTTAGTGAATCCAGTTGAAGGAATGAACTTTGAAGAAACTTGTTATTTGACTGAAGTGAATGAATATGTGTCCAATACCAATTCATCATCTTTACAACGATCGAGTAACTTGCAGGTTGTAGTGAAGTTATGCCACAAGGTAAGCAACTTCCCTGCTTCCTTTTACGATAACATACTTCTTAAATTCATAGGGAACTTTTTAAGCAAGCATGAGTCTTTGTTTTATGTTTTGAAGTTCTATCAGGGAAATGATATACACAGGAAGGGTCGCTGTAGTTTTTGATTGTTGCATCGTGCATGAGGAAAAAATGTCTATAAGCACTAATGTCGACGAATGTAAACTTATGAGTGTCTGCCCATTTAGCACTATTGTTTATATGGGTAGACTGTCAATTTGTAGGTAAGTTACACCATGGAAGGCCTTTGTTACATACCTTGCAGAACATGACAGTAACTCTATGTCATGGTAACTTTGTAGGGTTGCACTCGAACTGAGCCTGCTTAATCTTGCTTTGAGTTTGGATTGTTCTCTTCATTAGCTTAGTTCAATAAACTTCAAACTGAGCGGAGTTTGGATTGTTTTCTGTAGGCACGGCTTGTTGAACTTTTGTTTGTCTCTGCCACCCTTTTTCTATTTTTCTTTGGGCAAGGACAAACAGGCAGACATTTTAGAGGAAATGTTTTCAAAATGTCTGTTCTGAACTAAGCTTACCGCATAAAACTTGGCTAGATTTTGGACCCATGGTGATCACTCAACCACGAAAGCAGCATAGTAGATGTAAGCAATTAACATACCAAGTGCTGTGAGACTCCATTGCAAGCGTTAGAGTAACACAATAATATGCGAAGTCAAGAACAGAAAGGGGGAAACAATTTGTAGACTTCTATGCCAAAATGATTCCTTGGCCTTGAACAGGGTTAAATATAAGCTGGGTATGTCCCTATTGAACCATGTCGTTTACTGTTTCAGTAGTGTAGCAAAGCTGAGCTTATTGGTTTTGGGTTTAAAGTTTAAACTGTGACGAAGGGGTAAGACCAGTCAAGGTAAAGAGCTTGGCTTGAGGTAGTCTTATAGGATTGCTTCAGAGTTCAGAGTGGTCGTTACATAAACATGCTAGTGGATAACCTTATAATTTTCCAGCTTGCCCCTGCCACCACCACTGCCACTCGTCCACCATGGCTGCCCCCTCAGCTCCGCTAAGTCATATTTTGAATGAAAGATTGTGTTTAATAATAGGTTTGTGCCTAATTTTCCACGTGATCCAAGGAGTGGAAAACTTTTCCGGCACATGTTTAGATCTGCAGCGAATGCTGCAAAACACAAGAAACCGAGCCATGTTTCTGGAAAATGTGTTTTTTTTTTGGAAATACGTTTTCACCAAAAAGACACAAATAGTGTGAAACTTTGGTTGTCTAAGGTTCTAGCCTTAGTAATCTTGGTGAGTTGGTGACAGTTTTTCACTCTCTGCCCCTTGCGGCCCTTTACCATGTTTTGGAGTCTTATACCAAGGAAGTTAAGTTTGTTTTATTGCATGTCATCAGTATTGCTATTCTTTGTATGAGAGACAGGAGGAACTCATGCACATTTTTGTGATTTTGATGTTTCATCATCCTGTCAGTTTTTTTATGGTGGGACTTGATGCACGAAGAAAGAACTCTTCTTATTGCTACTTTAGAACCCCTTTTTTTTTTAACGGCTTGCTACTTTAGAACCTATTGGCATACTTTAAGGTGTTTGGTGGATTGTGCTCCATGTTTTGGCTGAAACATTTTTTTTTTCTCAGCAAAGAACCTATTATGTGCATGTACATGCAGTAGCTAGAGGAAAAGAACCTATTTTTTTTAGGATGACTGATCTTTTAATCCAGTCCATATATTGTCTTTTTCGGTAGCTAGCGTAAATGCGTCTCAGGTACATCAATTAGTAGGTATGAGAATATTAATGTTGCATCCCTGACAAATTGTTACTTTACCCATTCAAAGCAATTTACTTGTTCATACTCTGTCACAGAGTATATAATCATCTGCGTTATTTCATCCACTTGGCCCTTTAATCGCTCGGAGGAAATGATTGATCAAGGCCCCCTTTGCAAGATGGAATTTGTCCAGGGCAAGACTAGAGTGATAGTCAAAACTCCTGGGCATATTCAATTCAACCTTCGCATGAGAAAACAGACTTCAAAGTTCTCCATTCTACATGCACAAAGCCTGAAGAGCCTGTAGGCATATCTGTATGACAAGTAGCAGTAGTTAACTATCAATATCATTCTTTTGATACTTGCATTGGAATTGTCTTTTTGTTCTCTTTCTCATCTTTATTTTTCCAATAGGTATCGTGCCATTACAAGTGCTTACTATAGAGGAGCTGTTGGTGCGCTCCTTGTTTACGACGTCACTCGGCATTCCACATTCCAGAATGTTGAGAGGTGGTTGAAGGAGCTGAGGGACCACACTGACCCCAACATCGTAGTAATTCTTATCGGCAACAAATCAGATCTCCGACATCTTGTGGCCGTCTCAACTGATGATGGCAAAGCACTGGCTGAGAAAGAGTCGCTCTACTTCATGGAGACGTCTGCTTTGGAAGCAACCAACGTGGAAAAAGCGTTCACAGAAGTACTTACTCAAATATACCGGATTGTCAGCAAAAAACCTGTTGAGGCCGGTGACAAGGGCGGTGCATCGGGTATTCCGTCTCAAGGAGAGACAATCAATGTCAAAGGTGACACGTCAGCGTGGAAGAAAATCGGTTGCTGCTCAAGTTAGCATGTTGGCATGGATGATTGTCTCTGCTCCAGATACTTGTTTCTTGTACATTAAGGAAGACCTTGCTTTACCAATTTCAGATACGAGCACACATCCATCTACTTGTAGAATGCGAAGAAAAGGAGCTTGGATGTGTTACAAATATTGTCATGAATAATTGAGAGCAACAAAGTTGTGATTTTAAGATATAATGATGGGTAATCGATCGTTCTACCCAGTATTGTTTCTTTTGCTTGAATAATTGGTCAGTATTTTTTTTTTTGTGGTTGCAAAATTTACCCAGTTGAACTGCAGCTTGGCTTGTAAATATGGCGAAATTGAGGACTTCAGTTTTGTTCTAATTTGGCAGTTTTTTCTTCTTCTCAGAAACGTTTTTATGTTCTGTCAGTATATGACTGATGGAAGCCCCATATGAGGAATCATCCTACATGTTGTTTACGCTATAAAAGTTGGGAACATAATAACTCTGCTAAATATAACAACGCTTCTTTGCAATTAGATCACTGACTCATGCGTCGGGCCATGTTTAATCCTGATTCTTAATCACCCAACCAAACAAAGCCTTTCCCCACTTTCTTTGGAAGAATGTACAGATCTAATAATATAGGCTTTGTCGTCGACAAATGGAAACAATATGTACACGTGTAACAAGCCAAAGGATAGCTTCTATGTAAGTCATATTTCATTTCTAGTCATATTTCATTTCTTGATTCCAAAACTCGGACTAATCTCGGTTACACAATTATGAATTTATTAAGACATGCAGCTATAATATGTTGCATTCCAATAAATAATGGCCTGTCTTTAGTAAAGAGTCTTTATATACATGATATGAGCTCGATAATGGAAAATGGAGAGTATCGGAATTTAAGCTTCAGTTTTCCTTGTCTGACACAGCCTCTGGAAGTTTAAAGGTGGGAGCTTTATCAGCACCCCGTCTTGAGTATTCTCTCCATCTTCGAGCTCCTGCTGCAGCTTTTCGCGCTCTCTCTTTCACGTCCTCCTCTGCAATCACCGTGTAAAGTTTTAGTCGAATATCGTGGAAAATTTCAAGCCACGTGTTTTAGATTTCCAGGCAGCATACTTCTTGACCCACTTAACCTTTCAGATTTTCCTAAGCTTTCTCTTGCCTTTGAAATCCCTTCTTCAGTTCAGAACTTGTTTTTCTAGTTCACTTCACGGAAAGACACAAAAAAAGAAAGCAGAAGACAGACTTGGTTGATTGTTTTCAAAACTTGTTTTCTAAGTATTTTTTTTCCTAATCCGAGTCAGCAGAGAGGGATCCCAGGACGTCAAGAATGTGCGTTTTGCCCTTTTGAAGTTCATTTTGTACTGTCGTTCTCACAACCTAAGGCGTAAACGAACTTTGTGTGAAAAAGAACCCATTTCCACAAGAAACTGAATGAGCTATGAAAGTGTCATTGGTTTGTCTTCGAAACAGATAATGAAGAGTGTTCTGCAAAACCGACTCAAAACTTCAACAAAATATCAAGTATTAACCTTCAGTTTTCACTACCATCCTAAACTTGACCAAATTCAACCCTAATCAATCTTTCAGACCTCAACTTCTCCTAAACCTGTCAACAACCAAACTAAAGAATTCTTGGAAACAAATACGAGAGACAACAGAGCAAATAATTATGCTTGAAGAGAAAACCGATGTAATCACATCTAAGCAAAATGCTCACAGGAGACCCTTCCATCACAATTTGTCGAACATCAAGATAAATAAAGGGGAGTGATTTTGCCACTCCCCTTTTTGTTAATGCCACTCCCCTTTGTGTCTGTATAAGATGATTTGTTTTGTGAGAGAAGGGGAGTGACATTAACAAAGAGGGGAGGGGAGTGGCAAAATCAATTCCCTAAATAAACTACCATTTTATCTTTCAAACCCCTCGTACCTGTATTTTGGTACTCTCTGGGCCTGCCCCATATGTTGCTCCAATATGATTCAGTGTCATCAGAACCTTTCTGCTTCATCATCCTCAGTTTGGCTTTTTCCTGGACACGGTATAGAAGCCATCAATTTACACAGATTAGATTGACAGACCCGTCTCACAACAAGCAGCATTAAAAAATGGAAACATGATATAGACAACATCCCAAGATAGAAACTCCATGGCATAGGGTATGTATCTCAACTGGAATGCCATCATTTTCTTGACTTTCCTGGTTTATCCCACTTTCAGGAAATATTTTCTCTGTTAACTCAAACTTTTGGTGCTATTTAAATCAGTTATCAAGCAACTTGGGCCAAGTTCCGGGATCATTGTTTTCACAGTTCCATCTCCAATGCTCTTCTTTGTCCCTTAGCAGTTGAGATTTAGTTAAATTTTGATATGTGCAACGTTTCATTTAAGAGTGGCACAATGGGTTTTAGACATCGTCTACACAAAAACAATGAAAGAAACTAAACACCATCTCATGCTGCTAGGGTATTCATCAGTCAGGCATTTTAAGAGAGAATATTTTTATCTCAGCTTTCTGTAACATTATTCAACTTAGGGAGTCCCTTCATCTTTTTGGTTTCATTATATTTCAAGATTCTTGGTTCTGTAGATAATTACTAATATGACACTACTGTAGAATATAACTTTTCAAATTAAGCCAAAGGTGATGTATTTAAGAATAGAAAAATGCTAAAGACACAAACATAAGTGCACACACTGTCACATGGAGTGAGGGACCCATACAATCCATGTGTGTGTGTGCAGGCGTCTCTAGCATTGTTACGATTCTTATGAATGTACCAGTTTGGTGTGAAATAGTTTCAAGTGCTTATTTTCTTCAATTAAAATTGTCCTTTGTCATGATGATCACGTCATGAATGTTCACATTTATTGGTCAAGCATGATAAATCGGGTCATTGATTGACCAAATAAGAAGCTTGGTCAAGCAGATCAGCAGATAGACACCACAATAGACGAAAGTCCAATGAGAAGTACTCACAGATCATAAAAAAGAACTGAAATAAAATGAGGCGTAGAAGAAGATGAACGAAAATACCAAAGTCCTTACCAAGATTTTAGATTGTCTCTTTTGCCATCGAGAGCTTGCCTGCGACATTCAGAGTTAATTGATGGGAAATGATAACCAAATACAGAAAAAATGAAAAACTAAGTAACAGGTTAACCATTTGGTCTGATAGATCTTAAAACCCAAAGTAAAAAAGATTTTCATAAGAAACAAGGTATCCTGACATAAGTTTTTCCATAATTTTGCCAAGGAATGACAGCAATTATGCATGAAAAGAATTAGGACCGGCACATAATTAACTGCTACTAAAGATCTGCAGCTAGCAAACAGTCAACTAATACATTGAATTGCAGAAAGCTGTCTAGTCGGAATAGTTTTCATTGGATTGAAAACTATCATCTCGTAAAGGTCTTTTGTAGGAAGTTGTTCTACCCGAATACTTGAACCCAGTTCACTCAACCACTCAGGGCAATACAGCAACAGCATTTTTCTAGGCTCTTTATGTAAATATCAAATTTTCATACAACAAAATTCATTTTCACCACCCAAAAAGAAGAAGAAGAAGAAGAAGAAGAAGAAGAAGAAACCATTATAAGTTATAACCTTGAAATCAGAACTTCTCAGGGGAAGTAAGGCAACATGATCACACCACTCAAGTCCGGGGGTAATAGTCTACGCAAAAGTTCAAGTAACATCGGAGTTTGAGTGGTTACCATTCGGAAAACATCCACCGAAGCAGATCCCATGCCTGAAAGCATCAGTGCAACCTGATTGTCATTAATGGAAACCATTAAGTTTTAGCTCTATTAGTCTTAACTTGAATAAACCTGACAAACCAACAAAGCTACTAAGCACAATATTGGGGGCAACCTTTTTGTGTTTAATATATAAGAAAAACAGTCAACATACATCAGGAGAAGTTTTGAATGGTTACTTGTCCATTTTAAGTCATTGTGAAGATTTTATCTCCACAGTGGAATATCAAGCAGGAAAACTAATACCTAATATCACAATATATAACCTGTAAAAGAAATTTCTAAGTCTATGTTAAAACTAGGGCTACCCCAATACTATCAAGCCTAATATGCATTTTGTGCCGTCGAAGTTCATTGTTTAGGAGCAATCTGGAAGATGAACCCTGAATCAGATAAATACAAGGCGACAAGTCGTGAGTTCTCTAAGCGATTAAGCAATTCACTTGGTGATTTCAGGAAAAAAAAACAAAACAATTGAAGAACATATTATAGTCCAATAGTATAGCTGTGTGCCTTACATTTACTCTTTCTACCCTTCGCATTTCATCTTCGAGCAAAGACAATTGTGGGGCAGAAGTCCAATGGATGCAATCTACCGGGCTGAAATAAAGAAGAACTAATTGTCTAAGGACATCCACTCCACAAATTTTACCAACATGCAAAAAATTCAATGGTTACTAGTTCTTCGGAAAATATAACAATCTGAAAAACATAAACCAGCTGGTGTCGTAAGCAACATAAAAACAAATGATAGAGTCAAAGAAAGATATTAAGGTATCTAAGTAATAGAGGGACCTTAGAGCCAGCACGACTATCATCTTGAATCATATCCAACGTGAATCTCAACTGCCTCTAAGGCAGCATTGCTTTGAAGATTAGGCATTTTAAGTCACAAATATGCAATAGATAACTAAGTATATTACTTAAAGATGGTACAATGACTCAGCATCCTCAAACTGATCCTCGAGCACCCTAGCATTGCACTCCAGCCAAGCAATCAAATAAGTATGTTAATACACAAATGCACAACATGTTTACTTTCTTGTCACCATCAAAACCCTAGAAGTTGATCAAAAACATTTGGGAACAAGAAGAAGGAGCCACCTAACAAATATTCTCCGCTCAAAACAGCCGGTCCTAAGGACCAAGCTAAAGGACAATGCAAAAAGAGGTGATCCAAACACTCTTCATTCCTTCTACCAAAAAATATTGAGGACAAAAATTGTAGTTAGGCCTCCTTTCAAAAGGTAGCATTAGTTGTGATTTATGAGACTATCATATGCCAAGAACCACGTAAGCACATTAACTGAAGAAGCCCAAATAATTCCAAATCCTTTTATGAGGAAGAAAAGGAGGCACAAGGTTTATCATTGGTGATTTTATTATAGAACAGCTTACAAGAGAGTTCCCTGAAGAGAAAATCCTAGAAGACTATAGTTTGATTTCCGCCCAGCTAAATACAGTATATATCTTCTACTTCATCTAAAAAATCCTGAATACCATGACATACAACATAACGATAGACTCAGAACATACCAACTATCAATTGCTTGTTGAACTAGTTCAGGTCGCCCGGACTGACAATACACTCTGGCTCTTCCGAAGTCTTCCTCAATGCCAAATACATCTGGGGCTACACTGGCACAATTCTTACAGCCTATAGAAAAAAGCAATGATCTATTACAAATCAAAGGTACCAGATAGTTTGCTACAGAGGATGCCACTGAGGAAGATAAATTAACCGAAAAGACATAAGTAGCAAAAGAACAATCTATACAAAAATAGGGAAGATAATTAATCCCAAAAGGCATATTCACTGGAGGCTTCTTAATATCTTAAGAAAGCTCAGTGGTAGCTCATGTGAGAATTTGTGCCTTCCCGAAAGTCATACTTTTGGCATCTAAAATGAAGATTCCAAATGATTAGATCCTAGAAGTGCTAAAAGAAACGAGTTCGAGAACATGAGTGGGGTATGAGAATAGAGGCTACTGAAACGTACCTATGCAGCTAAACTCGTCAACAAATGCATGATCCTTAGGGCAGGAATCATCCAAGAAAGGATTGATTGCAGTCAAAGCAAAACCATGAATCTCATCATAAACCATGCGCTGCACAGGATCACTGAGAACCTACACTGCTATAGTCCAGTTACCAAAGAAGCACAAGAAAGAGAACAGAGATTTCGATACACAGATTTTCAAGCACTTTATTTCGAGGTGGCTTCTCACCTCATAAACATCATTGATGAACATACAGAAATTTGTGGTGTCTGGATCATTACCACTCAAGTCTGGATGGCAAGCTTTCATGCAATTGTAATAAGCTTTCTTTATCTGCTCTGGTGTGGCATCCGGAAGCTGGTAATGTTGGCCAAGCAAAGGGTAAACTTTGACAAAGATACAAGTACAGCGCAAAATCAGACATGGAAAATATGGAGACATATATACGGCTGTGCTTGGATATTGACTTGGATATGTTTGAACAGATTTTCCCACACCTTTTGTAATCCCCACATAATTCTAAGTTCCAAACACAGCCTAACATCAGTAGATAACTTGTTATATGGTCCTTTTTCTCTAGTCTCAAATCCTTACTTTCACAGTTTCCAGAGTTTCAAGGTCAAAACATCTCTAGTCACAAGATAGAGCATGAAATTTATTCACCTCACCGAATAACACCTCTCTTTCGAACCCAACATCATGACAAGGACGGGAAAGCCCTAATAATACTCCATTCTCATTCAAATTCTCTCACAACCAATCCCCAACTGAAACATAAAGAAGAAGACCAATTCTAACTTTTCTTTTTCACTACTTGGTATCCAGCTAAGTGGACCAACTAATCCAGAATCAATCCCACCATCCACTAGCGGGGCTCAATTAAAGCTGGGGCAAAGTACCGTATAGATTGGCCCAACATAGGAATTGATAGCATGCAACTAGATCAAACCCCAGGGCCAGACCAAAGACCAATTCTAACTCGATTGTTGATTTATGAGGATCTCACATGCAATTTCCACCAACAAACACTAACTGGTGTATATGTTTATTCCGTGCACAAGCATGTCAGTGGCGGCTCCAGAAATTTATGATTGTGCGACAGTGTGAAGATGATTGATGGATCACATGTGGACTGTGATTACAAAATAAACCAAGAACATACAGTTTGACAAATATAGAGCTTATAAGAAAAGCTTGATACAGTACCAGACCCAAAACCGAATAGTAATCATCGGCAACCGCCTCGGACGTCCGCGAGTCCCCCGTCGCAACCCTGACTCTGCCAAAACCCTTTCGCCGGCCGCCGTGACCCGTCATGCCCCAACCGACACTGGTGCTGGCTAGCATGCGCCATCTACTTCTTGAGCATAAATTCTGAAATGGGTTTTGGAATCTGAGAGCGTCCGTGCACACCGGATACAGCAACTGAGCCATTGCAGCAAATAAGATGAAGAATGGCAAGCAGAGTGATTTTCAGATTTTGTAGTCAATGGAAATATAATTGAAAGGGTGGAAAAAATGTGATTTTTTGTGGGGTTTAATGAGAATAAAATGAAATTTTTGGAAGGAGGAGAGAGGAAATGCCGAGATGGCAAGGTGTGGACCATGTGCTCTCCAAGAATCCAGATGAACCTTGAGTGAATCTCTGAGTTTTAAGCTTACGGGGCACGTGTCTACTCGTGGATTATTGCTGCTTGCACGCTTCATGCAGAGTCCTGTTTGTCCACACCCAAGTTTTCTTGTAGTTTTCTTGGAGTGGTAAGACACTGCTCCGAGAAAGAAACGTGAATAAGAGTTGGATATATTATAAGTTCCAATTGGATGCTGTTTTAGGAAGGTGAATAAGAGTTGGATATGTTATAAGTTTCGATTGGATGCTATATTAGAAAGGGGTATGAGTTCATCTGTCCGGATGAGGCCTTGAGGCTTGATGGGACAAGTTTGGCCGGACAATTCGCACTCGGATGAGCTCATCTCCCTCCCCTCACCTTATCCCTTCATTTTACCTACATTATATAATATACTATACATTTATACCCTTATTTTTTTTTGGACCCGAGGATCCTGTAGGACAAATCTTCTGAAAAAATTTCATTTGAATTCATACTGTAAAAAACACTTATGGACGGCTGTGATACGCCCTACACGCTCTGTAGTGCACCCAGCACTACAAGGTTTCCGGTTCCGCTTTTCTTGGAGTAGTAAGACACTAATGAACTGTTTGTCGGATGTATAAGGTTTTGGATAAATAAGAGGAAAAATTTCAAAATAGCACCTAAGCTTTCACATAAATTACACACAGGCACCTGACATTTTAAAATTATCAAAAAAATACCTGACCTATTTAAAAACTCATCAATTTTCCACCCGCCGCTAACTTCCCGTCCAAAACAGACAGAAATTCTGAAAATGTGCATTTTGGCACGAATATTGGTAAAACAAGATTAAGGCTCATTTTGGCAAAACACAATATTATACTCATGATAAACAAGATTAAGGCTCGATTTGGCTTTAAAAGTCAATTAATAACTTAATTTTTATTTTTATTCAAAAGAAAAAAAGCGCAATTGTTAGTTTTGGGTCAAGACGAATCAATAAGGCACAAAATTTGTCACACCCTCGATTTTCAACATAATTAATTAATACATTTCAATAAAAGAAAAGTCTCGCATATCATATACATTACCCAAAAGAGTTTCCCACTGGTTTAATTTACAAACAAATCCTTAAGTTTAGATAATTACAACTTTGGTCAAAAGAAAATTCAGTAGTAATTAATTACAAAATCATCTTTAACAAATTGAGATCTTTACAAAGATGACGAAATAACCAGCGATGTCAGCTTCCAAAAGTCTTTTACTGTCAAGCACACAATGCATGCAATCTATTGCCCGGCATCAGAACCTGAAAAGAAAGATTTGGTTGAGCTACACTAGCCCAGTAGAAAATTCTAAACTCAAGCTATATGCAATTTGAATGAACCATGCACCGAGAATGAATGAGTACTGACAGATACGCCTATACTACAAATGACTACCGACAAGCTGCGAATTTTCGCCTAAGAATCCTAGATTTCACATCAATGTCACTAGCCGTTTACTTCTTTAACTAGTTATGTTATTAAACTCACGTCATTCCGCATTTGTCTATAATCAAATCAAAACATCTTATTATTCTTCGTACGGTAGTACGATCTTTCTCGTGTCCACATTGATCTTCATTAAATCCCTTAATTGCAAAACCTTTCTTTTCCTTTAATCCGGTATTTCCCATCAAATAATCACTAGGGTCACCTCGGGTCTAGTTCCCTCGAGCGCAGGGTCACCCCGAGTCTTTTCCCTCAATAACAATAATCAGGTGGGGTCACCTTGGGTCTAGTTCCCTCGAGCGCAGGGTCACCCCAAGTCTTTTCCTCCAATAATATGAATCAGTTGGGTCACCTCGGGTCTAGTTCCCTCGAGCGCAGGGTCACCCCGAGTCTTTTCCCTCAATAACGACCACTTGGGTCACCTTTCACACTTTTCACAATCAACAGCATTTCATAATCAATTTCATCATCCCTTTAACGGTTATACAGCTGAATTTTAATTAACCATTACGTGACTCCACAAATATACATGTTCATGCCTTTTCACTAGTTTATCCATTTGCATCAGACATAGCATATCAAGCCCGTACGTATAATCCTACCATACTTCATCCGTTAGTTTCTACACTTGAACCTCCTAGAGAGAGAGTCGAGAGGACATAAGTTATTTTATCATCTCAAACAATTCTTTCACACATCAATTTTCACTTCAAGCATTTTAAACAATCAACCAATCCACCACGTTGATTACATCTCAAACCGTTCCTAACTGTCATCCATATCAACACTCTGACTAATTAATTAATACACCCATTTTCCTTTAAGTACACCATAATCTCACACGTCCTCACTGTACCCCTGAGTACACCCCCGTACCTTCGCATACCACATATCAACCCACGACTACACTCTACGATGCCCGGTTATCTAGTTTCTATACTCGGAGTCTGTAAAAGCATGTATTAAAGGAATCTGAGAATCTTACGAGTCGAGAGAGAAAACGGATTGCAATAGTACTCGTCGAATCCCTAGACATGTTCACTCTAGTCCATTGGATGCCACTCTAAGTGAGGAACAAGTAACATTCACCAAAACACTTGGAAGGATGCGTAAACGAACTCGTTAGAGTCAATGAAAAGCTTCGACATGTGAGTTGAAAGATATAGGAAAGCAGCTGAAAGATACTGCAGCAGCTCAAAGAAGCAGGTGAAAGCAGCTCAAACTCCTGATCTCCTACCGGTAGGCATGCAAGTCCTACCAGTAGAACTTGAAGACAGAAGGGTCCGGTAGAACCTAGACCTACCGGTAGGTGAACAAGTCCTACCGGTAGAAACTAAGAACAGGAAGACCTACCGGTAGGTGAATAAGTCCTACCGGTAGAAACTGAGAACAGGAAGGCCAACATTCCAAATCGTGCTTGACCTACCGGTAGGTAAGAAAGGCCAACATTCCAAATCGTGCTTGACCTACCGGTAGGTAAGAAATTCCTACCGGTAGAAGTTCGATACGTTGAGCAGCTTTTGAGCTGCTGCTGTACGTTTGAGCTGGTTGACGAAATTTCTCAATCGTTCTACCGGTAGGAAAAAAGCTCCTACCGGTAGAAGGAGTTACTTACAGACGATTTCAACAGATTTCGACAGAAAATTTTAAGTTTCGATCCAATCTCAATAACAACCAATACCAACTCGAATAAGGCATAAAAACATCCAAATAACATATAAAGTGAGGTAGAATTTCCTACCTCGAAGTCGGAGCACGAAACCCAAGAAGTTACGAGCCCTAACTTTCCGAAAACCGTGCTCCAACCGGAATATAACTTCTCCGAGCTCGAACCGGAGCGATACGGACCATAATACACGAGTAGAAGATGGAATGGAGGTTATTTGTTGTGGGTTTTGAATTTGGAGGTGAGTTTTTGGGTGAGGGAGTGAGAGAGGTAGAGAGAGCCGAGAGAGAGAACGGGAGAGAGAATGGGATGGGGTTTTGGGAATTAATTTTCCCCTGGCACACACACACACTTATACACACATGCACCTTATCACACTAACACCCACATATTTCAAACTCTTGCACATTGACCCACAACTAAAATAAACTCAATCAATTTCACATTTTATTTTATTTTATTTATTTTATTTATTTTATTTATAAAACGTTTAAATAATATCCGAAAAATACGGGTCCTTACAAAAATTACTTAACTTTTCAATCCAAACCCACCCTAAATAAGGAATCAAGCTTAATTTAGTAATTAAATATCCATAACTATATAGCCAAATAAGATTACTCTGTATTAAACAAAGGAAAAGGCAAAAACAAAAAACATAGAATAGTCATGGGTGGGTAGAAAAGTGACTGAGTTAAGTAATTTTTGTGACTTATTGATTCGTCTTGACCCAAAACTAACAAATGCGTTTTTTTTAATAAAGAAAGACAAAAATTAAGTTATTAATTGACTTTTAAAGCTAAATCAAGCCTTAATCTTGTTTATGAGTATAATATTGTGTTTTACCAAAATGAGTCTTAATCTTGTTTTGCCAATATTCGTGTCAAAATGTAAATTTTCAACATTTCCGTCTGTTTTGGATGGAAAGTTAACGGTGGGTGAAAAATTGATGGGTTTTTAAATAGGTCAGGTGTCTGTGTATGATTTGTGTGAAAGGTCAGGTGCTATTTTGAAATTTTCCCTAAATAAGGATGAAAGGTGGATAAGAGGTGGACATATAAGGTCACGATTGGATGTTGCATTAGGAAGGGGTATGAGTGCATCTGCTCGAATGAGGTCTTGACGGGACAGGTTTGGTTTGGTTTGGTTTGGCTAGGCAATTCGCACCCGGATGAGCTCACCCCCCTCTCCATTTTATCTCCCCTTTGCAGATTCGAGGCCAAAAAATCTAAACTGCTTTTGAGGTGGGCATAAGCCAAAAAATCTAAACTGCTTTTGAGGTGGGCATAAGCCAAAAAATCTAAACTGCTTTTGAGGTGGGCATAAATAATACCCCCTTCTCCCTCCATTTTAACTACAAAACAATTTTATTCTCCCATTTTTATCTATCATCCAAACCAAGTACTATTTTCCCTTATTAAAGCAAGTCAACTATTTTTTATTCACCCTCCATAAAAAGTCACATCAATGTAGGGCTATCCTCCATAAATAAGTAGTACTCCATACTACTTTATCCACTCCATAAATAATACCTCCAAAACTCATCTCGCATCCAATCGAGACCTAAGGATTATTTAAGGATAGAGACTACCTAAAATACTTGATTTGGGTAATAGTTGATATGAATGGATAATGTGATAAATTACTTAGTTTCCCTCATTTAATCATTTCATCGAGAATACAAAATTATTTAAGGGGTAATTTGATCATTTTTCCCAGCCGGATAAGCTAATCTTAAGATCAGGGCCAGTCCCAACATTTGGGTTGCCCAAGCTCAACCCCAAACTTAGTTGCCCGTTTATTATTATGCCATAAAATTATTAAAAAAACATATAAGTAAAAAAATAAAATTAAGGTTTTATTGCGCTTTTAGTTTAAATTACATCAAAAAATCAAAATTAAAATGAAACTCTGGTTACAGTGCTTTATGATTAGCACGATCCTTTTTAAAAAAAAAAAAAACATCTTATTAAGCAAATTCTTCAAATCACACTACAAGAAAATTGACCTACATTGACATGCAAAAATTGTCACTAAACTATAATAGTGACAAAAAATTATGAGTAGTGATAATGTCAAAACTCCATAGCATAAAAGATTTGTACACTAGATATGGTACAAACCTTTAATGCATTAAAATTTTTACACCAACAAAAAAAAATTTGGCATTATCATTTCCCAAAATTATTAGTGTCACAAAAACATCATTCCAAAAGTGTAGCTAAAGATTTTAGTGACATATGTAAAGTTATTAAGCATCCCCATTGTAATAAGTAAATGAGTGTGGATAAGTAAATTTAATAACAACTAGTGCTTGCCCGTACCCACGGCACTACGCATCCCGGTTGAAATTGCCTGTACCTATAGCACTTACTAGTTAGTGGCTCAAATATTGAATCGATTCATTAGAGTGTAATCTGTGATCCTCTTCTTAGTGGCACGAAAAAGAATTACCCGTGTTTACAGCACTCTTCCAACTATACATTTAAGCTGGCTACAAAGAACTATCAATTTGCTCATAGAGTTCGTACCAATTTCTTTTACTCCACCAGAAAAGATTAAAGAAGTATGCCGAGTTGAGCTTAATGAAGCAAATAAATACATCCAGCAATTTTGTAACTTGAGGACAATTTCCAATTTTTACTAAAAGTGCTAAACACGGATCTCTTCACATATATCAACTACTTTGAGCATTGTTAACTTAGCACCTTAGGGGAAAAAAAGACCGGGGGGTTGGGGGGGGGGTTTGTTGCGCGGTAAGCTCCCCCTTTGTCATGATCCAAAATTCAATACCGAAACTAATTATTGATCCAAGGCTAATACATTCGGAGAATTTTTGACTAAACAGAATATACGAAATTGCCACCAAAGTTGTTTCGTTTACTCTTCAAATTCAACAGTTCTATATACTGTATGCATAAGAGATAATCCATATGAGAGCCTCTGAGATGTCGCCGGCTGATGGCGTCAATTGGGTTTCCAGAGAGAGAGAGAGGAGAAGGGGAAAGTGAGAGACTGAGAGAGAATGAGTATAGTAAGCCACGTGGGTAAGTGGGTTTCAAATTTTGAAAGTAGACCTTTTTTCTTTCAAATTATAAGCCCACGATTGCACATTATTTACGAAACATGCCATCCAGAACTTAATTTGTGAGAATGAAGAGGGAGAAATCTGGGCCGTTAGATTTGTTTGTATGAGTAGATAAAATTTGTGTTTGAGATTAATCTGAACCATTGAGAGAGAATATTTTGTTAGGAATATTCCTAAAGACCCTCCTGTTTTATAAGATAGACGTTCAAAAAACACTACACATTGTAATAAGCAAAGTTACAAGTCTTTTAGCAAATAACCAACTTTCACTCATTCCATAACCAAACTTAACAACTTTTACCAATAACCAAAACTCAATAACTCAAAAACACCCCAAATTGGAATCGTCTCATCGAGATGAATAATTTGGTGTGGTCGGGTGCGTGATTGAAACTCGTTTGCGATTGGACAAATGTGGATTGTGTATTGTGAATTTTTTTTTGGTTAGGGATGCAAAAATAACCAATGTGAAGCTAGAGATTGTTAAGTTTGATAATAGACTAAATGGATAATCAAGTGCTGACGTGACATATTTTGATTATTGATTTTGATTATCCATTTAGAGGTTATCAAAGTTAGCAATGTCAAGTCTCATATTGGTTATTTGTTGCTCATAATCAAAATCAATGGGTCCATTGCTTCCTTCCCTGAGTTCCCTCCAAACTTTTCCCCTTCATTTCACATATATTTTGAAAAACTAGTTTATGATAAAAACAATTTCATTATAAAAAAAAATCTGTTTTTGGAAAAAATGGTTTACTAAACATTTTTTGGGGGGAAAAAAACAATTTAAGTTAAAAACAGTAGTATAAAAAATAGTTTATGAAAAAAAATTGTGTAAAAAAAACAGTTTTGTGTAAATACAATTTTTAAAAAAATAGTTTTTTAAAAAAATTTAAAAAACAATTTTTTTAAATAAAAAAGTTCATAAAAAACAATTTTTTAAAAAAAGTTTCCGAAAAAAATAGTTTTTTAAAATTATTTTTTGAAAACATTGTTAAGAGAGAGAAGATTTTTATGTAATGATAGATATAATTGATTGAGAAAATGTGGGAACATTAGTTATTGGCAAAAGGTTGCTAGTTTTAATTATTCAAAAGCCAAAATTTGATGAGTTACTAAGTGGTGGTTAAGTTTGATTATTCCAATGTGAGCACCTTTTTAAGCAAATATTGGTAACTTTAGAAACCTTTTAATTTTGCTTATTCCACTGTGGATGCTCTTTCTGTGTGTAGAAAGAAGTGGAAAAAAAATTCCTTATTTGGTTCTTAAAACAAAGGAGAAAAAATTTCAAATCTCAATTTAACTTTCTTTCCAATTTTTCTTCCAAGTTTTCTCAAATTTCCTTCTTAATTATTTCTATTCTTTCCCTAAGTTCTAAACAGAGTTAGTTTCAGTGAGAAGGTAAAAAAAAAACCTTCCAATGTTGGGAAAAAGAGTTAAACCTGCATTCCTCAATCCTTATGCATATGTTGTTGACCAATATAATATCTTTCTCAAAAAGTATATATACCTACATATTCTAAAAAGAATATACCTACATATCCCAATCCTAAAAAGCAAAAAGAAAAATTGAACATACTTCACAGAAGTCAATCTCAAGCCCACCTGCTTTTATTACACGCTGCTGACCAACAAATCTAAAATGTCTTTTATGCAATTTCTTTGGCAAAAAAAAGTGTGTGTATATATACACACATATACAGTCTCCTTCTAATGAGGGATCCCTCATTTTGTTAAAATGTAGACCTCTCTTTTTTCAATCAAATTTTGATAATTCCAATTGTTCAATGCGATCAGAACGTGATTTTAAGGATCCCCCAAAACATAAGCAAAAAATATGACTGGGAAGTGGTTCATCCGAGCAGTTTTTATTGAATGGTTCAATAAAAAACTGCTCAAATCAAGCTCTTCCCGGTCATATTTTTTGCCGATTTCTTGCTGGGACCTTTAAAATCATGTTCTGGACACATTGAACGGCTCAGATCATCAAAATTTGATCGGAAAAGAGGAGGTCCGTAACTTAGCAAGTTAAGGGATCCCTCATTAGAAGCTTTCTGTATATATTGAGGGATCCCAGATTTTATGCTTTGTGCGGACCATCTCTCCCAGCGTTGGATTTGATCTAACGGCCATGACGAGAAAATGCAACACGCAGGTTAAATGAGGGGTTGGGTCGGGTAAATCTCGTAGGTCATGAGTCAAGCACAAACAGATCCCTTTCCCTTTCTTTTTGTTTCACACTGAGAGAGAGAGGGGACGACAATGACTACGACGACGAAGATAGATGGAGAAGAAGAAGAAGAACCCTAAGGAACAAGGTGCATATATATATATATATATATATCTCTCTCTCTCTCTCTCTCTCTCTCTCTCTCTCTCTCTCAACGTGAAATAAAAAGAAAGGGAAAGGGATCCGTTTGTGCTTGACCCATGACTAGGGCTGTAAATGAACTGAGTCATTCCCGAACTGTTCGAGGCTCAGTTCGGCAAGAGCTCGTTCGAGTTCGATTCGTCTGTTAAACGAACTGAACCTGAACCTCAATTCTAGGCTCGTTCCGTAAATGAGCCGAACCTGAGCCTAACGGTATTCGGCTCAGTTAGGTTCGCGAATCTATACTTAAATTTAATTAATAATTCAATAGGGGTCTATTTGTAAATGTAAAAAATTTTAAGGTTGTATATATAATTCAATACTTATTTTTCTCCCAAATTCTATACGATCAATGAGAGCGTTTGGGTTCGCTTGAGATTAATGAGCTAAGCCAAATCAAACCTGAGTCTTGACGAGCTCAATTCGAGCTTAGATTCGGCTCGGCTCGATTCATTTGAGTTAAATGAGCCAAACTCGAGCCAAGATGTTCAAGTTCAAATCAAACCCGAGCCGAACTCGAGCCAGACTAGTATCTTAACGAACCCAACCGAGCTGAACCCGAGCCTTGAAAAATTTTAACGAGCCAAACTCGAGCCAAGTTGTTCAGGCTCGAATCGAACTCGAGCCGAACTCATACCTTAACGAATCCGAGCCAAACTTAACAGGGTTCGGCTCGATTCGGTTCGTTTACAGCCCTACCCATGACCCACGAGATGATTTTACCCGACCCAACCCTTATTTAACCCGCGTGTTGCCCTTTTCTTTTTGTGGCCGTTGGATCAAATCCAATGGCAGGGAGAGATGGTCCACACAAAGCATAAAATCCGGGATCCTTCATGGGAACCTATGTGTGTGTGTGTGTATATATAGCTAGCTCAGTATTTGAATCTTATATACATAGTTATAAATCTTGACCCTTCATTTCTAAATCCTACGATTAGTAAGTGTTAAGAATTTCTACAAATCTATACCATCAATGTTTTGTTAGCAACGGCTATGATTAATTTCCCAAACACTTACTTATCTAAAAGGAATGATTTTGGACTGATTTTATTTGTTATAGAAGTAGAACTTATATATGGTAGTTGACACAACCATATTGATTTTATATGTTATGGAAGTAAAAGTCATATATGGTACCCATATAAACATGAGCACCTCTACAGCATCGGATCAGAATTTTAATAATTTACGGCCATTGGATTGAATCAATGATTCCAACCTATTTCACTCATGCCTGCCTACCCAGCAGTTTTCCTCTTCTCCATCTTGTTTCCTCTCTTCCTCCAGAGTTAGTTACTCTTTCTCTTTCCACAAAACCCACTCCTTGGTGTACAAAGAAGAGCTCAGCGCCCACTAATCAGCCGAAGAAAATCATGGCTGCATACTTGATATGTTGGCTGCAAGGTCATTTCTCACGACACGATCGACTCCTTAATTGGATGATCGCAGGACGGCAGCTAACATGGTGATGGAGAGGTGGTGGTTGTGAGCCTGGGTGGGTCAGACCAGGCCATGGAAGGAGGAGGATTGGGATTCGAGGAAAGAGGTCTTGGGTTTGGAGGAGAGAGGAAAAGAGGGTTGACTTCATGGTTGCCATTGATGATGACAATGAACGGTGATGAAGAATTGTTGTTGATTTTGAAAGTCACAGACCATGAATTCCTATCGGTACGGTAAAATGGCCACGCAATTTTACCAAAAAACCCTCAAGCCCAACACCATTACAGGACAAAATAGTATACAAAAACCGTCCAACACCACTACAGGACAAAATAGTATACAAAAAACCAAACATAGAAGGAAAACCTCAAAAGTCCGATAACCCATTAAAGTAATTCAGGAATAACCTAAATATTGTCTATGGCCCACCACGTTTAAGCGTGAAATTACTGAAACACCCAAAACCAAGGGCGAGTAGCTCAAGCCCGAATGGCCGACGCCAGGGGCATTTTTGTCCAAAAATGGCAACATGTAAGCCACACTTTTGTGCAAGCTTCCTTTATAGGCACTCGTGGAAATGATAAATTGCAAGGATAAAAACAAAATAGAACCTTTGTTCCTAAAAAATAGGTATCTTGGTAGTCGATTATGTATTTTTTTCCTCTATCAATCAGTAAGCAAATTGCCCATTATCAACATTATGCTTTGGACAGTCTAGCATTGGCCATGGGCACTTTACTATTTTACAAATAGATGGATTGGATGAGTAAATTTAGAGTTTCATCATGAAATGTATCAAAGTTATGGTTTTTGAAGTGCATTTATAAAAATAATAATAAAAAAAAGGGAGTGTAAAAATTCTTTTTCATTGGCAAACACTACTCAATGTCACCAACTGACCGACAGCCCTTTTTTTTTACCATTTGATGCTACAGAATTGCAACATTTATTTAATTAGTGATTCAGAAATTAGATACTCCAATCCCCTGAAAACTCCCATCACTAACGCAAGCACTCACACACTTGTCTTTCGCAGCCGGAGCATAGCCGACTATAGCACCTACAGACTACCCAATGGATCCATACTGCATCTGAAATTCATACCTGAATGGAACGATACATGTCATTTCACTTAAATACCTTTATATGATGTGAAATTTTTGAATAGTTAATATCAAAGTATCTTAAAAGTTCATTTCTATTATAGCAACCTTTTAATGAAACATCAATGCAGTCCCCAAATTTTGGTAGATTCACATGACAAAACAATGCGGCCCAAATGACTAACATTTCTTGGTTGTTATTGTGGCCAAATGAAAAGGAACAAAAATAAAATAATAAACAGAACTTTTGTATCACAAAAAAACGTTACCATACGTTAATGCAACCTACATTTTGGTTGATGAAAATAACATAACGTTAATTACTTCTTTAAAAGTAGAAAAGTTATGTTAGATGAGAAACCCTGGCTTACCCACAATTTTCAGGAAGACAAAGTTTTTGACAATTGAACCATGAGTCCCTCGTCTTTACAATTACTGCAGTGTCTCCACCTAGCAAGTCATGTTAATGAGTTTGTCTTAATATAACATGAAGAAGAAAACAATATAAGCAAGATAGATTAACAGCCCTTAGGATAGCACTTGATTCATCTACTTAGAAGCAACCAAACAAACGGGCCATGAATCTATCTCAAATCCAAACCTAAGAAGTCATATTAACCAGGACATTGCTAATCAAATCCTTTCTAGTTGTCAATCGTAGATTGGAGATGGAAAACAGAAAGAAACCAAAAATTTTAAATTGACAACCTTATATGCTTCCTCTTCATAAGAAAAGGCTGGGCAAGTCAAATTAGCAAGTTAATCAAGTTAATCAAACATATTGGGCCAGACAAATTAGGTCAAGCAATCTGTCCCAATTCTCAACTCGCAGAATGCCCACATGTTTTGGTATACTATAAAGCATACCTTTAAAGATGTCCATGAAGGTCAACCATCATATGCTAAGTAAAGCACAAGGAGTTGTATTTGGATCAAGGTTTTGTCTAGGGATTTTTCTGAAGGGCAGGTAAAATTAAATAAACTATATGTGAAGCGAAATCCCATATCGCCTAGGTACCAAAGTAATATGAAGTGAGGGCACCATCACTTCAAGAGCTAGCTTTTGGGGTTGAATTCTACCCAAGACCGTGGAACATGGTATCAGAGCTAGGATTTTGAAGAACTTGCTCCCCCTAGTTTGTGCCATAGTTGCACTTTGTTTCATTGTGATCTGTGTGTTCCGGATCCTTTGTTGACCTCTCCACGTGTGAGTCAGGGGTCGCACATGGGGGGAATGTTGGACATTGTCTCACATCATTTAATAGAGTTAGGTCTTGGGTGACCTCACCTCTCGTGGAAAGTCTCTGTCATCTCCGTCTCCCGAGTCAATCACTTAGCTCCTGGTCTCCTGATGTGTCCCCTCCACGCGCATCATGTGAGGGGGAGTGTTAGACTTGTCGGATTGTCCTACATCACTCATCTAAGCCACCCAGACTTGGTTAATAAAATCTAGAAGCTACTCCACCTATTGCCAATTGATTTTGAGTTGGATACTTTAACATGGTATCAAAACTAGGGTTTCGGAGAATTTGTCCCCCCTTGTTTGTGCCATAAGTGCACCATTATTTATTGTGATCCAAGTGTTATGGATTGTTTGTTTACCTTTTCACATGCGAGTCAGGGGTTGTAACATGGTATCAGAGCTAGGTACCAGGGTAGGGTGCGTGTCTTTGGCCTGCATGCGACAGGTGCTGCCAAATGAGCAAAATGCATGTGAGGGAGAGAATGTGAAGCGAAATTCGACATCGCCTGGGTACCAAAGTAATATGAAGTATATAAGCGTGGGGGCACCTTTACTTCAAGAGCTAGCTTTTAGGATTGAATTCTACCCAAGACCGTGCAACATTATATTCCATATATTTAAATAGTGTTACCTTTGGATTTTCTTTGACCTTAATAGAACACCATTTGCATGAAACTTTTAGAAAGAAGAAAAATCGGTAAAAAGGAAATACACAACTGTGTCTCATTTCTTCGCTTATCTAAATCTACTTCAAAAGTATGTTGACTCTAAGAGGTTCATTATTCTCTCGCTTCAGAGCAATGCCAGAAGGGACAAATATTCAACGATAATTCTCATAAGCTGTGTTGTTCTTCAGCTTCTTGGCCAAAGCAGTCAAGAAGTCTAGCATGAAAACCCAACCCAATGAAGTCCCATTAACAATAGTCGCGCAGTTGGGCTGCACTATCACAGATTTCTCTTTCTTGATCAGCAAAGAATATCCGACCAAGCTGTAATCGTTGAAGATGGGACCCACAAAGATGTAAGCATCAACAAATTCAACAACCTCGCCGCAATAGCTGGTGCTCACAGGTTTTGTAATGGAACATTTGAAGACCATAAAATAGAGAATGCACAAAACATAAGGGTTGACAGTACTCTTTTTGCAGTAGTCAATGATTTGGGAATAAACTTTTGCATAAATATATTGAATAATGTGTCCACGTATCAAAAAGTAGCAAGACCAGCAAATGGGTTGTTATTGTGGTGTAATGGACCTTTCAGTGATCTAAATGTTTTTGTGCAAAGCACTCAGTAAATCGTGCTCTTGCATTATTGGCAAGGACACAATATAAGACACTCATAATGTACCGAGGATCATTTACATTCAAACTCCCATAAAATAAGCCCAACTACAAAGAGAAGAATGTGCATTCTGGTTTCAAACCTAAACCTGTATTCTTAACCGGATACCGTAACAGTAGAAATTCCAGTGCTTTTTAATCAACACTAACAATTTGTGGAGACGAACACCTACATCCATTATCCTTAGAACAACAACACACATGCACAAATAGACAACCTATAAAAAAGATAAGATAAGAGGCATAAACACTTCCACTCCATTATCTAACGGAGTTTATATTCCCAACTAAAATTAGGAAAATAAGATATCCCTGTAAGTCTCATCGCATAACAATCAGATATGCAAATTTGGTCCACATTCTAAATTTAAAATGAAATGATGAAACATAACTAAAGATAATTGAAAGTTACTATTCTACCAACACTTAATTCACCCTTTCTGAAAAGGAATGACTATTACTATTCTACAGTACAAGCCAATAATTTACACCACATAAAAGAGACAGCTGGCAAGAGCACATGTTTGTTATTCTGGATTATCTGAACCACTGCTTCCAGAATAGTCTTCAGTTCTGTCAGTCAAGTAATATTGTTCGAAAGATAGCGGATATCTTGGCGCCATTCTTCTGGATAAGTATCATTCAATTTCCAATTTACAAGCACAAAGTAGGTTAGGATCAAAGAGAAAACACAAGACACAGGATATTATTATGAAACTGACTGACTTGATTACTTGCTTCTTACAATGGAGTGAACCCTCCTTTTATAGGCATAAAGAGGGTAATACAGACACGATAAGACACTGCTCCTAGTCTTCATATTACAGACCTACAACACACCTACATATTATGTGGTACATATAATTGAAAGTTACTATTCACATATAATTGAAAGTTACTATTCTACCAACCAAAACCATGGGATAATACCTTTAAAGAAATGGAGAAATGCGAACGGAAAGGGAAAGTAAAAAAATGACACTATAACGAAGCATGAAACAAACAAGGACTATGAATGGCAAGACAAAAGTGCGTGTATGGAACATAACATATAAATATACATACATACATACATACCTATATATAAACATATACGGTGTATATGTGTGTGTGTGTGTGTGAAAGAGAGAGAGAGAGAGAGAGAGAATTTGACCTTGATAATTAAGTAACCATTAAAGGCACATCCGCACACATAAAATCTGAAGAAGAAAGTTATGAGTGCACGAAAAAACTTAAAATCCCAATTAGATGGTGGAACCAAGGAATCTTCCGGCCCTTTTTTCGTCAGATTCAATCAACAAATATGAAATTGAAATAGAAAACTTGTCCGAGTAAGGTGGATATTTAGTATTTACCAATCTATGGCCATTTGAACCTCATCCATCTTCGATCAAGGGCCAGACAACACAGAAAGATTCAAGTGAACCGAAGAAAGTCGGGAACAGAAACCCTAATATGCTTTCGGACCATCTCTGGGTCGGGCCCCAACCGTCTGTGGGGCCAAGAAGCAAATACGTAGGGGGCGGCCTCAATTCGTCCCTACACTTAAGGATCTTAACCTGTCGCATGAAATCTCGCGACCAAAGCCGTCCAATCTGGGCCTTGGTTCTAGCCCACCGCATTTCTCTTTCGGTGATGCGAAACCTTCGATTCAGGGTTTGGGTCAAGGATAGCTTCAAAGTGGAGAAGAAGTGTGGCTGAAATTACTATTATGTCCAACCAGACAACACTGCATGTCATGTCACCCAAAACCTAAAAATGCACACAACAGGTTAAATAATTGCATAGAGGAATTATCCGCACTCATAAAAACAAAAAAGAAAAACAAGAAAGGACCACTTCTTTTCCTTTTCAAAATACTACCTTTGGCAAGGAAAGCACTTGAGTTGCCTACATAGATACATCTAAAAGCATCAGATACCTGAAAATCTTTACAATTTCTCAAGTAATAGGACTATCATAGCAAAACTTTTACTTCAGAACGAAGAAATAAATCTCAAATTCCATATTTTTGTACCAATACAAAACTCTTTTGTGACTATCAACCATCTAGAAGAAAAAAAAACCTCTCGTGATTTGAATGGATTGTGTGGACCATGTTTGGGGCACTTGAAAAAACTCTCCACGAATGGCTACATTAGTAGACAACAATTCAAAATCTGTGTGCCGATAATTTAGGATGGAATGAAATATTAATTGTCTTCATTTGTGAGAGAAGAGAAAGATTGATTACATAACCCGGATACAGAACTCTTGTAACGGTCAATTACCTAGAGGCTCCGGGATTGTATTCAATTGGAGGATTTCCAATCCATGTCCCTGCACTAAAAATGGTGACAACCAAGTTAATTAGTAGTTGATAGTGGAGACGCTACAAAGTTAGAGCCATGCTTCTTGGGCAGACAACCTAATTAGTAATTATCATCAATCATCATATTCATGGGATGAATCTCATTGCTTTAAACTACAGGGACAACAAATTATTAGTTGCATCTAATACGGCCAACCACAGTTGATCAATTTTGAAATCTACAGACGACACAAAAATCCAACCAGTCACCAATAGAAACCCAATTTCAAGGTAAAGAAATCGCAGTAATCAATAGCAAAGTTTTCAAAGGCGAAAGCGCAAGGTGAGGCGCTTGACCCTCCATGGGGCAAGGCGTAAACCCCGGGCATTGAGACGTAAGCCTTTTGATTTTTTATTTTTAAATAATTAAATAAATTAAAAATAACTCTAAAAAATACAAAAATTAGGGATAAAATTAATAAAATCAACCAAAAAAAAAAAAAGGCAGGTCACAAAGTTAACATTGAGTCAATGATCAGTCAATGACTTCCTAATTTATTATTGCTTTATCAGTAAATGGAGAAACCCGATAAGGCTATAACATCATTTATTAGTTATTAACTTATTATTTTATTGACTTATTACTTTGTTAGTTACTAAAATAGTAGCTCAAGTGTTCGTGGAAAAAACAGAGCACACTTGTTGAAAACATAGCACAACTGTTGTTTAGAAACAGACCACAGTATGGTAGAAGATGAAGATCAACTAGAACAACACAACTGAGAGAGAGAGAGAGAGAGAGAGAGAGAGACCTAAAGTGGTAGAAGATGAAAATCGACTACAACAACACAGCTGAGAGAGAGAGAGAGAGATAGACCCGAAGGTTGAAGATGAGGAAGAACGAAGAACCCAAAAACCCTAGGTCTGACGTCTGATGTCAACTGCTTTCTCTTGCCAGGTATTTATAGGGTTCGGTGAAATTTTAATTAAGAAATTACTGAAATTAGATTACGAAACTTTCACCCCTGAGGCGTACGCTTCTTCAGTCGAGGCGTGAAAGGCGCTCGAGGCGTACACCTAGTTGGTTCAAAGTCCAAATTTCAACGCCTCAAGGCGTTTTGGCTACTCCCTGACGCCCCGGGCGGGCCTCAAAAACGCCTTTGAAAACTTTGATCAATAGGAATATCAAGGAAAGAGAAAGCCCTAGCTTTTGAGATCAAATAAAAATCAAACCCCATTCTAATTTGTATTGTTGTTGCATACATATATTCGAGATGAAATCAAAAGGGAAAGTGAAGACTTGAAATTTACAGCCATCGTCAATCTGAAGCAAAAATTCTTTCGGCCTTGTTCATTTTGGGATCTCAAAACTCAAAACGATCCCCAATAAATTGTCTCTATCTACCTCTCTCCACTTTTTACTCTTAAAAACCTCCCTCCAAACCCAAACCGAATAGGGCCTACCTAATTTCAATTGTTCATGAGCATTTGAAGCAAATGAGAGAGAGAGAGAGAGAGAGAGAGAGAGAGAGAGAATGAAGCTGTACCAATTTGGAGTAGTTCCGAAGAGGTGTTTGAGAAGTTCCGGAGAAGATGGGTTACTTTCCTCTGATCCAGTGCCGGGAGATGGTCTGAGAGTACATTTCCTCACAAAGCACAGAAAAGGAAGGGTCTTGAGAAAGCAATCAGGCACAGAGTGATTTAGGAAAATCTGCAAAGTCCCATAAGTGGAGCACTAACCAAGACTAAGGATAAAAATGGAAAATATGTTCATGGTCTGGCTTGCCACTCTTCTTCCTTTATATACACCAGTGTCACTTTTCGTGCGTTGCACGAATACACGTGCTCGGTATAATGCTTCGAATTTGAGTTTTTACTACGTGGTTTGTTTTGGATTGTATAGTCGCGGGAGAAATTTAGTCCCTCTTTTCTTTAAGTTTTTTTTTATGAAGTAATGGCATCAAAATAAGAGTATAGAATAGATATACATTTACAATATTTTTCTCATATTAAGTATTATAATGTATTGCATAAATCCAGTTATGCATATAACATTCAACAATTTGGGGAAGAAAGTGATGGCTCGACTAATGAAAGAAGGGCAGAAAGAGAGGGGGTTATACAAAACAATGAAAGACCACAACGATGGGAAGAGTGCATTGTCTATGCTCCACAGAATTCTAAAGAGTATGGTGTGTAGGTTAATAGTTCGGAGTTTGATGCTGATATGGAACCTAAAGCATTTTTGGATTGGGTAGATAGCATTAAAAGCTATTTCGATTGGAAAGATGTGCCAGCTGAAAGGAAAGTGAAATTGGTTAGGGCACAACTAAAGGGTCTAGCTTCTACGCGGTGGAAGCACTTTCAAAATGACCGAGAAATACAGGGAAAAGGAAAAATTAGAAGATGGGATAAAATGAAAGAGAAGCTGAAAGCTCAATTCTTGCCTCGAAACTGTGAATAAACTCTATATCAGAGGGTACAAAACTCAAGGCAAGGAGAGAAGACCGTGAAAGTGTATACTCGAGTTCCATAGGCTGTCCTTAAGAAGTAATTTGGCTGAATCAGAGAGCTAAAGGATTACCCGGTATCTAAATGGTCTTCGAACGGGCATCTAGGACCAAGTGAGCTTACAACGACCTTACAAAGTGAGTGATGCCTATCAGCTAGCATTGACAGTTGAAGCATAATTAGCTCATAACACATCAAAGAGGCCAAGAAAAGATTACCGCCATGGTCCATCCAATAGTCAATCAAATAACTCTATTTGAGGTGGGCGAACAGCAACTCCAACGCACCTATAACAGCAAACAAGCCCTGGAAATGGGAAAGGAATCCAAACATAGCAGAGTACACGCAGTCAAACCAATATCAAGTGTTATTGATGCTTCAAAGTCGGGCATAAGTCAATTGAGTGTCCGAAGAGAGCTAATGTGCCTGTTAATCTTGTCGAGGATGATGAAGCTCTTGACGAAAGTTTTGCTGGTCGTGATGATGGAAATCAATACCTCGAAGAAAATGAAGTCGATGCGGATGAGGAAGAAGGAATTGATGGTGATCTTGTTGGTGAAACACTTGTGAAGATTCCTTAAACTGGGATGAGTAAGAAGTGTGAAAATTCAAAAGAACAAATTTCATCCAGTAGACAATAGGTCAAAAAACAGACTGAGTGTACAATGATAACTATAAACCTACCACAAAATGTAAAAATCATTCAACAATCCTCCCCAAACTATACAATATTAGCCACTCCCAATTCAGATATCTCAATCCCACACAAAAACCAAAAAATCAATAGAAATAAAAATAAGACTTGGGTACTTGGTTAAGGCTCTGGTGGAAGAGATTGTGTATGCAATGAAGATAATTGAAACAAAGCTAAACAAAACAAAACAAAACATGGAACCAAAAAAAACTATGAAACAAACAAAATCTAAGAAATCACCATAGCAAAAAAGGAGAGAGAATACAAATGAAATCTCAAACTGGGTTTAGTTTGGGAAGCAACCTCTGAAACAAATAACTAGCCTGAACCATACTCATAATTGCACTGAGCAACTGTACACACATGCATATAAACATATGTGTGTGTGTGTGTATTACTGTTACACATACCTATATACACGTATGGCTAGAAAAGAAAAAAAAACACAACGCCATATATGCAATTTTCCTAAAGTTGACATTGGCACCTGAATACTTAATCTTTTATGTTGTTAATTGGCCCTAATAGGTAATGACTTTAGTATAAATTCATCTTGTACATATTCTTGTTGATGGAAATTGACCTGATGGTTTTATGCGCTCTTCTAAAGCTCAAAAAGGATCTTAATAGGTTATGCTCTCCAAAGCGAAGACGAGTTCATAACTTATTTCAACAAGCTTTGATAACCAACTGGGGGTAGCTTACTTTTCAAAAATCTTTCCCGAATCCAACCTGATCCTTAAATCCTTGAATCTTCAATCCAGGAGTTTTGTGGAAAATAAAAACCTTTATCGGATTTGAACCAATGACGCTCGCCGTATACCTACCTATTACTAGGAAAATAGGAAAAAAATTGCTAACAAAATTTAATGAAATTCAACCAAAAATTACGACAAATGAAGCCTTAAAAATATCTGTGGGGATTGACGAAAATTTGGTCCTCAATGGCAGTGGTTTTGGTTGGCCAAGAAAATACTCATCATGGATTGGGTAGGATATGGGTGTAGGTATATAGTTCAGGGATCAAATAAGGTTTGTGAAAAACTCGAGTTGAGCACCCCCGTTGCATCCATAGAGAGTCAGAACGCACCAGCAATATTCAAAAAATCTAAAAAATACATGTCTACTTATAATAAACCAAAAATGCAAGAGGGTTGGGGGAGACTTGAAATAGTAAAAGAAGAAAATGAAACCATTTTAAGGATAAAAAAAACGTTAGGCCAAAATGTTGATTACACATTTCACATTTTGTCATTAACTATTTTTTCATGTACCTTCAATGCTTTGAGTGAGCTTTTTATTCACCACCAAATACGTAGTGGTTAACATTCCAGACATGTTGTATAGAAAAACATCAAACTGATCAAAGTATATAAAAAAAAATCCATCACAAAAGCTTGTCCACCATCACCAACTGTTGAACACCTCCTCCCTATACCGAACAATCTCAAGCTGGAAACATGAACCACCAAATCTCCACTGCAAGGTAATCTCTAACCCTGTCATAAGAGCACCGATCCCATCTCCACCAACCTTCACCTTTTATCTTCCTGTCAAAAAACCTCCATTATAAACCCCACTGTAAAAGCCATCCCACAAGTCCACAGCCACGAACCCACACTATCTCCATCATGCAACCACCATCCACATAGCCACTTCCCAATGTCTAAAATGCCCAAGAACCACCAGCCACCATTCAAAAAAGAGGGATATACGAAAGGAAGAAGAAGGAGTCGTGCCACGCAACTGCCTAATTCACCAATCCTCCGCGACTCTCATATGGCCTTCCGTAAACCTCTATTGAGTGATTGAAGTAGAGTTCCTTAACCACTAAACCCTAAACAATTAATCAAGAAAAAGAACCTTGAAACAATTTAGGCGACAAAGATGGACCCATCGTAATCAGGAATAGGATCTTAAAATAGATATTGCAGGGGCAATGAACTAAAAAATAAGTCAACCATAAAGTTTTAGTCCAATATGTTAAACTTTGTATAGTTAGGTCCACCTTTGATTATATTTACTATTTAGCCTTAAGTTACCATGATTTAGTAGACTATGCCTCTAAATACAAGTCACATAAAGCGCGGACAGGTGCTTGTGCTGGAGCATGAGCGTGAAAGCGTCTTTTAAAAACCTTTTAAACAACTAAAATTCTTAAGTGCGAGGATTGAGAGCATGAGCTCAAAGCAAGGATTGAGAGTGACAACGAAGGCCACTTTGAAGGAGTAACTAAGTAAGTGACTAAGATTGTACAACGCTACAGGCAAAATCATCAAAGAACGTCTAGTAGGCTAAAGGGAATTTAAATGCATAAAAAAAGGTTATATTTTGTTTCGTAACAACCTTTGCTACTTCAAAAGTTATCAGAGAGGAAGAGGAAATCAAGGTCATAAATTGTGAAGGACATAAACAACTTGCCATTGGTGTTGGATAAGTAGGGCTTCATAAAGAAAAACAGCTTCATAGTTACGTGTGTATGCACCTCTATATCTAAGCACTAAAACATGGCTAGTAGCTAAAGTAAATGACAAATCTATATTGCAACTAAACATCCTGCAAAAGTAGGCATTCTCAGTAGCAAGTAAGAACGCAAACACGGCTAGTAGCTAAAGTAAATGACAAATCTATATTGCAACTAAACATCCTGCAAAAATAGGCATTCTCAGTAGCAAGTAAGAACTCCCCTGGTGCATCATGCTAAAGTATCCAATTCCAAAACCAATAGGCTATGAATTGAGAGACCCCCAGGCTCATATACAAGCTTTGGAAGTGATATTTAACCGTTGTGGAATGAGCTTTAACACTCCCCGTCACGTGCGACCCGACTCGCACGTGGAGAGGTAAACAAAGGATCCAACACATAGTGATCACAAACAAAATAAAGTGCTCTTAAGGCACAAACAGAAGGGGAATCAATCGCTAACGAAACACAGTCTTGCACAAATTCCTCCAAGAACCAAGCTATTATACCCAACCATAAGTTTATGAATCCTAACTAGTCTTTTATGCATACCAACCAATCCTTTGATAATTACGTAATTTCTCATTTGCTTAAAAGGTCGTGGATTCCATACCAAGTATATAGCTAGCAACAACTCATGAGTGGCTTATCATCCTTGCAGTCTAAAGACACCTGTAAAAGGTAATGCAATTCAAATTATACCAACTATGCCATAATGAAGAAGAAGAAGAAACTAATACCTTGGTCATCTTGAGTACAGTCAGATCAATGATAGTCAATTCATGAGGTTTATGTCAAGTGTCATTGCCGTTGTATAAACCAATGTAATGCGGTACATATTCCCAACGGGGACCAAACAAAAATCATAGGAACCATTGAACAAAATAATATGTACCCTATGGACAACATTCAAAACCTATACATGTTTACTATTTTCTAACTTTGATAACCAAAATTGAAAATTAGAAAGAACTACTCTCATCTAAAAGAAATGAGAAAGAAATTTTCAAAAAAGTATGCAAATCTATAACAAAATTTAAAAGAGAAGAATCAAAAGATTCAAACAAACCAAAACTATCTATACTAGTAAAGGATCAACAAACAATTTTAACATAAAAATACTCAACAAACCACACACACACACACAAAAAAAAAAAAAAACTAACTTGGCACATAGTTGCAGCTGACATGGAAGAGATTGTGTATGCAATGAAGATGATGGCCACACTATGGCAAAGTTCGGTCTTAACCTATGGTGGTCAATTTGAAACATAGACGCATAAATAATTAAAAGAGAACAACAAAAAAAAGCTAGTGGCATAAGAGTGTTAGCTTTCATATTTACCCACATAGAATATGCAAAATCCCTTCCAAAAAGTAAGCTAATTTCAAGGTGAAACCTACGAGTAAATATGGTCAAATCCTTTGAAGCATGAAAACGAAAACCTAAAGGCCCATCGACTCTTCAGTTTAGGGTGCCAGACCTGTGTCGACAAGACACTTACACAATTTGTGTCAGGAGAAGAAGAAGAAGAGATATATTTGGCCAAAGGCTAAATAATGCAAACGATATCATTAACTAATGGTAACTAACAAGAGAAAAATACTAGTGTTCATATGCGATTAATGTATCTTGGGCGAGTGTGAGAAACATTAAAAATACCATTTACGTTTGAAGTAAAGTATCAACAAAGGAATTCTTAAAGTAATTTGACAACATAAAAATATTTTACCTCTACCCATTTGTTTTCTTGAGATAGGTCTCTGATATGATGCAATAGCACCTTTTTGGTTTTCCTGGTCTTGATTAAATAGGAGATTTCAAATATTACACATCTGCTGACATCTAAAAACAAGGTATATCTATAATATAAAAACAAAAGCAATGGCAAAAAAGGAATGAACATGTGATAGAAGAAATGAAACCATAACGAGGACCAAAAAGTTAACACGAAGCTAAAGCGCCTATTGGTAAGTACCATGTTAACACAAGAAGTTCTCGTTTCTCTCTCTCAACATCAAGAACAAAGAACAATTACCAATAACAATGAACAAGACTCTCCCTCGGAATATCAAGAACAAAGAACAAACATATAGTTTATTGAAGGACAAATAGTTGTGTAAACGGAACCCAATGACCATAACACAATAAGCTCGTACCCAAAATGAGAAGCAAATAAAATTCACCAAACTAGAGAAACATTGACAAGAACAACAAAACACTTCTAAAATACTACAACTTGGATAGCAAAAGAGGCTAACAAATAGGAGAACCCACTCATTCCTTAAAATAACCCCAAAATCTTCAACAAAAGACAACAATCTATAAAGCTATAGCCTTGAAGCCATCCTATCTCCACAAGTCCATAGTACAAACAAAGTTAAATACATTGGAAAACAAAGGCTAAGACAAATTAAGCAGTAGACACAAGTCCATAGTGTTGTACAATTTGCAATCTAGGGACAAACCACAAGCATGAGTTATTTAAGAGCGATAAAAAAAATATCATTCAGTTTTTGAAGACCACTATATACAACATAATACCAGTTATTAGACCAGCCATCCCTTCTTTAGGACTGAACAATATATGTGATGCACAGATGGACATATATATTTTATTTGTAAGTTGCAAATTTGATATGTTGCAATACATCCGTCTCTCTTATGATGCCCTAATGAAAGAACCTCAAACCAAGTGAACACAAGCATGGCAATCATGAAATTTAAGAAAAGAGAAAGGGCACATAATATACTTAGACAACTCCTATTGAATCATTAAGAAAATAGTTAAAAGCAAATATGTGATTTCCTAAAGTTCAAAAACAAATAACAAAAGCAAAAAATAATAATAATAATTACCAGCTGAATATAGCACATAGATTTGGATTACATATCACCTAATTTTGGTTTATAAGTTTGGACATCATATCTTTGTGATTCTACAATCACACAACCACTCTTTGATTGTATTTTGGATTCCTTGTTAAACCTTTTTCCCCTTTGCTTTGTTTGGATGAAAAAGAGAAACCGAAGATTTTCAACTGAGGTATATTTCCAGCTTCAATATCTTTCAGACAGATTTTAAGCCTAAAGAAAAAAAAAATACTCTTGTTTTTAGTTTCGATGCAAAGGAAGAAACAAGAAAATACGAAACTTCAACTCTAGTTCAGCTTGTTTTGTAACTTCAATAAGACCAGAGATGACACAATGTTTCTTCCTCACTTGGCCACAGCTTTTCAACTCTAATACCGTGAAAAACAAAAAAAAAACAAAGGTGAAGGTTAACCAAAATATTTCTTATTTCGATCCAAACAAATTTGATTCCTCGTTCTCTTCTTTATAATTCTGGCCCAATTTTATTGTGTGAAAGGAAAAGAAAACACCTTTTATAATGAACATGATAGTCAAAGAGCACCCACAAGATTATACTAAAAAATTAATATGACGAAAAAAGTCCATAATTAGCTAGTGTCTCTGTGAGCCCAAACTTTCAACCATATAAGAACAGCAAAAAGAAGCAAAAAAGAAAAAGAAAGATAGCTCACCTTCTGTTCTAGAGAGGGGATTATTCCTTTTGGTGATTTCATAGTGAGCCTGAGAGAAGTGCAGGAGAAATGAGAACCTAAAACAAAAGACAAAATAGAGAGACCCTTTTGAACCTTGACTTCGCGAAAGCAAGGAGATAGAAAGCAAGTAACAGGAGCACACGCTCCCAAATATTTGCACACCCGCTCTCACAAAAAACGATTCACCCACCAACATGCACACCCACCAATTAGGCGATTAGCAAACCCATAGTGTCACACAAATGGCAAAGGAGCCTAGAGGCAGCAGTGTCCAGGAGGGTTGTGCAGAAAGCGATCGTCGTGGTCGTGGCATGGATAGGGCTTGGAAGAGGTGGATCAGGAATGAAGAGTAGCGAGAAGAGTACAAAGAGGAGAGAGAACATTTGAGATGGAGATGTCATCATAACAAGAAGGCTGTGCAACCTGCATTAATAAAGGCAAAATGCAAACATCATTGCAAAGATTGGGTTCAAATATGTTGGCATCACATAAGATGTTCCCTATACCTCCACCAAAAAGAATGAGGTTTAGTTATTTAAACCAGCATTAAGTAAAGATGTTACAGTAGGAAAAAAGCAAGTAATAGGAACGTGTAACCAAAGAGGAGAGAAAACAATTGTGCGAGACCTTTTAAAAGGAGAATACAAAAAACAAGTAAAATACGAACATGAGTAACCAAAGAGAAGAGAAAATAATTGTGCGAGACCTTTTAAAAGGAGAATAAAAAAAAACAAGAGCAAGCAATCTAAAAGAAGTGATCAATTCAAAGTTCAACATGCACTGATTTTGTTTCTATGCTACTGCTTTCAAAACAGCCCTTATTATGCCATTTGGTATTAATTCTACCATCCAAAAATTTCAAGGGGGGATTAACCGATGAAGACAACCTTTCAAAAACCTTAACAAAGTATACTAAGATTCTAGTACAAGTACCCACAGACATTGATATCAAATTAACAAACATCTTCTCCACACATGACCTCTTCAATATATGCATCAAAATATGCACCACTTGTAGAACAACTTTAAATTAGGATATGTAACAGCATTTTGTATGATAATGGATAAACTTATT
The DNA here is from genome assembly GCA_019656835.1 of Rhododendron ovatum. Taxonomy (NCBI): domain Eukaryota; kingdom Viridiplantae; phylum Streptophyta; class Magnoliopsida; order Ericales; family Ericaceae; genus Rhododendron; species Rhododendron ovatum. Next base: position 16,482,171 of record CM033795.1, on the reverse strand, counting down.
TCTCGAATAATTTCTTCAGTCCCTTCTTGTATGCTCACTACAAGGTCCAACGTATAGCCAACAACCTTACACGGTAATGAAGGCCAACCAACCCCAGCAGAAATAGGTAAGACACAAAGTGAACAACTAAAGTTACCTCAAGAAAACAAGCATTAAAAAAGGTCTCCACAAGAAGCTGCTAAATAAACACTAACGCATTCGGCAAAGACAAACAGATTGGTACCGAATAAAAACAGAAAACATAATCGACTAAAGAAAAAAGCACCTAAACTAAATATTCCCGAAGAACAAAGATACATCTCGGAAATTACAAAATGAAGAAAGTACCCAGCAATTCCTAATATAGCAGTAGCAGAGGCATTGTAGAGCAAGAAACAAGTAACTTTATGTACTTTGTTTTGTGCTTTTATTCTGTAGATAGATGCGTAGAAAAATTCAATCAATAAAGGACACTCGGATCATATATTCATGGAAGAGGAAGGCAATAAACATTACAGGCAATCCATAAGTTCATGGATACCAAAAAAACCTATGCTAATAAATTGACTTCCCTCATAATTAATTGATCATAGATTCCTCACCAGGATTTCAACCAAACAACTCCTCATGAGTGACTTATCATAGATTCCTCACCAGGATTTCAACCAAATTACTCCTCATGAGTGACTTATCATCCATATAGTGCAATGGGACATGCAAAAGGTAGAACATATCAAACTGGCAAGGGCTAATCAACATTATAAACTAATGAAACCGTACTTCATCCAAACTCATCCAATCAATCAACCGTTACTGAAAAGAGGACAAGTTTTCTTTTCTTTTCCCATGTTTACCGCCACATGTTATTTTAAAAAAAAAAAAAGGAGAGGAGCAGTTCCAAACAATAAAGCAATACCCTCTATTGCCAGTTGGATTATAATCAATTCAGGTGATTTCTATCCAGTGTCATTGCCCTGTATTATCATCTCCAATGTTGTCCCAAATTAATTAGATTACTAGCAGCAAAATTAACATTATAAAACCGTGCAATCAAATGATGTGTATAAGAGGAACAATTTCAGAAACCTGTATATGTTAAAATCCATTCAGTTTTAACAACCACTGTTTTTATCACTTGGTGACTTATGTCACAAATCTGTACAACTTTGTCACAAAAACAAGGGCAAAAAGAAAACACTGATGAAACATAACAGGAGTAAAGCTTAGAAGGAAAGTTATTCCACATTATCTATAAAAGAATCTCATTTATTCCACAATATATATAAAAAAAAGTCATCAAGGAAAACCACGAAAAGTTAAGGGCTCTGAGGCCTTTTAAAGAAGATTTTGTTTTTCAAATTACAATGCCCCAAACGGTAAGAAGTGAATATCCTCTAGAAGGAAAGATATCCCATAAATGTGACGTGCTCACACACGACCTAGGTATAATGGTGCATATCCTTTTCTATCATTTTTGTCAAGAAAAGCAGGGTATGAAATACAGAAGCTGTAAATAGACCCCGGGTATCCTCACAAGGGGTTCCTTGTCATACACAAAAAAAAAAAATAATAAACAAAAAAAAAACAAGTTAATTGTTCCCAAAGAATAGCAAGTTTATTTTTCAAAAGAGACCAATATTGTCAACTACAAATTTAAAAAGGAAGAAGTCAAGAAGAATAGTGCTTCGGGGCTAACGGGTTACTTTTAGCAGGGCACAAAACTCTCTTTTGACCCTCCTCCCCATTCCATTATGATTGATTCACTTTTTCCTTCATGAAACTAAGTCACCAATAGAAAAGGAATTGAAAAAGAAAAAGATGCAAGATTGAGAAAGGTGTCATTCATTGTGTTTGTGTGCGTTTACCGAGATTTCTTCAGTCTTTCACTTTCCCCCCTTTCGGCATTATCCAATACGAACCGGTGGAGAGTGTGGGCAAGGCCGCAAGGGGATAATGGTTTTGTGTAGGGTGTGGATAAGGTGTTGCTGACAGGGGCTGGGGAGGAGCCTTAGGTCCTTGGCTGAGGCAGGGGAGGCAAGAAAGTGATGCAAACCAAATCAAATGATAAATTTCATAAGAGAGAGAAATCCCTGAAAGGAGGGATACAAATAGACTAAGCTGTCAATATTCTTTAATCAATACATCAAACAACTACCTAATGAAAACTCAAGACTCCAATTTATAGACTCAACGAACCCTACTAATATTAAAGACATTAAAATGACAAAAATACCCTCAAACTGTTCTCCCAGAAAATATTTTTAGGAGCGTAAGCACCATCTTTTTCAATATGATTCTGGTGTTGCACTGATTCTTCAAACAGTCGAATAATGCTAGATATGATGTTCGTCGCTTGAAAAGCACATAATTTAAGTATGATGCAAAATGTCCGAAAAATGAATATACAAGCTATGATGCATAATCAAACTATGCTGAAAACAGGCTTAAGAGAAGAACGGTAGCCAATGGCCATAGCTCATTTACGTCAGAAGTTAAATAGGAGTAGGAGTAGATAAGAGAATTATGTCCCAAATAGTAGTAGATACTTTTAATTGAAGGCAATGAGTTTCTCTCCTTTCTCTCTTCTTTTTCCCCTTTTTTTGTGTGCTTCAATTAATCATCAACAATAACAAAAATATATGTCACAATTATTCAGGAAATGGATGTCAAAAGATTAAGTTAAGATTGCAAGGGATTAGATAGGCCCATCAACAAGGTCCAAATATTAAAAGCACAAAGGCTACATTGACAAAAACTAACCGCAGCAAGGTGAATTATCGTCAATTGTCATGTAGTAAAACATCAAATCAGGAAGGGCTACACACCAAATACTGGAGTACAATACTCACCTTGTTCATTCTAAGATTCTTAAACGCTTTTTTTTTTTTTTTTGATAGGCAATTCTTCATTAAACATTGAACACATAAAAAGCAAAAAAAAAAGTAGACAATAGACCAAATCTTTTTCATGGGAGGAAAAGTGAAAAATAAGTAAAGAGTAACAATGAATTCGAGCAATGGAAAAATCTTGAAAAACAAAACATAAAATGGTGAGGGAAAGAAAACACACAAAATTAAGATGTACATGTATCCAAACAAACATAAAATCGTGAGGGAAAAAAACCACACAAAATTAACATCAACATGTATCCAAACAAATCATACCGAAGATAAATACATTACTTTCCTGGTTGGGAAGGAACTTCTTTTCGCTTTCATTCCCTATGGTACGGAGTGGGAAAGAAGGAAGCATCAATTGGGAACAACCCGTTCCACAATTCCTTGCGTCGTAGAATCGTTTTTGTTTTTTTTCATATTTTATTAGTAAATAGAGACTTGTTAGTAAATAGAAACTTATTAGTAAATTGGAACCCTGTCAATAGTTCTAAAGCTAATAGGGCTACTGGGAAACCATATATTTGCACCTATAATTGCAACAAGCGAAACCATTCTACGTAATTTCTTAATATGACCCAATTATAACTTCCCAGAATATACCCATTAGTTACTCTTCTTAATCACTAGACATAAATATATTTTCTTTTCTTTGGCTCCCTATGAAATGAGGAAAATCCAGTAACTTTTGGAGCTTTATGCTCCTTCGTAATTTCTACACAACTTTCCTGAGCTCAAACAGCAAAAGAAAATAGCAGCCCATCTTAGAACAAGACACGTATTAGGAGCTAGAAAGATCTTACTCCGTCCATCAAATTATGGTGAAAAGCATCCAGAAAATTTAGGAGTTTCAATCCACTACCCAGTTACGCTTGCAATTGATTGTAGCAGTGCCTTTACCCTGAAGAATAAAAGTAAGTTAAGCAACATAAATCATAGTTTTGAAATATTAGGCACTAACCCTTCATTTCCATGTTGCAGTGTAATGGTATGTACTATCTCAATCCCAAAATTTTAGTCCTTGTGAAATACCAACTTTTTAGGAGACATGTATTTAATACACTTTTAAGTCAAAAGGTATTTTTACTAAAAACAACGGACACATTTGAAGCCAAAAAAAGGAGAGGCAATTTTGGCGTTTATATATCAAAGGGTCGAAATAGAGAGACAATTTGGAGTTTAATGGCACTTCTTCCCAAAAGTACTTAAGAGATATAATCATCATGCCCAATAAGACCTACTAATGATAAACAAAAGACCTCTGATAATGTTAACCCAATCATGCTCAGATCACTATTAGAACTAACACTTCTGCAGTTACCAACTTCACCAATATCCCCTCAGCCAGAAGCCTGTAAAAACATCGTAGGAGCATGTTGAATTACCTGCAGAAAAAATTCTCATTGCTATTTCCTTAACAAACAAAGGATATACTTGAATGTCTCCATTGATCTGGTGTTTTCCTTCTATTGTGCTAGACACAAATGGATTCTCTTCCTGCCATTTCCTTGTTGTTATTCATACATATGCCAGTAGTGGTACCAGCAACTTTTGTCTTAATAGATAGCTCTTCTCCCAAAAATCAGCCTCATTGACAGAAACTGCTTTGTTAGCATAAAAGAATATCTGTAAAAAAAGGAGAATATTGAAGTGATCTGAGAAGGAAAAACATTAACAAAAAGAATTCTAGGAGCAGAACTGTTGATGGTACTAGTTCGAGGGCCAAACACATGTTCAGGTACAAACAGATACTAACGATGCAGAGATGTAAAACTCCTATACTCAATTTAGCATGCATAGATGGCCACAAAGGATTTCCTCAATTACCCTAAAACAAAAGAGTTACTTCAATCATACAACAAACCAAAGACAGGTTCAGGCCCTTAAATAGGATACAAAATCTCAGCAGCTGCAGAGAATGAAAACAAAAAGGTATACAGAAAAACAGATGCATAAGCAGGAGATCCTTACTATGTGAGAAAGCTGAATGCTAGAATTAAAAAGACAAAAATATCTTCTCTCTACACCTCAACCATGGAAGACTCCTTGGCCTATATTAGGTAACTTACAATTTCTCAAACAGTGAAAATTTTTGCAAGCTAACTGCAGAAACCTTGATAAAGAACTTGCCAAACCCTAGCAAGTTGGAGAAGTTTCACCATCGGAGTTGCATATATTCCGAAGCTACATCTCATAATCTCTGCTCCAAAAACAAGAAAGTTCGCAAAGAGAATTCTAAGACCTCGCTAAAACACTAAAAATGGGAATTACAAAAAAAATATTTAAACAATGAGTCAAATATATACCTTAAGCCAAGCTGAAACAGAGCATGAAAATGCCCTCAAAGTAGGTGACAATAACCTGACAATTGTCTCCACCTTAATGACTACCACTCCTACCCATCTTAAACATGATGCCATTAATTGATTGATAGCATCAGAAATAGCCTTGTAGATCCATATCATCGGAAATATAGCAGGATATTCGTCATTATACAGACATGATCACCAATAGAAACATAAACACGCATAATCGATAGCAGCAACTTCGCATCAAAAATAGGAACACATCAGTATCGGTTGATATCACCACCAAACAGTTCAAGCAGCCAAATAGAAACCAATTGAAAGGACCATGTGAAAACGATAAGAATGGGCAGTAAGCATACACAAAGAACCACAGAGACCAAAAAAAGCCCTAATTTCTAACAAACAATGCAGAATCGAATAGAGCAAAAAAGTTCTAATTACTAATAAACAATGCAAAATCACAAACCCCAAAAATCAAACCCTCAAAACGCTTAATCGTACCTATATGTCAGTCAAATAGCTAACATTTTTGTTTTCGAGCTGGCTAGGATTGTGCATGTCGAAAGCATCTCACTCTCAAACTAGTTTGTGTTTCTTTCTTCATTCTGTTTTGATAAAATGCGATGGTTCAATCTGATGGTTGATGGCAAGAGAGAGGGGGAGAGAGAGAAAGGAACAAACCTGGTGCTCACAATTGAAAGCCTAAAATAACCATAACTGATCCACTAGCTAGCAACACCAGTTCACATGAAATGATTAGGAGATCTGGCACCTAAGATTTTGGTGGAACGGATTAGAATTTTCAGCAACCCGGAACCAAATTAGAAATATTTGGCATAAATCCTCTGAGCAGGAGAGTGAAAAATTTTGGACACCTTTTTTTCCTCCTTTGGAACGCTATTGAAAGGTAAAGGAAACGCTATAGAAGGGGGGGGGGGGGTGTTTAAGTGAAACACTGTTGAAGTGGAAAACAAAGGCACGGAAGCCTACCTATTATAGCGTAGACGGAAAAACGTTATAAAGTTATTCTATAGTAGGCCTTATTTGTTGTGGTGAAAGGTTCGCCAAACATTTTTAACTTAAAAAATTCAACGAACCACACAAAAACTAACGTGGGTACATAGTCAAAGCTCACATGGAAGAGATTGTGCACGCAATGAACATGATGGAAACAACTAAGTCATAGGCATTAAGAATAAAAACAACAAAATCCTAATAAACAGTACGAACTTTGAAGCGTGAAAAGCTAAAATCAAAAGTCATATTTACATCGACTCTTCAGTTTAGGGTGTTGTACCCAACTCGACATGACATTGACACGATTTGTGTTGGACACTAGTTGATGTTCGGGAGGAGAAGAAGTAGAAGAGATACATTTGGCCAAAGGCTAAATGGTGCAACACATATCAATAACTGATGGTAGCAAACGAGAAAAATCCTAGCGGTATATAAGTGATTAAATGTATCATGGCAAGTATTAGAAACATTGAAAGTACCATTTACATTCTCATGTGGCCAATTTTTTAGCCGCACCCTCATATCCTATAATAATTAACAAAATTAGCGAGTCCAACATCTAGACAGTTGTCTAGTCCAACACCTATATCCAAGTGCGGGTAACAAAGCTAAAGGCATAGATTTTATCATAACAAACAAATGTGACCTGAAAAAAACATAAAAATAACAAAGTAGGGAATACAAAATTAGAGGCAGCATAGGCCAATTCTTTACAAAAGCTATATAGAAATATTTAATCAGGAAAAACATATTCCAACAATAGGAAACAGATATAGGAAACAAACCTGAGAACACAAATATCATCTGGAAGAAGGAATTGCAAGTCATCAAGTAGGAAGAAAGTGACAATGAGATAAATGCAAGAGGAGTGTTCCAACTCCTGATCCAACTGCTAAGTAATACTATTATGCTGGTTTCCTATTTCGCAAAGTAAACATACTATTATGCTGGTTTACTATTTAATATGTTTACTATTTCGCAAAGTAAACATATTCGAGGAAGAAAATAAATAATACTATTATGCTGGTTTTTGTAAGATGGTTTTTGTAAGATCAAACTGCTGATCCAACTCCTGCGAAAGCAAAAGTGGGCCATGCTTCCACATTTATTGCTATCACAGCAGAACCTATTCCAAAAACCCCAAATATGCAATCCTTAGTTCTGAATTAACAAATACTTTCGAAGTAAAGTATCAACAGAAAAAAAAGCTGAAAGTATTTGACATCATAAAAAAAGATATTTTACCTGTACACATTTGTTTTCTTCATATAGGTCTTTAATATGATAGTGGATTACACCACCCCAATTCACACCCAGTTTTCTCTCTCGGACATGGAGAAAACTCCAAGGATTAACCCCTTTTGACGACTTTGCACCTTTTTGGTTTTCCTGGTCTTCATCATACCAAATGACCTTTTTAAAATTACACATGGTATCTAGAAATGAGTTATATCGATAATATAACAATAAAAGCAAGGGCAAAAAGGCATGAACAAGTGATAGAAGAATAAAAACCATAATGAGGACCAAAAAAAAAAATTGAAGTTAAAAAGCGCCTATTGGCAAGAGACCTTAACAGAAAGAAGTTCTTTCTTTGTCAACATAAAGAACAAAGAACAATCATCAGTAAGAATTAACAAGAACATCGTAGCAAAGTACTACCTGGAAAATTATAGTTGGTTCACGATAGTTGCCCAATCCTTTCAGCCACATCATGTGATTCCTAATGCCGCAGCCTCTCTTGCTTCCAGCTTGCTCAAGACCTTTTAGCAAGCATGGCAACTCTAACTTATATAAGAAAAATTACATCCTTTCAAAGGAGATCTATGTTCAACAGTGGGCCCAACCTGATAGAAAACAATAATGAAGACAAATATTTACTAATCAAGCTACCTAGAGATCACAAAATTCAACACTTGGAAAAAAATATATGGATAACTGAAGAGAAAGATCAGTTTAGTCCTTGGTTTTCTTTGACCATCACAACCAAAGCAGTAAGATAAACATTGTTGCCAACTAACCTAGCTATGTCATAGGTACCGTATACACACATAAAGAGACAAATAAATACATGCAACATGATCAACTCAAACATCTATGGGCAATTCTGGTTGCTGCTACTGTAGAAAGTCCTTCACTCTCCTCCCAAATCGCAGTGTGGACTCGATCTTCAAAGGACAATGAAAAATCAAATAATTAAAAATCAGGTTTTATCACACAGCTTTAAAGGCCTAAAAGTTGTACATAATTCAACTTGTTGGCTTTCCACTTGGGATGCTATTGCTACAACTTATATTCTACCAAGCAATAAACTCATCTCCATTTCCCAGCAAAAGCGAGAAAGAAAAACACATTCCACATGGACCAAAGAGAGACATAGAATCCTAAAAACCAAAAAACTTTGAAATAAAACTCCAACGTATTATCAGCATTCCCTGAATGAGTGACGAAACACAATCAAAAAGCCGAAGATGTGACTATCAATTCAAATTAGCCAACACAGAACAAAGAGGCTGCTCCAGTTCCCTTCATCATTGAACAAACTAATTTTATTCTACACCATTAAAACCAAAAAGAAAATCTTATTTACAGAGCCTCTATAGCTCAATCTCAGCCATCCAAAAGTGTTTTGGACGATCCAAATTAAAAACAATCTATTAGCGGTAATAGATATCTATTACCGGTCAAAATTTAAAAACAAATCTCAACTGAAACTGACAGGTGTGATTACGCAGCTCCATGAATAACCTATTCACGGAGCCTCCGTGAATAAGTCAATCTCAAAATCAAATATGATAGAAGAAATTGCAAAAGAAGAAAAACTTACCTAAATTAAATACCAATCATAAAGGCTTGACGTTGCTTTCGTAGCTAGCACTCTAGAAGACACCATTGGATGGTTTCCACTACAAAAGTGCCAAAAAAAAAAATGCTCAAAATTACAAGGGTTCTCTCTCGAAGCCCTCATTAAAGTATCTAATAACCGAAATGCAAAGAATAACGGTGTCGGCTACCTAGATTTTTTAGGGAATATGGCAGCAATGGCCAAGGATTATTAGAAAAGCTGCTGACTATGGCTCCGTTGAGTAGTTCAAATAGTGTGATTAAAGATTACTACCGACCATTAATCTATTGTTCAAACAACATATAGATAAAAGTGACTTTGCCAAAACAATTTTTGGCTTGTTATAGTGTCCCAAAAAAAAAAAAAAAACAAATGCTGCTAAGCCTGCTATACCAATTTGGTCATTTTGGTGTCATTCTGGCACAATCTCACATCTAGATATGGGAGATTTGGCAAAATCAAAGTCAGTGCCAAATTTGACGCCACACTAAAGATGGCTTTGTAGCAAAAGATAGAAACGCATGTACTTAGATTTTGCCAACTACCTAGTCATGGCTTTGGCAGCCTAAATGACTCGTGAGTGGACTTGCTTTAAGTGTGATATTTCTAATTGACTGGTCCAAATGAATAACAAAAGCTGGCAAAAGTGGAGGTTTTAGAGGGGTCAAGTGACTTCAAGCAATACTTCGTCTAGAATAAATCTGCGTTTTGATGCTAACAAAAAGGTCTTGACCTAGCACGATCACAAGTGTTATCCAACGATTCCAACCCTAGGGTTGTCACGTGAGTTAGTCTCTCAAGAATTAGCCTCTCCATAAAAGTGGGGTAAGGCTGCCTTGTGTACTGGTTTGGCCTTGTAATCCATATGCATGGACACAAGCTCCATTCTCTGTGCCCCCTTTTAGTTCCACATGAAGTCAAGAAACTCAGACATACCTAGGATTAGGATTGCCTCTCACCACTTTCTGCAGCTTCTGCTCATATTTACGCCATCAATAGCGGTCATCAAGAAAATCAACCTCACTCTTTGAACAACTACACGTGGTTCACGAATTGGTTTAACTACTGATGTGATATCAGAACCGATACTGTCAAACTTCCTGAGAAAAAATTTGGACAGTTCAATCGAAGTTAGTACGAGGACAAAATTTTTTTTTTCTAGTACAAGGACAGTTGAACACAGCTATTAACACATAGACAAACACTCTACAGCCTCACTTACACATCATCTCCTCTTTGAAAATGGGTCATCATCATCAACCCTATCGTTTGTGCTATTCAATTGGGGAGCTGCACCTTCAACAATATCATCATTTGTTCCAAGAGCGGATAGCTTAGGGGTCCCATCTGGTTCAATGTGAGAATATATCTAAGCACTTACGCCAGATTAGTCTTCAAAGAACCAACAAGGAATCACTTCAGTACACAATAAATTTTTAAAAAAGAGAAAACATAGGAAAGTCTTTTTATTTACCTTCTTCAGCTGTTAAAGAAGAAACCTTATCAATTTTCTCTTGGTTGGACATAATAACACCCACAGAAGATCGACGGGCAGGTTGAGGTTTAGGATGATAATGTGTACCGTTCACAATCTCCTTGATTTGCCCATCGAAAGAGCGTTTGAAAATCTACTTCACCTCACAATTAGGATGTGTACATTTGCAATAGCTTCATGGAAATTCACATCCTTTGACAAGTTTCTGCCCATATTTACGCCAGTTATATCCATCATCAGATGACCTATCAGCAGAGACTCGAGGCCCCATATATCTTTATGATTAGATTGTGATGCTTGTTCCCCTGAATTTAGGGGCAATCCCTCCTTAAACTCATCTTAATCAACTCCAGCAGGTGCCGTCGATGTTTGTTGAAGCATACATATGAACCGGTGTATTTTAACTACTTTTGAGGATGATGCCATCGCACTTTTCACAGAAGCAAGTGATGCAAATGGTTGAGATTGGCATTGAGCTTGAAATTGTCACAGGTGTATGTAGCGTAGCTTCACTTACCATGCCTGTAGTCTGTAAGAAAAATGTAAAGCAACGAGTACATTGTGCCAAAAATCAGTTCAAGGATAGTCACAGACGCATCAAACTAAAACCTACAAATATATATAGTCATGATTCTTCTTTTGATTAAAACAAAGGCATTTTATTTATCTTTCTATTAAAAACACAAAAGGTAGTCATCAAAGAAACATGCAGCATTAGCTGTCAGGATAAGCTGTATACAGGAAAACACTCATTATGCAGCACTTGTGCCTTTGTAACAAGCATTCTAGTATTCTAAATAGATCTGAAATATAATTTCACTATAGCATCTTAATTCTAAATGTGGCCTTGGAATGCACAAAATGAATGCCAACCTAAAAATATCTAAGTTTCTGTGAACGAATTATTAACAAAACACATGGGTTACGAAAGGACAAAAGTACCTGTTGACAAAAGTTTCATGGGTTTTAATATCCAGAAAATAGATGTATGGTCTAAATCCTATATTGAAGAAGAAACTTGGAAACAATATTTCATTTCTTGCTTAGTCCATAGTCAAACGAAAGAAATAGATTTTTGTCCTTAATTTCTTCCCTTTTCTAAAAAAACGCTTTCACTTTGTTCTCTCATCTTTTTTTCACTTACTATGTACTCCGTATGCCTTATATCTCTTCCACTCCAAAAACCCAAACAGTGTTGTGCTCTTGGGTATCACCGTATCACACACATGATTCAAAGTGTTTCTCACAGGGACCTAGACCCTCAAAAGTCTAAAACAAAATAAGGCTTCTGTTAAATTGCACAAGCATCCAAAAAGAAAATGTCAAACAAAATAGGAATATGGAGAAACTGATAGATCTCCTTAAACTTCTCGTTCAATACCTAATTGGCTAATTCCCGTTCTTGCCCTTGTGTTTGCGCTGCTTATACCCCCTACAAGATCAATGTGATATCATAAATAATCAATGATGAGAAAAGTAACAAATGACAGTCCCCATTAGCAGATAATATTGAACGAGACTTCATTCTAGGTCAACAAGAAAACAGCTCTTTATCCATTAACTTCGTAACTATTTCCAAAGGTAATGAAACAAGACCCTAAATCCCCAACCAAAACCCTATCATAATCGAGATGAGGGGTACATCAACAACAAAAAAAATTGGGAAGAGAATATGCAGAAATCAAAAAACTGATAAAAGGCATGTGTTCGCACAAACACACGATGCAAATTTTCAAATCTAATACCTTAGAAAATTGAAACCATTGCTTGCAGAAACATTCTAGTTCACAACTTAGAGAGAGAGAGAGAGAGAGAGAGAGAGAGAGAGAAATCCAAAATTTCGGCCGAAATTAACGTGAACATAGTGACCTAAGAACGCGATTTTACCCAAAAAAAACCTACAACCCAACACCACAAAAGGACAAAATAGTATGTAAAAAAGAGGACACAAAGGAAAAACCTCGAAAGTCCTAAAACCCATTAAAGTAATCTGTAAATAACCTAAATAGTGGCTATGGCCCACCACTCTAAAGAGGGAAATTACTAAAACGCCGAGAACCAATAAGAGTTGGATTAAGCCCCCTAGTTTCCAAACTAAGGGGTCATCCGGCCATGCCTAAGTGTAAGTCACAACTTGGAAAGGTATTCCTTTATAGGTGCTTGTGGATGTTACTTACCTCATCCCCAAATCAAAATTCCAGATTCCTGAGTGTTAAAACAGATCTCCCGTTTCTTCCGCTCTTGAGGAATCCAATTTTCATTTGTTTTCGTATAAAAGGCTTGTCAATTTGTTCACAAAAATGACAAACAGTTATTAACACCACCAATAATGAAACAGAATGTGAACGAAATCATGATCAAGCTGCGTAGAAAGCAACTTTGCTTTAGTACTGCAAATCAGTGTCTCATGTAGCAGTTATTAAAAAGGTCCAAAGAGTCAACAACAATCAGTGAAGTTATTTTTCATGTTTAACAAACAGGAACAGTTTTACTGAAGCGAAACAGCTACCCTGATTGCAGCCTGCAACGGGATGTGACACTAACATACTACAGAGCCAGCAAATATATTCTACAAAGACCATCCTTGATTACCACACAGAACAAGAAGACGAAAACAAAAAAAAAAATCAAAATAGGTGAGAATGCGTAGATCTAAATACCAATCCTCATTCTTTTTACCAGGATCTCTTAGCATTTCGAAATGTTTTTCTTTTTCCAACATTTCAGTAAGTAGGAGCGAAAACCCAAAAAACGGCTTTCCTTCACATTTCGACATTCCTTTCCTTGTCCTTTTCCCCTACCCAGCGGCTACCCCTACCCCACCAAATTCGAGTTCTAAGCAATGTCTACCTAATTTATGTCTCAGGTTTTGAAGGCACTGTTGGCAATGTTAGAGCTCTCAAGGGACACAATTTTGAAGACACTGTTGGCAATATTTGAACTCTCAAGGGATACTTCTTAGCTCCATACCATGATGCCCACTTAGGAAAAAGGAAAAATCATTACAAAAGCTCACACAAGGATACCTAGAATGTTATTTACAGTAATATGAACTCGTTCTGCGCATTTTAGGTTAAGATGAGCACCCCTTCCAGCACTGCACCGGTAATGATCCTAAAAATTAGCAATATATCCACTCTTTATTCAAAATTTTAATCCAAATTAAAAATAGTAAATCCAAATTAAAAAAAGTTAAGAAAACATCCAAAAACCTTTCACCGATTCTTCAACCCTAAACAGCGCCGAATAATAGTTGCAATCGCATTTTAGGTTAAGATGAGCACCCCTTCCAGCACCGTACATGTAATGATCCTGAAAATTAGCAACACATCCACTCCTGATTCAAAATTTTAATCCAAATTAAAAATAGTAAAGAAAACATCCAAAAACCTTTCACCGATTCTTCAACCCAAAACAGTACCAAATAATAGTTCCATTGCAGAAACAAACATAGTAAAGGATGTAATTATTTGGAGCAAAAATCCTCATAATTACTACAAATTGCAATAAATGAGAATTAATATTGTCACAACTTAGAAATCATAAAAGTATAGAAAACAGAGCATAGGGATTTCAGAGCTTGGTGGTGAAGATCTCATGTGATAATATGGAATATCCCATATTATTACCATTGAAAATCTGTTATACAAACTCAAGTATAAAGTACAGCAACCACATGCCATCATCTAACGAACACTAGCAACCGAAACAGAGCACATGCACAACGAACACAAGTTAACAGGCCACACCATCTCTAAAAAAACACACAAAGCACATGCATACATAAAATCACAACTACAAACAAGTTACAGAACCACAATAGCAACCGCCACGCCAGTTTCTAAAAAAAGTCAACTGATTGTTTACATTATTCTTTCTTTTTAGAAGTGGAGTTTTTGCGCAAAGAAATCCACAGGTCCTTCTATAGTGCAACCTCGAAAAATCCCTTTCAGCTTTGACAAAAGAACTAATTTTGTCCGGTAGGAACGAAACCCAAATACCCTACAAGAGTTATTTAGTGGCAAAAATGATTGAAACAAAGCAATAATTTTTTCTTCTTTTAGCGCTGCATTTTTTATGTCAAAACAACGGACACTCAACAAAGGAGCAAACCTAAATCCCTTGCCCAAATGTCCCCCAACAAACAAAACAATTATTTGTACACCCTAACGCAAACACCACCCAACAAAGGCATAAACACCAAGCTGATCATTACCTTAACGCACGCATAACACAACAGAATAGCTTGGGAGCCTTGACGAAAGCAGAAGAGAAGCTCGCCACCATTGGCAAGGCAACATTATAGCAGCTTAGCGTGAGCTGCAAATACAACAGATGATGTTCACTCAACATAGCAGATAATGAAAAAAAAAAGTGTCCTCCTGAATTAGAGACCCAATCGATCACTCAAAGTGATATGCAAAAAGAACAAACAGGAAAATCTCTCACGTACATACTCGCACCCCACAAACAAGAGTCCATAAAAGATCATAAAAATTGAATAAAAAACAAAATAGAACAAATATATGACACACTTCCAAAGCTACTTCTGCAAGGGTCCACAAGCAATCCCAAGTCCCAAGCCAAATCAATCATGTCAATTGCAGTAGAGTACCTAACACATGCATAGATACATCAACAATTTCCATACACATACAGATCGTAGGAAAAAAGATATTACACTTCAAAAATATTTTTACTGAGCTAAACCTACATCAAAGATATTAAAATGAAAGAAGCACAACATAACAGAATAATGAAACCAAATACATTGCTACATTGCTTGCAACTTAAACTCATTCAGCTTCCAACAAGTGAGCATATGAGAATTAAAAGACCATAAGGCCTAGATTGGTGGAAATAACTTTATCACCTCAACAACTTCCTATGAGCACATCTCTATAGTACTCCAATTATTCATCAAAGGATTGACATCCTATCATATCAGCATCATAATGCAATGAGTTCAAGCCTCCATGGTAAAAGTTTGAACGGAAGACTCAAGAGAGGACAGTTTCACAAGATCATATGTGAATACAACCATTCAAGATATTAGAAAAACCTCATAAATTATTTTGATATCTGAAGTAATCTTCCCAAGGACCCAAAATGGCGACAAAGAAAAAATTGTTCAGAGAATTGGAATCAGCTCCAGGAATTTAAGCAAGGGCTGCCATCAAATTGAAGGTTAACTTAAATGCTAAATTCCAACATAAGCTTAAACATCAAAGTCGATGAATACTTTGAGAAATAAATTTTTAGACAAACAATCAACTTCCAACAGTAAAACTTGCCATTATGGTAAAGTGGGATCACTTTAAGCAATGCAATGGAAACCAAGATCCAAGTGAAATGAATCTGATTGCAAGCATATCTATCTCAGTCAAACGTGAAGAATCCAAATTTGCAGCTATAAAATAAAATTTGAGGATCACTAACTGATGATCCAAATGCAAACAAACTCAAATTCTTGTTGGGTTACAGCATAATCCATTTGAAACACAAGGAGAGTGATGATTACAGAGAAGAACTCCCTTCCCTCAGATCATAAAAAAATGCCTCACCTATTGCTGGAGTTCCACCTACCAAACACAACAAAACAGCCCCACAAAAACAAATTAAGAAACCAGAAAATAATCAGAAATCATGTAGTTGTCACTGCAAGAGAATCACAAGGTGAGACCCAGTACTGAACAGGCCAAAAACCCAATATAAGACAAAGGAATAAAACCCCATAGAAAATCAGAGCCCCGACAAAAATTCAAACAGAACCATAATAAATAATGTTAAAAAAAAGCCAAAAAACATATATGGATTCGTTAAAACTCCAAAAAAAAAAAAAAGAGGCAATACGTCCATAAGTTAACGGATAGGCAGATTCATATGTGCATGTGGGCGTATAAAATGTAGGGTGAGGTTGAGATCTACTTGAATCAGGCCAAGGACCTTGACTCCGTCATGGCTGCAACGAGTTGCCCCGCCAATAAACGAGTCTGTCCTCAGAACTTGATTTTAACCCTGCAAAATTAATCATCACAGCTTCTTTGAACAACAGTTGTTAATGGGTTCATGGTCCAGCTTGCTGTTCCTAACGATGGAGAGAGAAATATCATGAACAAGAAACTAGAAGCCAAGCAAAAAGGGTTGGATATGATTCAAACCCCATTCTCTCTCCTCAAATACAAGTATGCATACACATGTGTATATATAAATATCGATCTAAACAGGCTTTACCAATTCAACTCTTCTAGAGAGTTGAGATCGATAAGTTGAATCATCATAGCATCCAAAACGTAAGCAAGAAAGAGCTGGGTGGGCGGCCATGGTGCAGTGAAGAATCGCAGAACGACAAGAGAGAGAGAGCGAGGGGGGGGGGGGGGGCATATTGCTTTCTCCAAGGCCTAATACATGGCTAGATAGGAACCACAAGGAAAATATATAACTGAAACGAGAACTCATATACGGCTGAGATGAGAACCCAACACAAGAAGTCCAATGACAATTACGGACAACCGGCCAAGAAAACATCGCCAGCAATTGAGGGGCAAAATCGTCCAAATATGGCAAGCCATCTAATTGCCAAAGTGTTTCTTTTTATAAATGGTTATATGCGAATTTCGAAATCATATGAGATCAATATACATGCCAATTTCAAATATCCTCTTTAACACTTGCAAGGAAGGGAAAAAGGCTAAATTTTAGTCTAAAGACTCTAAACAACAAAAAAAAGAAACACAACGAACCGATCTAATGGAGACAACCATTAACCTAAGATTACCAACTAGTCAACGGGAAAAAAAATTGCAGCTTAAAAATATGCCATTGAAAACTTCCAAGTTTGAAGCAAGCCCTATACCTGGGTTTTCTTCCTTTTATTATCCTTGGCTTGCCTCACCCATCCTCTCCACCATTTTTCTCATTAAATAAGAAAGACAACAAATGAGCATCAGGTGAAAGAGAAGCAACTCAATTATGATGGACAAAGCGAAAGATAAAAGAGACAACGAAAGTGGTCCAATTTAGATGAGAAAATGCGGGTTTGACCTATACCATGAACTTGAAAAAGGGAAGACGTGCCTAAATTCAACACGCAAATGAGATAAAAGGTGAAGCAAGGTGAAGCGAAATAGAACACAAACTACAAGGCCTGATGAAGCTAATAGAGCATGTTAAACTCATTAAAAATAACACCCTAACAATAGTTGTTTCCGATAAGAGATTCAGAACTTTCAAAGAAAATGGTTTTCCTTCACATTTCAACATTCCTCTCCTTTTGCTTTTCCCTTTGCTTTTCCTTTTCCCCTACCCCCACCCCCACCAAATTCGATTCTAAGCAAAGTTTACATAATTTATGTCTCAGGTTTTGAAGACATTGTTGGCAATGTTAGAACTCTCAAGAATGCTAGGTACAAAGAAAACTAACCCCAAAAGTACCCTGAAAAAGCAATCAGTGGTTGAGAATCACATTGATGATTGGGTTATACACATCAAAGTGAATCTCAACCATTAGTTGCTCTTTTCGGGGTACTTTCGGTATAAGTTTTCTTTGTCCCTAGCATTCTTTACTCAAATGCAACTCTGTTCCTTACCCAAAAAATAACTCTGGTCCTTTAATTTCAATTTTAATCAACACCCTAAACTTACCATCTAATTACAATGCCAACCTTCTATGCATTTCCATTACATGCACCAATGGAGAGCCTATGGATCCCTTGAATGTGGCGCCCCACATTGCCGGGCCCCTTTAGGCCCCGCTTATCCGGTTCGCCAATAGGCCCAACACGAAGAGGCTCCTTTAGTCATGCCCAAGGAGGGTTGTCATGCATTGGTTGCCCCCTCCTACCCCTTTTTCTTAGCAAAAAAAAATGATTTAAGTGCATAGGAGAAAAGTGTATTCAAACCACATTCTTCAGTTCCATTTTTGCTCCTCATCTTTTTGGAGTGGACATTGAGGCCTTAGAAATATCCTACACTCTTGAAATCTAGCAAGTGAAAAGTAGGATACATATACTACTTGGATGAACACCCACGATAAAACAAACCAACAGAATGTCATCTGAAGACCAGCAACCCTTCTTGGTTATCTTCATTGTGCTTTCAAGTTGCAGCACCTTTTGATATAGTGCATGTGCTTCAAAACTGCAAAAGCATGAGTGCCTGCCACCTCAAATGCACAGCGCCTATGGACTCATAAATGTTGATATCTAATAAAAGATAGACTCTATGCAAAATAGTGAAATCATAAGAGGAGGAGGCTAAACAACCATAAAGGTATCATTCCTTAGTCTAGATTCCATCCAACCAAAAAACAATGGGTGCAAGAGCTAAAAAATATCAAGATGCTAAAAGACAGACAGATTAAGAGGGGCCGGTGGGGGAAACGTCAATGTAAGGCAACAGCGAGATGCCAGCTTCAAACTTACAAGCCAGAGCTCAAATGTTAAAAATCCATGAACTTACTAAGGGAAAACCTTTATACCAGCTTGTAAAAAATGCAACACTGGTTATGTCAAACACTCCATATGTTGGATACATAATGCTTTTAGAGCATCATACATTAGCTAGGAATTATAATGCAAAGAGAAAAACAATAGAACATGCACATTATTAGTTCTCCAATCAGGCATGGCCCCAACCCAATTTGTGCATGCCAAACAATGGCATCAAGTCTTCAGAGTCACAAACCTACACCAATCCCTATCTTCCAGCAGATTTGAAATCTGTTTCAAGATGCAAACTTGGAATTGGATGCTGTTGGAAAAATTCATTACATAAAGTGCTTCTTAGCATTAGTCTTTTTAGAAATACTGTCAATAGCCTCAAGACGGATGATGATCATTGTCTCCTATCTAATGACACTTGGCTATTTGCACCAAACTACCAAACTTCATCACTTGGCAGGTATAACATGACGCTCTCTATATGCAAGATAGGTATGTCCACAGCACCTTCCAAGATAGACAGTAGTAACTAAAGCTAATTAGCCTTATACTCCCGGTAGTGTCTACACAGCTTTAAGCCCAACATTTAGCATGTTCTAGGAGAACATAGTTTCTTGTAACAACTCCGATTTTTCGTTCAATAAAAATCTCGTTGTTATTTGAAATTTCTTAATTTCTCTTAACTGCTTGTTGGTTTTCTTATTTAGTTTGTATTACGGTTAGTCTTTAAGAAATCGAATACCTTATTATCATATTTCCCGACTCGAAACCCTAATCGCACTTTAGTCCCTCAAGAATCGTTTCTTGACTATTGGACCGACTTAGCAAGCCTAGTTAGCTTCTAACCGGCTTGATGGAGTAACCTAACTAGAAAGTTACCCGGTTACTTTTCCCTAACCAAAGAATGACCATTTTACCCTCTTGAACCTTTTTGAACCTTTTGAACCCTAGACTAGAAATTGATTATTTATTTTCTTTTATTATTTTGGTTTTATTCTTTATCCATTGGACAATAAATGTTAGGGGAATTATTACCCATTGGATAAAAGAAACCCATTTCTTTATAATAAAAGGATTTTGAAAGATTTAAATAAAAGTACCATGATTGACATTTGAAAAGTACTTTTAATTATTTTTTCTAATAAAAGTACCCAAATACCCTTGGACCATTGGTTAATAACCATTAGGGTAATCTTTACCCATTGGACAAAAGCCTTTTCTTTATTTAAATGGTTAAGTACATATATATATATAAACACATGGGATTTTTACCAAAGGACATGTAGTCTTTCCAAAAATTTATTTTAGTATATAAAGTACTAGTACCTTATTATCCCTTGGATAATAACCATTAGGGATTCTATTAACCATTGGGTAATAGGCTCATCTTTCAAACAAAGTACTTATCCCATTAAACTAATGTTTTGTTAAGATTTCCGGGAGTACAAAAGTACATTATTTTATTAATTAAAGTACTCGTACTTTATATTTGTTTATTGGGGAAATCTTGACCCTTTAAGACTAAATTGCCCTTAGTACTAAAAGTACCCTATACTTAATTGTATCCTTACATGTTTATACATATATATACATATGTATATACCTAGTACATGGGAGAGAGAGAGAGAGAGGAGAGAGGAGAGAGAAAGCCGAGAGAGAGAGAGAGAGAGAGAGAGAGGCCGAGAGAGGAGAGAGGGAGAGGGAGAGAGAGAGAGAAGGAAGAAAAAAGGAAGAAGAAGAAAGATAGGATTTGTACTTGGTGATTCTTCATCTTTTCAAACTTGAAAGGTGTATATCTTCCATATCTTCCTCCATTGTACTCCTTTGTACCAATTTCAATTGTTTACATCAAGAATCTTGTACCAATGTCTCCTCCTTGCCAACAAATCTTCCAAGAATCCCATCCAAGGACTAACATAGCCATGCAAGCCTACCAATTTAGCTTCCAACCTTTCAATCAAGCATGACATGTGAAATAAAGTGTGACATAGAGAGAGAGAGAGAGGGCCGGCCAAAGAGGGAGAGAGGGAGAGCCTTGCCTATAAATAGAAGCTCATTCCAAGCTTAAACTCACACCTTCTCACTTTGCTCCAACTTCTCTCTAGAATTTCTTAGTGTTCTTGCTTCCAAAGTTCTTATTTTCTTGAGTTCTTGAGTGTTCTTGAGAGAAACCACCAAACCACCTCCCAAAACCACCGTTAGATCTTTAAAGTAGCTTAGATAAGTTAGAAGTTGTTTCTAGGAAGAGAAAGGTTCATATCTCTTCCTTTCGAAGCAAACCGACGACATTACGCCGCCGAAATCCAAAACCGACGACCAACTTTCTTAATCTTCTACTACCGCCAAGAAGCACGGTAGGGTCTTCTTATCTTCCACCCCACGTATAAAGTAGAATTCCTTATTCCCTATCTCTACGTATAATAGGATTTCCTTAACTTCCATTTCAAGTAGTTGTACTTACCTTTTATCTAAGTACAAAGTAGTTTTGTATCGAAATAAGTTTATTTGAAAGTAACTTTGGACGTTATATGGGAAATAGATGAGGTTATCGTTATGAGATGCATGATGTTGTTATTGTAATTCAAGCATGATTACGTAGTCTAGAATTGTATATTCTTGTCGGTTTCATTTTGAAATTTGATAAAGTACGTGACGTATGGAATATCTTACACTACGGAGTCTATGCATGATAAACGTGACACGAGAAACAAGATAGTAGAGACATGGCACCTAGGGTGTGTTAACAAAGATGAAAAAGTGTGTATTCAAGGAAGGAAATGATTTTGAAACTACATAATGACCGGTTTTGGGTGCATTATGTGAGTTAGATGTGTGTGTGTATGCCAATGGGAACCCGGCGCGGCGGAACCATTGTGAGGATACTCGGGAACCCGGCGCGGCGGAACCGAGGTAGGGTGTGTGCTTGGTGATCCGCGGTACGGAGCCAATGCGGTTGTGTGCCAATGGGAACCCGGCGCGGCGGAACCATTGTGAGGATACTCGGGAACCCGGCGCGGCGGAACCGAGGTTGGGTGAGTTAAAAAGGAGTTTTTGGGTAAAAAGGAAAGTGAGTTAATAACATGGTCTACGATGAGTCTAAAAGATGAACACAACGTTAGTTGAGTAAGGAACGTGGATTTGAATACTTGTTTGGACTTTATGCATGATCTAAATTGATGTTATTATGCTTTTATGTTCATAAGTTATGGGTTAGAAGGGTTTGGAATATTCTATTGGGCGTTAAGCTCACGGTGTTGCCTTTTTTGGTGACCCTGGCATATTATACCGGTGGCGACGCGGGTATAATGTGTCAGATCTCATAGATGAGCAGGGCGAGCTTTACACCTTGGAGGCCTTCGGAGCCGAGGAGCTAGCCGTGATGGAAGAACAAGCGGAGCTGTAGTTAGGAACCTTAGTTCCCTCCCGTTTGTAATAAAAGTACTTCCTTTATGTTTTGTTTGTAATAAAGAGCCGGACTCAGCTTTTATTTAAATAAAATGTTTTATTTAACGTACCCAAAATTCGGGGCGTTACATTTCTAAGTTCGCTTATGTTTAAAGAATATGGAGGTTTATGAAAACGTACTGCCTTAGTGATTTACCTCATCTACCAAGACAAGATCAGTTACCTCACATGAAAAAATTCCTAAACAAAGTGCTCAAGAAATATTCCAGCAGATATAGCGCAAACGGTAGAAATCAATTGTAGCTTTCATTACTTGACATTTAAGTCATATGCAAATAAGATGTGTATAGAAATAGCAAGATATCACGTCATATCAGTCCACTTTGGTAAACATATTGAAAGAAGAACCATCCGAAATAACCATACACTAAGGTATTCTTTACTAAGTCATGAAAGGTGGCAATCCATATTGAAAGGAAAAAAAAGTGTCCCAAATCCCAACTTCCAATGGAACCAATCATATATGGTTATAAGAGGCAATTGGCAAGGAAATTACTAATTAGGCAGCACACATGGGGCTCAAATAATCCAGTCGGAAGCAAGTCCAAAGAAATTCTTTTGAACCATGTTCACATGGATAGAACATATATATGGAATGAGGGAAGTAAATTAGGTTATGCACATGAGGATCATAGCATTGAGATGAAAACAAATTAAAACGAAATATTATAAATCCATCTACACTTAAAAGCAATTTAGTTTTTTGTGGTATTTGCCACCCACTTGGTGCTTTTAAGCTTTTTATATGAACACGTGGCTTCTGTGAAATAGTACTACAGATTGAATGAATGCATCGAAAGTATTAGTGTAGTAGCCATTTATCTGAAATTTGCTACCAATTAATCCCAGTCATATTCAGTATTGAAAACCTAGTCTACTAATCAATAAAACCTGTAGTAGCCAATAAGAAAGTCAACTTAAAAACTTTGGAGCCAAATCCATTGCAATAGTTTCCCTCCATTAAAACACACACACAAAAACTTTAAACATCAAGGCAAAATAGAACTTCACAATCAAGTTACTAAAACTATCAGTACGAGTCACGACATGATAATTCACTATGAATACACGTACTTTCAGTATAACTGAATGAAAAAATCTAGGAAAAAGGTATCAGTATCCGGCATCGAAACAAAATCAACTCTGGTAAAAAATGGAAGCATCGAGCATCTTTTTTTCCGTCAAACAATGCATTAGTCACACATTCTGATTTGAAATCAGACTCTTTTACCTCGTATTTTCATTGTTTCATTTCACAACATATTTTTTATAATAAAAACTATATGTATGCATTAAGCTAATTACATTTGAAAAAGAAAACAGGACTCACAATTCCAAATGGTGAAAAGTCAACACAAATGAAGAACAATACCATTTAAAGATCCAAAATCTAGGGCATAAAGCAAAAGAAAACAAGGAAACAATAAACATGGAAATAGTTTTCAATTTTTAATATTCAAGTAAGATTAAAATTTATAACAAAGATGAGACCAACCTCCGTCATCAATGTAAAAGTTTGTGTACTTTCTTTTTGTTCATCTCATTCAAAGCCTCAAGAACTTCCCTCTCGGTCATGGCAATTGTATGTGACAAAGTTACAAAGCATGCTTCTCGGTCATGGCAATGTATACTTAAATATGCCACTCTGTGAGCTTTATATAATGCACATCAATCCATCCCAGTCCAGACCACTAGCATGATAGAAGAATTCATTTGATCAAGTCACAAGTAACTGAAAACCAAAAATCACATATTCCCCTGGTTTGGACCCTTTTAGAAGCCCCTAACCATTCATAAGAAAACATTAATAAACGATGCAAACAACCATACTTCTTTTCCACGATCTCGTGTTGCAAAGAGCTATTAAAAGCCTCTATAATTGCCGCAAGAGCCTTCTCTCTCGTGGAACCCCTCTGACAACAAAAAATTTTAAAAAAAGAAGAAACATTTGTGGCAATTAAGACATGCATTTGTGGAATTTTGATTTGGAAAGATGTAAAAAAATTAAAACAAATCACAGCGCTATTGATGTTTGCTATGTGTGAGTCTGAGAGATAGGCAGCACAGTAAAATGCTTCATCAAGTTTAAATAACTTGCTTCGTAAACCAGATCATGGACCAATCACATGCAAGATGTTTCTTTGAAACTTAATTGGCTAACTCCACCACATTAGTACTTTACACCATAACCACAACAATTCAACCTAAAAGAACGTATTTTCATATTTTTAAATGAAACCCAACATCATAAAAGCATAAAGTATGGGTAACTCTTAAATCATACCTTTTTGTGCTAGAACCAGTCAATGAAAGGAAAATAACACTAACTGACTGCATTAGGGCCGCTAAGTTGCATTCTCTTGCTTCATCCATTTCAGCTCAACCATCAGATCACATTGGCGTAGAAGATTGAATGTTGGGTTATGTTCTAATGCATCGTTCAGAAGTTTATTGCCAATAGTTGTAGATTTTAGAAACCAAACCAATTCAGTGACCTCATCCCTAAGGCATTCATAACACTGCGGATGTTCATTGTTACAGATGACTCCGATTGTGGTGTTTTCTTCACTGCCGTAACAGGAATGGGGGATGCATGTGATTCTTCTACCCATTCAATATTATAGCTTGCAGCAATGGCCATGAATGTGCTTTTACTTTTTAACTTTGTCCTCTTGATTTGAATTTTCCTAGTAGGCTTAGATATTAGGGAAAATTCATAAAACAAAAACCAATCACATAACAACAAAAAATACCGTGAAAGTGTATGAGGGAGGAGAGAGAATTGACTCAAATGCGTTCATTGTAACCCAGGAAGTCCAAAGTTGAGTTGTATCGAGCGGAGACGGGCGGCGGGAGACGTATGCGAAAAACCCTAGCCTCTTCGGATGGCAGAGTTGTAGGATTTCGAGGGACACAAGGCCTGCAATACATATATTCGGTTGTTCACTGTCAAAATCAACGAAACGAGCAAAAATTATGAATGCACACACATAAGGGTACATGCAGTGATTTCAAAATATAGATATGCACACACATACAGAGAGCGAGAGACTGAGAGAGTGCCCGAGGAAGAACACTAGAGCTCTTGATTGGAGGTCGTTTAGGTTTCGAGTTGAGAACGAAGGCCACAAGTAAACACTAAACGATTCACAATCAAAACGAAAAAATCAAGGACTATTTAGTGAACTATAATTCTTTCATAGCAAAACGACATGTATGGAAATACGTGTTTATACTTCCTCCGTCCCAATTTACTTGTCTCAGTTCTATTCTAATTAGATTAAAAAACTAGTTATATCTTTAAAGTGGTAATGAATTTTATATTCAATATGGATCTTATTTGATAGATCTCGATTTGATATAATTTAATGTTTTTGAAATTACCTAAAACATTATAAATTATAAGATATAATTAATTGAAAAGTGGCACGAACTCCTAAAAATGACAATTAAATTGGGACGGAGGGAGACAGAGACCCTATGAAATCTCGCATATCTACCTTGTAACGTAAGAGTCTGACCCGTTGGAATCTACTAGCCTTCCTAAACAGTACATATGCATTCCTAAATTAAACACATACGCATCTTTGTCATACAAAAAAATCCGCAACAGACAGACAAGTCCACATCAAATCAAAGAGAGAACGTTAACCCTTACGGATTCGGGAATACGCTTTCAATTCCCAAAACACAAACGTAATATTTTTTTTTATCGGCGACAACCCTAATTTAGAGATAGCAATTCAACCCATCCTGCCCCGATTGGGACTGGTTTATTGTTTAAAATTTGGGTATCAGGTCAGGGAAAGATTGAAGTAAGTCGGTCGGGTCGGATATACATTACCTCGTCCTGAAATTGATTTATCCATTTTTTTTTCTTGTATTTTTTCCCTTACAAATTAAATACCACATGAAATCCATTTGTTCAATTTCTAAAAAATGGAAAATATTGGATCGAGTACCTAAACATATCGGATTAAGCTGATTTTTTACAAGCCCACTTGATTTTTTTTTAAAATTATTGAACGGCTCAAATTATCCGCGTGGAGTCGGAGTGGGCCCCACATAGCATGTAGCGGCCTGGCATCGCATTTTGGTGTGGTGGCTAACTGGCTGTAGCATGACTGTAATCCAACCCAAGTTAATTTTTATGTTTAATAATTTCCCAGAAAAAAAAAATTGAACTACTCTAAAAAACTTAACACCATGACCCTCTAAAACATTAAGCGGGATCACACACACTCTCTTTCTTTCAATTCTAAACTCAATCAAAATGAACCCGTTGAGTCAAGAGGAGAACCTTATTTTACCTCATTCAAATCCTTCAATTACAGACTACATTAATTTTTTTTAAAGAAAAATTACCGACGAAATTGGTTCTCTTCTCTGCATTCAATTAGGGTTTTGTTTAGTTTCATTTGTTTTCTATAAAAAAAAAAAAATGGGGTTTTGTTTACATTGAAGGTGAATTAGACTTATTAATTGTTTTCCCCTAAGAAATTGGGGACTTTGTCTTGGTTTTTTTAGTTTTCCCTAGATAATAAAATAAAAGACAATGGGCTTTGTTTTTTATTTACATGAAAGTCAATTGACATTTAATTTCGATGTCCAAATTAGCTAGGGGTATGAATTGGGCACAATTTTGCAAAACTAGAAGCTATTATACGAAGTCAAAAGAGCAGCATAAGATGAAGAGATCTTCATAAGTGGGTTTTGAATTGAAGAAGGGAAAAGTTTTCGGTGGGATATTTTTTTCACGTTCAGTGGGGTTCAAAAAGCGAGAACGAATAGAGGAGAGAGAGGACTAGCAGATTTTGAGAGACAATTTGTTGACAAAGAATCCCAATCTTTATTTTAGATCCCGTTCCACTTAACTTTTATCACTTTCAGCATTTTTTATCCTTATTCAAAAAAATTCGCGTTTGTTAATTTTACGGATTATTGATTCGTCTCGTCGAAAAAGTAAAAAAGTGAAAAAAATCAAGGCCAATTCTTTTCTGGGCATTCAAGACATCAACACCACACTGACCATACTAGACTTTCTTGCTTACTCAGAGATTACTCTCACGGTCTCACCGATGGAACATTGATACGGCTAAAAGATTTGAATAAGAGGTGACACTTTTCGATGAAAGTCAACGATTAAATGATACACATAGGTTGTAATAATACGAAGGGAAATTGTATAATAAAATTATCCTTTGTCTTGATTTTTTTTTTGTTTTTTCATTTTTGTAAAGAACAAAGGCTTCATTCAACTATTTACGGTCTTTACATAAAAATCATTGAGATATTATTAATTATATAATTCGAATCATTTATCTTTTCAATTGCTATTTTTTCATTGTGGGTGCATATGTGAAATTAAGTTGTTTGAGTACTGATAAGTACCAAATGGACTTTTATTAATGTAAAATAATTTCATTTTTCGGAAACCTGGGGTGTCATGTGCTACATCCAACCCCCCCATACCTCCGCACCTGTTAACATAAGTGGTGAGAAAAAAATAGAGAAGAGATTCTCATGTTTAGATAAATGAGTGACAAATGTGTGAAATACAATAGTTATTTAAATTTGTTTCTCACTCTTTCTTCAAAAAATTATGAGATTTGGTGAGAACCATAACCCTTTCTTGTCTCATCAAATTACACAATCCAAATGGGCCCTAAAAGAGAATACAATATCAACATTGAGCATTGAATCCATTTTAAAGATCTTTTATTTATTTTGATATAGATAAAGCGTTTGTTTGTAACTTAAGAAAAAGTATGTATGGCAATAGGGCGGGGCAGAGTTGGATTTAACGTCCACCAAATCCAATCTATATCCGATCGGACGGAGCGGGAGAAATCAGGGAGATGCCGGGGTCGAAGAATAATCGGGTCCCCATTCACTGTAATAATTTGAGAATACAATACCAGCATTGAGCATTGAATACGTTTTAAAGCGTTTGTTTGTAACTTATGAAAAAAGTATGGATGGAAATAGGGCGGGGCGAAGTTGGATTTAATGTCCCCTTAAATCCATTCTATATCGGATCGAGTCGGAGCGGGAGAAATCGGGGAGGTGCAGGGGTCGGAGAATAATCGGGTCTCCATTCACTATAATAATTTCACTGCTTTTGTTCTTTTTAAAGTATTTTGACAATAAAATAAGATATTGATGATTGATGAGAGTTTAAAAAAAATAGAAATAAAGAAAACAAAGACATAAACTAGTATTTTATTAATTGGTATATTGCTTTTATTATATCAAAATAATGAAACTTATTTAGACGTATACATACAAAAATATAAATATCTATAATCAGAGTCAGATCTGGTTAAAACAGGACGGAGATAAGCAAATGTCATCCCTGTCCCATTTGCTTATCGAATTGGGGAACGTCGCCCGGGTCGGGGATGTCGGAGGCGGGGACAGGGTCACAGGTAATTGCCATCCCTACAGAAAAAGAACTGTTCCAAAAAAAATTTGTTAAAAAAAAAAAAACTTATGACAAAAAAAGGAAAGGCAGAGAAATTTATTTTCTCCTACTTGGTTAGAGGAACGAAAGAGAAAAACAATAAAATAAATAAGCGCATTAATTTTTTTTTCTACGCTCTCCTTAAAGTTTTCCTTTTTTTCCTTTTTTCCCCCCAAATTAGAATTTAATTTCAAACCAGTTGACAATTAACACACTCCAAAACCAATTCCTGACGTCCAAAATCCAATAGAAAAACCCTAAACCCCCCCTCATTTCCGTCGACAACAACCCAAAAAATCCCGATGTCGAACGATCGCGCCGGCGACGGGAAGGACAACGACAAGGACAGGGCCGTCGCGAAGACGGCGGGGTTTGTGGTATTTTCCGGCATCGCAATGAGTATCCTCAAAGCCCTAAACCCTCTCAACAAGCCCAACCTCCAATGCACCCACAACAACACCAACAACGGCGATCAAACCGAACCGGTCGGCGGCGATTCGACTCAGACGGATCACAAACACCAGTCTTTCTCTCTCCAAGAACCCACCATCAAGGTAAACCCCATTTCAAACTCACCCATCAATGACATATTAAGTGTATTTGGATGTTTAAGAAGTTCTCTTTTTCTGTTCTTTTTTGGGTTAAACTATTTCAAACTCGTCCATCAAATTTTTACTTTTCTAGTTCCGACGAGAGTAACCGTGGAAGTTAAAACCATCGGAAATAAAATTTGTATGAGGGATGCATGGGCCAACTTACGCACACCTCGAGTCCCCGAGTAATTCTGGGGTCTAAAGTTAACGATTGAGCAAACACTTCCAGTGGCCCCAAGGTTGGCCTATGTGGTATTGAACATGCGACCTCATGAAAGACAACTATACAAACACACACTTGTTTTCTCATGTCCACTCGGTCAAACCCTTGGGGTTCTATAAAGAATCCATTTTGGGGGAAAATCACTAATATTTATACGTGTGTGTATGTATAACTAAGCTTTTGGCTAATTTATGGTCAAGTCTATTGTTTCACATTTGATTGTGATTTTTATACTTTTTCGATTCATCTAACGGAGGCGAACCAAAAAGTGGAAACAATTAACTAGAAGCTGCAGAAGTTTGTCTGGGTTTTTAGACTTGCTTTTTGGGCATTTCAAACACAGCCTTGTATATTTATTGAGCTTGGGTTCTTTGTTTGTTTTGGTAGAAACCCATCACTTCTGTGGAGCAAAATGTGCCGGGATCATCGCTGAGGAAGGTGGAGATTGTAAAGGGAGATACCCTTTGGGGCCTTTCTAGAAAATATGGGGTATAACTCCTTTACTTTATTTCTTTCTACTAATGTATATTTGGAAGATTGGCTGTTTGATTAAACAAAATATAAGAGGTAATTTATTGGGACCAGTGGACATCTGGGATCCTTACCATGAAGGATATGAAACCAATCTTATTAACTTGTTATTTGAATTATCATGAAACAGCTCTCATACTTACTTTTTTTTTTTTTGAACAGTGAAAAAAGGAAATTTTATTAATCTTTGGAATGAAATTAAAGACCAAAAGGCAACAAGGAAAAAAGCAACAAGTGCCCATCTGAGACTTAATCCCTTGATGGGCAAGATGCTAACTAAGGAGATACCCCAAGGGCCAAAGCCCAGCACCTAAGAGGCCTAAAAGCCCACATAAAACAATAAGCACGAGTGGGATGCAGCCCAAACACCCAAAAAAGGCCTGAAAGACCGAATGCACATATAAGCCCAAAAAACCAATACCCTAGCCCAACTACAGCCGCACTCCCCAGCCGCTGACCAAAACCCGCCAGCCACCCACAACCCCAGGCATCCACAACCCAACCAGAAATTCACCAGCACACCCAACCGCACTGTGGAGAAACAAAACACACTAGATCCGAAAACAGGAGAGCTATGCCACCGTGAAACTCTCATACTCACTATTGACATTTCGTTGCACATTATAAAATTTGAATTCTCGTTTTATTGTAGTGTTCAAATTCATTGGTTCCATTTCCATAAATATCCAAATTAGGCCTTAGTGTTCTGATGTTTGTTTTTGGGTACTAGTTTGAATGTGGTATAGCGTTCAAATTCATTGGTTCCATTTCTATAAATATCGAAATTAGGCCTTAGTGTTCTGATGTTTGCTTTTGGGTACTAGTTTGAATGTTGTTTAATTATCTTTCTTTTATTTTTTTCTCATTCTGGCGGATTTAGGTATCTATCGAGGCAATTAAAGAAGCTAATGGGCTTACAGGGGACACTATCTATGCTGGCAAGAAACTTATTATACCCTGATGTGACATATTTGTACTTGTTGTTTGTCTGTAATTTTTTCTTGATGTTAGGCTGTCAGATTAGGTCTTATGAGGGGTAAAAAAGACTTCGTCGGATTTGGGATATTGCTTTTTTTCAACCCACTGTGTTGTCCTCGAACTCATATGATGTGGCAAACGAAATTTGTGAACAGAGAAATGGCCCTCATTTTGTCTGGCATCGAGAGCAAGGCATGATGTGACATACGAGCCCAAACGCTTTGTTTTCTTGGACCTATGAATGGGGATATTCCTGAACGATTGTGGTCTACATCTTATTCTGAATGATTCTGTCAGTTTTTGTGTTGGTTGGAGTTTTGCACTGTTTTATAAGGAATGCACTTGAATTTCATAGGTTATCTTTGTATACCTTACACATGTTGTCATGGTATGGGTGTTCTGATTTTTCGACTTTACGTATATAGGCTGCTCGTATCACTTCTTCTATGTTTGATCTTCCGTGATAGTTATTTCTTTGTATTGGATATTCAAACCAAGCCTTATTGTTAGGACCTGTCACTCTTAATTTTAGGGGGTTTTGTCGAAGAATAGGGAGGAGTTCCCTCCTATGGATGGGTGAGAAGGTAGAAGAAAGCAATAGAGGCCTAGAACAGAATGGAAAATATGAGATTTAGAAAGGCAGCCATCAATTTGGCCCCAAAAAAGGGACAAACAAAAGCGAGTCTTTTCCCATTGCCACTGGTGGATACGTATCCGGTCTCCGACTGCAGATTAGTAAACGTTATGACTTTGCCTGTGTATTGAAAAGGAGAATGATCAAGAACATGCGAATTGGCATTTCTGGTGTCATTAGTTCTTCTTGCTTTCACGGCTCAAGAAAGATTTTGTTATCAACCTCGAAAACTCACCTATATTTATATATCCTTATCTAGTCTATGCTGCTTCTAGTATAGCTATATGTACTGGTATATTAGTGTGAAGTTTTTCATGAGCATCTCATGTTATCATTGCTTTTGTCGGTTTGACTGCATTGCCTGTACTCCAAGTGAACATAGAGTTTATGTCCCCTCATTATCATCATCAAATGTTAGGTTGTTTGTGGTGTGTGAATACGAGTATTGCATATCAACAAAAGAGATGGTTTCATCCTTTTGTTGAGCGTTTAGTTACTTCAACATTTTGGTACAATTTCTGGATTTGATTTGTCTGATAAGAGTAGGAAACTCAACAAGTGATAACAATTCTCTTATTATTGTTATAGCCTTATAGGACGTGTACTTCGAATAGACTAGCAGTGCCGAGCAATTCTCTTACTATTGTTTTGCCGAGTAGCAAAGTTGAATAAGATGTTTTTTCTTGATATACAGTTTAGAGTTAGACCGGTTGGTTTTCCGGTTAAGTCGTGTGGCTATCTAGACATGTTTATTCTGCTAGACTCTTCACACTTTCAGTGATGGTTCAATAGAACCAAGAATGCAGTCTGATGCATTTTGTAGCTGAAAAATATCTGGCCTGTTTTGTATTGGTTTCGAAAAGTTTTGAGGGTATTTCTTGCAGAAAGTAAAATAACTCGAGGAGTCTTGGGAATTAGGAATGAGTTTCAAGGTTGGGTATTTCCCTTTGTGCCTCTGTTGTTCTTGGTTGATTACCTACATGTTTTCCTATGTTGGTAGTTTCAGTTGCTGATTTTCCTCTTTTCCCTTTATGGGAAAAATTATTTGCCTTCACAGCTTTCCTTTCATTTTTATTGCAAAATCAAACTAAGGAAACCTACTGCCCTACAATTTCTCTGGCTTATCTTCTTTCTTTTTCTGCCCCAAAAGTACCAAGCACCTCCTTCAACTGATTGGCGTTCTGAAATGCGACTATGAACAGCTTGAAGAAGCTTCCTATTCGATTTGGGTTTTGAGAGTAATGAATGGAGAGAGAGAGAGAGAGAGAATTTATTAGGGACCGTGCGCAAAGATTTTGAGACCCAAAACAAACTTGGGAAAATGACGGCCTATGACGTCTTTTGATAATTAATACTCCTTCCGTCTCTTATTTATAGTCTGGTATTCCATTTTGGGTTGTCCTTTAATAAGTGTTCATTTTGTAAAGTTAGTGGATAAAAGTTGGTGAATTATCTATTGTCCCTAAAAGTAGATTCCATTTTAAAAAGTAAGTGAGTAAAAGTGTAATGATGATGAGTAAGTAGGAAAAATGGAGGAAAAAAGTTAATGTGAAAAGTATAATGATGATGTCTTTTTAATAAGTTGAAATTACGAAGCAGGACACTTAAAAAATGGCGGAGGAAGTATCTACCGAGGATATGCTAAAAACATTTGTTAGTATTGAAAATATCCTTGGCGGGTATTAATTATCAAAACACGCCCTTAGCAGTCATTTTTCCAACAAACTTTTGAGACCCACAACAAACAAGGCTGCTGTTTCAGAATGGCTTCTTTCTTCTTTATATGTGGATATTAGAACTTGTACCGGTAGATTAAGTGACGTTCATATTTGCAAGGTGATGGTACTCCAATGCAAGAGGCTCATGCCCTTGCCCAGCGGTATCAGGATAACTCCTGGAACGGCTATGTCTGGTTTTTTCCTAATATTAATGATATGCTCGTGTAACATCCTCAAAAAAAAACTTTCTATCATTAACACAAACTGATCAAGGCCATGAAACAAAACAGCTTATCCAGAAAGACAGGTGAATAGCGAATATCAGGCACCAAAACACTACCCAACTGCTAGTTGATACTACAGAAAACTTGCTCTAAACCAAAAATCCTTGAGCTCAACTTTTTTTGCGCCGATAGCAGATTCGCATGGCAATTTTGGGGATACCAACAAGAAGATTGAAAATTTAAAGTCTTCAAAGACGAAAAGCTATTGGTCTCAACATCCATTCTGGCAAGAACTACTAATAACTGGCTCAAACACGTAAACAAGCAAATAGTACAACTGAACATAGATCAGAAAGAACATTGAAAATAGTATTATCTCCCAGTCTACTAAAAAAGTCAGCACAACTTCCCAAAATTGAAAACTTCGAAGCTCAAAACAGCTTTTTGATACTCAAGACCAAATTAACCAGTAATATTCTGGGACTTGTTCAGGATCACACCCTCGTACTTGACCTGGAACCACTTCATTGCATCGTCCTTGGTGACCCTGTGCTGAATTCCAACACGCGCCTTGCACCTACGGCGACGCCCAACACGATAGCCAGGGCGCTCCAACACAACATAGAAATCCATACCATAAATGCCAGTGGAAGGATCATACCTGAAAA
This sequence comes from Rhododendron ovatum, assembly GCA_019656835.1. Taxonomy (NCBI): domain Eukaryota; kingdom Viridiplantae; phylum Streptophyta; class Magnoliopsida; order Ericales; family Ericaceae; genus Rhododendron; species Rhododendron ovatum. Next base: position 16,447,694 of record CM033795.1, on the reverse strand, counting down.
CACAAAGATAAGCAGGCAGTGAAAAAAAGGAAACCAAAAGCCAAAAGGTACCACCAAGTTCCACACACCCCAATTTTCTACCCAACGATAAACGGCTAAATGCAAGTGTACTCGAAAAAACTCTTATCTGAGTAGAGTGAATTAAATTCCAACAACTATCAATCATGTCACTTAGCAAAAGAGAACTTCAAATATGCTTACGAAAACAGATGAGTTACCCGAGTAACTTAGGCATCACAAATTCTCAATACCCATCAAAGAAATATGCTAAGCATCGTTATGCAAACCATTTCCAACAGCAGGAAATTTGGGTACAGTCTATGTAAACTTATTACTAGATAAATTCAAAAAGTTTCCAGCCCACCTAACAACTTTACTAGGAGGTAAACAACTATCCAATAAACGCTTTTAAAATACATAAACCATAAACCGCCACAAAAACAGGAAGATAAATGAAAAACATCATCATGGACGTAAAGCATATAAATAGCATTTGCATTTTCTGAGGAACCACATTGAATAAATGAGATGTAGGTACACAGTACATGCTATTAAAGGTTAGTAATAGGTAGTCCATTGACAAAGTGAAAACTGCGTAGACCTAGAACATTTCATGACATATGATGTAGATAAAACTAGTGCATCTTTACTTTCACTTCCCCCCGGCCACATTGCACAAAGGGTGCTATAAGCTTACGAGGATTAAACATACATTTTATTAGACAAGACAGGCAGATATTGCCCCAATATGAAACTTGAAGACGAGATTTTTTCAGCATCCGAGCCACGGATAGGCTCAAAATATAATACAACGGTTGGATGGTCTCCACATAGATATTAACTTCATTAGCGTAGAGGGATTCAAATAAACAACTTGATAACACAAACAGCACACAGAAAAATGATCTAATCTGGATACAAAGTTAGAATTTAATGGTGAGCTAGTCTAAATATGTTCAACAGGTTCTATACATCTGTATCCCTAGTAACTATACACCCAAAAATAAAATGGGAAGGGTAAGCCACAAATGGCTAGTCCTCAATGTGCAAATACAGGTTAATAATAAATTCAATAGAGAACATGACCAACCCAAGATTCACCTTACAAGACACAAGACTCACAACCTCAAAATAAATAAACAAGCGACAATACAACATCCCCAGATTCGATTATCAGGTTAACCCCCTCCCCTTGTACGACAACAAAGCCATCCAGTTAACATAACCAAAAAAACCTACAGAAGCCTCATATCCGAAGATACCTGTCTTTAAATTATTCTCATATGATGAGAATGTATAAAGAAACAATGCCTTTGAAAACATCAAATAAAGTCACAGGAATTGATATGCTTACTTAATTCCAAGATCAATGTGTTCCTGAATTCCAAAGCCAAAACAGCCAGTATCACTGAAGTTCCTTCGCAGCAGCTCATATTCCTTGACCTTTAATCCACTCTCCAGAAGCTGCATTGCTTTCTCACCTCTGACGGTGACATAGCATGCAATCTTCTCATTACGCCTGATCCCAAAGGACCGAACAGTATACCTCGCTGCCAACCAGAGGGAACCACATTGAAATATCAAGGGAAGAAGTTCTAGTAACACAGAAAATTAAATGAAGAATGACCTACTGAATGGAAAGAGCCAACAATTATAGCCCATTCAAGTTAGTAGCCTATACCATATAAGCTCCAGTTTCTAGTTGACTAGCATTCAATAATACAATTCAAAAACTATAGGCAACAACAAAAGAGGAATAAGTCTTCTCTTATTTTGTTTTTACTATTCTTAAACAATAAGAATACAGATAAGCTGAACATTGTATACATTATACAGGAAACCTCTTGAGACCATTTATTTGGATATTACATTTTCCAACCAAATAAAGAGAATACGAGCTTTTTATTCAGCAAAGAATATTACAATAATTTTCGGGAAAAAAAGTATAAATAGGTGTATAGTTGCATCAACTTGATTGTTATGCAGAAGATTATTTTGACAGGAATGTTCTACTAAGGAAAAAAAAACCAATCCGTTCGGCTCCATATTTCAAAGCACCTTGCCAAAACCAAGACTGAATGGTGCAATTTATCGATCAATTTCAGACAAAACCACTTAGGGGATTTCCCTAACAAAATTATACGTCATCCAAGTTATAACAGCTTGTTTATCACAACAACTAATGTAATAACAAAAAGAAATAAAAAGGTCAATTCAGTACAGAACAACTAATGTAAATCCTACGCGCGTGATTTCCCAAATTCCCTGCGGATTGTTTTACCATTTGGAGTTCTACTATATGCTAGTTCACTTCAGTACAGAACTAGATGCGCGTCAAAAAACTGATTGTATATCTTCCAATCACATTTGCAGTTCATATCTTTCCAAACACGTGACAAAATTAAGTGCCAATGATCACCGGATCAAGCTGACTTTTTCCATCCATTATCTACACACAGGGACCAAAAATCGAAGGCCGATTATCCAAATGGGCCTGGATGATTATCCAATACATCTTAAAGAAAACATTACTATTTTCTTTTGATAGATGGTTTTTAGGCAACCAAACAAAACACAACATGATATTTGTAAGTAGTACCTTTGGAGAAAACAGGGGTTTGTCCACTGAGTTGCTCCAAGACCTGTGGATCAGTGTAAGACGATTAAAAACCAATTATTACTATTAACGAAAAAAATGAGGGAAATTAATTTCAACTGTTAACAGAAGTAAACCTTAGAGGCTCTTGTGAGTCGATCTCCGCTTTCACCGACAGAGATGTTGAGGACCAGCTTCTGGACCTTGATCTCTCTCATCGGGTTCGATAGCTTCTTCTCCGAGGCCTGGTTTTGGACAGATACGTATACATAAAATTAGAGCAGTGTAAAATAGTGGGGAAGAGAGAGAGAGAGAGAGAGAGAGAGAGAGAGAGACCATGGCTGTCGGTGGGTTGATGCAGCGGCGGCAGGTAGTGCGACGGGTGGGAGAAAATGAGGAAAAGGGTAGCGAAGAAACCCTAATATGGGAGAGGGACCGAGGGAGTGAACTAGGGTTTTGATCTGCTTGCTTGGTTGACCCAAATGACAACAATGCCCTTCTCGTTGAGAACTTTCTATCAAAAAAATTTTTTTTACTGCTAAGAGCATCTCTATTTCTTACTCAAATTTTAACTTAAACTCAAATTTGAATAAAGATTACCCAAATTCTCCTACACTCCTTACCCAAACCTATACCAAATTTAAGCTCACATTTGGTTAGACTCAAACTCTTACTTAAATTTTTTAAGGCAAATTTCACACTTTTAAGTTTTTTTTGTAAAATGATTTTGGAACAAATAATTTCCGTGCAAAATATTTTTCAGTGTTTAGTTCACAAATAAATTTACTATAACAAAACACAACAGAAGAAATATGATAAGAAATGAAAAGGGAGTAATGAGAAGCTAACTAATGATCTCCGTCCATACACTTCGGATGTATGTATACATATGCTCGTGATTGATGAAAGGATAAAAACTAAAAATAATTTTAGGAAGATGATATTGACACTTCAAAAATTGATGAAGGCACTCCAAAAAACAAAGAAAAGTGACTATGGAATTACACTGATTTTGAAGTGCCTGCATTATTTTTTAGAGTGCCAATATCATTTTCCAAATTATATTTACAAAGAGAATATCATGGTCATGGATACTGCCAAGAGCTATAGGCCGTAGATTAATTGCCATGTTTCCCTCCCTCCCTCCCTCTCTCTCTCTTCATTCAAGGTTAATAACGTCTCTAGAATTTAATTTACAAGAGTGTATAAGTGAAAAAAGCGAGAGAGAAGACTAGCGTCCAAAAACATAAAAAAATAAAAAATTGACTTGTAGGTAATTTGAGAGGAAAATATTTTCAGCCATATAGGATAAAATATTTTAATTGGGGAAATATTTTACTCCGTACATTGTTTTTGCCCACCCAAATAACAAAATTGAGTAAAATATTTTACTGAAATACATTTTATATCAAAACAAACGGGGCTTAAGAAAATCACTGTTGTTGTTGGTGAAAGGAGATATTTTGTCGAAGAAAAGAATCAGAGATATGAAGCATAGATTCTTAATATCAACTTCGCTTTCAAACCTTTGAATATCGTTAGGTGATTGAGCCACACAAGTCAAAAAAAAAGGAAGAGAATCTCTACTTGCCCCATTTAGTTAAACAAGAGAGGAAAGTTTCATTTATAGGCTTGCATCAGCATCTGCTTGGCTTCAAATTGCCATTGCAACAGTGCCTTGTCACTTCCGATGAGGTACTAACATTAGGCATTGCAATTGGACCCGTTTCGCTCCAAACCTGCCCCGTCTCAAACGGGGTGGATTTTCCACCTCATGTTCGGGTATAGGGTTGTGGTTAAAATCCTAAAATCCGATCGAATTTGGGTAGGGCTCGGGGTGCAAGTACCCCGCCCCGATTTAACCCGCCTCGAAATGTATTTATATATAAAATTATACTTTTGTCCTAATCTAATTATCATTATACTTAAAATTTTAATATATTTTACCCTAATATTATTATCATTATACTAAAAAACTAGTAATAATCTTACCTTGATATTTCACCAACTAAACTACCACTTGATTTATAACTCTTTTTTTTATTTTACTTTTAGAGCAACATTTTTTTTTAATTTCTTACGGAGAGGGGCGGGTAAACCGGTTCGAGGTACCCAAAAAATACCCGAGTAGAATCGGGTCACGGCTGGGTAATAATTTTCGGGCTGAGGTCGAGGTATGCCAAAATCCGCCCCACCCCGTTGCCATTCCTAGGTACTATTCACGCGCGGCTACTAATTTCTTAATTAGTCCAAATGGAACAAGCCATGATCTTCACTTCATTCTTTTAACAGTTCTCCTAACTTTAAATGGATCAAGTTCCTAACAGTAATGCTACACACACAGCATTTGTGCACAGATTTGTTGTGGGGCCCACTAAGGGTCCCACACAAATAATTCGAGCCGTTCATTAAATGTAAAATATTTTTTCAAGGGCCTCCGCGAAAAATCAACTCAATCCGATACTTACAGATGCTCGATTCAATCATTTAACTTTTCATTCAAATTTCAGGATAATGAAAAGTTAGATGATTAAATCAAGCACTTATAGGTATCGGATTGAGCTGATTTTTCGCGAAGGCCCTTGAAAAAATATTTTACATTTAATGAACGGCTCGGATTATTTGTGTGGGGCCCGTAGTGGGCCCCACAACAAATCTGTGCACAAATGCTGTGTGTGTAGCATTACTGAGTTCCTAAATAAGTTTTTTTTTTATTTGGCCAAAAAAATGAAAATACCAAAATTAATTATAACATGGCACATTTCAAAGCTACATATACATGTACATATGACCGTTAGAATATTACCGTTATAAAATTGACCGATAAAATATATATAAAGCCGTTGCAAAAATATGATTGATAGAGTATAACCGTTACGAAAATATGATATTTAGAATATAGCCATTACAAAATAGATCCGTTAGAATAAACCCGGTAAAAAAAATATAACAAGTAAAAAAAAAGATAAATATCATTTAAACTGAAAAGTATGAGTATGACGAAAGAGTAGGTCAATAAATTAAGTTAGAATGTACTTTTAAAAAGTGACTAGCTAAAATAGAAAAGTGGCCGATCAAAAAAAAAAAAGAAATGTGACTTTTTTATGTATAATTCGGTTCAAATGTATTGAGGCTGATGCGGATTCTCTAATCTACATATACCAATGCTATTCTCTATTGTTAGTTAGTCATCCAAATTAAAATCAGAAAACCATACTGTAACGCCCCGCTACTTTCTAAAAATAAATTCCAAAATACATTTTATTTTAAACACTTCTAGGCCTTATTTTTTCCATAGATAAATTACATCACCACAATAATCTTAAGCCGCCTTCTAAATAATCTTCTACATATTCCAAAATTATCAACTCTTCCAAGACCTCTCCAAATTAATCCTTATATGCTCCGATTCAATTTTCGCTAATCCGGCTCCACACATGAAAAAGAAATTATCCGGGAAGTATACGATACAACAGAATAACAAAGCTCATAAGTGGAATTAAAAAACGATAATCGACCAAGTCGAAGCAACAATCACAAGGAACCTTATACCATGTCCTCCTCAATACATGACCTGTGATCCTCCACCAACTTCTTCCTCACCGGGTCATCCTCGACCCATTCTGGCTATTGGATAGGCTATTGGTGCATGAGTTCACTCGATCATGTACGAAACAATTTCATAGTACTCAATCAACAACATCATATTCAATACCAATTATTCCACTTTTCAACAATATTCCACAGGATTGAACGAAAATCACGAGATAATCAAAAGGAGTACAAAGGTGAGAGTGAAGAAAAGATTCCGAAAGTAGGAAGCATATCGTATACTCCCCGGATTACCTTAAATATGACCGGCCGTTTTGTCCATGAACCAATGCCGTAAAACATACACCACTAGCCCACCAATATCTATCATTCAAAACATCACTAATTTTTTATAAACTTTCAAGCTTTTTCCCTCTTTTCTCTCTCTCTCTCTCTCTCTCTCTCTCTAAGCTAACAATGAAAAGTGAGGTGTGGTGTAGTGTGGTGTGAGAAGGAGGCTAACCTATTTATACTAGTAAGAAGAATAATCTAGATAAAATCTAGAAAATCATTTCAAATTATGATCATAATCTTATGTAATCTTATAATATCTTATATAATCTAATAATATCTAATAAAATCTAGAATTGTCTAATAAAATCTAGAGAGGATCTTATATAATCTAACAAAATCTTATATTATCTAACAAAATCTAGAGAGAATCTTATATAATCTAAGAAAATCCAACTATATCTAATAATATCAAATCAAATCTTATATAATCCAACAATATCTTATATAATATCTAATAAAATCTATATAATATCTTACAAAATCTAAACAAAATCTAATAAAATCCACTCAAATCTTATCCTAATCTAATCTAATCTAATCAAATCAAATCATATCTAATAAAATCCAATCTAATCTTATCCTAGATTTTAGTATTATGAAGTAGGGCTAGGGTTTCCTAGAAAGTCTAGGTTTAGATCTATCAATTAACAAAATCAATTATAATTACAAAAAAAAAAATACTTCAATAAAATATTTAATTTTATTTGGAAAAAAATATTGGCCCGAAATTCGGGTCATTACACATACATCAGAGATATCCAAAACCACTTAAGTTTATTGCCCCACAAAAGAAGTTGAGAGAATCAAAAATTGATCAAAGAATTGGTGAAGATTAAAAAGTTAATCAATGACATTACAACTTTTTTCTTGGCTTAAATATTGCGCCATACTAGATTGGGATTAACGAAACGTACAACGACGACTTGAAATCCAAATCAATCAATATCAAAATGAAGTGATGTCAAGATATGCAATTAACACAGCGTCGAGTGATGGCGAACTCAATTTGGTAGTCCATTGCTCGAAATTGAAGAAGATGAGGAACAAATGGACGGATGAAAAAGACAGATGGTGAAATTTGTCATAAATTTTACGCATGGAGGAAAATTTATTTCGATTTGGGCCATTAAATGTTGACACCAAGTTAGGTGTTCCTGCAGTAGTCGGTTTCTGAGGTTTTCTTGTTCGAATGGATTTGAGTGCTTGCAATTGATCATAATATTTGGAGTTGATCATGGTAATAATTTTTATGGATAGCTAGCAAGAATTTATCGTGTAAATTTTATTGTTTGGATATTACGGGGGCAACTTAGATGTCGGTCATGGTTTAAGGAGGCTCAGTGTTTTGACCTAGTAATTATTTTGGATTTTTTGTATTCAACAGAAAATTTCAATAGTTTTTTGTAAAATATTAATTGGTCTAAACAAGAGGAATCAGAACAAAAAAATATTTGAACCAAAACTAATTACAAAAGTTTGTTTATTTTAGATTAAGTTTGTATTTATTAAACTTTTTGAAGGTTTTGATCATAATTTTTAAATTTTTTATATATATCTCTCGTTGAGACAAATAATCAAAAAAGAAATCACGCAAAACTTAAAAAAGATTTTTTTTTTAATAAAGTCAAAAAGATACTCCCAAAAGATTAGCCCAAAACGCCCTATACTGCATTTTACTGCTCAAAACTTAATTGGAAGTCCTATTTAGGACAATAATTTATGTATACTAGTACTATCTAATATTCAAGGGATGCGGATAAAAAAGAAGAAGAAGCAAATCTACATTTAGGCTCCGTTTGTTTTGATGTAAAATATTTTACAATGTAAAATGTTTTTTCATGAAAAATATTTTTTTAAATAATAAATTTTAAACTTTTATTTTTTGATATTTAGTTGAATTTTAGTAATTTTTTGTAAAAAAGTAGACGATAGCTCATATAACTGGCGTAGTATGTGAGCAGTTGATGTTTGGAGAAAGCTTTGGAGAGAGAGAACAGAAATTGGTGTGTGCAAGAGTGCAAAGAGAGAGAGGGAGAGGGAGAGGGAGAGGGAGAGAGAGATTATTCACATGCAGGGAGGAACTGATAATGGAGCGGTAAGTGTTAGGAGTGGTCGTGGTCCTCGTGGAATGGAAGAACAGAATGAAATAGGGAAAACAACTTACCAGGTTTCCCATGGTAAATTATTTTACCCTCAAGGGTGTAAAAGATTTTTCCTCAAAAATTAATTTTCGACAATTTTAACAACTAAATATCGAAAAATAAGTAAAGTATTTTCCTTCTAAATAAACGGAGCCTAAAAATAAGTTCTTATTTTTTAAGAAGACAATTCAAGCTAAAAAATTATGAATTTTATTGAAATCTAAAAATATGCAATATGGATCTTGTCTGGAAGATCTCGATGAGATCTTTTATAAAATGCAAAAAAAAATTGAAAAATTATTTTTCATTTACTTTATTTTTTAGTTTTTTTTAAAGACACTTTATTTTTTAGTTTGAAAATGTTGAAATCTAAAAATATGTAATATGAATCTTGTTTGGAAGATCTCGATAAAATCTTTTATACGGTGCAAAAAAAATTAAAAAATTATTTTTTATTTAAAAAATATAAAATAAACTGTTTATTTTTTAAGTAGATTTCTGGAATAGGACCTCAAAAGAAGAACTATTTTTATGTAAGTCAAAGTAGTTCGGTGACGCAAATCCACGACAACAACGGCGCGCTACATACAGCTCCTACGAAGTCGTCATTGATTGACTGATTGCATTTGTTTACCAAATCTAAAATGAACAGAACAGATAAGACGACTTTATTAATTAAAAATAAACCAAACCCTCAAATCCCGATATTAGATTGCGGTAACGATATCGCCATCCTACCCTTCTACGAACAGCCGGCGCATCACTAGCAGCCAAAATCCAAGGGCACCACCGTAATATCATCACAACCAAAAGCAGACGTCAGTCACATTCTTGTTTTCTCACACTTCCCAAGACATCATCGTTGTAATCCGTTATACGGAAGTAACAACAACAATTTGCACACAATTTCACTTCCTCCAAATTCTCTCTCTCTCTCTCTCTCACCAAAACCATGGCGGTTCGAACGGCGTTGTTGTCGAGGCGACAAGTGATGATGAGGTCGTTGGGAGCGCGATCCATGTCTTCTCCATCCTCGTGGTGGCGAAGCGTTGAGCCAGCCGCTAAGGACCCAATCCTGGGCGTGACTGAAGCTTTTCTCGCTGATCCCACCCCTACCAAAGTCAATGTCGGAGTGGTAATTGATTCACTACCTCTCTATTTTTTTTTTGATAATTCAGAACGGCCATCTTAGCTTAAAGGGAGAAATTATTCAATGCCCTGGGGCTGTTTTCGGAAGAGAACTTATTTTGTAGGAATTTTTCTTTGAAGATGTTTCTGTTGAAAATGGAGAAGTGATCCGGATTTTGTGATTTGAAAAACATGTTTTGTGGAACAGTTTCCAGAAATTTGTTTAGTTGACTGTTTTCGAAACTTGTTTTCTTCTTTCGTGTAGGAAAAGAACTCACTTTTTAGGAATTGTTTTCCACCTCCTGATTTTGGAAAAGCTATTTCTGTTGAAAAATGAATAAGTTTCTTCTGGACTTCTCTCGCTCTTTGAAATTGATCTGGGTTTGGGATTTGTGAAAGGGTGCATACCGTGATGACAACGGGAAGCCAGTGGTGCTTGAGTGTGTCAGGGAAGCAGAAAGGAGGATCGCCGGAAACAAGAACATGTGAGTGCGCTCTGTCCATTTTCGATTGCCTTTTGCTCTGTTTTGGTTGCTGAGTGTTAGATAGCTCGTAGCTTAATATATGTGGTTGGGCCCATTTTCCAATAGCTTAGCTTTTGAGACAATTGGTAGCTTGACACTAAGAAAACAAATGAAAGGACAAGAAATGTGAACTCTGAATCTGAAAGCGGAATGAATTGCTCTGATTTCTGGTTTCTTCTCAAGGGTTGCCTGCTGAATGCATTAGACAATTTGAACAATTTGATATGTTTTAGTTTGTCTTCCTTCTGAAATTTTCTTAGCAACCGAACAGGGATTTCACTTGTTCCAATCTTTGTTGCCAATTTTACATTTTGCTTTTTCATGTGCTGTATTTTGTGTGGGAAATTTGTTGTCTTGGGTTGGGTATAGTCATGTATTAATGGTGGGTCCTTTTCGGCTTGCAATTTGCCAATTGCCACAGTGGTCACACTTAATTCTGCCTTTTTTGTCCTGCACCTGCCAATTTGATTCTTTCTTTTGTTATGCCTTACTTTGTGTCTCTTTATGCTGTTGCTTTATGTTTCCAAGTTCCAATTTTGCTTTTCTGGGTTGTGGATCCAGATTCCTTATGTTCCGTGACTTCTGTCTGTTTTGATTTAATTTATGGTAAGTATGTAACTACGTATTTGTTTTGACGCCAGGAGAGCGTTCATTCGGGGCTTTAGGGTGACGGTTTGCAGCCTAACTTTACGTTCCACTTCTGTGATCCTGAGGCTCAATGAAGGTGCATGATAATATATCTACAGACTTTTAGGTGATATATGTTTGTGGGGGGAGACGAATTGGCCAAAAGAATACCCTCAAAGTATATCCTGGAAGTACTAAGGTTGAACTAAATTCTCCATAAAAAGTCTATCTTGCAATGCCATTTAAAGAAATTTACCCTCTGAAAAGTTCTTCATAGAAATGAATGGTGTCCTGTAAGCTCCAGTTGAAGATATAGATCATGCCTTTGTTGTTCCATCTAGATCAACAAACAAAATGTACGAAATTAGGAAGATTTATAATGCTTTGGGTTCTCCATTGGCTCAAGTATGTGTAACAAGGATAGGTTTAGAGAATCCTAGCTAGTAAGTGGTAAAAGTTGACTAGGTCCCTATTGTCAGTAAGTGCCTATCATAAAAACCTTCACTGTGCTGGTTTTGGTTAAGGTGAAGCGTTGATGCTGTTTTGGAAAAAAACAAAGACATCTGACAGGTATGCGGTTTAAAAAGAAGGGGTTTGGTTTTGTGTGTGAGTGTGTGTGTGTGGTAAAACTGTAGTCAGTTGAAAGTGGTAAGTGCTAGCACAAGCTTGAACACTGTTTTTGGTCTTTAAATTGACCAAATATGCCCTTGGTTTTTTTTTTTTGCAGGGAATATCTTCCCATGGGAGGGAGTTTAAAGATGATTGAGGAAACAGTGAAGCTTGCGTATGGAGAGGATTCTGATTTGATTAAAGATAAGCGTATAGCGGCAGTGCAGGCTCTTTCTGGGACTGGTGCTTGCAGACTTTTTGCGGACTTTCAGAAGCGTTTTTGCCCTGATTCTCAAATCTACATTCCAGTCCCTACCTGGTCCAAGTGAGTGTGAAGGTTTAAGTTGATCTGTTATTTGGTGTCTTGTACGGAAAAATTGGTCAGAAAAACAGATCTATCGTTTCCTACGGTGTATTTCTTTTCGTTTTGTTTAAGCTTCTAACATGATGTTTCCACAGTCATCATAACATCTGGAGAGATGCCCATGTCCCTCAAAGAACATACCATTATTATCATCCAGAGTCGAGAGGGTTGGATTTTTCTGCACTGATGGATGATATTAAGGTATCTAAGGAACATTGAGGCCTTCCTAGTTTAATCTCTTACATAAATTGAGGCGCTGTCATTCTTCCCTTGCTGACTCACGTTCTACTTTCTCCATTCCTTGCTTGTTTTACCTCCATATTCTATGCATAGAATGCCCCAAATGGTTCATTCTTTCTGCTTCACGCTTGTGCTCATAATCCTACTGGAGTCGACCCTACTGAGGAACAATGGAGAGAGATTTCCTACCAGTTCAAGGTACACTTCTCAACAGATTTTTCTTTCTACTCTCACTTCTGTTATCCTTAAAAATTAATGTAGGCATTTTCAGGTCAAAGGTCATCTTGCATTCTTTGATATGGCATATCAAGGTTTTGCTAGTGGTGATACAGAGAGGGATGCAAAGTCTATTAGGATTTTCCTTGAGGATGGTCACTTAATTGGATGTGCTCAATCATATGCAAAAAATATGGGGCTCTATGGCCAAAGAGTTGGATGCCTCAGGTATGTCACTTTTAGCTCCTCTTCTTTTCAGTTTCCTTCGACAAAATAGTTTCCCTGAGAGATACTATTGTCCTTCCATCTTGGGTTGTGACAACTGACATGGGATTGATTAATTGATGGAATCTAGCGGGATCTTTTCGTAGCTTTTTTCCCCGAGTGACGTATCGTTATCCTTATGATGCAGAAGTGGCAGGGAAAATAAGACAGGCCAAGAATTTAGTGTCATGTTTGATTGGTTGACTCCTTTTATTTTACTTGATTATTATGTATGAGTAGTCAAGTCAAAGTTTGAGTTCTAGAATGTGCGTAAATTTCTTTTCTTCTGTGTTCTTTCCTGTGTTTAAGTGCGTTAGGAGTCCTTCCTTGGGCTGCAATGATTTCACACATTAGCGTAGATAGTAGCCAAGGGGGAGGACACTGGCGCACACTTTACCAAGAAAAAGTTATGATGAAACAATTTCCCTTCTTCAATACGGAGCCATGAAAATGAAGCTATGCAGAGGTTGTCTCATGTGAATACGAACTCATTTGGTCCTTGATAAAATGAAACTTTTATAAGTGCCAAGATGAATGGGTGTCAAAAACTAGGAGAAGGGATACTTATTTCATAGTTCAGTGGTTTGGAAATGTAGAAATAGAATATCAGTGATGTCTACATAGAATGACTCCTCTATGCTATCCCAAGGTTCCTTAGTATTGGACCTATTGGTTCAAGCATATGTCATGATTGAATTAAAATTCTACTGTGAGATGGCTGCAGCCTTACAAAGTGCAGAATAGGGAAGCACATGACCCTTGAAACTGTCGGATTAACACTCTTCAAAGTGACGTGGTCAACTTTTCTAGTGTCACAATTCTTTCAACTGTGGCCAAGTAGAAATTCTACTTCTAATAATGGCTCTTCTAGTCCCCACATATTACCATCTATTGCTCTTGTGGTAGAGACTGCACTGTTTAGCTTTTCTGAATTCCTTTACTTGCTTTGTCTTTGCCCGTTCAATCTAGAAGCACAAACTTCGTTGCTCTTCTTTTTTTTTCCTGATGCCTTTATTTACTGAATGCAGCGTGGTCTGTGAAGATGAAAAACAGGCAATAGCTGTGAAAAGTCAGTTGCAGCAGCTTGCCAGACCCATGTACAGTAATCCGCCCGTGCATGGTGCCCTCATTGTTTCAACTATACTCGATGATCCTGACCTCAAGAAGTTGTGGCTCAAGGAAGTTAAGGTACTTTACTGTTGTTGGTCAATGCTTCGGTTATATGCTTCTCAAAATCTCTGTTTCATCCAACTTAGTGACTCTGCGTAATTTTAATGCTTTGGTTATATTCTTCTGAAAATCTCTGTTTTATCCAACTTTAGTAACTTAATTAAATGGTTGCGTTAGTCAGCCAAGTGGTCATGACACAAATACATTTTGAAGGGAAGGTATTATCTGGCTTTGGTTCATGCCGTGTGCTATGGTGATAGTAGGTTAGAGTCACGCTTTGAGGTGAAACCTCAGGTAATTTAATTGTCTATGAGATATGTCTAACAAACATGAAGCTATTTTTAGATTCACTTTTGGCTAAAATTTTCTTTTCTGTAAGAGTTTAGTGCATTGACTTCACACATGTACTCTAAGAAGCACAGTTTGTTTTGGCTTACATTTCGCTTCCCCCATCTCATTTTCTCTCTCTGAAATTGAATTTGATGGCAATAATATGTACAGGACGGTTCAAGGGACACCCAAAAAAACACCTAAAAAAACACCCCAAATCTCAAACTCATAGTTCCCAATCAAATTTTTATTATCCGAACCGTTCAATGTGTGCAGAATGTGATTTTAAAGGTGCACGCAAGAAATTAACAAAAAAAATGATCGGAAAAAGCTTGATTTGAGAAGTTTTTATTTGAACCGTTCAATAAAAAACTATTCGAAACTGTTCGGATCAAGCCCTTCCCGGTCATTTTTTTTGCTGATTTCTCATGGATACCCTTAAAATCACATTCTAATCACATTGAGCGGCTCGGATCATCAAAATTTGATCGGGAACTATGAGGTGTTTTTTTGGGTATCCCCGGAACCGGCCCGTAATACGTAATATGTCCATAGGTTATGTTGGTACCCATTCTATTAGTTTACCTGTTATTTTGCGACTTCTGGAGTGTTTGATCTGTGGATTTTTTTTTTTTATAGGGCATGGCCAATCGGATCATTGGAATGCGAACAGCTCTGCGAGAAAACCTTGAAAAGTTGGGGTCACCACTACCATGGGAGCACATAACTAAGCAGGTATCTTATTTGTAAATTTCTCAACCATTTGGGTCACTACTCTATTGTCATCAGTTTAGTTTTGAAGTATACTGATTGTACCGGATACTGCAAACAGATTGGCATGTTCTGCTTTAGCGGGATGACACCTGAACAAGTTGATCGCTTGACTAGTGAATTCCATATTTACTTGACGCGCAACGGTCGTATCAGGTAAATCTGTACCTACTATCTATCTGTAGATACGCTCACATATGTATGTATTTGTGTTTCCTTTCCCGTGATTTAAAAGCTAATTGCGAATAATATGATACAGCATGGCAGGAATTACTACAGGGAATGTTGGATACTTGGCTAATGCCATCCATGAGGTGACAAAATCTACTTAGGTAGTCAATACAAGAGTACATAGAGCTCAGTGTAATAATTTAAGGGTCAGCATCTTGACTATCTCGAGAATTTTTGTTTTGGTCCTTTTAATCCAACTGAGATCAGGCAGCAGTTGTGCTCGTGCTCTGCTGCTGCTTGCCAATAAAACAAGATATGTACTTTTTGAGGGTGTTGTTATACTTAAACATGCCTTGGATTTGTAGCAATGATTTGCTCCCTCCAAAAAAAAAATTTCCCGGAGTTCGAGGGTTTCTTGTTGTATAAGAGGATTAAAATGATGTTGAGAATATTAGTTCTGTTGCCATTTTTTTAGTAAGTTGGTAATCTTGGAATTGATGGTGGAGCCCTAGTTCTTTATGTATTATTGTGGGGTAAGCATTTTTATATTTGTTCAGGGCAATGAAGACACAGATTTGCCCATTGTGAAAGCACAAGAATGGATTGGTTGTTTCAAAACCTGCAAGCGAAAAGTTCAAATTATGCCCAATTTGCTTTTCCTTACTTTTTTTCTCTCATGATAAGCAACCCCTCAAATCTCCATCAGGAGGGTGTTAAAAAGTTACGCTAAATTTCGTCCTGTCCCGGGATCCAGGCGGTGTGAGAATTTCTACCAGTTCTTTGTTTTGTCTTCTTCCATGGTTTTTCACTGGCTTAATTAAACATCAAAGACAATAGGCATAGGGCCAAACTTTAGTTTTCCAAGCTTTTTCAACAACGTTTTCTTTGGATTGAACTTGAAGAAGGGTATACAAAGGGATGACAAAATGGCAGAGAAACGACGAAATACTCGGTTCGGTTTTCTTTATGATGCAGCCTAAATAAACCAACGGTGTGGTTAAAATGCATATGAGACCTGTCAAGTAAATACAAGAATCCATGAGAAACAGGAAACCGCAATATATAACTGCGGCCGTAAGGGACTAGATAACACAAAGAGAAACAACGCCTAGATAACACAAGGAGAAACAACGCCAGATTAATAAAAAGTACGATACTACGAAAGAGCCCTTAGCTCTCCTGTTGTTCTTCAGACAACTGCCTAGCTAGACATTTGTACTCACTAGCTTTCAGAAAGCTTTGCGATCAAAACAATTTACAGCAGTGGGGAAACGAATTCCTTTTAAGCTAATAACATGACATAAATAGACAGAAGAATAGCCCAATTACCGGCTATGCCAAACACACGATACCATTTTGTTGGGCAAGAAAGGGCCGGTTATGCCAAAACCCGACTATATCACCCCGCATAGGCTCCTTTTAATCGTTATGCATCAACTAGCTCAAGGTTTGATTCAACTTCATGTCAATTTTTTGTTCACGTCCCAGCTGGATGCGGGAAGCTCAGACCGCTTTGTCGTCGGACATGCTCTGGTATCAGCCTGTTGATCAACTCAGGTGAAGCTCCGATTAACTGCAGCCAGATGGGGGAATGAATGGATGAAAATCATGAACAATTACCCTATAAACATAGATAACATATTTGCATTGCAAGAAGGATGCAAATAACATCGTCCTAGAATCTTGGGCTTGTTTTTTTCCAATTGACTATACCATATAATTGAATGAAGAGGCCACTGTGGAACTTCCTTGAACAGAAAGAATTGTGTGTTCAAACTGAAATTATTTGAACCTACATTTCACGGAGTAACTACCACAAACTAAAAACTCCCTCAATCTTTCCTACTGTAGGTATGCAAATGACACTTTTTATCCAGAGCAAGGTCCAATCTTTACGGAGTCCCTCTCCCTAAACAGGTGCGTTGTTTGTCTTTCCAAGTTTTAGTACCAATTATATTCCCTCGGATATCATTGTGGAAGAACATAACCAACACTAGAATTGAATCCTTGCAATTGGGGGCTTGCTAGATCTTTTTAATTCAAAGGACATGTCATGGCAGGTGACGTGAGTAAAAACATAATGCGTGAGGACAGCAAACATACGATAGCTAATTACATAGTTAGGTCCCATACTTCCTGTTTAAAGTTGAAAAGAGGAGGCAAAGGGCGACCATTTGGTAGACGAGCATTGGGCTCCCGAAGCTCATCAAAAAAGGAATGCGTACATGCTTCCAACTGCAGCAAGAATAATAGCCAGTCAATGAACAGAATAGCCAATGGTAAGAGTCATAGGACCAGAATTACAGGAAGAGTAGTACAATTTGCAACAGCAATAGAAGATAACAATAGGAGATGTTTATAGTGTGTAAACTTCAATCCTCAATGGTTTTGCTGCGATAATGTGCTACTTGGAAATAAGACTCCAAAACAAGAAGGGAAAAACAAACTTACAGCAGTGCAACGAAGACTTGGTGAGTATTGAAGGAGCCGTGAAGCAAGATCAATTGCTTCAGGAGGCATTCGTTTGTGGAAAACCTGGAACAATGAACTAAATGATCAATTTCACAAACTCAAGCCAATTAGGCAAGAACGAAGACCCAATGTACCACATAGTAGATATGAAAGTTGCACACCTTGTGCCAAGGATGTGCTTTAATCTGAGGAAACCTAAAATCCGTGTAGTTTGGGTTCATGCATCGGATTTCTTCTCGAGTTGGAGTACCAAGAACCTGTAAGAAAGTCACAGAATCTATTAAATGCTCACCAGATTAACAAAGTTGATATCCACAGAAATTCTGCTGAGACAATGAAACATCACACATTACCTTGATAATCTCTACAAGTTGGTCCACTGCACTTTCTCCAGGAAACAAGGGCTACAAGGAATTTTTGAAGAAGGGGAAGTGAGAAAAAAATACAGAAAGATAACTCAGGCAGACTGCACCCAGATGCTAAGGAAGTGACAGACCTGCCCCAAAAGAAGCTCAGCAAGGACACAACCAGCTGACCAAATATCAATTGATGTTGTGTACTCTGTTGCCCCAAATATGAGTTCAGGGGCGCGATAGTAACGAGAACATATGTACGATATGTTTGCTTCGCCCTTTACCTGATCACAATATAAATCTTGGTGAAATGAATAGAAACAAGAATACCCAGAAAAAGGGGAAGAAAATGAAGTAAAGGAACAAACTGCCGAAAATAAGCCAGAGGACAAAGGATCATGATGGAGCATATTTTTAGCGCAGGCACAGACAGACTGAATCAAGCATGCCTCAACATATAATGCATAAAGTTAATCTACACCAGATGACTCCCCTGCTCAGCAAACTGAAACAATACAATAGCTGAGGACCTAGTTTACATGGACTTGGCTAGTACAAGTAGGTGTTAAAGTGTCTGATTACTCTGATTCATCTGCTTCACATCTCAAGGATTCGGAGACACTACAATATTCTTGTGTCCATTTATTCTATTTTCTAAAGTAAACAGTGTTCACAAGGTGCCATAGACCATTCCATGCATGATATGAAAGTTTCATATTGCCCTAGTTCTGCAATAACCTTGACTATTAAAAATGTGTTCCAGGTGTAAATCTACCAACAAATGGCATGACACAGGTTCCATTTACTCCCTCCGTTCCTTATCGATGGTCCTTCCAACTTCTTGCCGGAGTAAACATTACATGCACCTCTACTTAGAAAGTGAGCATTGATTTCCCATATTGCCCAGTATTTTTCACTCTTAAGAATATTTTTATTATTTAGTAGGGCCAGTCTTCGGAAATAAACACCTTTTTACTTGATTTCAAAGAGTACTAATATTTAGGACATCCTATAATGGAATAGAGGACTAACATTAAGGTACGGAGAGAATAGTTTGCTTCAACGGTATAAAGTACTGTGTCTGACTTAGACATAGAGGCACTCCAAAGCAAAAGAGGAAAACACGGTCAAAGAAAAGTAGGGGATGTTGTTGTTTTCAAAGAAGAACAGAAGAAATGAAACAAAACAAAGACAAGGAACCTAGAACTATTGCAGCCAGTTGAATATAGGTTATTTTTAGTTAGCAAAAGAGGAAAATTATCCTGCCAGCTTATTAAGATACCGGCCATTCATGAGAAACATATTCTAAAAACTGCCAAAACAGGCCAACCTTTTTACAGAATTTTCAATTTTTTACAAAGCTACTATAAGATCCAAAATTCTCAAAGGAAATATGAGTTCTTCAAACAAAATTTAAAAGAAAAAAGGAGGATTTAACACACATAACAACCCTATCACATTGGTTTGGATTCAAGATTGGGGAAGAAAAACAAAAGAAGAAATGCAAATATAAACATTTGTTCCCTATACTCGGGAAACCTGCCGCTGCGCCGCCCTCAGACGCAAACCCGTAACTGCAATGTTATTATAAATGAAAAGGCTATATACAAAGCTAAGAAGATGTGACATCATGTACCTCTATAGTCATCAAACAATGTAGACTTGGTAAAAGATACCAAAAAATGTACAAGAGAGCAAGAAGAGGACGAGCAAGCAAACTAGTCGTATACCACACCATAATTTCCCTAATAGTCATAAAAGCAAAGAACAAGCACATTAATCTCACTAGAGGCCGAAAAGCCTGTGCTTAATGTGAGCGAAAACAATCAGTACACTCAGATTTTTTCAAATTCATTAAACTAAACAATTGCATGTATGATCGTAATGTCTTACAAGTGAACAGTGAACCATAGGAGAAAGAAGAAGAATAAAAAAACTCATCTCCACAGTTAAAAACACGTGGACAATCCACATGTAAAATGTTAATTGACAAGGCAATGGTTATAAGCTTACCAGAACTTTTGCACTTCCAAAGTCACAAAGCTTAACCTGGTGGGTAAGAGGATCAACCTACAGGATATAGAATACAGATTTAGATAAGACTCCAACTTAGTCAAGAACAGCAAATAAGGGATGAGTGATGAATGGCGGAATTACATACCAGAAGGTTTTGAGGTTTCACATCCCTATGGCAAACCCCAGGGACAGTATGAATATAGGCCAAACCCCTAAATATCTGATAAGCAATTTAACTTACATCAAGTTCGAGGAAAATAAAAGAGGAGCAACATCAAAAACAAGAAGAAGAAGAAGAAGAAAAAGAAGAAGAAGAAAAATCTTGAACCTGATATGTATAAAGTTTGACATAGATGAGTGGCATCCTTTGATTCGCATTGGTGTAATGCTTCAGAACGCGGTACATAGTCTCCGGGACGTATTCCATGACCAAATTCAAGAATAGTTCGTCTTTACTTGTTGTAGAAAAGAAACAGTGCTTCAGAGAAACCACATTCGGGTGATCCATCAAGCGCATTAGCTGAAGCTCGCGATTTTTATAACGCCTGTCCTGCAATACCTTCTTTATGGCCACAGACTCTCCAGTTTCCAAGCATTTTGCCTGGATGAGTCACATTAATTCAATCAACCACTAAAAAGGAAACAACTACAAGATCTTAATAAATAATAAATCCTAGACTGCAGTACCTGAAAGACAATTCCAAATGATCCTGTACCCACTACACGCTCGGCCATGTAAGTGATGGTCTGTAAGAAGGCATTATAAATTACTATTTTAGCTTTCAAAACGAAGATAATTAATCAAAACAAATAAATAACTCCCGAGTTTGGCATTCAGATTTGCGATCACGCTACACAAGAAACGTTTCGACGTTGCAATGGTAAGGACTATTAACAAAAAAACACAAAAGAACAGCAAGAGAACCAGAGTAATAGAGATATTTAGCCCTTACGCGTTTAGGTTCTCCATTTTTACCCCCAATTGTGGTGGAAATGATGTGACCAGTTACTTGATCATTGCCCTCGACAACCGTAGATGTCATTTCCTGCAGTATGAACCAATTGTAGGATTATGAGATTGAAGGACAATAGCTAATTACCAATACTATAATTAGCTGCTAGGCATCAACACTTGCACATGATAACCATAATTGAGTAGATTGTTCCAGAGTTAACCAGCCTTTTTGAAGAGATGAGTTTAAAGAAGAATGCCAATGGAAAGCAATATGATATAAGCATAGCTTTCAAGAAAGCATCACATGGCACAGAGCTTGAATTTGAAACAAGAGACTGTGCAGAGAGAATCAAATGTTGCTCCCAGTTTGAAGAAAACAGTAGACAAATAAAATCAACCAAAAGGCAAAGATGGGAGGAGGAAAGTTCAAAACCATTACAGGCAGCTGACTTAATAAAGAAATCCCTAACTGTGTGAAACTCAGAGAACAAAAAATAGCATAGAAGATTCCAAGTATGGGATTACAAGAAGACCCAAATGAAGATCAAAAACCTAACTGATGAAATTATTGAGATCAAGAGATCAACAACAGTACATCAACATTATATAAGCATTCAAATTACCGGATAGCATTACAAAAACACTACTAAGCTAAGAAAGCTAAATGCAACTTGAAGGTAAAAAAATGAAAAGTGAAGAAAATTAATCCCCAAGGAAAGTACACAAAAAAAACCGATCCCTCCTTTCCTCCGTCTACAATTCAAAACTCCAAATGCAAGTCGTAACCTTAGTCACATCCTTCAGTAGGACCATTCACTCGTGCTCTCAATCCTCGCTCTAGGGAATATTCTTACTTTAGGATGTTTTTGAAAGACTTTTTCACCCTAGCTCACACGCATTATGTGACTAAGATCATAACTAAGCCAGCATTGAGATCAAACGCTGACCAACCCTAAATAAACGTCAAACAAGCATTTGATTTCTCAACAGCTAGCGCCAGAAAGGCACCTCCACAAAGCTAAGAAAATTTTAAAACAAAATAGAGAAATGAAAATTCGAAACGAAAACTAATTCAAGCCCTAAGCAAGGCCCGGAACAAAAAATAGTTCCCTCTTTCACTCTACAGTACACAACTCAAACTCTCAAATTCAAGTCGAGAAACAACTCAAAAGTAACAAATAACAGCAGGAACAGCTTAAACAGCCACAAAACCCTCCGATCTCCGGAAAATACTCTGGACATTACTTCCGGCGGCGTCGCTCTGACTTCCGTTAACAGAAGGAGCACGAACAGACTCCGCCAGCAGGAAGATCGGGGAGAAATTGAAGGGTTATAGCTAGATCGAAGACGAATTGCACAAAACTGAGCTCAAATTTGCTCCACAGAGCAAAACACAACACAGTGAGGCAAATATGAAGAGCGAGAGAAAGTGGAGTTAGCAAGAGAGATAAAGATGCAGAGAGAGAGAGAGGAGAGAGAGTAACCTTGTCAGAGTCCATGTCCGGCTGGCGGCGAGGAGGAGGAGGAGGGGCGAGGTTTGAGGGGTCAAGGTGGTGGTTGTCCGGGGGGTGGTGAGGTCCCAGCGGCAGCGAGGCCATGTGCTGAAGTACAGCTCTCTCTCTCTCTCTCTCTCTCTCTCTCTCTCTCTCCTCTTTGTCTCTGTAATGTTTGTTTTTTCTATGTACAATTATTTTTATATTCGGTCAGCATATGAGTGGGATTATCCGTCCGACTATAACTAATAATTGGACTAAGAAGCGGTCACATCGTCAATCTTATAAACTAGTAGTATAGTAGTATATAAAGTATACTTGTTTAATTCCATTAATAGACAATTAAAAATTATCCATTTTATGTGTTCCGTTTATTGTTAATTTTTTAAAGGTTTTTAGTCGTACTATTTTACTTCTCGTATCTCATTCTTTAAGACGACAAAATATTTAGTGGGACTATGATAAGATTTTTTTTTTTATCTAATCGTAATAAAAAGTCAATGATGATAATAATGATTTTTTTTTTGTCCAAACACACTTGAAGATAGAAAAACTACAAACTAAAATCCTCACCACTTTTAAGTCATATTATTATCTTTTTGAATTTTTTTTTATTTTTACCGGAATTGATAAATTTTTGCTTTTCCAAAAAAATAAGAGATCCCATTCTATATAAAAAAGAAAAAGAAAAAGAAAGAGATTGCATTTTTAAAATATAAAAAAGACAATTTGAAGTTTCCTAGTGTTTCATATGTCATTCTCCCTCTATAATGTGTTTTTCCTATCTACAACTTCTTATTCGGTTAGCATATAAGTGGAATATATTATCCTTTGACTCCAAGTAATAATGGAATTAAGAAGCAGTCGCACCAATGTTATAAAGTATACTTGGTTAGTTCCATTGAAAACAATGTAAAATTATCAATATGATTGCTGTTAGTTAATTTTTTAAGGTTTTTAGTCGTCGTTTTTACTTTTCATATCTTGTTCTTTAAGACGATAGGATATTTGATGTGAATCTAATAGAATTTTTTAACAATAACAATAATAATAATAATAATAAGTCAATATGACAATAATAAAGAAATTTTTTGTCCAAACACACTAGAAGATAAATAAAGTAGAAATTAACGTCCTGACTAATTAAAGTCATGTTTAGTGTCTTTTTGAAAATTTTCTGATTAATTATTATAAAGTATAATTGGCTAGTTTCATTGAAAACAGTAATATATCAATTTGATTGCCGTTTTTAGTTAATTTTTAAGGTTTTTAGTCGTTGTTTTACTTTTCATATCTCGTTATTTAAGACGACAAGATATTTGAAGTGAATCTGATAGGATATCTTAATAAAAAGTCAATAACAATAATAAGGAATTTTTTTTGTCCAAACACACTCGAAGATAAACAAAGTAGAAACTAAAGTCCTGGTCAATTAAAATCATGTTTAGTGTCATTTTTGGAAAATTTTCGATTGCTTTTTAGGGGAGTGATTTTTGCACTCATTTTTTTGATATTCACGAATTTTTTTATTTTTTAGTGTTGAAAGTATATGCTTTTTCACTAAAAGACAAAAAAGAGAGTATGGATATTAAAAAAATGGAGTGTAAAAATCATTTCCCTTTTTCTATCAAAGAGATTAATAAATTTTCACTGACCTGAATTGAATTTTTTGTTTCAAAAGACTAAGCACATTTTAAAAAAATAAAACAATATAATTTTCCTAGTTATTAATGGAGTACTAGAATTCTTTCAACAACATGATTCACATTTATCTTCCTTTTGTTACTATCTTCAGCCAACATAATTAAATAGTCTTAACAAAAAAAAAAATTCCACGAACACTAAGAAGTTTTTGGAAAATAAATGTGACTTTTAAACATTTGGAAAGAGGCCAATAATAGCTTGTTACTTTGGGTTTCCATTTATTAAACTTTTCTTTTATCATTTTCCCCGCCCTCGATGAAATCCCCCGTAAATTCACAGGTCATGAATGCTGAACAGGACTTCTTGTTTTTGAACGTCTGCTAAACATGACTTTGACCATATCACGAATCAAACTACAGTATTAATTAACCTTTTTTATTTGAGAGCCATAGATTACTTATGACCCAGCTAGGGGCTGTTTTCGGAGCATATATATATTTGAACACTTCGATTGCATTCGTAGATACCTTTTCCACGGTAATATTTTGGTGATTGCATGCGGTGACCGTTATTTTTAAGCACCTTGTGACTAGATTTTCGAAATTATGGGAAAAGAATCGTGGTTGGTTGTGTCACTCCACTATGTTCTCCTGTCCAACCTGACCAAAATCCGACCGACAAGTGTAATCAGAACCGTCCACTGCGTCCGTTTTCGGGTCGGGTCGGGTCGGGTCGGGTCCATGGACAATCTTATTAAGTAGAGTGATATTGCTTATCTCACCTTGATTATCGGTGTGGCCGTTGGTCTTGAACTTTTTTGCAAAATTAAGCTCAACTGGAGCCTCTCTTGCGAGTTCAAAATGAATAAAACATTCATGTTAGTGAAATTTTATTGAGTTGCTCAACAAATGTTGACATTGCCAATTTATACTGTTACTAATAGTTTTATCAGGAGTAATTTGGTGGGATTGTTTCTCTCTCTCAAGAACTTAAGAAACTGTACTAAAAATCGAAAAGCAATGGTCCTACAAAAAGCAAGATGATGACTATTATTCTCTTGTCGAAGTTATCATCCTCCGTTTTGGAGCGATAACGCAAAGAAAACAACGGTATGGAGAAGGAAATTGATTTCCACACTTCCCTTTTTATAATTTATTTACACTCCTTTTTTTTCCACTTGAATTTACTATCTTACCTTTTATTCAATACACGTCTTCACACATGCGAAGACAATATTGTAATTTCATGTAGATAAAAAACAAAAAAGGGAGTTTAAATGGCTGAAAGGAAAGTGTGGAAATTATTTTTCAATGAAGAATATAGTGAGTAACAGAATTTAATGGAAGATGTTCTTTTTTGACCCATATTTTAAATGTGGTAATTAAAAGGGTGTCTTTGTCATCGAAGTCATGCATAGGCAGTAAGATCCAAGTTTGCCTGCTGGCGGGTGAAGTGCAAAATTTAGAGAATGATGTTAGCAGTGACATAGATCCTACCGACATCGATGTGCTTGTTTTGTTCCGGTACGACTAATACGATCTAGGCCCCAATCGTATTTTGATATCTCCTTTAGATGTTTGAAAAATTCGAGCGAGGTTACTATTAATAACCGGTTGAGGAGTGACAACATTTTTGAAAAGTCTAAATAGTTAGTTTGACTTCTTCCCACATAATCGGTCTAGATACGGCTACATTTGTAGTTGAAAGATTGCTCTCCATAACTATTATTTTTTCCGAATCACTACAAAATCAGCATTAGGACATATAGTGTTTTTGACTTTGTAATGACATATTCAAATCTAGGCAACATTGAGTCTGAATCATCGAAGACGACTTCAAACCAATTCCTATATATAAAAGATAGTAGATTAAGATTCGGATAAGCGTCAAAATATATGGGTCCTAATTTGGTCAATCCCTTTAAGTGAAGAATTTGAATTGTTATATTTTTTTTTTATTATCTCAAGGCCTTGAATTTTAACATCTCTATGGTCCGCTCGAATAGTAGCATTCAATCTATGTAGGGTAAAGGGCTTGAAGTCAACTTGAATTAAACTATATATACATGTACATATATATGAGGCCTATGCCTAACAAAGTCAACTTTCTCTTTTAATTTTCTCGTCTCCAAATTGTAGTTCCAACAAAGGGAAACAAACAAGCCATCTTTCTAAGTGTTTCTGAGTTGGTTCCCTCTCGGAAGGTTATGGGTTTGGTCCTTGACATTTGAGAGCTTGTCTGGGTGGGAGGTTTGATGCTAAAATGGATTTGCCAAATCGTCACTCAGCCAATAGAAGAGTCCATTCAGTAGCTTCTACGACGTTGAGAGGACCCCTTCCCCAAGACTGGATTAATTTGTTATGACCTTTCCTCTTATGTCTATCTTCAGTTCAGATTTCTTATTGTATTTTGTCTTTCTGTCGCCCTTTCGGAGGATAAAAAAAAAAAAGAAAAAAAGAAAAAGACCAAGGGCATGTACGACAATGTCTAGCTAAAATTGCTAGTTAAAACTCCTAAACATTATTTTACCTAGTCAATTTCCCTTAAAAGACTGTAATAGATCAGAGCTAGCTATTTCGATATTCTTTTTTAAAATATGTCCAATCTTCCTCATCGATATCAGAAAGAAGAAAGATGGGAGACCATCGGACTTGGTTTTGAAGGAGAAATTGAGATTATGGAAGCTCTTATGCGCCTTCTGATTGGTTTGGATAAATTACATGGCGATTACCCAATTTCCCCAAATCGAGGAAACCCAAAATTCGCTATTGCACATAATTAATGAATCATCCGTGTCTGTCTAACGAATCCTATGCGTTTCACCTTCAAACGGTTCATCTTCACCACAAACCTACCCACTCACACACGTTTTGTTGGCACGGGATCTTCTATCCGACTTTTTCTGTCCCAGCCCTCTGTCTCACTCCTCAAATAATGACACGTGTTGGTCACACCAAAAATCAAAAGGCTAAGCTACACCCAATCTTTTTCTCTACTGTGGGACCCTTGTCGACAAAACACAATTTTCTCTCTTCGGCATATCATCTCCTCCGTCATCGATAGCATCCTCGTCTTACGCTGCCGCCGGCGGCCCCATCACGCCCTTAGTTTGATATAACCCAGCCTCCACAAGGCAAGAATCAGGAGAAACCAAAATTCTTATTTTGCATGAAATTGAAAACCTAATTACTATTACCCCTTTTTTGATTCTCCAAAACCCGAGAGTGAATCGCTAAAGATTTGGGCAGTAGAACATTACTAAAAGGATCTAATCAGGCCGGATTGATTAATATTGTTTTTTTTTTGAGGAAAAAAAATTCTAACTTATCCCTTTTAGTGTTATATATATATATATATATATATATATATATAATGTAGAGAGAGAGATCACTGGAAAAGTGATGGTGCTGCATTCCAACGAGATCAATTTGGCCGGAGGTTAAAAGGGGAGAAGACAAAGCTGTTCAACGAAAAGGGGGAGAAGACAAAGGCAAGATTGTGTGTGACTTAGCCTTTTGGTTTTTGGTGTGACCTCACGTGTCATTGTTTGAGGAGTGGGACAGAGGGCTGGGACAGGGAAAGTCAGACAGAAGATCCCATCCCTGTTTCGTTATGTATAGCTATCCTAAGCTTTAATTACCTCCACACTTTGCAAAATTGCAATGTAACATCAAATATTCGCCAATAGTTCCAGACTTCTCAGATTGAAGATAAAATGCATCGGTTAAACTCAGTCGCAGAAACACCGCTTAGACTCTCCGCCGAGCTGTGTTTTGTACTCTCTCCCACTAGAACAAAGAATTTTTTCAAGAGTAGAAACTCTTTTGAAAGAAGAAGTTTGTATTTGCTTGGCGTGTCTGAAACAAAAGACTCAGTGCCTTTTATAAGCCAATGGGATAGACAGAGTATAGCTTGAGGGACCAAATACAGCTGAAGGAATAGTTCGGCAATTGAATTGGAGCTGCTGGTAAGGAACATCCTTCAATGAACCTAGTAAGAACCAGCTCTCACCCAATCATATTGCTTGTATATAATTGAAGCTACTAATGTGCGCGACAGTCACAATTCAGGGTGAGTTTGGATTGAAAAGTTAAGTAACTTATTTTTTTGTTTTTATTTAAATTTTTTTGGGAGACTTAAAGAATAGTCTTCGGATTCAACTCTTTATAAGTTTTCATCCGACACTTTTTAAACAGTTATGTTTTCATCCTTTTAGATGATGAATTACCTATATTACGCTTTTAATATAGATATTCAAACGTAGGTGTGTATTTCCTTCCTAAATTAGAGGGATTCTAGTAATTATAGTTACCTAAAATCATGGGTTGATTGATGGATAGAAATGGGGGGAGTTTTTAATTTTAAAATCCTTAATGGATGTATTCTAAACCATTCTCTCTCCTTAATTTCGTGAATTTTCAAATTCTTAATTTTCATGAATTTTAGTAAATTGATCGTATTATATTATAAACTTACATGAATATGGTTCAACCAATTTCACAAAAATTCATGATTTATTTAAAAAATTACGAATACACCATATTTTATTCATAAGTTACAAAAATTTAACACAAAACTAACAAATGTAATTTTTTTTGAATAAAAAAGACAAAATAAGTTACTCCTCAATCCAAGCAAGGTAGCCCATTTTCAATACAAGCTTTAGGCCCATCAAGCCTAAGCCCAACCAAAGCACAAGTTTATTACTCCGTATTTAGAAATTTTGGACCCAAACCCCAAAATTAGTTCCAAACTATCCCATACCAGACGACAGACCTATGGACCTATGGTACCCATAGGATGCGGGCCCACGTATCCCCAGTCCCGGTCCCGGCCTCGTTTAAGTGTTCAGTGATGGCGAGCGTGCACATTCGCCTTTAAATAAAATTTGGCTTTTGCAATTCCCATATGAGACAATTTTCGGCTAAATAAACAATTTGGCTTATTTTTTTGTACTTATTTAAATTTTTTTTCATATTTGTTAGTTTTTCGTTAATTTTTTAGAGATTATTGCTTCGTCATGATAAGAAGAATCTAAAAAGTAAAAACTTACGATTGAAACCTTATTTTTTTAAATAAAGACAAAAATAAGCCAATAAACTTATTTTTTTTCGTCTTTATTAAAAAAAATTGGATTTCGATAGTAGTTTTTTACTTTTTAAATTTCTCTTGTCATAAGGAAGCAATAATTCCCAAAAAATTGACAATAAACTAATATGAAGAAGCAATAATCCCTCAAAAATTGACAAAAACTAACAAATACGAAAAAAATTTGAATAAGGACAAAAAAATAAGCCGAGTGGCTTATTAGCCGAACAACCCATTCATCCTTACAATGGTTTTTGTTTATATTTAGACTCACCAAAATATTCCAACAATTTTTCCATTTTTCCAACACTTGGTTCCTGTTGAGAAATTATTACTGTGTCAGAGAAGAGGGGTTTTGGCAAGCCATAAATGAAACTCTATTTTCGTCCATTGAAGGAGAGGAAAATGGGGAGAGAGATTTTGTTGCCCAAGTTTATTATTTTGAAATTTTGTTGCCTTGTTGGCTCAAATTTGTTCAATAAATTGCCATTATTAAAAATTGTTCAATAAATTTCAAACTTACATTAATTACGAATTTTCCAAAATAGTCAATGCGGGGTCAGGAATCAGTCAGTTGGTCCTGCCGTTGCTTACTTGCAATAGGATCATTGGCATACGTTTTTTTCTGGGAAAAACTATTTCACGTACCTTTTTGTGAATAGTAGTTTACTGAGGTGAATCATGCTCGTTCAAAATGTCTTGGATGGTCCAGATTTTAATGAAACTTTTTTTGGGAAGAGTTATATTTTTCCGGAAAAATTTCATTAAAATCCGGACCGTCCAATGCCCAAACGAACGGCTGAGATCAAGTGATTTCGTAAATTACCTTTTTACACCGATTCCGTAAATAAGTCATACTCTTTTTTTACGGTACGGGAAATTAAAGCTTCTTTCATGTGCACAATTTCAACTAGATCGCTTTGTTGGAAGTTGGGCTCAGCCATAGCCTCACCGCACCCAGCTAGCAGTCCATAGTTGGCAAGTGAACTGTTTGGTTCAATGGGCATCTAACATCATTACCCACCAAACAAATCATATCTTGATTTAGTGATTCTTTTCGACAAGTCTAAGTCACCTTATGAACACATTGACTAATCTTGGAGCCTATTTGATTTTAGAAGGTGTTACTTGCGGATCATTCGTCTTTCGAACAAGAAAAAAAGCATACATCAACTTAAAAATGGTAATATAAAGAGGTCACCTTATGTGGCAATGTGAATTATTAGTCGCAGTCATCTTCCACATGTTTTTACAGAAGTACTAGGACTTCTTCTTTTCAAGGAATTTTTTGGTAATATAAAGAAGTTTATGCAACAGGGTTTTTAAAAAGAGACCACGCTGTCGCAAAGGACCATGTGGGAAAGGGAGTATAGAAATTCCAAATGAAATTGTAATCCATGTCTTCGCTTATATGACTGTAACACGATTGGATGCGGTATGAGTTTTGGGTGTATTATTTATGAATGAGGGATAAGATAGTAAGGGGAATTAGTTAAAAATGGAGGACCCACATTGATGTGACATTTATAGAAAGTGTATTAAAAAGTACATGGTTTTGATGATGTATTAGAGAATGGGGATAAATTAATAGTAGTACTTGATTTGGATGAAAGATAAATTGGGTGTATAAGGAATGGTGTATGATGTAAAAAACTGTCAAATGACTCATTTACCCTTGTGCAGTGTAATTTGACTATTTATTACATTACACATATAATTATGAAATCCAACTTTTAATTTAATTTTTTTCACAAATAATCAATAATAAATTAGTTAACTAATATAATAATATTTTAAAAATCATTTTTTAAACATATAATTCGTTTTTTAAATTAGTTAAATACCACCCACATGTTTCAATTTTTATAATTATATGAAAAATTCGTTTTTGAAATGGGTTATTATATTTTGTTTTATTTCATTAATATTTGTTAATTTCATTATAAATAGCACTCATTATTCTTATCTCATCCCACATATCTCCATTTAAATATCTAGTTTTATATTTTTGTTTTTGCATCATTTGAATGGCACACCGGACTTGGAGCGAGTAGGAGGAGGAGACGTTGCAATTCTATATACACTCTTGTTTAGCAAAGATTTTTCATATTATTCATGTATTTTTTTTGTAGGTGAATCCACGATTTAGACACATGAGGGACACGCAATTTCCCAATAAAAATCATTTGTCTAAAAAAAGAGTTATAGTAATGATCCAATGAAGAAATTCAAAATTAACAACTCGATTCCATTCAAGAAATTATCAACTCGTGTCCATTCACAAAATTTTGGTCTACATAAGACGATCTTCATTTCGAAATTCTCAAACTTATACTTACACCTTCATTCTGAATCAAATGAAATGTGCCAACAAAATACAACATACGAAACCTAAGAAAAAATTACAATGTTTCATCCTCTTCTTGGTCTCCCATTGCTTCTTTTTGCTGTGGGACTCGGTGGCGTGCTTGGATACGTGTCGAACAGTTGTTAACATTTGGCTTAGATAATTTGTAAGTTCAAGACCACTTTTTGAAGGACTAGTAGGTTGCAATATTAGTGCCCAATTTGACCTTCTAATGTTGCTCCGCCTAAGTCCTCAACACGTCTTTTAAAAATTTATCATCATAGCCAAAAAAAAATTTGGATAAGGGCCCGATTGGTACAGCAAGCACAATCTTGGACACAGTTTGGAACCAAAAATGCATTCAAACCTTGAATTTTTTGAACAAAAAACTTGATTCACACACGACAGTCAGTTTGAACAAAAAATCAGCTATAACAGTAGCAGCTCCAGATTTTGTAAAAGGTGTATCCTGTTTGGACGCAGCAGCAACACGAACACCTCTTTGGATGCTAAAACCTCAAATACACCTGCTGGAACACACACACACACACACACACACATACTCCTACTGCAAATCCCTCAAAAAACTGCACTAGAACAACCTCTATTCTCCATTAAAATTGAAGTTTGGACACACACACACACACAACAGTAGTAGTAGTTGCAGTTGCATAGCAATGTGCAGTAAAACTGCATTCAAACCTCAAAATGTTCAAACCAAAAATTTGTTACACACACGACAATCAATTTGAAAAAAAATCCTGCACACTGCATGCTGAAGTGTAACAAAAAACCTGCCAGAACAGCAGCAACAACACAAAAACTTTCAGCAATCCAAAAACAATAGCAGCAGCAGCAACACACACACACACACACACACACACACAGCAATCCAAAAATAGGTACCAATGCAGTTTGAAAGCAACCTTAGGCTGAGATCAAATATCATCATAGCCAAACACACAAAACAGCCTTTTACATTGTAGAAAACAACATGCAGACCAAGAAAATAGGTTTCTAAACCCATAGCTAGACTGAACTGGGCTAAGAAAATTTAATTCGGGAATCATAGGGTACTCATGACTGCATCTAATGATACCCCGCCATGGTATCTACCTTAATTAATAATAGAATTGATTCATCATTGCCCATAAATAAAGAGAACACACACATTCATGCCCATATACCTATTTTCTGAGTTTAGCATATTATTTTCTGAATTTAGCATGTTATTTTGTATCTAGTGACAACCACATACAGCCCTGCTGATGCACACACTCACAACAGCAGCAGCAAACACATACCTGCAGCTTTGAAAACTGCAGTTTTCAAGCATAATTTGGACACACACACACACCTGCTACACCCACTCACATTTGAACACAAACACACACTTGTTGGATCACACACACACAAACCCCCTATTGCACAAATAGCCTGCTAAAAGGGTACTCACAGCTGAAAACTTGTTTGGACTCAGAAAATATAAGTTGGAAATCAAAAGGGTACTCATGACTGCATTTAATTATACCCCGCTAAGGTATCTACCTTAATTAACACGTGAATTCATTCATCATTGCCTAGAACCTGTCATGCAAATACTTTCTGTCCAGTGTCATGCAAATACTTTCTGTCCAGTGGTGCGCGCACACACGCACTTGGCTCAGATAATGTATTATCACAGCTTAATAATTAGCAGATAAACCTGCTCATAAACATGTCATTCGTGATAGCAAGTAAGTAAATCAATTCTTTTAGCATAGATAAAGGAAATTTTATCATCATTGCCAACAAGTGAACTCATTCATCATTGCCCATAACCTGTCATGCAAATATTTTTCACGTTAGAATCTCACTTTTACCGAAAGGTACACCAAATGTAACAATACATAGCATTGTGATCATCCAACCAAGGTTTAGTGTCAAAAGATTACAAAGTTTAGTGCTCACACATCCACCGGCTTTTACTCACACAAAAAATTGGTACCACTAGTTATAAAAGTACTTAGTTACACAAAAAATGCCAACCCTATTTCTATCATTTGCAATATTGGCATATTCAAAAAATAGGTACCAATATTCTCACTCTTGGCCATTTCAAATTGGTCTATAGATCTCACCATTGAGGATGGCCTCAACATATTCTTGCCTCTCCTCTCTATACACCCATAGATTTTGTCCACCCTCTGTTCCTCTTCGTAAATAACAACATTTAACTTGAATTTTTTTGTAAGTGTGATATTAAGCTTCCTGAGCTCGTTCTAAACATTTTGTCGACGGTTTGATAGGTCTCTTTCATACCCAACTGAGTTCACCATTTCCCCCATATGGCTGGAGGTATCCTTCAAAAAAGCATTCATGTTTGCATGGAAGGATTCTTTCTCCTCACCCATTCTTGTCCTCTTCTTCCCCTTTTTAGGTGCAGGATTAGTTGGGGCCGAGGTTGGTAGGGGAGTGGCGGTCAGGAGTGACCTATGCGGTTTGGAGGTCGGAGGTGTGGAGTTCGGACGTGTGGAAGTAAGGGTGGGAGTGGAGGGGGTTTCATTGAAGAATGAACTATCAAATTCTGGACCAAAGTGGGGCATGTAAACATCATCCGGTCCACCAAATACATCCGGCATTGCCATTTGCACCGGATCCTCCACACCCTCCCCCCCTTGCCCTATCATTTCCAAAGAGAACACCCTAATCATCAAACATTGGGAATGACTTCACGTTCATGCCTTTGGCCTTTTTTGAGTGGGCCTACACAAACATTGTAAGTTATTAGTATGAAATCGCATGCATGAACTATCAAATAAACCATTGATAGTTACCTTTTCGTACTCTGCCCACACCGTTGGGTCATTGACCATAATGCGTTTATTGGTATGGTCCCAACTCATCCCACTAAGACCAGTTATGTCAAGTATCTTATGGTATGTTTGTTTCTAATACTTTACTTTTGAGTTGATGTGGGGGTTGGCCTTAATGTGTGCATCTAGCAACACCTTTGGCAACTCGACCTCATAGTGTGTGAAGAACCCGAGTCTAAACCCATTTTCAGCAGGCCACTTCCACTTTTCAGAAAGCTTATTGATCATGACCTTGAGTAAGGTATCCTCTTCCACTTGCCCCCAAGTCTTACGGGGCTTTTTGGAAGGACCTTCAATTTCAGCAAGTTCGTGTTCTTCGGTAGTCATTGCTGCCGAGTGCATTCAAGTAGTACAAGGTATATAAAAGGAGTATGACATTGAATAACAACTTTGATTGTAGAGATCCGTAAATTATTCTATTTTCTTTTATAGTTTAAAATGTGTGGAATATCGTATTTTGAGATTGTAATGATGTTTGGTAGTGTTTGTAGCGATTGGGGTTTGATTTGGTGACCGTTGGAAAATTTTCATTTTTCTGCCCAGCCAGTACATGTACTTCTTTTTCCAGTATAGGTACCCAGTGTCTAGAGCTGGGACAATTTGACTTTTGAAGGTTCTAGTACAGGTACTTAATTTTTCAGTACCGTACCCACTGTCGTTTTTAAAAAAATTCAGCACGCTTTTTGGACCACTATAAATATCTTCCTTTACCATTTTTTACACCCAAACACCACGAAATACACCTGGAAACACACCCTCTCACCCACCCCACTCCAATCTCACTCAAAACTCTTGATGTCAATTTCAAGTCTTCAAGATCCAAGGGATTCCTACCTCAAACTAGCTTGAATCTTACATTTGGTAGTCAAAGGGTAAGTTTTGTGTTTTTGCTCTCACTCCTTGACCCTCTATCACATTTTTCTTTCTCTCCTACAAATTACTTGTGATCCTTGCTTGTTTATCTTGTTTTTGGGTTGTATCCTCTCTAGATCTTGTAGCAAAGCTTGGGTGGAGTTTGTTTTTGGTGGATTCAAACTCATAGAACTTGGTGTACTTAGGGTTTTGCTCAAAACCCGTTGTGGTAGGGATTTCTTACTATTGTTATGCATTTATGAGGTGTTTGTGTAGCTAGGTCGTGCCTTGCTTCGTTGTTTGAGGTTGTTCCTTTCATTTCTGAAATTTTGCAGAATCGGTCATTGTTTATGAAGTTTTTTTCGTCATCTTAAACTCGAAATAAACTTTTGTTTCTTCAAATGAAATAGAGTAGACTTAGAGCCCGTTCAAATGCTACTGGAATCACCTGAAACCGTTGAGAATTGAATTAATGGTGGATTTTTGAAATCTGGTCATGAATCTGTCTCGTTTTCTGGGTTGCGCCCAACTTCGAACGATCATAACTTTCTCGTCCGATATCCGTTTCATGCAAACTTTATATCAATCGAAGGTCTTGAAGTCAGCTTTCTACTGCCACCGGAATCGCCTTAAAAGTCTTAGTATAAAGAAAGTTATAATCATTTGTGTGTCGGTGTGTCGGTCTGCCAATGTCTGCCGGCTATTCCTAAGTTGTATTCGTTCTGTGTTATGATTTCCTATATGATTAGAACATATTTAAGTCACTCACGAATATGATTACTTGTTTCTTAATGAGACTCGTATCCTCGTGCCTTGTCTTGTTGAGTTCCCTAGGTTCCTTTGGCACTCATTTTATAAGATTCTCGTTTAGAACCTAGCCAGTGATGTGTCGTGGAATCGTTATGGGTCCGGAACGTGCCATAGGGCGATGTAATAGATTTAGAGGAATAACTTAGGCTTAAAGTATTTTTTAATTTGCAATGGGGTATGCTTATGAGTTTGTAATACATTGT
Organism: Rhododendron ovatum; assembly: GCA_019656835.1. Taxonomy (NCBI): domain Eukaryota; kingdom Viridiplantae; phylum Streptophyta; class Magnoliopsida; order Ericales; family Ericaceae; genus Rhododendron; species Rhododendron ovatum. The sequence continues at coordinate 16,411,570 of CM033795.1, read as the reverse complement.
TGATGATGTATGAACGAATATTAACTTGAAAAATAATGTCTGCTTATATACGGATTGATAATGCATTTATGTTCACGTGAGTTGTGAATTCTGAATTGAGGGGTCCTGCAATGTAAGGTGTGGTAATGCAGAGACTCTAGGGGGCCCGCAACGCAATGTGTGATAATGCGGAAACCCAAGTGGAGAGAATTCAATGTGACGCAAGGGGTGGTAACACAGTTGAATGTCTCGCATGATAAACAGAGTTTTGATTGACTTCAGAAGTCTATGTTGATGTTTCAATTGTTTGTTGCTCGGGATTTTGGTTGTCGAAAACGAGAATGAAAGATTGGTTTTATCAAGGTTTTGTTAAAGAAAGAAATTTGGATTTTGAAAAGAGGAGTTTTGATAAAAATCCTCTGGTATTCTTGAGCGAATCAACGGATACGGTATTTAGGCACAAATCAATAGACTCCGGCATTCAAGCTCGAATCAATGGAGTTTGACCCGAAGTGGTCTTGAGTTTTCCCTAAAATTGTTTTGGAAATCAAAAATTAAAGTTTTATGAAATGAAGTCCCATGGTAAATGGTATGAGTTGAAGAAGTTGACGTGGTGTTCGCTCAAAAAGTTATTCGATGGTTGAACAGTTATTGTAGTTTATTAGATCGTTATAAGTTTTAAATATTGCTTTTAGCTTGATGTATGAATTGGTTAGAAATAGCTTTAGGACGTGTAGAATCCCGTAATCGTAGTCCTTCGGTTCATTGTGGTGCCTCCTTATATCTCTTGTTCGCAAATCAATCACACTTGTTGCATGTTTCATCGCATTTACATATAGCTTGAGTATAGATTTTTCTACTGGGCTAGTGTAGCTCAACCTATCATTTTCAGGTACCAAACAAGGAAGTTAGGATGGTGTGTATTGCGTGCTTGTCGATCATGGATTTCGAAGGTATTAAAGAAGCGGCAATTGTCACTCGTTTTGAAAGAATGACAAATGTAAAACTGTAATATTATTTTGGTATATCAACTTGAGGTTTCGAGCCAAGCTTGTATCTTTTAAATTTAAGTTCGTAAACAGGGGAAGAAATGTCATTTGGGTATTATCGGTATTTCAGTACAGATTTTATTTATCGTAAATTATTATTATTTATGTTAAAAATTGAGGGCGTGACATCGATTAACTAGGAAAGCGTGATGTCGCAATACCAAAGCATTAAAAGTTACACATTGAAAGTTACAAGATCATACCACACAACAATTACTAAGTTTAATTACAAGTACTTCAAACACTTACTAATACAAATGTCTCAAATATTTTTCACTAGTCCTCCACCATTGCCTAACCAATTGTTAAACATGGTGTCACGATCCTGATCCGCCTCATGAGGTCTTAATCATGACAAATGCCAGTGATTTCTCACTAAGGCCAAATCACAAATCAAATATCATCTAAGCAAGCGATAATCAAAAGGGGCTAAACATAACAGCGGAAGCAAAAGACGACTTTTATTGAAAACGAACCAAAGTCTTACTTAGGTTTTACAAACCAAAATATAAACCTCTCAGAGCTGTGCTTACTTACAAACTCAAAAGCTAACAAACCATGTACAAAGCTAAGTGTCTACAGGCATAACTTCCTTTCTACAAGTTTCCAAAAAATACAACACGTCCAAAAAGAAAACACCATGCCACCCTACTAATCGCTTCCTGAAAGGTGGAAAAGAAAATCTATAAGCCAAAGCTCGTGTAAATGATTAATACTTAACTCACATGCCTTCCATGGATAATGCAAAATAATTTGATAATATTTCAAAACAAAGCACTCAAAACCATTAGCCAAATATAATGCACATTCCGCTATTCAAAATTCAAAAGCTACCAGGCGTCCCCGGTAGTGGATAAGCCAGACGTCTATGCATTATCCCAAAACACACACCAACCTCAAACACCCTTACTAGCCATTAAGCCGTCCCCTAGCAAGACCGGACGTCAGGAATGCCATTAAATAGATTCGCAAACATTTCAAAAATAAGTCTACCTTCCATTGGTATCCATGGAGTACACAATTTATAAAATATGTTCAAATAAGCTTGATAAGGAAAACAAGTTCAAAACCATGTGTTTAGGTATTAAATCACTCACCTCGGCTCTATGAACCACCCGAGCTTCCTAAAACAATTAGGCAATAAAAACATGATTAGATGATGCTAAACAAGCCTATTTTTAAGGTCCTAAGGTAGACATGTGAAGTTAGATAGCTAGCCCAAGAAAATAATCTCAGAAACTGCAGTTCCATAAACTTTAACGCAAAAACTGGCTTTGTACAAAAATAACTAAGACATGATCTTCAAGCATTTTTTTAGGTCTACGAGTCTAGGTTCAAAATCAGAAATCGGATCACAATTTCATCGCCCGAGCTCAAAATTATGGCCGTTTCCCTAACACGTGTCTGTGCAGTTAGCACAGTCCAAAAACTACATGCTACATGGTCACGAATTTTTACAGAATTCAATACTTCAAATCTGATCCCGAAATTTTTACCATAGCTAAAGGACTCATAGAAGAACTCTCTATAAAAATCTCATAATTTTTGGAGTCTAGGAACTGCCTCAAAAAATCAGGATAGATACCAAATTTCTCAATTCTATAGTTTTCCAGAAAATTACCCACTATTCGTCCTGCGATTTTCGACTCTTAAACCCATCCAAACTACTTCTAACTCACATCAAAACCTCACTAATCATGCTCAACCTCATAAATATTGAAGAGCTACTCCAAGTACATCAATTTCATGCATCAAAACAAGTTTTAAACATTCAATTCCAAGAAACAAGTAGAGTTCTAACCCAAAGCCAAATTCATCTTGTTCCAATCATCTAGAGTATGAATTCAACCCATATGACGTGAAATTTAACATACAAATCATGGAATCAAGTAGGAGATGTAAGAATTACCAAATTAAATCTTCAATTTCAAGCCAAATAAGGTTTCCCCTAATTTTTCCCTTCCTCTTCTTCTTTTCCTTTTCCACCGATTCTTCTCTCTCTCTCTCTCTCTCTCTCTCTCTCTCTCTCTCTCTCTCTATGTTTTGATAAGAACAAAGAAAAAGGACGTAGAGGACTTGTTTTGTCTTGCTAGGCTAGGAAAAATTATTATGTGTGTGTGTGCCATATGCCAACTTATGCTCCAATTTCATTTAACTAGCAAATTAAGCTCAATTTCACATATTAAGCCTTAAACATATCACATAATTAACTTAAATCATAATTAAAGACTATGGGTATTACACATGGCGGTAGCCAATGCATCCCTCCCCGCAGTCCATTCATTGGAAGTCTCAACAGTACCAATGTTGTCATCAACCTTCACATTATGTAGATTGTCTTGTTTCCATTGCGTATACTCGGCCTCAATAGGATCGTTCGGCATCTCTCTCTTAATGAGGTTATGGGCAAGACAACAAGTTGTCACAATACAACATTGAGTCCTTATGGGGTAATAGGAGGCACATTTCAATAGTGTGAATCGCATCTTAAGAACACCAAAACTTCTCTTAATGACATTCCTAGCTTGGGAGTTCTTCATGTTGAAGTACTCATCTTTCGTAGCTAGGACGCCACCTTGCCTCCAAATGTTAATGTGATATCGTTGGCCACGGTACGGTGCTAGAAAACCATCCCCATTTGTGTAGCCACCATCCACTTGGTAGTAATATCCTGTAACCAATGGAAGTTACGACATTGATTGTGGAAAATGTAATGGACTCAAAGGAAACATGAACTTAGGATTTGAAATGTACCATGCGGGACTTTCAAGCTAGTGAGTCTTGTAATGGCATTGTGAAGAATTCTAGAGTTTATGGCCGAGCCTTCCCAACCAGACAATACATAGAAGAACTTTTGATCTTGAGCACAAACACCTGAGACATTAGTAGAGATTTCATCCTTCCTTGACTTATACTGTGGCTTGTCAACTGTCGGGGGATTAACTGGCATGTATGTCCCATCCAAAGCCCCAAGACAATTCTAGAAGAAATTATGAAACAAGTGAAGTGAGAACTTATGGGGAAGAGTACTTATGGAAGAGTTTATGATTGAAAATGGAAGAAATAACATCCATTGAACTCGAGTGTACCTGAATCCAACTCCATCTACTGTCGTGGTAGTTAGGAGGAATAGCCTCGGGCTTTTCTAAGAGCATGTTGTAAAGCCGCAAGATGGCTTGAAGCACGACATTGAAATGCATGCTTACTGTTTCACCCGATCTCCAAAACTCATATTTCGTATGCCTCTGCTTCGTATGCTGTGAAATGATCCACAAGAAAATGGCAACGCTCCCCTCAAGACATACGTAGCGTGAATCCCCTAATCCAACACCTCGGACTAAAAAGCACAACCTCATACACGTATGTTTATTCACCCATAACTGATCGTAGCAATCATTCATTACCTCTCACAAGCCTATTGAGGTTATCTACTTGGGTCTGGTAAAAGTTCAGATTAGGAGACAAGTGTGGACATGGACGTCGTTTTGTGGAGGTGATGAAGAAGTATAGGCGAAACACAGCCAATGTAGAAGTAACAAAGGCAGATAACGCCATGACTGCCTTTTCGTTTATTCTTCTCCTTATTTGGGTCCTGTTTAATCTTGCCATCCTATCAACCCTAAAGAACAATAGCCACAGAGCAGAGACGTTCAATAACTGAGAAAGAACTCGCATAAAGTTCTGTCCGAAAATATAGGACGGTCAAATATATCTAAAACACAAACCATCTGAATTTGGGTATGAGATGTGGACATTTTAGTTCAATGAATGATTAGCATAAGCTTGTTTCTATATTAAACTCTCAAACTACCCAAACTAGTTAACCAACTATTTGCATCAACACATAGCTTTGTTTCTTCTCTCCCATCTATCACTAAAACAAATATGAACTGTGCAATAGTTGTCCCATTACAGTAATAACGCACGACTATCATTCAAAGATACCCAGTCTAGTATATATTACCATTCCTATATTTACTTATGAAGCAAAAAAATCTACCAAACAAGTGCTTGACTGATAGACATCTTGTTAAGTCCCCTTAGTAAAACGATGTAAATTTATTGCCAACAGTTGGAGCAACAAGAGTGTCTAAGGTGATATGAAGCTGCTATTGGCAGGTCCGTATTTACGAATATAAGTATTCCCTCCTTTTAGGTAGATCCTATTTACAATGAAGTAGGATTAAAATCACGTAAAGATTTCAGCAAGATACAATCACGACACTATTTTAACTTATCTTTGAAACAAAAAATAAAGGGCCCGATTCGATACAGCCTTAGCAAGGGGGATAAGCTTATCTACCCAGATAAGCACATAAACCAAGGTTTGCCGCCGTCTGGCAGCCCATTTCGATACCCGGATGAGTTATGCCTGGGACTATTTAATCCACCCAAGGGGGAATTAATGGGCAACATCAACCTCATCTCTCTCTCTCTCTCTCTCTCTCTCTCTCTCTCTCTCTCTCATTTGTATGTCGTTAGGCACGTATGCCTCAATATACATAATTAGTAAATACCCATATATGTATACTAGTTCAGAATCTACAGACATGCTTGCACATGGAAAACAGACTCAAGGAGTTACTAAAACATGAAAAGAAGAAAAAATCAATAAAAAGCAAAGGAAAAAAGGAAAAGGAATTGCAGCGCAAGATGAGTGAAAAAATGCGGTTGATGCTCAATGTGGCTAATGCTCAACATGTTTCATCAACTATGATCAACTGAAGGCTCCAAAACCTCTGACTGTACAATGGAGCTTAAAATGGACCCAAAAAACAAACACATTTTGCCCAAACCAGGCAACCTAATCACAAAAGGACACTAATAACCATATCCAAATTTTTCTTTAATATGTTTTCCAATGCAGAATGTTGCCATTAATAAATACTATCAAAATGACAGGAAACCTTCAATGGGAACCAAGTTATCAGCGATATACATGCAATGCAATGGTGACAGTAAAACTAAGAAATAAGGAGTATCTGGCACAAGATTATTGAGGATACAAATTTAATTACCAAATTTCAAGGAACACATCTCTTTCTCTCTTCTTTTTTATTTATTTATTTTTTTTGTAATGAGCACATCTGTTTTTGTTAGTACATACAGAGTTAGACGTATATATTGCAAAACCAGTTGATGCTCAATATCAGGAAACCATAACCAAAAAATGGCATAACCTATTGTTTTCTGGTTTGCATGTTTTGTATTCAAGTAACAGTTGATTTTTTTGGGGGTTTACAGTTGTTCTCTAAGATTAACAGAAGAATACCAACAAATCAGGCTGAAATCAACAAAAACGAAACCATAATCAAGTCCATAGACAAGAAATCTAACGGAAATCAAAACCCAAACTACAAATCGAAGTCAAAATCAAAAACCCTAACCAGAAATCACAAATAACAACAGATCATTCCTGCTAGTGTAAATCGAAATCAAGAGCAGGTGTATATCTTACCAGAATCGTGCAAGAAATCGCTCAAAATCACCACCAAAATCGCACACAAAATCGCACCACAGAAGACAACTTTTTTGCGTTTTTGTACAGTGTGAAAGGAGATAAAGCGATCGAGGATGAAGAGGGGGATTAGGGAGGACAGAAAGGTCAGAAAATCACCTGTATACATCTGGATTATCTATTGCTCGGTCCAGAGGTAGCCATAGTTTAGTACCTCTTCCACCATATTGGGTTGTATACGAGAAGAAGGGGGAGAAGCGAATACAGCTGCAAATAGCGATGCCAAAGCAACCTAAACCAGTCCCATCACCCCTTATCCGGGGTATAAGCGAATACACCCAAGATATACTGGATCCAATCGGCCCTTAAAAATATAATTTGAACCGTGGTAATCCTATGCGGAAATGCATGGAGTATATTATACATTCTGAAAAGAAATTGGCAGCTGACGCTTCATCCTTCCTTTTGCATTTTTCCCTCTCTTTGTTTTTTCTTATATTCATACATGGGTGATTAATGTGGGAAGTTGTTTGTTCACTTTTGTCATTTGAAATACTCCTTGTTCACTTCTTCAGATGAAAATCAGTACAATTTGTATTTTCTAAAGCTTTAAAACTAAGAGAGCTGAAGCGAATTGGAATGCTCGCCACTTTTTTCCAATTTTTCCAATTTTATCCCTCAATTGAAGGGCAGGTAGTGTTTGTTGTTATGGGCATTCTCGTCTTTTCATTTAGCCTATGCGTTGGCGTGTTTGTGTCCAAGTATTTTTCTGTGGGACCAGGGGGCATTCGAGAGATTTCCTTTCATCGGATTGCTTCCACTTTGCTTTCCCCTCTCTCCCTGCGAGATTACCACCTCTCTCAGTCTCTCTCTCTCTCTCTCTCTCTCTCTCTCCCCAAAATACGTTGTATTTCTCTCTCATGAAGAAAATCCTCCACTGCCATTGTTCTTGAATCAGAGAAGATCCAGGCTTGGAGAGATGTCAGGAATGGAAAGAGTAGATCGTGATGAGCATCTTAATTTCCTACAGGAACTTCTGGTGCGAAAGATAACGATGGCGGACAAAATGCCAGTAAAAACCATACGTACTTTTTCTGTTTTGCGTATTCTCATACATATGATCTCAGATCTCTTACCTTGTCGTTATGTTTGCTAATTTTGGTAGACTGTTTCAGTAGCTCAGTTCAGAACAAAGTGAATGCGAGCGTTTGGGGGTTGTGCAAGATAGAGATTCGCGTCTCAGATTTGTGAGCTGCTGCTCGCCTGAGTTCTGTGCTCCGTCCGGCGCTGCAATCGACGGCTCGTGCTCCTCCTACCAAAGTTTGGCTCTATTTTGGGTGGGTTTTCCAATTTAGGTTTTTCTTTGTGGTTTGAGTGTTATTTCGTTTGACCTACCTATCTACCTGTAAGAAGGTCATTCTCGCGATTTATTATTAACGATCAAAGGTTTAGGTAGTGTAGGGTGATTATTTGCCTCTCGAGCTTATTTTTCATTATTCAACTTCCGTCATGTTTGCGATATTCATGTTATTTGTTGAGGCGCTGTGGCTGGGCCGGTTTTGTTGTGGGTTCAGAGCTTTGCAATCGAAATTTCCATGCCAGACTTGTATGTTTATCGAGTATTATTCGTGTATGTGTAGTACTTTTTTTCCCGATGCTTTTTTTTTTAATCTGGTCTCGGCGCTTGTTGAAATTCCCGTGCTAATTTTTTGCTTTGTGAGAACATATGACTTGCCTTATTCTTCAGTGATAAAAAACTTATGTTAAATGTGATTCTGTATTTATTGCTTTGCTTCACTCGCATTGGTGGTTGTTTCAAGTTCCAATTTGTTACTCAGTCATTTAAATAATATGTGACATCTGCAAGCTAATAATGTAAGACTGCTTGTGTATGTATATTGTACAGAGTAGTTGAAGTTTGTGTGTGTTCCAGTTAGCGATTGCAACCTCACATTGATAAGTTGCTAAATTTTACTAAACCTTAAAATGTTCTTTAAAAAAAAAAAAAAACTGATGCATGACCTAGATATTCGAAGCATACATGACAATGTTACCTGCTAGATGCAATGTTTAGCCTAACTTAGATTCAACTATTTGCATGAAACAGGGAAAAGAGACTTGCTATTAGTTACGGTGAACTAAGATTCGTTAGAATGTCCACTTGATATTGTAAATATGCCTTACCCTTGTCCTGATCCTTGCATTTTTATGTATCTAGCAAACATTTGGTGTTGAATGATGACAATCATGTATTCTGCTCGTTCAGGTTGTTTTTGCCGGATTCTCTGCAAAGTCTCTTGCCCAAAGGATCGTAGATTGCAAACCAAAGGTGGTGCTAACTTGCAATGCTGTCATGAGAGGGTCTAAGATTATCTATCTAAAAGATATTGTTGATAAAGCCTTCACAAAATCAACTAGAAATGGGATCTCTTAGGTGCGTGTGATACTGAAGTCGATATTTTCTGCCTTGAATGCATTAATATAGCATTTGTTTCCTTGAATAGGTTGTGCGTCTTTGGAATTATTAGATTATGGTTGGAATTACAAGAACAGAACTTTAGGTTTAGTAACTATATATTCATAATTGTTTGGTCGTGACTCGCTTCTCGTGCACATGCGTTTACTTTTTGTTTAAAAGTTTTGCAATCATTGTGTAGATTACCAAACTCTATTGCATTATTGATTTATGTCTTTATGTTGCAGTGTTATGTTGATTCGTGTAACCTTCATCCGTTGGGGTTATGAAAGGCATCTGTCTCATGCAAGTACCAATGGGAGTTTTACCATGTCATTACTGCTGGAGGCCAAAGAACAGCTGCTGGTGTGGCAATGCATTGAGTAAACCTCTTCATTATCCTTGCGATCTCTCCACCTATTTGTGTATGATTTTTCTTAGAAAATAACTGAATATTGTACACTCATTTTTTTGTAGCCCTTATCTACTGCTGTTGTTGATCATGGACGAATGTAGCTCTAGGTGCTTCAGGTAAAAGAATGATTTAATTAAATATTGGGTATAATGGTGGGAGTGCGCATTTTAAGGATGTCAGTTTTTAACATGCTAAATTGCAAATAACCCTTCTAAGAAACCTTGACATCCTTGACTTTGACATCTTGGTCGTAGATGCTCTAATAGATTGATCGTTTTTGCGAGCTCCACTTCATTATGTAACTCTTTGATATTATCATGATTGACTTTGTAGGAACACTACTTGCCACTCAAAAATTTAGAAAGGCTGTTCGCGGTCTCCTTGAAGCTTTTGACAAAAAATGGGAAGTTAGTAAAGGTAATTTACTTGCTCTGTATTGGTGAAGTAATTGAAAACTGTGCCATTGGTATTGCCTTTGTTTTATATGATGCAGTGGAGGTATTAAATAGAAGCATCCATAGGCCGTCTAATTTCTGAAAAACTGTATATATTCTTGTGCATTGTTTTTGTGGTCCTTTCCCAAACGACAAATCACAAGTTGCATTGAGGTCTTCAAAGTATGACAAAAATCTCAATGTGGTAAATACATGTATGATCTTGTGTGTAGAAGAAGCTTGATGTTTGTATTTTTTTAGTAGCTATTTGTTAAGATCAATGTAAAAAACGTGCAGTTATTTGAACGTCAGCTGGGATTTATATTATTTGTTTTAAGTATAAGGTCATGCAAAGATTCATCCCCATCTGCTTGATTTTAAGCATCTATTCCAGAGAGGCAAACAACCTTCAAAAGCAGTTTCAGGTTATTTCGAAATTGTTTCCAATTATTGGCTTTTACCTTTTTTTATACATAGTTTCATAGTGTGCAATATAGAACTTTTGAACTTTAGTGTCTGGTCAACATGTTGACTGAGGTGTTGGACTTACTTAAAGGAGCCAAGCTAAAGAGGAATGGTGATGGATAAATCGTTGAATGATGAAATTGTGATACTTGTTTTCATGTCTATAGATTTCTTCATGCATTGTGAGAACCTTGAGCGTCACTTTCATGTTAAAGAAAGAGGCAACTACTATAATTGTCATTTGTTATGGAAAATTATACATTTATAATTGATGTGCTTTTGTACATAAGTCCAGATTTTCCTATTGAATTTTTGACTAATAGGATATTGTATATGCAGGCAAGTCTTCTATTTTGGGTCGTCGGGTGGGTTTAATGCTAATGTTCGAGTGTTTGATATCCGAGTGGAGGTAAAGTTGTTTGTTTGATTAAAATATTCATTAAGTAGGAGAATGCAGATATTTGTGAGAAGTTTAAACATAGATATTTGTGCTGCATACTTTTGCATATAATCAATCCCTTATGAAAGTTGTCAATCCCTTGCAAAGATGCAATATACCTGATAGATGTATCATACAATTTACTTTTTTTGGATTCCTCAATGTTTTGTGTATAAGATCTCATCATACATTAACCGTTCAGCTAAATGTGTATACGTACTTGAAAAAAGGCCTCACTTTTCAACCTAATTTGATGATAACAAGCTAGATTGGATCTCAGCTTACACTTATTTCAAGTTCCCTAGGCTGTTGTTGCAAGTCCCATAATGTCTTATGAGTTGTTCGTATGAATTTTGTAGGATGGTTTACAGGCAAAGTTCAATCCGAATCAATTTATCATGTAATGGTAGCTCAAAGCTTTTCCCCCTCACAGATTATTTTGTGATATGTATGTCCAATACAATTCATATTGCTGTGAGTAGATGTCAGAATTAAGTGCACGAATAAAGTTCTCATAAGCGACTTTTTGGGTCTTTTTGCGAAGTTACTCTGAATTGGTAAGTTATAGTTTGTTGTAGCCTTAGTCATGTCCAAAATATTGAGGGAAATTTTAAAAGATAGCGAGACTATATTTGATCGCGATGACTACTGAAGCTGGGCTGCATTCGGTCGTGACGAGGACTGAAAGCTGGGAATGGAATGTTCAGCTGCTGGATGGCATATTATGTGATAACCGATTGGGCAGAGTTTGTTACTGATCATGATATCCACTAATTTGAAGTTGTCTTCTTGCTTTGTTATGAATGAGCTTTGTGTAATTATCTTGGATAGCACCAAGTGATACAGTTGGTGCTGCTATTTTTGGGAATGCAGGTGTCGGCAATAAGAAAACTACTATGCTTGTTTTTAGGCAACTTTTGTCTACCAGTGAAGGCAACTGTTTTTGTAGGTCTCATAGTAAGTCATGTTTTCCAATTGGAAAGTTTAACTACTACTGTATCACTTACATCTATTGATTGGTGCTTCATATGATATCCCAACTTTTCTAAGCAAAGTTCACTAATTCAATAGTAGGTTGCTTCAGAACAACAGGCACGAAATTCCTCGTGCTAGCACGAGCCGTTCACCTAGTTTAATAATAAACAGAACCATTATTAACTGAAAAGCAAATCAAAATCGACTAAGGGTCGTTTGGCCTAATAAGTTAAATGGTTTATTTTTGTTGTCTTTATTTAAAAGAATTCTCATTTGTTAGTTTTTCATTAATTTTTTGTGGATTATTGTTCTTCATGACAAGAGAAATCTAAAAAGTAAAAAATTACAATACAAATTCAAATTTTTTGAATAAAGATGAAAATTTGGCTTATTTGTCTTTATTCAAAAAGTTTAGGTTTTGATCGTAATTTTTTACTTTTTAGATTCCTCTCGTCATGACGAAGCAATAATCTATAAAAAAAAAATTGACGAAAAAGTAACAAATGTTAAAAAAATTTGAATAAGAACAAAAAATAAGTCATTTGGCTTGTTAGGCCAGACAACTTGGGATGATTTCTTCTGCAGTTTACACCAATTTTTAGCATCTCTCTAACGTTGACGTAGGGCTGCTAAACGAACCAAACAGCTCGAGCTCCGTTCGACTTTTAGCTTGTTCAAACTCGTTTATTAGATATATAAGCCAAGCTCAATCATGTTTTTTTGGTTTGTTTATGAATTCAAACCAAGCTTGAGTATATAGGTGTTTGGCTCGATAGGCTTGTGAATAAAGGGGTCATTCCGTAAATACTAAATATATAGGGTAAATTAATAAATATCCCAAAATATGAGATATGAATCTGCATTTCATATATATATATATATATTTTTTTTTTTTTCACCAGTTTTATACTACTCTTGCATCCAAATAGAAATCATTGAAGAAGCCTTATCATTATTTATTCTTTGATTGTGAATCATAAAACGTAGTCATATTCTTTAGAGGTACTTAGGAGGCAATTAAGAGTTTGTTTTCTTTATTTTGCTGGTTCTTCTTTATGGATTTAAATTAGTCCATTTTATTTTACAACTTAATAATGAGCTTAAACTCAAGTTCAAGCTTGAATGCTCAAAACTTAATAAAATTAAGCTCGCTTGAAATTGAATTACATATTTTGCTTGCTCGACCAAAGTGTGTCGTAGTAAAGAGCGCCCCAAGCATAGGGCTAGGTCGGTTGCAGCATAATAAACTCTGAAGTCCGAGGACGAATCCACAGGGAGCCAATGGAGCTAGGCTGGAGGTTTGATTTACGAATGGTTTTTAGCGTTAGGACCACCAACCTTTAGGTTCGGCTTTGAGATGGCCAACTTTTGAGTGATTGAAATTCTCTCTACCTCCTAACTTGATTGAAAATGAAGTTTGACTAGAAATTAAAAGCGGCAAGGTCTAGGGGTTTATTCTGCCCATAACTTAGGTCGTTCAATGTTTCTCTTCGATAACTCAAGTGAGAGTCATTGTCATTTGATCTCACTCGGAAGATTTAACCATGAAAATCAAGTTTAACTCATACAACAAGGTTTGGAGATGAAAAGGAACTCATTTAGGCATTTTATCAAACACCTAGAGTGACAGAGTTCCAAGCATGCCGTGTGCCAAGGAGACTTGTTGACACGGCATCAAAGAAGTTAACAACCCTAAGTTTAAACCAAAGCTTAGAGTTCAACAAGTTCTTTGAGGCATTTTGGCAAACACTTAGAGTGACATAGCTCCAAGCATTATATGTGGCAAGAGATCAAGTCCTTACCTACACATAATCAAAGAGGTTAACAACTCTAGGTTTTGTTACATAAAAATGAACTTAATTCATTCACAAACCATATTAAGTACAAGAAATGAAAGAAGCCATTAAACTACCCAAATCACGAGATAGAAATCACCCCATGACCAAGTCTTTATCACTACTCAACCATAGAACAAGAATGAAGAACAAGCATAAAAAGATAAATACGATTCATGGATAAAAACGAAAATAAATTTAAGATTACGAAAGATGTCAACCGTACCTACAACATTAATGAAGACGAAATACCTCAAAACCCAACTCTTCAATCTCCTTTGAAGAGAGATGAAGAGTTTGAGAGGAGAGGGAGGTAGAGAGAGAAGTTCCTAGGGCTGAAAATGAAAGATATCCTCTCAAAATGAGGTTAAAAACTATTTATAGTCCCAAACATTCGGGATACAAAAGTCTAAAGTACCCCTGAAATGTCTAAAAGTCGGGCATAATATTTGCAGAAACTTCTAGGTGCTACGGGTAGGACCATTTTTGGGCTACCGGTAGTAGTCTCGTTTTGCAATGTTGACACAGCTTCTGATCACTGGCTACGGGTAGTACCATTTTGGGACTACGGGTAGCAGCTGGACAGATTTCTTTCTTCTTTGTTTCTTTAGTCTTTTCATGTCCTTTGGGCTTCCGTTGTCCCGCACACCCTCCGAAGTTACTTTTCATCATTCTTGGGATTTGATGATGGAGTGCCACATGGCCTCGGGTGTACGGATACCTTCAGAGTTGATCCATGGCTTCAAAACACGCCTTATTCACGCGATTCACCTGAAAACGCCAAAAACATATCTTTCGTGCAATATCGTTTAAATCAAGCAAGTTATGCACTTGTGTGTGACAAAAATAGAGAGATAAGCCCTATTATTTACATTATAGAGGGCTTATCATATTTTACAAGTCAAGCCAAATTTATCACGAACACAAAATTTTAAGCTTGAGTTAAACTTGAATTATTAGTCTCAAAAAATTCTCAAGCTCAAGCCAAGCTTAAAACACTGTTGTGAATTGACTTGTTTGGCTTGATTAACTGTACTCCTAAGTTGACGTTCCGGGTCTATTCGGCTGGGCACCCAAAATAAATTAAAATGGTCAATCACGTGAGGAACTAAGGAAGAGAGAAAGAAAGAGAAGAAAACATCATGATTATTGAAACTTCGAGGGCTATCTGCCAGGTCAATTTTGCTAGCGTCGGGCCACCGTCCTCCTTAAAAATAAAAGATGCTAATTTGTCTTGGCTTTTGCTGTCTCCGTAAGTTAGTTTGGTGCATGATTTAGGGTTTCCGGCACGTGGAGTTTTTGGGTGCCGAACTGGTAGCACACACATACATGGTATTCTGTCAGCAATTCCAGCCGTCTAAACGTATTTTAGATGGTCAAAATTTTAGAGAGAGAAAAAGAGAAGGGGGAGTGGGGGGGTGAAGGAAGAGAAAAAGAGAATAAATATGAACTGTTCAAAACACATTTAGACGGTTGGAATCGCCGACGAATATCGCCACGTGGTACCGCTCGACACTCAAAAATTTCTCTGCCGACACATAAAATTCGACTTGAACCCATATTAACGGCAGTGGCACTAAGCGTGTTATTTTATCTTCTTCTTCTTCATCTTCTTTTTTTTTTTTTTGGGCTCTGTTAAAGGGTAGACCGGAAAAAACTAACTTGGGGGCGTTTCCATTATATTATTTATCTACAACTTCTTGTTTTTAGCAAATTTGTTTATACTAAATTAAAACTTTTTGCTCCTACAACCTTTTGCTTTAAAATACTACTGTATAGTTTAGTGAAAACAACTTAACTACAAGTACTATAAGGAGTAATTCACAATTTTTAACTTAGTGGAAACG
The DNA here is from genome assembly GCA_019656835.1 of Rhododendron ovatum. Lineage (NCBI taxonomy): Eukaryota > Viridiplantae > Streptophyta > Magnoliopsida > Ericales > Ericaceae > Rhododendron > Rhododendron ovatum. The sequence continues at coordinate 16,396,219 of CM033795.1, read as the reverse complement.
TTGCCTTAAGCCATAACTAACCCAGCCAACATGGAAATATTGGTCTTGCCACGTCACGGGCTCTGTTATTAGATCCTCACAGAAGTACAAGTTAAATTAGAGTCCCTTCTCTCAACCATCCAATCCCAAGTGTTGAATTTATGACCGGCGAGAGAGGAAGAACCATATGTTAGCTGCTTCAGCCACTTATTAACTACTACCTCGATGGAAGTATTGTTTTACTTTTACCTCCTCAAAATATGTGCAATGTTTCTCGTTGGACATGGAAAAAGGAACTGGTAAGAAGCGCATCTTTGCCACAATAATATAATATGGATTGATATGAACAATTTCATATGAAAGAAATTGTACAAATGTGTATTGTTTATTGAGTGCTTGTACACACACTTTAATATGTCTTCCACCCAATAATAAGGCGGTCGGTGTTCCGAATTAATTTGTGCTGTCCTTGTGTGTTTTTTTAGTTTTACATAAAATACAATAATAAGGTTAAGTTCTGTTAAGATTTTTGAATTTTTTTTACTTGTTTTGTCCTTATTCAAATTTTTTTGCGTTTGTTAGTATTGTGCCTAACTTTTATGGATTATTGATTTGTCTCGTCAGGACGAACCAGAAAAGTAAAAAAATATGACTTTTACGCAAATATTTTCTGAAAATTTCAAGATAAAGCCCAAAAAATCGACTTTTTGGGCTTTATCTTTGATATGTCCAAAAATATTTGGGTAAAAGTCATAATTTTTTATTTTTCTGGTTCGTATTGGCGAGACGAATCAATAATCTACAAAAGTTAGGCGCAAAACTAACAAACGCAAAAAAAAAAAAAAAGATTGAATAAAGCCAAAATAAGGAAAAAACCCAAAAATTACCAACCCCCCCCCCCCCCCCCCCCCCCCCCCCCCACAAAAAAAAAAAAAAAACTTTAACGAAACTTAGCCTAAATTACGGCTCAACCGTGTTATTTTGATACAGTTTTTTTTTTTTTTTTTGAAGTGTAAAGTAAGAAGATAAAAAAAGAAAGTGTCAATTATACCAAGTCCACTCGTCCACAAATGGAAAAAGTCCAGACAATACGAAAGTTAGGTAAACATGCATCGCCCTTTTCATATAAAAAACACAAAAAACGAACCGTGAAAAACATGGGAATATTCCATCACTCTCACTATATTTGCGGACTTCTTTTTCTCAATTTTTTTTTTGAATCAAAATTGTACCATAATCTTAAGGAAAATGATTTTCACACTTCTTCTTTTTCTCACATATAAATACACTCAGTTTCTTGTTTTTTAGCGTTCGTCCGATCTGTGGACGTCTATTTTTCCCCTAAAATTTCCAATTGTTTGATGTTTAGGCTTTGTAAGTTGCAATCTGGATCCGATGTAATCCTATCCTACATGTGGTCCATGTGAATGAAATTAGATTATAAAATGGGGACAAAAGAAACACTATCTAATTTATTAATAGTAAAATGGGTAGGTACCCCATGTCGTCAGTATTAATTAACAACCTTCCATTTTTATACTTGGTAAAAATCTATTCATCACCCAATCCCTTTCTATGGTGTACTCATATATGTCTAATTATTCGGTGGTCCCGGAGTACGGTGGCATTTCAACACCACACATTCTCGTCGAATCCACAACTAAGCATATAGATTCCGTATGCTGGAATAATCCGGAGCACCATGTGGCTACGCTCCGAGACCACTGAAATAATTTTTACTCCTTATAATGGCACAAAGAATGTTAACTTATGTTATCTCCTTCTCCGTTGTTTTTTCTCTTTGTGAAAGAGTGAGTTGGATTGAATCAACATAAAAAGTCCCACTCAATATAGAAATGAGGTAAACAACACCCTTTGTTGTGCCAATTTGATTTCCTCCGTCTCAATTTGTTATACTTATTTTGACTTTTACGTAATTTAAAGAAAGATCATAATTACATTTTTGTCTCAATTTTACCATTCCATTCCTTTGTAACTTATGACTTTTTGTCAACTTTTTTGTCATGTCATTAATTTGCTTCACTTTCCTTTCAAATCAAGTTCAAAATTTGAATTTGGAAGGAAGAAATGAGGGATGATATGGAAATATAGATATCCAAAATTGAAATTTTTTGAAACAAGCACATCATTTTGGCACATCCCAAAAAGGAATAAGAGCACAACAAAATAGGACGGAGGGAGTATTAAGATAGAGTGTTCTCTTAAAAAAACTGTGGATAAACTGTTAAAATACGCAACACCCTCAAAAAGGGCAGGATAGAGTGTTCTCTTGGACAAACTGTAAACATAGCCCTGTGAATAAAATTTTATGTAGAGCTTCGAACATCTCGAAGAAAGTTTTGTCTAGAAGTCTAGCTCAAACCCAAATTAATCTCTCCAATAAACCTTCACACGATACTTCATTTCAGGGCATCGAGGAGATCAATTGCAAATGTAAACCCCCTTTTTTATTCGACTCAAAGCTAGCAATAATTTCTTACTATATTCGCGGACTTTGTCAGTGCGTTCACAAGCTCACATTTTTCCACACACGTATGAAAAAGCTATCGTACTGTGCATAATGTGTGTAATAGCAACGTTATAAAGTTGTATACATATATTTTCGTTGCGTATTATTTGGTGTAATTACGAATATGTCTGGGGAGTAGAAAAGTGAAGTTATATGAATAGGTTATGAATTTTCTTATTCTTATGTTACGTGTTTTTTCATAGTTCGATTTGTTTCATTTGTTACGATTTTGTATGTTGTTTGTTATACGTAATATTTCGGTCAATTATAAATGATTAGGTGTGGTATGCGTAGATACATCGCAAATTATATTTATAAGTAATATTCCGGTCAATTATGAATGATTAGGTGTGGTATGCATAGATACATCGCAAATTATATTTCACTTAATTATGAAAATATTTGGTGATAGTTACGAACTTTTTAATTAAGTTGCGCAAATATGTTACCAAAACAAGGGACGACAATCACTCCCAAATGGACCCAGCCACACAGGGATCCTGTAGGGGGAGTGCCCTACAGGGGTTGTAGTACAGCGCACAGCCGTTGGTCTCATCAATCAACGATCCAAATCAAAAATCAATTATGACCGATAATAAATGATTTTTACCGGTCATAATTAAAAATCATATCTCAACCATTAAGATCGATGGCCCTTATGCGCCCTACATGGTGTCTTACAGGGTCTTGCACTATAGGATTTCTCAATCCAATACAAAAACATTTCGGTCTTGCTACTGGGCTGACGATAAGCACACTTGAAGACAAGAAAAATACGTATTTCTGTGTACTTTTTATACATTTAATACACATTCACATATTTACTATTGTCACTCCATTATACTGATTTTAGAATTTTTCAAAACATTTTTTCTCGTTACAAAAATATTTGACGGTAGTTACCGATTAGGCTACACAAATTTGGATAAAAATTGTACTACCATAATCTTGAATCTTTTCCTACGGTACGACGTAATCTAGATCCGTTGGAATCCTTATCTTTAGATTTTGAATCAAATTTTACATTATATATAAAATGAGGACAAAACAAGAAACAACCATCATATTTATTAATATTAAATGGGTAGGTACCCACTGTCGTCATTAACAACCTTCCATTTTTCAATTTATTCATCTCCCAATCCCTTTCTCTATAGCACTTGTTCATGTCTAATAATTATTGCACGCGGATAAAAATATAAAGTCTAATTATTCAATGCTCCCAGAGCACGGCCACGTAGTGCTCCCGAGCATTCCAACAACCATACATTCTCGCAGGATCAACGACTAATTATATAAATCCCACATAAATGTATGGTGTTAGAGTGATCCTGAGCAGGTCCAGATCACTTTTTCCTTTTGGGGTTTCAAAATTTTTTGACATGGTCTTCAATAAATTTTCTTTATTTACAGTAACTTTTTCTTCTCATTACTTTAAAAAATCTCCTTTAAAATTCAAACTGAACAAAGATGCGTCTGTGCTCCGAGACTACTAAATAGTTGCTCCTTATTTAAGTCCCTGGCCCAATACCAAAAGATTCCAGCATCAAACCTTATCACTTCCCTCGCATACAAAATCCCCATATCTCCCACACAAAAACACATCCCCACTTATTCCTCTAGTGAGCCTAAAAATCCTAAACAATTTCCCCCTCCAATTATCACTATGGAACCAACATGGCCTGAGCTTCTGGGCAGCAACAACTGGGACGGCCTTCTGGACCCCTTAAGCCTCCCCCTCCGCCGCCTCATTCTCCTCTCCGGCGACCTCTGCCAGGCCACCTACGACGCCTTCAACAACGACCAGAACTCCCCCTACTGCGGCTGCAGCCGCTACGGCAAGTCCAGCTTCTTTAAGAAGGTCATGTTCGACTTCGCGGCTGCCAACTACGACGTCTCCGCCTTCCTCTACGCCACCGCCCTCGTGGGCGCCCACGAGGCCTTCCTCCTCCACTCCTTGTCCCGCGAGTCCTGGGACCGCGAGTCCAACTGGATCGGCTACATCGCCGTCACCAACGACGACGTCAGCCAGTCCACAGGACGCCGCGAGATCTACGTGGTGTGGAGGGGGACCACCCGGGGGTACGAGTGGGTCAACGTGCTCGGCGCGAAGCTCGCTTCAACCGAGTCGTTGTTGAGCAGACCAAAAACAATAAAAGAGTTCGGCTTAAAACGAAGCAGTAGCGACAGTAGTAGCAGCAGCGACGACGACGACGACAAAGTGCCGAAAGTAATGCAGGGGTGGCTCACCATTTACACGGCTGAAGACCCGAAATCGCCGTTCACGAAACTGAGCGCACGAACCCAACTCCAGAACAAGATCAAACAGTTGATAAAACAGTACGAAGGTGAGGAGCTAAGCATAGTCTTGATCGGGCACAGCCTGGGCGCGAGCCTATCGGTTCTGGCCGGGTTCGACCTCTGCGAGAACGGGATAATGGATATCCCGATCGCGGCGATCGTCTTCGGCTGCCCGCAGGTGGGGAACCGAGCCTTCAACGAGCGAATCAAGCGGTACCCGAACTTCAAGATCCTGCACGTGCGGAACAAGATCGACACGATCCCGCACTATCCGAGCCACCTGCTCGGGTACGTGAACTCCGGCATCGAGCTGGAGATCGACACCCGGAAGTCGCCGTACCTGAAGGACTCGAAGCACCCGGGGGACTGGCACAACCTGCAGGCGATGTTGCACGTGGTGAACGGGTGGAACGGGGAGGAGGGGGAGTTCGAGATGAAGGTGAAGAGGAGCTTGAGTTTTGTGAACAAGTCTTGCGAGTTCTTGAAGGACGAGTGTCTGGTTCCGGGGTCGTGGTGGGTGGAGAAGAACAAGGGGATGGTGAGGGATGAAGATGGGGAGTGGGTTATTGCCAAACCTGCTGATGAGGACCTGCCTGTCCCTGAGTATTGACTGGTATTTTAGATTTTTTTTGGATAGCTTGATTGATTTGTGCTTTTTTCGGGAGTAATTATTTAATAGTTCGGAAGTACTGTCACGTTGTATTCCAGATCATGTTACAATCACATATTTTTATGGTGTCCATACTCTTAGTAGTAGAGTCCATAGAAATGTGTGATTGTAAAGTAGTTCAAAGTACCACATAGTGGTGATCCGGACTACCGTATAATTTCAGTTTTTTTCGGTTAGTGGTGGTGCTTCATTTAAAAAAAAGAAGAAGAGAAGGGTTAATGGTGGTGCTTTATCTTTTCTTTTTCTTTTGATTTTTTTTTTAATGTTATCTCTCTTCTTTTTATTAATGGAGTGGTTATGCTCCATCTGTCAATTTAAATCTAGAACTGGACATTAGGTTGGTGATGTTTTTTCTTTGTGTTGATGTAAAAGCATGATGTAGATGGGAAGCACGGGTAGTCTTTTATTTTTTTCCCCCCCTTAACAAATTCGTATGGAACCCAACAGACTGATTTATCCGGAGAACAAACCATAGCTCAATACAAACGGAATTGCATTTCACTTAGAGCCTCATGAGGAGTGTTTTGTGGTCCAAGACTACGGAGAGCCTTTGAATCCCTGTGGTCTAGTTGCTACTAACTGTTGACTTCTCTCTAGCTCTTACTGATGTATACCTCTTGAAGAAAGGAAAAAAAAAAAACCTAAACAGCGGCTCAAAATTGAGTGTATTTGACCCATTATAAAAATTGTTTATTTCACAAATAACAGTTGAACTCAAAAATTTCATGGGGTAGTGCTAATTTTCCTATAAAACAATACAACGGGTAGTGGTAGTGGTCGTGGTTGAGACTTGAGAGTCATGTGCTTTTGCATCTACCATCGAATAACTGAAACTGTAATTAAGTCACTTTGGCTTATTTTTTATTCTTATTCATTTTTTTTCGTATTTGTTAGTTTCTCGTTAATTTTTTAGAAATTATTGTATCATCATGATGAGAGGAATCTAAAAAATAAAATTTTTTGATCGAAATCCAATTTTTTTTAATAAAGATGAAAAAATTGGCTTATTTTTATCTTTATTCAAAAAATTTTGAATTTCGATCAATAATTTTTACTTTTTAAATTCCTCTCGTCATGATAATACAATAATTTCTAACAAATTGACGAAAAACTAACAAATACGAAAAAAATTGAATAATAACAAAAAATAAGTCAAAATGGCTTATTTAGCCGAACGGAATCAAATAAAATTAGAAAAAGACAAATGACAAAAGACAAAAAAAACGCTGTCCAGTTGAAGTTGAAAATGTTTTTTTACTCCTACGAAGGAAAAGCATCTCCAACGGACAACGGATAGCCAAAAGATAGAAACTTTTTTGCTGACGTTTACGTGAAAAACGGTTTAAGGAGTTCAAATTATGTGAGTTTAAAAGTGAATTGGACGGTCTCAATTTTTTTATTAAAATTTAGACCGTTGATTACTGAAATAGACAGTTGTACATAATTTGGCGCTTCTGCAAATGACTTGTTTAGTCTATCTCTATAGCTAAAAAGCCAAAGCTATATTTTGGCTTTGTGACCAAAATTCTCTCCTCCAACACGGAGCCATTTTGGTTCAGCCAAAAAATAGTTTGGCCATTTTTCACAAGAATTGTAATCTAATGACTCTTGGAAGCTATCCAATGGCTGTGATACGTGAGTGTGATCCAATGGCTACAAGTGGTAATGGCCAAATAATGGCTTTAGCATCATTGAAACACTTTTGCCAAATTTTGGCCAAACAACACGGTAACAAGCCAAAAAATAGCTTCTTTGTTTTTTTTTTTATCATAAGCCAAAAAATAGCTAGAACAATTGGATATCCAGGACCAGGAGTCTCACCTCATTCTCGGACAAAATGGCAAGAACCACACACACACACCACCGCACCCACCACCACCCCCCCCCGGTCTCTCCCTCTCCTTGCCTTTCACTGGATCCAATGCTAGAAAACGAAGGAGATTTGTTCCAGACCGACGACGGTGGATTCCGGATGGTGGGTATGGTTGATGGTGGCCGGTGGTTGGTATGGAGGTTGAGCGATGACGGTGCCGGAGACGGGGGGATTGTGGTGGCGGCTGGATTTTCTTCTTTCAAGAGGAAGATGGAGGAGTGAGTGAGGAGAAACTATGGTGACCGAAGAGGGTAAGATCCGACGCCGGTGAAATCTCCGGTGAATTGAAGTTGCGTAAATTGTCTCCGACAGATTTGGAAAAGGGAAGAAAAATTAAGGATTGGGGGGGGAGGGTGGAGTGGTGTTTGGGTGTGGTGTGGTTTGTTTTTAATTGTGATTGATTGGAATAGGTTCTTTGCCTAGGCTGTTGGGGGAAGCATTTATTGGATACCTAGCAAAAGTAGAAAATGACACTTTTTCTAGTCAATTTGTTTAGGATTGACTCGAGACTATTAAAAATACTCTAATAAGAACATGTTTGGCGTAACTTATGCCTTGTTTTCTTTTCTTTTGAAAAAGTATTTTTCAAAATTTTTTTTCTAGATTCTTTTTACTTTCAATATTTCTCTCTTTATCTCTCTCTACTTATTATCCCTACTATTTTTCAAATTTTTTTTAAATATTAAACCAAACACAGCATTATTAGGAATCCACACAAAGTAACAAAATATGAACAAATTACCTTTAAAAAAACACACTAGAGAAAGAAAATCCAAAATAATTTGATGCTTTTGGATTTTGTAATTTTGATTTTTGTGATACTACTCGCCGAGACAAATTTAAAAATGCAAATGTGTTGACTAAAAATTCAAGATAGGATGATTCATGTATTGAATGTCTTATCCTGGGAAAAAAAGACATAATGATGTATTGTGTATGTCATTCTAATTAGGATAGTGATAATGTCAAAATCATTTTTGTTAGTGCCAAAATTCAATGCATAAAAATATTGTACATTGAACATGGTACAAACATTTTGTGTACTAGAGTGTTGGCACTAACAAAAACAGTTTTGGCATTATCATTTCCCTTCTAATTATGTTCTAAAGTATTCACATTTCACAATGACATAATCAAAACTATTTTTTTTTTAAAGTTAGTAATATAGGTTCAAAATTTGGCTCACAATAATATAATCAAACACAGTAACCCCTTAAACAATTACTAAATTTTGGCCTTTAGATAACAGAAACTAACAACATTTTCTCTTTGAATAATCAAATTTAATAGGGAACCACACCTCTCTCTTTTTCATTTCTCTCTTCTCCCAACTCTCTCTATCTCTCTACTAAAAATGAATTTTTGGTTATGGACCACTTTGGGACTTCATATTGTTAATATTAATAACCCCTTAAATGGATAACCAAAAAGATGAACTGACAAGTTTTGATTAGGGAATTGATATTCACACTATCTTTTTTTGTTTTTTAGTATTGAAAGTGTATGTATTTTTTTTCTTCTAAAAGACAAAAAAAAAGTGTGAATAACAAAAAAGAGAGTGTGAAACTGTGAATATCAATTCCCTTTGATTATCACATTTTGGTTATGCCATTGAAGATACCCAAGTTCTACAGTATAATTATTGACAACTAGCTAAATGACATGAGATCTAAATGAACATAAAACCAAAATATTAATGTTACACTTAATTAAGAAACGTTTTCCTTTGGGCTATAACTTTAGTGTTAGATTGAATTGTTTATTTTCCTTAGGGGAAGGTTCTCCAGCTTCCATTCTAGTAAATTCTTTCCTTTTGGCCTTCCCAATTTTTTAAAAAATCTAGCCGTTATACACTTCCAAAATTAAAAAATAAAAACACACTACACTTAACCCTCATTGCAAAATCTCATATAAAACCACTCTTAGATTTAAAGCAACTCATACAAAATCATTAATCATTGATCTACCAGAATCCGGTCCTCGATATTGTTTTCTTTTTTTTGAGGAATTCAAATTTTTCATAGATTACAGAAAATCTTTGGGAATGTCGAATTCGACAAGGTGTGCAGCTTGCAAATCTCTGAGAAGAAGATGCTCTCAAGATTGCGCACTGGCACCTTATTTTCCAGCTAATAATCCTCAGAGATTTGCTTGTGTCCACAGGATTTATGGGGCTAGCAATGTTACCAAGATATTAGAGGTAATTAAGAAATATATACGTAACGTGAGTGTAAATATATAGATTAGATTTATTACTGCATGGAATAATGTATTGTTTGGTATATAAATCATGTAGTAGGTTCTCTCTCTCTCTCTCTCTCTCTCTCTCTCTCTCTCTCTCTCTCTCTCTCTCTCTCTCTCTCTCTCTCTCTCTCTCTCTCTCTCTCTCTCTCCCCTTCAAAAAGACAGAAATTTAAATATTTGCTTTTATTTTTGGTACTTCAATGAAATCAGGGTATTGTAATCTTTGTTAATTTCGATTTCAGAAAAAAAAAAAAAAAGGGAAGGAAATTCATGGCTAAGAAAAAAGAAAATATAAAATTGTCAACATTTAGTGTTCGATCACCAAAAGAAACAAAAGGCCTATTCCCAAGAAAAAAGAAAAAGGAAAAAAAGGAACAAAAGGTGATATTGCTTAGTGTTAATTAGGCCTATCGATCAATGGATCGAATTGGATCCGAATCTAAAACTAGAATTCCCACGGTATTCCTGACAACAGTTCCAACTGTCGGAAATATAACAAAGGTGTACAAATTCAGTTTCCAACTTAGAAATGAAAAGGACCCAACTATTATTCCTTTTGATTCCCATACATTATTTAGTTCTTCTTTGTACAGCGTCTTTTTTTGTTATTTTGAAATTCACGATTTACTAAAACTAATCGATATTTAATTCTTTGATATTGTACGAAATTTACGCGTAGATTTGTGAGAGCTGATTAGATTCTATGACTGCATTTCGTCCATTCCTCCAGCTAATATTGTTTCATTGGCTCATATCTGTCCTACGTTTTCGTTTTTCTTGATTCTTTTGTTTCCCGTTGTTGTGGTATATATATGTATAGCAACTTCCAATCCATGCACGAGCAGCAGCAGCAGATAGCATGACATTCGAAGCCAGTTCAAGAATACAAGACCCCGTTTATGGATGCACTCAAACCATCTTCAAACTACAACATCAAATAATTCAGGCTCAATACGAGATAGCAAAGGTACAAGCCGAATTAGCCAATTACAATGCACAACACCAGATGCAACAATTGCAGCAGCAAAATCATAATTATCAAGACCAAAACCAGTATTATCAAGCTGCATTTGAACAAGAGGAGGAGTTCCAATTTGATCAACAGCAGTTTCTAGGGTTTCCGCAAGAGTCTCTGTTTTGATTTCAATCTTTATGTAACTTTTTATTTTATTTTTTGATAAATCATTTTTTGTAGCCATGTTCTGAATCTGTGGCATAAAGTTGAGGTGGTAATCTCAACCCATGTTTTTTAATCCATCCAAATCTGTCCACTTATAACCCAATCTAACCCGCCCATATTATATAATGGGTTGATATAGGTTGAACCCATATCAACTCATATTTATATGGGTTTAGGTGGATTGAAAATGGGTTCAATATAGATTGACAGGAAAATATTCATGCTGGCCTGTTTTTTTTAATTGCTCCTGCCATTAGTCCAAAACTTTTTTTAATTGCTCCCATCTTTTTTTTTTCCTCGATCGCTGAAAATTGGATTTGCTTGGGTGTGTTGTTTTTGTCATTTCCTACCAGGAGAAGAATGCACAATTTCCATACGGCAAAACCCACCAAATCCTTGGATCTGAAGTAATTAAGCACATTCAACTTTTCTGGAAAAGTTTCATTAAAATCCGGACCGTTGATTGGCGAAACGGACGGTTGTGGTTTGGTGCCTCCTCAAATGATTTATTCACGGTTGCTCCGTGAATAATTCTCTCCCGATCTACTTTTTACCAGATAAATACAACAATTGGCATACGAAAAAGTACAATAAAAAATCTGCCTACAAAACAGTACTTTCGTTACCATTGCCCTGTTTCACTAAAAATTTGTGTATATACACAATTTTACGAGTTCATGAAAAAATATCTTGTGTAGCATGAGTTTTTGCAAGTTCTAGATTTTTAGATTTTCCTTTTTGCAGGTCTTACGATTTGCTGCAGACTCATCGTAAATCTCTATTTATAGTTTATAAGACGATCCTTGCGGAATGTAAGCTCACGGACGGATTGAGGGACGGATGAGCCCGGGCCACCGCCATAGCCCCTACCCACACAAGTTTAAAAATTTTATTAGAATTATAGTAGTTTTTTTTTTTCCAATCGGGTCGGGTCGGTGGGTTTGGGTTTTGCTTGACCCATATTTGACCCGACCCATTTCAATTTGTTTACTATTTGACCCGTATTCAACCCGCCCCTATTTGACCTGCGACCCATTTCAACCCGTCCAAATCCGCCCATTTGCCACATCTAGCATAAAGTCTGATATGACATGCTTGGCGTTGTTATGGGATTTTTCGTAGATCGTGTTGAGTTACTCTTTTCCTTTTCTTTTTTTCTTGTTGCTACAAAGATCATATTTTTAAATAGTTTTCTTCACTTGAGGAGGTTTCAATTTATGACTTTATACTTGCTCCGTCTCCTTTGTTTGTTCCTTTTTATAGAATATTTATTTCGTAGAAAAAAAAGAGTGTATTTATATGTCCACTTTTCATAACAGTCAAAAGAGCTCATTTAGATAATTTGATCGGTAGGAAAAATTGGAAAAACGATTCGCGGAAATATGTTTGTCATTTCCATAACAAAGCATGTTTTTTAGAAAGGACAAACAAAAAGGATATCAAAAACATTTAGGATTGGGAAAATTCTCAACCACTTTGTTGTCATGATGGTTAGCGATGGTGGTGGTTGTGATCTTATGACTATCAAGTTTGAGAATTGAGAAAATTCTCAGTACTCATGGATTGGAGAATATTCTCAACCTATTTTGTAGTGATTGAGGTAGCTAGCGTTTTGAAATAATGGCATTGAATTTTAACATTGAGAAAATTTATTTCTCTAGATTAGTAATATTGTTACTATGTATTGGCGGCGAATGTAGGGTGTGAAGTAGTAAAGACCATATATTAGAATTTGGAGAATATTCTAAATCTTTTTCTGGTGTTAGTAGGGAGTGGTAGTGTGTCAAATCATAATGGAGGTGGAGAGGTGTATGGTGGTAAGCTATATAGCAATAGCATCGACACCTCTAGAGGTGAAGGTACCATCATGTCCGACACGGCAGGGACACAGCTAGACACAGCTCCGGACTTAATGAAGTTTAAAGCAAATTGTGATGTGGCTTTGAAGAAGGGTGATAGTGACAACACGATAGCTGTGGTGGTGACGCATGACAAGGGTACACCAGTGGATGGTTTGAATAAGTCTCCGAGGATTTTATGTGCTTTAAAGGGCGAACTGCAGGTAGCTATTGGAGAAGCTTCTTGATGGTCTCTAGTCTGCGTATGCAAGGGGGCAACTGTGGAATCCGACAAGAAGCAAGCCATCCACCTTAGTGTCTCTATACTTGTCCCAACTTGGGAGGTGGCATATGTGGTCCTTGACAAAAGGGAGCTTGCTCGGGCGGGAAGTATCATGCTCAAATGGGTTAGATGGACAGCGAACAAAGTGGCCCATGCCATTGCAGCGTTGGAGAAGAATGGCAATTTGCCTCTTAATTGGGTGTCTTGCCCTCCTTTATTTCTGTTGTCAACTGCACAATCAAAGGAGCAATGACAGAGATACACATCTCTATAGATCTCTATTATAAAACAGAAAGGTGCGGGGACAAGTTGTTGCAACGGCTCATATTTGTTTGATCCAAGGGTTGAGATGCATTTTTTCACATTTTATGAAAGTATCCACATTTTCCCATCATATTACATAAATGCCATCTATTGTCTAAAAGGAAAAAAGAATCGGAATTCAAATTTCACAGCTCTCACTGTGTGTTTGTGTGTGAAAACAAAGAATGAGGGAAAACAATTCTCCTTGATTCCTTTCTACGAGACCTTTCCTCTCCTACGGGTTGACTGTCTTCGGGGAAGGAGTTTCCCCCTTGGACTGCCTAGCACTGGGATTGTTCACCGTCCACTCCTCCTCGATAGTCAAACCCCTCGGGAGAAATCAAATCAGGAGAGGTATTTTTTGTTGCCCACCCTGTATTTGTTAAAATGCGCTATTTTGTATACACTTCCTCTAAAATCGGGAGAGATATTTTTTGCTGCCCATCATGTGTTTGTTAAATGCTCTCTTCTGTTTTGTAAAGCTGTAGAGACTTTGTGGGTTTTTTTTCCCCCTTTTTTGAACGGCATTCTGCATAATTTCGTGAGTTGCTAATTTCTTCGCTACATTGTTTGCGTATTCACTTACTTCATATCAATAAAAAAGAGAGAGGTTAATTTCTAGCAATTTGTAGCTTCCTAAAAATTGAAATACTAGTAATGTTTTGAGCCACTATCAAGATTCAAAGGGTATTTCAATTTCAATTGGGGTGAGTAGTGCCGTAGGCACAGGTAAGCACTAGTGTATTTATATGAGAGAGAGAGAGAGAGAGAGAGAGAGAGAGAGAGAGAGAGAGAGAGAGAGAGAGCGCCTTCCCCCAGCCTAGAAGTGACTGCGAGGGAGTGGTAGTGGCCAGCACTGATGCTGGAGACCTCGGGAGGGTGTCCGGGACAGGGGAGGGCTCGTAGGCGTCGTCACCGCCCATGTCGCGACGAAGGTAGGCTTCTAATCAACAACCCAAAGTCCAATCGATAACCAGTCCATATCTCAACTTTGGTGGTTGTGAATAAACTGGCCCTTTCTACTAGTATGTTTTTGGTCTTGGTTGTTTATTTCTGTCCTCTAATTTCACGTTGATGGGGACTCATCCCCGGGTCCACCTTGAGCTTCCTTACATAAAATTGCTTTTATGTATACAAGAAAGAATGATGTTAATGTTGCCAACACATTTGTTAGTTTCATATTTCCCACTCCCACATTAACAGTTTGCTCGTTTCATGAATCCAACACATTAATGAGCAAATGTTAGTAGTTTGGACCCAAATGACAGTTTATATGTATCGGTTTTGTGGAGGCTGAGGCCTTCCGTATATCATCTGCCCCCATCTTTGAATCATCGGCCTCATGTTTGGGGACTTCGAAAAATCTGAACAACTCTTGCTTTGCGTCGTTTGGCTCCAACTCTGAGGCGTTAACCTTGAAAAGAAACAGAGTTCAGATTTGGATATATAAACATATATGTATCATATATAGAGAACAGACCTGAACATATAACTATGTATGTCACTCAAACACACAAATTCATCGCATATTGTGGTATATAAACAACCTTATAAAAACCTTAACCAAACCATAAGCGGTGCTAACCGTAACAACTATTTAACTAAACCCTAAACGTTATATGTTCTCTCCTTTTGGATTTACGTACAGAGCACATATGCTCACATATAATCATATATGTTACTCAAACAACCAAAAGCCTAACTAAACATAAGCAATGCTAATCGTAACTGTTAACGGCGGCGACTGATGTAGACAACGGAAGAGGGAAGGCGACAACTACCGATGTAAACGACAGTGGTGAGGGAGATGATGAAGGTGTTAGCGGCAGTGGTAGCGGCGATGGAGGGCGACGAAGGGCAGCGCCGAGTAGGAGGAGTGCACTGGCGGCAAGCAAGCGAGGAGGAGGAGGAGTGCATCGGCGGCGGCGACAATGGCGAGTAATCACAGAGAGAGAGAGATTGGGTGCTCAAGATCTAGAAATGTTTCTAGGGTCTCTCTTTATGAGTGGTTATATAGGATGGATATTTTTGCCATATGAATTATTTTACTAGGCTAGTGGACGAGAAGGGTTAAGAATTTATGATGTGGACTAGAGGGCTTATGAAAGTACTGTAGTGGACCCCCCAAATGAATTTTATATGGATCTTGTTTAATAGATCTCGATTAGTTCTATAATACAATATTTTCAAAATCACATATAATATTATAAATTACAAGATATAATCAATTGAAAAGTGGCACAGATTCCTAAAAGGACAATTAAATTGGAACGAAGGGAGTATCTGGTAGACAATATTATCTCCACAAAAGATCATTGTACTTGCTTATATTTTCTTCTTGAGTACAAGTTTTCATTGTGCTCGTTGCACCACAAGGTCCAATTATAACCTTTCACTCACCAAGAGATATAGAAAGTACTACAAACACATAAACACGACCTAACTCCTACTAACCTAGTAATCTATTAAAGTGGGCTTGCAACATGGCTCAAAGCAATAAAAGTTGTGAAAACTATGGGAAGATGTCTAAGGTTTTGAATCCACTATCTCCGCATACCCTAATTATGTATAGATCTGGTAATTTATTCAACATAATAATCACTACCGTTAGGGCTTGCAATCCATAACAGTAATCTTCAAGTATATAATTACGATTGGCCAACCGGCGTAGACTATCTTAGTAACGACAAGAATTGTCTCTGCGGCGCGAGTCATCTCTAAGGCATTATTCATCTCAAAGGCATGACTAGTCTCTCCTAGCATAATCTATCTCAGTTTCCCAAATCATAAACTATGAAGAACTATTGTATCCATATTTAAAAATCATGAATATACACGAAGATCGATAGAAAACATAAAAACTAATTTCATAAGGGTGAAAAAGATTCCTTGTCAAAAAAATCAATGTTGAATCATTAAACCAAACATCTATAGAAAATATTGGGATGGGTCCACTTGTATTTTTTTTAAACTACTGAACAACTCAAATTTTCCGTGCAGAACTTGGGATGGGTCCCGCGTGGCTGTCGATTCAAAACTTATAATTTTATTGGATATACTTTTTTTTACTAGTTTGCTAAAAATAATATCACACACCTCTTGTGGTATTCTATATTTCATGCCTCATGTGGTCATTTATCAAGGACATACATGTTTAATTTGTGTTGTAAATTTTTTTAGTCAAACCACAATGGCTTTGTTTGGAATCTAAGGAAAACAAAGGAAATGAAAGAATAAATAAATAAAATTCTCTCCCCATGTTTTTTGGTTTAAAAAGAAAGTGAGAGGAAAATAAGAAAATCAAATTTCGAGCATAGTACATTTCCTCTATATTTTTCTCACACTTTTTTTCTTAACCATTTTTCGTTTTTTTCCTTAAACTTGGGACTCGATAGTGACTTTCTAGTTGAAACAAATTCACCCTTCATTTATCTAAAATAGAAGGTCTAGTTCTTTCGATAATTCTAAAGTTAGACTGTCAATGATTGTCTATTTTATAAACTAAAATTCAATTTTTGTTTAACTTATCGATATTCGATCAAGCTGATTTTTTTTTTTGTAGATATACTACTCAGGGGATCCAACAAGATGAAAGATTCAAATTACTATAATAAACGCATAGTGGGGGCCTAAAATGGTGGCAAAAACCTCCGCTGAGGCAGAAAGAACTTTTCTCTTTGTAAAAAATTAGATATAACTCAAAATTCTAGAATAATAGGGATAACCTTTAACTTTACAGAAATGATATTGGTACCGACCTCCCGGTACCGAAATCGTACCGCCGGCCGCCGGTGGGCCGTCTCCGGCCACCGGACGGCCGATCCGAGCCGTCCAAAAATTTTAAAAAAAAAAAACGAGGGGGCCCACGCGGGAATCAACGGCATCCGAGGTGTGTAAGGTACTTGATCCGAGCACCCTTTTTTCGTGTATATATGTATATTCGCGGGAATATACATATATACACGAAAAAAGGGTGCTCGGATCAAGCACCTTACACACCTCGGATGCCGTTGATTCCCGCGTTGGCCCCCTCGTTTTTTTTTTTAAAATTTTTGGACGGCTCGGATCGGCCGTCCGGTGGCCGGAGACGGCCACCGGCGGCCGGCGGTACGATTTCGGTACCGGGGAGGTCGGTACATGTAGCACTACTCCTTAACTTTAAGACTTTTCAAGCCCAACTACATCTGTACGCAATCCAACTATGGGTACCGACGGGAAGGTACCAAGACACTTTTCGAGCAAAAATGCTACTGGTACAGCAGCTGCTGCTGTACAGCAGCTGCATACAGATCCCCTTTGCGCCCGCCTCGGGTTCCGCAAAAATGATCGGAGCCGTTCATTTTGTTCAAAATACATCATTTAAGGTCCCTGAAAAAAATCACCTCAATCCGATATCGGGAAGGGTGTTTACGAATCATCCAACTTTGCTTCAAAATTTAGGCTCCGATCATCTTTGCGGGACCCGAGACTGGCGCAAAGGGGATCTGTACACAGCTGCTGTACCAGTAGCACTACTCCTTTTCAAGCCCAACTACATCTGTACTCAATCCAACTATGGGTACCGATGGGAAGGTACCAACCTGTTATGTGAGCTCATTTCAGGTTTCTTGCAAATGATTCAAATTGTTCATTTTCCAAGAAATAATTTTTTAATGTGCCCAGTGGTTAGTCGGGTATTCATATGTGTTTGATCAATTTGTTCAATTTTTTATTCAGACTTCTCTCCTGCAAATAAAATGAAACGAATCGACGAAGTTTATCACTATCTGAATAAATTGATATCATTTCAAACAAAATGATCATCTCAAATCATTTGTGTTACAACCTAGCATTTTTATTATTTATTTATTTAATATATTGCCATTTTATTAATTGGGTGTTGTGGCCGGATCCTGATTATTTATTTTTTGCGCGCTATGGGTATTGTTGACACGATTGTAATCTTTGAAGTATGAGATTGACTGTGGATAAAATTGTATTATTGTAGGATAATTCTGTAAATTTTGTTGGGTTGGATTGGATTACAAATAACGGTTCTAAATTTTAATTAATTGGTTGGCTATTTAGCGTATCATGGGTTAGTGGTGTTCCTTTTAGTGACTCTTGGAGGTCAAAGATATTTAGTACTCCCTCTGTTTTTTTTTTAGAGTCCAATATTTTATTTTGAACTGTCCCTTAATTAAGTATCCATTTTGTAAAATTAGTGGGTAAAAGTTGGTAATTTTTCATTTTGCTCCTAAAAGTAGATTTCATTTTGAAAAGTTAGTGAGTAAAAATGTAATGATAATGTTTCTATAGAGGGTAAGGAGGGAAAGTAGAGGTAAAAGTTGATATGAAACGTATAATGATTAATGAAGATATCTTTTTAATAAATTGGAATTACGAAGTAAGACACTTAAAAATAGATAGATGGAGTAATATATAAACGGTTTAAAAAATGAATTACTCCAATTTTTAATTCGTTTGAAAGGGTGCAAAAATTTTATTTTTTTGATAATTTTATCTTGAAGGATCATAATTAATTTTTGGCTTTAGAACTTTCATATGAAAGACCTAAAGATTGCGTTCACAGTTGTCTCTTTTAGGGTGGTGCGGGCAAACTTGGAGCCAACTCCCGTTCCAAAAAAAAAAAACCCTTGAAGCTAACTGTTTTTTTTTTTTTTTTTGGCTTTCAAATGGGCAACATGGAGGGCAGACATGGGAGTAGCATTCAGGTATACATGGGTAGTGGGTGGATCTTGTCCCACCGGACAGATGTTGACTTGGAGAAATAGATCCGTGGGTTTTTGTTTTTTAGAAAAATTTAAAAATTTAGAAAATTAGGAATATTTTAGAGGCTTGTGAGACTCACACACATTCTTATAGGATATAGATAGATAGATGCTCAATCCCGTATCATTTAGGGCATTGTCTCAAAATGAAAAGTTTCGTAGACATTCTAAATGATATGGAATTTAGCTTATTTTTTGCAAGATTTGTGAAAAAAATATTTTAAACAAAATGGACAGAGCTATGTAGAGGGGGTGGCATGTGTCACCCCCGATTCTTCTTTTTTTTTTTGCACGGCACCCCCGATTCCAAAATACCCAAAAAAAATTAAATTAAATTAAATGCTCTCTCGCTCTCTCTCTGGGGAAAGGACTCTCTCTCTCTCTGGGGAAAGGACTCTCTCGTCACTCATTGTTGGGCAGAGTAGCAATTCTCTCTCTCTCTCCATAAATTCTCAGCTGATTCATTTAGCATTAATTTTTTTCACAAATTTAGTATTTTTACTTCAACTTTTTTTACAAATTATAGTAGTGTTAATAAATATATAAATTGAATTCACAAACATGTCGATTTAGACTTATATGAATAAATTACAACCCTTAGGGTGAAAGAGGGATTCTTCATTTCTCCTATCATCCCCTGAAACTTGTCAATTTATTCTTCAAATCTTCTTGGTGCTCGCCAAAGGAGAAAGCGGTATGTGGTGGCACCTCCTCTTAGAGATTTGAACTTATGCTACCTATAATGAGAGAAAACGGGATGCAACAGCTCCCCCTCTTAGAGATTTGAATTTATGGTGTCTGTCGGGAAAAAAAGCGAGATGTAGGTTTTCTTGAATTCAATTGGTGCCACCCTGCATCCAAATCCTGACTCCGCCACTGCAAGTAGGTTTTTTTTTTTTTTTTGTCATACGGTATACATCAGCGAGGGTTAACGACTGGAGAGAGAAATGAGACAATATACTTGAAAAGCTTCCCCGAGCTTACTTTCATTGCGAAAAGAATTCATCTTGCAAAATCCATGGGGAAGATCAATCATGCTAAAATTTATGTTGATCAACGTCAAAGTAAATAACATAATTTCTCAACACATCGAATTTTTTAGAGAAAAAAAATTACATAGTGCCACATTAAAACTTGAGATCTCATTTGGATATAATAGGACCACCCTACGAAAATGTGTCTTACTATCACTATTAGGCAAGGCCTACCCCTTAACTAGAGTAGCTAGGTGGGGAAGTTGTTATGAGATTTTTAACTGTGACCCACTCTCCATGAACTATAATTAAGAATTAACCTTCCTTTTTTTTTTTTTGCTCTCGTTTATGACAAGTAATAAGTAGAATTACGTACAACATATACTTTATTAATTACATGAGAATTTGGAATAACGAAATTAAAAATATATGAAGTTGCAAGTAGGGAACTGTTTCGCACAACAAAGAAAGAATTAGTAGATATAGATACACTTTTATACCCAAAAAATAAAATAATTGCCTTTTGCTTTTGATAATATTGACCCCTTGAACAGGACGAGAGCTCCACTAAATCCCGAGGTGGTTCAAGCAAATTCACTGAGTTTAAAAATACACTAAATTTTAATAATTTTTCTCCGTTTAATTTGATATATTTTTTATTTTGTCGACACTGAATCTTTAATTGATACGTATAGCCAAAATAAATGAAGAATCACACAATTTTCTGAGTAAGTACATAATATAGCTCAACAAAATAAAATAAATTAGGGCAAATAAATTGTAAAATATACAAATATGTTTATTTTGTAAGTACACAAAAATATTCTTTATATTCTTTGGTCACCATTGCTAAAATCTTAGAGCCGACCATGCTTTGAAGCTTTGAAGAACTTGCTACATTTTCACCGTAGAATGAGTTTGTTGAATGATTTTGAAGACAAACTTGTGATTTTCTTTTTGACCCATTAACATCCACCATTTTTATTTAATGATTATGTTTTTGACTCTCCTTCGAGGCTGACTCACATTTTACTCTTCTAAAAAAAACCCATGAATATATTTGTTTGAACACATGTTAAAAATTCTGGAGGGTAAAAACATAAATTGGCATGACAGTTATCAAAATCATCACGACAAAATCAACAGCACCCATGTGCCGGTTTTCCCAGTTAATTGCTTCTGCAATTCCCCTCCCTCCCTTCGAATACCCTTCTTCCAAATAGAGAAGAAGTTCTGATAAAAAAAAACATAGAGAAGAAGTTCATTTCAATTATGATCTCCAGCAATTTTTTTATTTTTTATTTTGGCCTTAATTTGTCACAATAAAGTTTATTGAATTAAACCCGTTCGGACAAATAAGTCATAGTGGTTTATTTTTTGTCCTTATTCAAAATTTTTTCGTATCACTTGGCTTATCGTCAATTTTTTGGGGATTATTGCTTCGTCATGACGAGAAGAATCTAAAAAGTAAAAAATTTCGATCAAAATCTAATTTTTTTAATAAAGACAAAAAATAAGCCAATAAGCCAATTTTTTCGTCTTTATTCAAAAAAAATTGGATTTTGATAAAAAAAAAATTTACTTTTTAGATTCCTCTTGTCGTGAGGATGCAATAATCCCCAAAAAAAAGACAATAAGCCAAGTGATACGAAAAAAATTTGAATAAGGACAAAAATAAGCCACTTTGGCTTATTTGTCCGAACACCCCTGCGTGTCTACTACCTTTTGTTTAGCAAATTATTATTCGTTAGAGAATGAATTCTGTCCAGCGCCAATGGACAAGTGGGGTTTTCCGCCACCCCAGTATGGGCCTCCCCCGCATGTTTTTTGAGTAATTCAAACCGTGCATCTTGTAGGGTCCGCAAAATTATATATTCACGCAAAAAATCAGCTTGTCGGGACATCGATAGGTGTGTCAAAAGTTCAGTTTTAGATGGAAATACATTGCATGGATTTGTCAACTGTTTTTTAAGTTAAACTGTCCACTGTCGTCCATTCTTTCGTCTTAAACTCAACTTTTAACATACCTATCGATGTTCGGACAAGCTCATTTTTCGCGTGGATACATTATTTTGCGGGCCCTATATGATGAACAGTTTGAATTACCCAAAAACAATCACGAAAGAGGCTCACGGAGTGGCGAAAACCCCCCATTTTCCTCTGCCTCCGGAAAGAATGTTTTCTCTATTCGTTATTTTGTTCACACTTCTTTAGAATTAATTTTTTGTTCCTTATTTGTCGCTTTTTTTATTTATT
Source organism: Rhododendron ovatum (assembly GCA_019656835.1). Taxonomy (NCBI): domain Eukaryota; kingdom Viridiplantae; phylum Streptophyta; class Magnoliopsida; order Ericales; family Ericaceae; genus Rhododendron; species Rhododendron ovatum. The sequence goes on along the minus strand of CM033795.1, from coordinate 16,374,017 downwards.
TCTGTAAGTGGAGATAGAAAATAGAAGTACTGCATTGTGATTGCTATTTGATGGATTTGTGAAATGGTGTGACGATGAGAAGTGTAACAATCCAAAAAAAAAAAACCCATATGAAATTGTTGTAATGTAGTATCATTGTGAGTCGAGATTTGAAATTTTTTTTTTTTCCGGTGCTAATGAATCATCCATACATACAGCATGCGCCAAAATTCATAAGAGACACGAGGAAAAGAAAACCCATGATGATGTCATGAACTAAAATATAAGTAGGGGTTGGATCTAAGATGCATATTCAATTTACTCTTAACATTTTTAACATACTAGTGTCATTTGAAGATTTTTTTTTTAAACTTTGACGTGCACACGCGTCATGCGTGCTCGACCCCTAGTGTTGACTATGTTAAACCATGTTAGATAATTTGAAGGGTTGACATAATGGTGTTGACTCAGGACAAAGTTTACACCTTCTTCAGGTGAAAGGTTTTAGGTTCGATCATGTTTGTCAATAATTATTGGGGTCACCTCATCTCACCCACGCATAAGCGTGCAAAATGATTGTATGATGTTGTAGGGATTAATGGTTAGTGCACAAAAGCTTGCCTGAGACACCCACTGTATAACAAAAAATAAGTTAGAGAGAAGAACAAAATTTACAGAGATAGAAATCGAAAATGCTATGAGTACTGAAAATGAACAACAACCCGTAGAGCCAAATTTTGAGTTCCACGACTATAATTCAAACCGATGATTAATTTAAAGAATACTACGGTAACTATTTCAGTGGTCTTGAAAAAATAAGCTCAATTGATGGTACACGGAGAAGTACGGGTGGGCAAGACGTTGAGAAAGAAATGTCGGGAGGGGATCCGAGTCCTCCCGTTTCTTTCTTCCGTACCGTAGCTGGACTCGATAGAAATATACGTGAATTTATAAGGGTATACTATTACACATTTTTTGTTAGCATCATCTTCTTCCACCTTGCGCGTTCCTTCAAATTCTCTCTCTCTCTCCGAGCGCCCGTCTCCATCGCCTCTACCATACAAAAGGTAACATACTCTCAACTACCCTTCAGTTCATCTCCAATATTGTTTCTGTTGAGTGAATTCGTCAAAAATTATACCCTTTTTCTTGGATCGTCAAAAATTTTATTATTTCATCTTTCCATTGTCCTTTTTTTTTTTTTATTGTAATTTCTCGAATCTGTTTCCTGAATTTCCTTGGAATTGTCCGATGCCCATTACAAATGCTATTTTTACAGTGTTTGATTGTGATATAAAGTTTTGATTTTTACAGCTCTGGTCTTCGAACCGGTTTGCTGTAAAAAAAAGGGGCACAATTGATACCGTGTGATGCATATAATTCATCGACTATACGGTTCACAGTACAAGATCCAGTTACTATCCACCTGGAATTCTAATTTTGTGCACGGACTTTCAGATAGTAGATTGGTTGTACTGAAGGGATTTTAACCCTAGGTTCAAATCGTCGCGATCATTCGTTATTACATTGTAAAGCTGCTGACTGAGGTGATTTCTGGTTGGTAGTTAGTTACTGTGGTTTTTATGTTACTTCATCATGCCAGCCATACAGAAGCTTTATAATGCTTGTAAAGTTTCACTTTCCCCTAACGGACCGGTATCAGAAGACGCTGTCGAAAAAGTTCGCGCTCTGCTAGGTATTGTGGATAAATTCCCTTTTATTGCCTCTTAAGGTTTGTAATTTCAGAAGTTGCTTTTTGGATTATAAAACTGTCCGCATGCTTTCATGAATATCAAACTTGATTAGCTTTAAAATTGTTTGTTTGGTTATTGTCATGTTAATTGTCATTGGATCGGATAACTAACTGAACAGATTTTACTTGTTGCATGGGATTTTTGTCATAATGATATTGGTTTTTAGGAAATTTGCTTAGGCTATTTGTCTATACGACATTTAATTGCAGTACAAGGGATGGTATGGGTTCACATGCGTAACTATGTCAATTGCTTTTTGGTGCTTGTATTTGTTGATTGGAACAACATCTGATCAATATCCTTAGCCTTATAACGAAGATATGGTTTGGTCATCTTTAGTGTAACACTTTTCTCGTGGCCTTTATTTTGGTGAGCAAAACATATGGAGATGAAAAATGGTGTAAGAGAATGAGGGGCAGAATTTCTCGTAGGAAGGGAAGGGAACTTAGACTTCTCAGAGCAACTGATTGTGATTATAGAAATGCTGTTAGGCTCTACAGGAGGTCTGAAGTATAGCTTTTGATGGCCCCTCTTGAAATCCATCCTTCGTTAGAAAACAACCTAATTCCGAGAGTCTCTCATCATGTTATGATGAAGACTTTTGTTAGGCCCACTTACAACTTGCAACCAAAAAGGCTCATAAATTGACAGTAGGTTTTGAGCTCCAAGCTTAACGATTTCGTTACCTAACTGTGAGTAACAGGTACGTTCTCTATGCGTCGGTACAAGTGGCTTATGCTTTAGAGTCTAGATGAGAGAACTTCAATGGAATGTAGACTCATGAAAGAATGGCGACTCCTAAGTCACCTAATTCAGTTGCTATCATATCTGGTAGCGTTGTCGAGCTTGTGTCTTGATCAAATATGGTCATTTATGAGGTAAACGATTGAATCCTGTGTACAAACTTCTGAGGGACTTGTAAATGAAGAGATTGACCCAATGGAGGATATTTGCATTGATTGCATGTTGATTGATCACTTTCTTACTGGTCATTCTTTAACGAGTTTACCTAACGTCTCCGTAGATAGTTGTCGGACAACCCAAAGTTGACATTGTATCACTTGCATAGTTTGGGCGGGCTATGTGTAGTTACCCTTAGTATTATTGGACTAAAGACTCTCTCTCTCTCTGGAGATGGTTTACAATATTAGTTTGGAATGTGATAAATTTGTCCACCCATATAAAGTGGGAATGGGTTAAATTATTTAGGGAAGCTTTTGTTACTTGTCTCTCTCTTAGAGGTGTGTTTCTGCTTGTTTGAGTGTGCTTGGCTGTAGGATTGTAAGACCTAATGTGATAGTGAGGATAACTACACTTTTTAAGCAAACAATTCATTTTCTTTCTCATTTCAAGTGTGAAACGCTCGGGTGAAGTGCAGGGAGACTATCTATATAAGCATGACTTACATGAAAAGTAGAAGAACAAAAAGACTCTCAAAAACTGACCATAAGGAAAAGAAAGGGCCCTCTTTAAGAACCATAGATTTTTTTCTCCATAATATTTCCCCCTCATGGCTCATGCTACTATTTAGGTCCGTAAGGTTTACTATCTTTCTTCCAATTTCTTAGAAGTTCCAGTTCCATGGCTCAATGCTTGATTCTATCAAATGCTAACGTGTGAAATACATGATATTGCAAATATCACTCATCTGAAATTTCCTTTGTTGATTCTTTCTATTGATATAAAGATTACTGCAGTTGCTCAGACCTCTTTAAAGTAGAACCATAATGGCCTGTTTGCGGGCGGAGAAGGGGGAGATACGAGCCATGGGGATGAGCTTATCCGGGCCCACAACACACACACCCCATTAGCCTATCCAGTTGGGGCGTAATTACCTGCATGCCCTTCAAACCCTTTTGTATTCTCATTACAAGAGGTAACTAAGTTAACTCTCATATTATTTCTTTAGGCACCCAATCTTATCCATCCATTTCACCTATCAAACAAACCCTTCTTAGTTAATCCCTCCTTCTTAACTAATTCCCCCTTGTAATAGATCCTCCTCTTATCCACCCTTTCTTTCTTATCCCCCAAAGCTTATCCACCCTCCAAACGAGTTGTAAGAGTAATATAAGGATATGAATTAACAGTATAAATTTCTATTCAGGTGGTCCTTGAGCTGTTGCTTAGTGAATTTTTTGTCAACCATTGTTGTATATTATCAACACGTCGCTCATGCAAGGGTACTAAAAAAGAAAAATTTAAACTGGAAAATGCTCATGTCCGCCCCATTAAATAATCGTATTCTGCAGCCCTTCCAATGCACCACCAACATATTGGTAATGGTACCAGCTACTGCAGCTAACCGGGTTTGGAAGAAAAAATTAAACTCACTTTGAGCCTCCACGTTGGATTAAAGTACAATATTTCCCTTGATGAAAATAAGTTTGAGTATCCAACTAGATAAGACTTAAGGTGCTTTTCTATCAGTGGGTAAAAGGATAAGATAGGGGTGTGAATTTTTAAAGAAAAGTCGACGCCTTTATGTGACAAATCTCTTTTATTGACTCCGACCTAAAAGTAATATCTAGCGTTGCATAGATAGTGAGATCACCACTGGCTTGTTGAAGAGGGAAAGACCCTCCTGATGCAGGCATAATCTTATATACAATAGCACCAGATGTACCTTGGCGCTACCATCTGCCAATCACGGACCTCATTATTGCACGATCCCATTAAAGCATGAGAATTCACATTGGTAAGTGTCGAAGTCGCTTAGTTTATGAGATATAGCTTAGGTGGGTCGTGGGTGTAATGCATAGGATTCATTGAAGTACAGCAATGCAACCTAGCGTATCTTCTTCAATCTGGTAAATTTGGAAGTTAAAAGTATAGAATGACAGTAGGTACATGTTGAACATGCTGTGTTTGGTATAGGGTAGTCAATACGAAATCATCAATCTTAGGAAATTGCATAAGTTTTTGCAAGGGTCTTCTCTCATCGTAACTCTTCCTGTTTTAGAGCAGGTTAATTGAGTTAATTGAGGACTTGACTCTCCCCGCTTCTTTCATCGTCACATACCCATGGTTGCAAAGAGTAAGGTGAATTGGTGAAAATTTGAAATTAATTTTTTTCTCTTGCAAGTCACATTTATGGAGAAAGACTTTCCTCGGTATTTTCGGGAACCGAAGGGAGCCATCATGACTGCACCTTTGTCCTTCAATGGCTTTTTCTGGGCTTGCCCTCTAGGCTCTAGCCTCTATATCCTTCCTGCGTCTGCCTTCGTTTCCTACTTCATAACCAACCTAATTATGACCAACATTCGGATAATGCACCACACAGCCCCAAACCTGCACAAATCACAACTTGGCAGCTTCAAAAGTTTCCTTTGGCAGCCTCCATTCTTGCTGCAGCCATAGGTAGATTTAGGATGCCTACCTGTGAAAGCAGAAATCTAGCAAAGGGCTTGATAGGATAATATTATGACCTCCAATATTGCTAATGTCATAGTTTCTTGCAAAAGTGATGGTGTTATGTTCATTTTAATACATCTGATGTATATGTAGTAAATGCTAGGGCACACAGTGGCTTAAGTGTGGCAAAGTGGCAATTTGTTTAAGCTGTGTTCTTTTTGTTTTCTTTCTTGTTTTCTCCTCTGTTCATATGTGTCTCGTTTAGTGTGAATCTCTTGTCTTCTTGAGCCTGGTGCTTTTTGTTTACTAATTTAAGTCGTATATACCCAATAAAAAATGATGCACTATTGGTAGCAGGCAGTCAACTCATACAGGACTTGTAACCTTATATCATGTCCTTGGACCTTGGGGCTTGTACGTACTTTCCTAGTTATCTGGACCTCGAGCAAATGAATTATTTATATTTTCATTTGCTTCGGATGTATGATGGTACAACTATGCGACTAAAATCTGCTAGTTTGTATTTTAGAACAATCTAACGAAATGCTGCATATAATGTATGGTTGTTTTGTGCAATTGTTTGCTGTTGTAGTAACTTAAGGAGTCTATCAGATATTAGTATTCCCCTGTAAATCTTTAACGCATGGTTGTTTTTTAGACAAGATCAAGCCCTCGGATGTCGGCCTTGAGCAGGAGGCACAGTTGGTACGTGGGTGGACAAGTTCAGTGCATGGGCGTAATGGTAATAATCTTCAGTCACTGCCGCCGATCACATACCTACATATACATGAGTGTGAAAGCTTCACTGTAAGTGTAGTAATTAAGCTTATCTATTTGAAGTTTAATCTCATGGACAACCTTCCTATAGGGTAGAATGTGCTTAGAACTTGGAAACTAAACATGACATTGCTTTCTGAATTTTCTAACAGATGGGAATATTTTGCTTGCCTCCTTCCTCTATTATACCTTTACATAATCATCCTGGAATGACAGTGTTGAGCAAGCTTCTATATGGTACATTACACGTTAAATCGTATGATTGGGTTGATGGGCCTGTGCCATCTGGACTATTGCAAGGTTTGCTTTATAGCTTCCATTTTTATTTTCACTCAGTATGGTAACTGGTTCTATGGTACCTAGAGATGTTCATTAAGGGGGGTTAGGTAGTTGTGTTTCCATGTCCTTTGGTGGACTGAAACTCAGTTTCACAACCCTGGAGAGGTTCTGGACGTAGGAGTGCCTTGGTTGGCACTTGCACCTTTCCCTTGGTGATTGGGCTCCTCTGTTCAAGAAACAGGTTCAGGGGGAAAGGAGCTGCTGGTTTTACCTGGAGAGTGGCGTGCATTATAGCCATGGTACAAGTCAGAGAATAAGGAGGAGTGGGCCTGAGGGAAGGTTAAGGAAGTCTTCAACTCTTTTTATTGAGACTAGTTAAGCTAAAACAAGCTGCTGGTTTTACCAAGAGAGTGGTGTGCGTTATAGGCTATAGCCATGCTCCAAGTGGGAGCATGAGGAAGAGCAGGCATGAGGGAAGATGAAAGAAGTCTTCAACTCTCTTTTTTTAGATGGGTTAAGCTTGGTGAAACCTTTCTGTTGTTTATTAACGCTAGGTGATTGACAGTGATATGTTGAGGGTAAACGAGGGTAGTAAATGAGAAACGAACTTAGAGTTTGAAAGAAAGAGATAAGAGAAATATTAGGGTAATATTAAGGAGCATTTATCAGCTCCTTCACCCACAAGTAATGCCATGATATTTGCAAGAATACACTGGCTAATGCTAAGCCCGAAATATAAAGTACTAACAAAATAGTGCTCCAACATTGTGAAAATCACTCTATTGAGTGTTGTGTTGGCTAGACCCTAAGTTTCTCGAACCAACTGTATCAGAACCAGTGGTATATGAGAAGGGGGTTGTTTTGGGACGAAGATGAATGGTTGTACTAGCCACAAGTGCTGTATTCAAGCTGGGCAGGGGTTTACAATTACATAGCAAGGGTTTAGGTAGTGTTCTGATGATTAGATCAACTCAAATCTCCTACACAACGAATCAGAACGAATGGACTTTAGCAGCCAGACTACTATTTGAGCTTTTACAAGTTAATTGTATTTTTTACTAAATACTAATTGTTGTAGATGGACTTAATTGGTTCCATGGTCGCCAGTTATTTACAGTTAATAATTTCTTTTCTTCGAAATAACCTTCGTATCATTGATGATTAACTTTTTAGCAGTAAAGAAAGATTGGGAACTTTCTCATGCCATGTTATGTATTGACTCAATTAGAATGGACAAGTTTTTGAAAAGGACCATAATCCTTGAAAATTTGCATGTTTATTGTCTTACGCTTAAAGATCATGTATTTCCAAGTAAATCCTTTGGTCGCTTAAATAGTTCATATTCTGTTTCAAGTCTTTCAGATTTCGTTCTTTGTATGCTTGCTTATTGAAAACTTTTCAATTGTTTTTGTTGCAGCGAGACCTGCAAAGCTTGTTAAGAATGGCGAAATGAGGGTCCCTTCTGAGCCAACAGTTCTCTATCCAATAAGTGGAGGCAACATTCATTCCTTCAGAGCCTTAACTCCCTGCGCTATTTTTGACATCTTGTCCCCGCCTTACTCTGCTGAGGATGGACGAGACTGTACATATTTCCGGAGGTCCCCAAGAGAAGATTTACCAGGTAAAGTGATTGTTGCACATTGCTCGTCAACGTGGATGGTTAAGTAAATTTATTCTCTATATTATTTGCCTTTCATTCTTTTTGTGTGGTTTTTATTTATTTACATTGAAGGTACTCTTGAATTGGACGGAGTGACCATCACAGAAGTGACTTGGTTAGAAGAGTTCCAACCTCCAGATGACTTTGTGGTTCGGAGAGGACCATACAAGGGTCGTGCTATTAAAACTTGATTTTTTTCCTTTTCTTTGATCTGTTTTTCCCCCACACCATTTTTAAATGAGCTGAGTGCTTATTTTCGTAGTTTGAGGTGGAATTATGGAATTGAGATGTCAATAGCCATGAGCAAATTTGTTTCCCTGTTGGCAATGAGTTTAGGCGTTTTTGTACATATCAATATATAGTAATTTGAATAGAAATCTCAGCTATTAAAGATTGAACATGGATGAAAATTGAAAGAATCTCATCTGGTCTTGTTCGATTAGCAGCATTTGTCTGTTGCTTTGGGGAAAAGCGATGATCCAGGTGAGCGGTAGCAAAGTTATGAAGTTTTGTAGTGCTAGTTGAGATACTTTTATACCACTATGCAACGTGGATCTCAACTTGGTTTGTCGTCAAGAAAACAATCGTGATTTTGTGACGGTGCTTGGGTTGTGTTTTTAGTACGACCTATTTATGGTGGTAGTTACAAAATAATTGTTGTATGACAGAAGACTGTATGGGCATATAGGCTTTCACCTGATTATCGTGAAGAAAAATTGCTGTCCTCTGGAGTCTGGACTAGTGTTTCCAGGTTTTAGGTCAGGTAGGTCGGAATCAAGCCAATCCAACTGGAGCTTGAGCTGAAACCGATGACGATTTTGGTATGTGCCACGAGATGATTGGAGATGGATTTGTTGCGCGAAAATAGGAGGAAGAAAAGTAAAATGAGAAAATTGAATCCTGCTGGTAATACTAGTACATGATTTATCGTTAGTGTACAAACTATAAAATCGTTTTTGATGTAATTCTCAAAGCATACTAAAAAAAGGTTTGGAAGTGAAATTCAATCAAAATCAAGTTGAAAAGTTATTTTCCTTGACGAAATAACAAATGTTTGCTAAAAGCTCTAGCAATACGAGCAAAAAAACACTCGAAAGAAAGTCCCAATTATCAGTCCGGTTGGATGGTGTTTTGCACACAATTGACTAGAATTCGATTCTTGGGACTAGATCGCAAGAAAGTAATTTTTGTGAATTTTTTAGTCTCGACATGTATGACTTGCGTTTGATTGGACCGGAGAGAGATTAGTCGAGGTGCTTGTAAGTTGATCTTTTAACACTCGTGACCGTCGAACCAGAGAGAGCTGGGAATATTTTGAATGATGATAGGAAAACCAATCACTCACTCTTTCAAGGCCTCAGATGCGTTCGTGGTGGAACGGCAACGCAAGATATATAGGATTGATCTCAGGGAAATCGGAATCAATGATTATGGAGATTCGAGACCTATAGACCCGTAAACCTACAAGTAAAGCTAAAGCGCTACAGAATCTAACACACGTACTCAATCGAATTGCCTATGATTCTTTGAAGTATCCGCATTCAATCGGCGCTTTTGCGGTGGTCTCCAGGATTTGTATGATCGGAGGTCAAGTAGAACATAGTCCGGTTCATGTATACCAATTCGAAACGAGTTCAGTTTTTTCGACACCGCGACTCTTGGGTTCTGGTTCTGGTTCGCTCTGTAATTCACCGGACGAGGGGACCTCCCCATGAATGATGCGAAATTCTCTCCCCTTACGTTTCATGCTGAAGGGATGATTTACGTCCTGTCCGTTGGGCCTGCTTTCTATGCTAACTTCGAGGACGATACTCTGTTTTTCGAGGTTTTCGACCCAAATGGTGATGATAGTGAGGTAAAGGGAAGCCGGGAAGGGGGCAATGGTCTTTCCTTGCCCCATCCTCCATTTTATCCCCGCAATCGTGGCGGTGGGGGCTATGGTCCGCGCGCACCTTCTGTTGTTTCGCACGGCTTTGTTGGCTCCAAGATTTTTTTTTCTTTTCTGTACCACCAAAATGGGAGGAGCAAGTCCCACGTACGCGCACGCGTTCCGCGTAGATAACCGCGATTGGGAGGGTTTCGACCTCAAGGCTCAAGCCAAAATGTTGAAAAACATTTTCCCTGGTGATGATCATCGCATGCGTCGTCAGGTTTACAGCTAGCCAACTTCTTGTCGAAGACAATAAGTACAAGTGAAAACCTGGCTGGCTGAAGTGGACAAAACAAAAGAAAAAGAATCGTCTCTGTCTGATTACCCATGAAAGTGAATGGGTGCAATTGATTTTCATTTTCCTTTTCTTTGATCAATTAGATTCAAACACAACTGTCTTTTTTTATTTTATAACCGGATATCCGGGTCAATTTATTCTCACCTCGACAAATTCCGAGGTCGTGAAGTTAACGACTAGATAAACCCTCCAGTTGCCCAAGGTTTGGAATGTTTGTCATTCGTAGAATTTGAACATACCACCTCGTGAAGGACAAACATTCATTGGTTTTTTCATGCCCACTCGGTCAAATCCGTTAGGGTTTTCAAAGACAAGTGTTGCAAAGGCAAAGTTCCTTTGAATCACTGTGTTGATATGTCAAGAAGGAAACTGATTCCAGGAGGGGAAATTGGCTATGACCTCTCAACTATGCTGTAGCCTCATTACTTGCCAGAGCCCTTCACCATTCCACGTACAAATCTCTCTCTCTCTCTCTCTCTCTCTCTCTCTCTCTCTCTCTCTCTCTCTCTCTCTCTCTCTGTGGCAAGGTGGATAGCCGTGGCACCTCTTCTTGAGTGCCCTTATTCCTAACCAGCTCTGCCTCCAATTTGTGTTGTTCAAACTTCAAACCCTCATCACTTTCAAACTCATTGTCATATTATTTTTGCCAAGAGGCATCATCTCCAATGAAGTTGACCTATAGCGAAGAATCAAAACCTGGTTCCTGTCATTCCCTTGTGGGAGAAAAAGTTTTCTTCATTCTCTACTGAATCTTTCATCTCACTTCCACTTTTGTTTCTCGATCCAAAGGTTCTTATCATGGAACTCTTGAGCTCAGTTTATGATTTAGCGAAACCATTGTGGTTCTATTCTGAATTTGAGGTTTCAATCAAGTCATAGTGTCATCACCCATCAATAACAAAGAAAACAGCATGGTAAAGCGACTACATGCACGAACGAAAAATAGGAAAGAGGGAAGCATCCATTGAAGCAGAAGACTCAAACAGAACCGTGCAGCTGCCAAATATGAAAACCGGGACCAAATGGAACTTCCCGACTAAAGTAACTCCCAGCATCGATCTAGACAACTAGAATAGTCAGTCTCTGAATAATAAAAATATGAATAACAGGCCGATCAAAGAAAACATGCATAACATTAGCGAGGAAGAGATTGGCCGATCAAAGCAAATCTCTTCCTCACTAATCATCACAAAAATAAGCCCACGCTTCCTTTACAGACCCCTCAGTTAAGGAAAAAAAAATTAACTTGAGGTTCAACAAATCAACAGACTATTTATTCTTTTGTAAACAAATGATATGTCCGTTTAGATACAGGTCGAGATAGGCATTACAAAGAACGATACCAACCCATTATTACCTAGCTCGTAAGTAAACAAGTGTAATGGGCCTCATCAAGAGTAACTATACACCCAAAAAGAGCAAAAAAAAAAGTGTACACTGTCAAGTACCTTTGAACCCATTGAAATAATGGATTTGCTAGCCGAAAGAAGCGCCAGAGCTCAAAGACCATCTCGGCTTTATACACTAGCTCTTCGGTGCAGCTGTTATTAGGTCCTGGAAGTAGAAATAAAAAATACTCTGAGCGAATCTTAACTTCAGACAGATTTATTACAATATAAAGCATGAGGATCAGATTATCTCAGTAAACACAAATGCTGTTGTCGCACCTTTTTTGTTTTCACGACTGTTTCCCACTTTGGATCAACAGGAGTCTTGGAAGCGTGGAGTGGATAATTCACTTTTGTAGCAAGGAATGAAAGCGAAGGTGAATTCCTTGTAGATATAGAAGGCAAAGTACGCCAAAGCCAAGACTCAGATGGAGATTTTGGTGGAGGCGGAAGGACAGGAGAGTGTGTCTTGGTTTCTTGATAATTTACTATGTTCTCCACTTTCTTGAACTGCTGCTGCTGCTGATCTTCATAATCCAGGTATCCTTTCCCAGGCAATTTTACATCTGCAGAGGCTATTAATTCCTCACAAAGATCTTGATCCTCACGAGGAATATTTGATTTCTTGATGTTTGTGAGTATAGCATCTACTGAGGGAGTTTCTTCCAACGATACCGCCTTATGTACAGAATCTATGTACACGGTTTTCTCAACCATAGGACTCGCCAAGTCTATTCCCTTTTCTGGGCTATGATCAGCCAATAATTCTCTAGGGTGATCAGGGGATCTTTTTTGTGATCTGAAACCATTAATTCCATCAATTTGTGCTTCTTCAGGGATATCAGGAAATCCTTCTTCTTCATAAAATCTGGATTTAGGTAATTCATTCTGCCAGGGTGATGCGCCACTACCCTGTAAACGCTTGTAGAGAGACGATCCCTCCAATTTTTTCCGCATCTCAGTGTTCTGGGGTCCAGCTATTGATCTTTGCTCATGAATAGCAACCCTCATACGCTGCAAAGTAAGAATCAACTGATCAGATCAGCGAAACATTTTCCTAGAGAGTGAAGAAAACAAGAGGTCAAATAAAGGATACCTCATTCTTAGTTTGTTGGCAAAAACCAGCAGATGAAGAGTTAGCCTGAGTCCTTTTGACAGAAGACATGGGTACCCGTGTTCGCACACTCATACCCGGCACAGGATTCAAAACGCAAAGTGAACTTTTTACGCAAAACCTAGGTAATAACCCACACACTTTGGTTGACAAATTTCCAGGTTCATCGTTCTCATCATCTTCATCTTCATCGGCACTTTCTTCTTCCTCGTACACTTGGGGACAGTATGGTGGAAGATTATTGGGCCTTGAGCGATTTAGAGGTGGCCGCTTATTCCCACTTACCAACTGTCTCGGCTGCTCTTTCACCAAAACCGGTTGCTTCCACGTACCATGTTGAGGCGTTTCAGAGGTCATTGCCTTAGCCGCAGGCAGAAATCTACCCATCATGAAATCCATAGTTTGTGCATCTCTTGAAAAGGTTCCGGATGGTGCTACCTCCGGACCGTCTAATCCACTCAAGCCACTTACACTGCAGCTTAAGAAGTATGATTCGGTCCTTGAAAGTGTATCTAGTGCGTCTAGATATGCTTCATCACCATCCCCTGAATCAGAACCCTCAAAGTTCGTTACATACTCTTCTATCGAAGGAACACTTAGTGTACTAGAAGAGGTTTTTCCTGCTTCACGCCTACTGACACTCGAGTTTTCTTGTCGTTTAACTTCTGGAATTCTCCCAGGTGGAAGCTTTGGGATGATAGGAGGTTGATCAAGAGTTTGTGGTTTTCTTTCGTCCTTTGGTCTTCCGGGAGACTTCTCCCAAGTAAAAGGAATAGTTCCGGGGTTACTCACTGGACCAGATTTCAATTCTGATTTGTAAAAAGGAGGCAGAGGTACACTGGGGATAGAACGTTTATTCTTTGTTTGGACATCTTTCTCTGAGCCTACTATGGGTGAGAATCGCCTCACAGATATAAGTGGTCGATTGAGATTCAATTGCTTGTCCTCCATCAGTGGTTAAAGAAACATAAAACCAATTCCCTACAAGGCACAACAACCCATTAAAAACAAGGTTCAACTTCGCAAAAAGATAATAGACTTATGCGGGGAAAATGAAGTATCAAGTTGGTATTCATTCTCGTGCTGCACTATTGTCGACTTTCTTTTTCTTTTTTCCTCTATTCTTTTTCCATAGAGGTTCTACCTCAAACTGTTTCCGTGTTCTATATTACGATTATGAGTAGCTTAGCTTATTTGAGGCCTGGAATCAGTCTAATGGAACAACATCCTTTTCAGGACGAATTCCCCAATACAGAATCCAAGGCATGGAATCAGTTTTTGGTTCTGAATCTGATCCATAGGTTGCTAACTTAGCTTCTTCTTAAAGATCTACGCATGTCCAATTGCGGCCCCCAAGAAACAGAAGTCAACCTCGAAATTGTGCAGCTCATGACATATGAGGAACCTTTTTTCTTTTTTTCTCCCTTTTAGATAGACAACATAAAAGGGGATCCAAGTCCATTTTGGGTCTTTCAATTACTACTAAGCTTCTAATGTCAACTGTTCGTGCGAATACGATGCATTGTGATTTCGGTCCAAGAATGATCAAATTGGCAGCATTCTGGCTCTCTATGAAAGTTAATCAACATTATTTCAGAAGTCAGAGTTATGCTTTCTGGGACAATGATAAAGTAAGCCAGAAAGTAACATTCCCTCATCCGTTCCTATTTTGCATTGATAAGAACAAGAATTTTTTAACCCTTACCTTTCAATCACCAAAACAAAAATCTCCCACTTGTACACACACCGACAGAGAGAGAGAGAGAGAGAGAGAGATGCCATAAATCCTGATAGTTTGTCCAAGTTCAAATAGGAAATTAGATTTTTAATAATCCAATGATTGTGCGATTGATGTTGACTCTTCACTTTCTAAACCATAAACCAAAAAAATCTGAACTACGGAGTACTAGTATGTTGAAACTTGAAACCAAACAAGAGCCAGCAAAACTGAAGCTCAACTGCGTATGATAGATTGGCATTCAAACAGATCAAACGGTGACAAAAGCATTCATATCTCAACCAACAAACAAAAAAATTCAACCAAGCAGTTAGACAACCAGACTCAACCACCAACGAATGCAGAAAACAAGAGTGGACAGGAAATGGGTTCTGAATGTATATCTCTGCGTGTAAATGAGAGAGAGAGAGAGAGAGAGAGAGAGAGAGAGAGAGATTACCTTGGAGAAATGGAGGGTCTTGAACAGAACTGATCTGGGTTTCTTGAATGATCGAGCATCAGAGAGCTGTACGACGCAAAGAATAACCGGAGAGAGAGAGAGAGAGAGAGAGAGAGAGAGAGTTAATGGAGATCAGAACGAGAAGGAAGAAAGAAGGACGAATTCTCAGAATAAAACCACCAACCACTTTAATTTTGTACGCTTGTCCTATCGATTTTTTCCCACCGCCGCTGCTGTGTTGCCTCTCAACAAGCTTACCATCCGTCAGTGGACATTGAGTTTTTTATGCATATTTCTCAGAAGGAACTGGGAAACGATAGAACGGTAAGAAAGATACGTTTCTTATGTTGTTGGGGCTTTGTTATTATGCATCATTCACCGGTTTTGGGATCATGTGAGGGCATTTATGGGAAAAGGTGGTGGGGGCAGGGTCATTTTCATGCACACTCATCCTTTGCAATTCTAGCGCCAAAGTCGTTCCGGTCCGTTGGTGGATTTGTTTCTTATATAATTGATAAGGGTTCAATTCTCGTGAACTCGCTGATCTTGGTGTGAATGGTTTGTTTTTGACCGAGTTAGAGAGACGATTATTTTAAGTACACGTGAACTAGTCCGGACACCCCTTACCAACTAACGGAAATAAAATCCTTTTTGTAATTCAGTAGTTGCCTGTGTGAAACGTGAAATCATTGAATACATTTATGTATCAATTAATGATACCATTCAATTATTCAACTTCCGATATAGAATAATTCCATTACAACGTACTAGGCAGAGTTATTATTGTACACAGTGCACTATGCAGGGTTGACCCTCACCGTTGACCATCACAGGATGGTTTAATACTACTAGAATTGAAATTGAAAGCTAAACAACCACTAGTAGTAGTGAAATTCAAACCGTTCTTACCCTTTTTTTATTTTTTAATTTTATGGAAGAAGTTTCTGGGTAGGGGACTGCACCGTACAATGTGGATTTTGCGGACAAGACAAGAGAATGATTCATTTCAATAATCGGAACTATTCAATTTATAAATTTTTCTTTTTGATCCGCAATTTTGTAGAATTCATTGAGAATATTATCCCGTTTTAAACTATAAAATGAATTTAGTTGTTGTAAAAATGGGTTTGAATATGGATTTGATTCAGTGTCGCACAACCTATTTTTATGAAACCTAATTGCATTCCGGATAGGGATTATTCAGAACTGAATTTTTAAGATTTTGGGCACAGGTAATGTTCTCGATGATCTCTACAAAATGAATAGTATCAATCGTTGAAATAAACTCTCCTTGTGCTCGCGAAACCCAAATTATTCGGTGCAGTCCCCGTCCCTGCAAAGAAGCCTCCTACTTTTTTATAATTCAGGATGCCGAAGCATCTCGATTTAGTCTTAGAAGACTAATCTTACAATCCACTATCGGGACCTATTTAAAAAGCCAGGAAAAAGTCTCGTTTCTAGACTAAACTCGCTAAAATTAGTACTACCTAGAATGTTTCGAACTTTGAGACTTGAGAAAATGATCACCAAACCCGTTCCTCAAGAGGTATTAGAGTAAAAATAAGTTAAGAGTTGGAATTGAAATTTGTTTTTTTGATGTTTGTTTGCTATTTTTTAAATCGTAGTGTATCATAGTGGTTGTGGTCACAAAATCCTTCACTTTTCGAGCTTCTACTTGAATATTTTTCAAAATACTTGTATAAAATTTTATATTTTTTTATTTCCTAACGTCGAGACGAGTGAATATTGTAGTATAAAATTTGACGAAAAATTAACAAACGCGATAAAAATTTGATAAGGACAAAATACAAAAATTTGTGGTCCACAACTTGTTAGTTAGTAAAAACAACTTGTAACAACTCCGATTTTTAGTAAATAAAAATCTCGTTTAAATGTTTGAAAATTCCTATTTTACATTATAAATTTCCTTTAAGCTTTAATAATCCGTCATAATTAGATTTGAGACTTTTAAAATCAAATCTCTTAGCATCGGACAATCTAGTCCTTTTCCAAAGACAAGTATACTTGTAAAAGCACTTGTATATTTTCTTAGTGACTAAACAAAGTCTTTAAATTATATTTCTTAGCTAGAAATCCTACTTGACAAGTAGAATTAGCTTCCAACCAAGTAGTTAGTAGAAACCTAGTTACCATTCAACTTAGTTACCTTTCCCTAACATTTAAGGACCATTGGACCAAGGGGAGTCATCATTATGCTACCAAAAGTGATAATCATTATGCTTGCTATGCATGCAACCTTAAGGATCATAGCCTTAAACCTAGTTACCCACCAAAGTCACTTTCTTAGATTTTTCTAAGTACTTATATATACGTACATATAGGTATATAAACCTCATAGGCTATTTTAAGCATGCCTATATATACATAGGCATAATTTATAGGAAATGGTTAACCATTGGTTTCTTGGATACCACTTGAAAGCCTACCTTTAATCATTAACCTTTCCTCCTAGGCCTAATAGGACTAATTGGTACCTAATTATTCTTAGCTATGTATATATATAGATACATGTACAATTTCTAAGGGAAATATTAACCATTGGGTATTATCTAGCACTTGAGAACCTTAACCTTTAATCATTATTTTCCCTAGGCTTATATATAGACACATGAGAGAGAGAGAGAGAAAGAAGGCCGAGAGAGAGAAGAGAGAGGCCGAGAGTGAGAGAGAGAGAGTGAGGTGTGTGCATGTGTTTTGGTACACTCCCACAAGCTACCTCTTAGCCAACTTCACACTCAAGCCTAGGACTATTTGACAACTCATTCCTAGACTATTTCAAGTACACAATCTAGCTTTTAATTATCCTAGAACCTAGCCCTTGATTATCCTAGATATTGACTTACAAGCTAAGCCTAGGAATGACTAAACATGGAAGGCTATTCTTTAGCCTAATCAACCATATCTTTAGACTTGTAAGACGTGCTTAGCTAGGGTATAATTACTTAGGATTTTACCTATAAAGCCTTAAGATCCTACTTGATTTTATAACTTTATGCCTAAAGATGGATTTGACAAGTCATGGCATGCTTGAAAGACTTGATTGGACAACACAATGGAGCAAATCCATGAGAGAAATAGAGAGAGAGAGGGCCGGCCAATAGAAGGGAGAGAGAGCCAAGATTTTTGCTATAAATAGGACCCCCTTCATGCCATTCAACTCATACCTTGAAACCTTGAAACTTCTCTCTCTAGAATTCTTGAGTTTGTTCTTTGTTCTTCTCGTCCTTGAATTCTTCTTGAAGTTCTTCAAGAAACTCATCTAAGACTGCCACCAAACCACCACTCAACCACCTTTTCGATCCAAAAACTTTAGTAGTTCAGCCAAGATTTAGTTTCGAGAGAAACCTTTTTCTTTCGAAACTACTAGAAGCTTACCGTTGGAAGTCACCACGTCCGATAGTCGACTTACTTTCTATAACCACCCTACCGCCAAAAAGAACGGTAGATTTTCCTTACTCATTAATCCTAAATATAAAAAATTTGTATGATCATGTAGATTGTCCTTACTCCATAATTCTAAGTATAATAGAAATGTGTATATTGATGGTATGTTGAAATGCATGAGAACTTGAAAAGTGTTTTACTAAAGACTTGAAAGAAATATAACTATGTTGAATAACTCAACTTTATTTTCCGAAAAAATATGTGTTATTTTGAACTTTCCAAAAAAGAAGAGAGAACAGATTTGAAAACATAAAATTAAATAAAAGTAGTCGTATTTTGATTTTAAGGATGGTTATAAGCATGTATATGTGATTATTTGTATTACCTGTTGTTGTGTGATAAAGCATAAGTGATTTTTCACTCCAAAGGTGTCTGTCCATGTGACACTATGTTTTATATTGTATACTAAATGTTTGAGTATGACTACGTGATAATATGAGCATGATAAGTAATATAAAGCTGGATGATCTTATTAGTTTTTTTTTTTTTTGCATCATGATCTTATTAGTTTAGTTTCAATATTACAATGAATAATTTATGTGTACGTACGTGAAAAGTCCTACCGCGGAATCCATGCATGTAACGAGACACAGAAATTGAGAAAGTAAAAACATGATACCTAGAGTGTGTTAAAGACAATGTGTGGTTTTGAAACCACAATGTGGCCGGACTTGGCCATTGTGTGGCGTGTGTGCGTTTTTCGAAAACCCAATAGAAATCCGAAGCGGCGACACCATTGTGGTATACTCGGGAATCCGGAACGGCGAAACCGATGGATGAATTGTGATTTGGTTATCTGCGGAAAGAAACCAATGCAATTATTTTAATGATTTTCGAAAACTCAAATGGAAACCTGGACAGGTGGAACCATTGTGGGATACTCAGGAACCCGAAACGGCAGAATCGAGGGTTTGAAATTGTGGATTGGTTATCCGTGGAGAGGAGCCAATGCCAAATTTCAAAATGTTGATTTGGTAAAAGTGAAAATGAGATACGGTCTACGATGAGTCGCATAGGAGAAACTCAGATAATACATACACTAACGATAGACGAATAGCGAATGTGGATATGTCATTGTTAAGTATGCATGTACTATTTGAAATTTCTGATTGGCATATTAATTATATGACCTATTGTTTGTAATTTATGGATTAGCGGGTATGAGATTATTCTATTGAGCTCTCGTAGCTTATGGTATTACTTTTGGTGATCCTGACATATTATACTGGTGACGATGCTGGTATAATGTGTCAGATTTTGTAGATGATCAGGGTGAACTGTACACTTTGGAGGCTTTCGGAGCCGAGAAGCTGGCTAGAATGAAAGAGCAGACGGAGCTGTAGATAGGAACCCTAGTTTCCCTCCCATCGTGTAATAAATGTACTCTTTTAGGAATTATGCTGTAATAACGAGTCAGACTCTATTTAAGTTTTCAATAATAATGTTTACTTAACATTTCCCAAAATTAGAGGCATTACACAACTGTTGAGTGATGAGTAGAAGCGGGGGCAGAGGTGGCGGTGTGATACGTGGATACTTGGATGTACGTACTTAGAAATTCACGGTACTTCTTTACCTCTTTTAGTGGAACAATTCATTTTCAACTCTTGGCGTACCGTGGATTGGCCCCTTATGTTTTGTTTTCTTCTTTCCAAGTTCGATTTAAGTGTAGTTTTTTCCCATTGACTTCAAGTTTTCAACTCTTCTAGCCTTTAAGGCGTTTTTTGCGGATTAAAAAAAAAATTTCAACTCTTCCAGATTTTATATCTTTACCTTGGTAAAAATATGAAACCGTGCATGGTAGAAGTCAATAAACTAGAGAGACAGAGATAATAATACTGTTAAGGGCTAATTAAAATTTTGCCTCAAAAAAAGCCTCAATATAATCTCATTTGAAACATTAAGGCTTCAACAACTTATAAAGTGGCCTAATCATATGAAAATTTTGTTTCATGCATATGATCTTGTATCACCAAATTTTGATGCGAAGAAAAGGCTTTGTTCACTTGGGGTTCCATAGTCCCCCCTTTCTCACCATAGTTTTCAAATAAGTTTTTCCTCTACTTATTACTCAAATTTCTCTATTTATCTGTCTCCACTTATTATTAAAAAATATATTCCTCTTAACTGTCATCAAACAATCTCTTTAAGCTAGCATTGTGCTTAACCAGTCAGAGCACGAGGCACATAATTTGGCCGAAACACCAATTATAAAAAAAAAAATATTGAAAAACAAATTGAAAACCATGTCAATGAATGAGTATATCTAAAGTTACATTACAAGGTCGGAAAATCACAACCATTATTTCACTATATATAAATGTATATGTATATTCTGAGCTTATAATTGTGCTACATCGGTTACTACTATAAAATACTACTACTATTATATGATGAGAGAAAAAGGGAGAGCTAGGTCTATATATACATGTGGAAGGCGGTTTGTGGTGGTGAATAAAACTATTTGCATTGATACTGTATTTGGAGTTTCCTTCAATTATTTGCTGGGGTCACCGTTTTAGGCTACGTGGTTTGCAGTTTTTGATAGTAGTTTGACCTTTTGTCTTGAAAACAATTTGGCCAAATTAAGGTAGGCCTAGGCCGAGTCCCACATGACATGATGAGGATAGAACATTGTAGCTAGCTTAATTGTAACATCAAAGTCTCTTCACTAATTACCATATATATATAGGAATTTTCAAGTGTGGGATCCCTCATTTTGTTAAAATGAGGGACTTTCATTTTTCGATCAAATTTTGAAAATCCGAACCGTTCAATGTGTGCAGAACGTAATTTTAAGGGTCCCAGCGAGAAATCAACAAAAAAAATGACCGGGAAGGGCGTCATCCGAGCAGTTTTTTGGACCGTTCAATGAAAACTGCTCGAATGAAGCCCTTTCTGGTCATTTTTTTTGCTGATTTCTTGTAAGGACCCTTAAAATCATGTTCTGATCACTTTGAGCGGCTCAGATCATCGAAATTCAATCGGGAAGGGGAGTCCCGCATTTTAATAAAATGAGGGATCCCTCACCGGAACCTAACTCATATATATATATGATTTGATCAACGCAAATCCCATATTCCATATGTCCCACAAATCACCATCACTCAATTTGCAAATCATCAGCTATATCTGTGTGTGTTTCAATCAATGTTAAGAGCATGTACACAAGATTAGGTAAAAAGCAATTTTATCCATTTTACCTAATAAAAATAAGAAATGCCCCCTACAGCAGGCTCTGTAAACATGAAGGTAAAGTACCTCAGCCTCCTCTTCCTCGGTAAATACACCGATGCACTATTCACAAGCAATTCTTTATTTTATTATCTCTCTCTCTCTTCTCTCTCTCTCTCTCTCTCTCCCTCCCTCCGTTTATTGTAGGAGTAATATTTTCTACTCTTTTACTTAATGTATAGAGAGAAAACTATAGAGAGATTGTTGTAGTGTGGAAGTAAAAAGTGGATAGGTAAAATAGATTTTGTACCTTTTTGAGTAGGTATTTTATCTAGTGTTAGGGCATCCGCACAAGTCTCTTTAAATTTTGGACCAAATTACACATTAAAAAGTTATTTTTTTACTTTAGCTCCTCACTTTTAAAATATCTACTACATCAGGCTCTTTATATTAAAATTATTCCATTAAAATATTGATTCTTTATTCTTCTTTATTCATGTTTCATATAGTACATGTACAATCAAACAAGCTGCAAGTTGAGATACAACGGAATAATAATAAAGTAATGCTTACTGAATGAACAGGGGCTCGTTTACATAAACGAGGAACTGTAGCTACTTTAGTTTTCCCCGAGTTGTCAGCGAGGCTGATGCTCACTGATTTTGGATGACTTTCTCGCTATAATAGCGACAAGAGCTGGTTTAACCGACTTGGTGTGGATGCTCTTAGTGTACATGCTTTAAGAACTTAAAAGAGATGGAGCATTGCATTTTGTGGAGATCAAGGAGATTAATTTTTCACAGTATATTTTATACAAATAAAAAATTACGACATTTGTTTTAGCGATCAGCTCATATCATTTTATCTAAGAATGGATGGAGGTGCGAATGAGCTGGCGGGGCAACTGAAAACACCCTCTATATTTTGAAGATTGTAAATAATATGGGATTATCCCCCTTGTGTTGAAATGTCCAAGAAATAAGAGTGGATTCGGTACCAATTGTCGCATGTCTAAATTAATCAAAATAAAATCAGGTAAAAGTTTAGAACATAGGTCTTCCTCCATTATTCAACATAAATTCATAAAAAGAACTCTGGCTTCTCTAGAAATTAGTTAAAAGTGCCAATTCATGCCAATTCTCTGGGGTTTTTTTTTTTTTTTTTTTTTTCATGTTTCGTAGGCCAGCTAGCATAGTTATTCTTTGTTAAAAAAAACAACGGATTAATTCCACTTATCGACTAATATTAGAGTGTACTTATTTAAATTTATTTTTGGGATTACCATAGTTGGAACTTGAAAATGTGGGTCCACATTTCCAAATTCCACCTAAACCTGCCACACGAGCATACTTGAGAGATCCACATTTCCAAGTTCCAACTCAACCTGCCACACGAGCATACGTGCGAGATTTGTACGCATTTGTACATACTCATAGCATTTTTGTTAATAATCCATGATTCTTTTTTGTTTTTTTTTTTTTTGCATCTGATTTTAGTTGCATATTTGTTTAAGTGTGGGCCTAGTGTTAAATCTAAACTGGGCCTTCTGTGGACATGTGACCAATTAGTTTTTTAATTAGGCAGAGAACATAAAATATAAACTTTAATAACTATTCGTCTTATAATTAATTCAAGAGAATTTGACACCCAAACAAAATAAAGACATCTTCAATATAAATAACCTATTAGCTAGCTCGAGTTTTCTATCTTTTGCTACTAATTTTAAAATGCAAAAAGATTAGAATACTTTTTCATCCAGCGAATCGCCTGTGCCAAAGGCTTGAGCTTAAAGGCACGCACCCATATGCATGATTATGATCTTAACCTAAATAAACTACGCTAAGTACACCACCCCTGATTAATAAAAAAAACCCAAAGTTTCAATGAAACTCTTATGCTAGCTACTCAAATTAGTTGCGCTTTCAAAAAAAGTATAAAAAAATCTGATCCTTGTTTTTGTTTTTGTTTTTTTTATCCGGAGATAATAGGATATACAGGCCAATTTGCGCACTCCTCAATTAAAAGATCTGATCTTTGTTAAAAACAAATAAAAATATTTCGGGAGATGATAGAGGCCCTAAGGGGTTGGCTAAGTTGTCTTTGCATTGCATGAGAGTTAGCTAGGGTTTTTGCTCCCTCCTACAATCTTAGATTAAATTCTCCAAATTGCGAGTAATATTTTGGACCACCTCACTCCAAGCCTAAGCTTGTGAAAGGGCTGTGAGAGAGTCTGTAAGGATTAGTTCGAGATGCACACAGGTTGGCCGGGAACACTCTGTAAGCCAAATGTTTATATAAAATGCGCACACAATATATATTTTCTTTCACTTAATTTTGGGTCAATCAAACGTTACTTTTGATTGCTCCCAGCGATAAGGCCATAAGAAAAGTACGTAGAGCATGATTTAGGCCCAGTTTCCACTAAGTTTTTTGGAAAAAATATGGGCCATTTTACCATCTCGTTCATACTACTGTAATTAACAAGTATTGGCATTTTTAATTAGCTTGTTATTCACATTAATTAACAACTTCTTTCTCAATAACATTTTCATTTACATAACCATCTTACTATAACTTATTCACTACTGGTAACGACTTGACATTTCTCAATAACTTATTCATTATCGGAAACAACTAACAACTTGATTGCATAAAATTCTATCTCAATAAATTATTCACTACTGAAAACACCCGTTAGCGTTTTGTTTAATTACTTTTTCGCTAGCTAGCTTCGATCGGTCTATATTTGTACAGGAAGAGTTTTGTTTCATGATCATCAGCAACCGGAAAGAATCATAATGGTCCAGGTCCAAAGTTAGGACACTACCTTTAGATTGCATGAAACTGCGAAAGATACACTCCCACAACGACAAGGGGACACAGTATTTCACAACTCTCATTTGCACACACGACTTATGTGGCTTGGGTTTAGATCACGTATTAACCCTCACAAACTAGGGCTGTAAATATGCTGAGCTTTGGTGAACACGAGTTGGGCTTGAGTCTTAACAAGCCGAGCCCTTAACGAGCCACGTTTAATCATTTACTAAACGAGCCTATTTAATTGAGCCGAGCCTCTCTTAACGAGCTGAGCTCCACTCGGCTCATTTAGTAAACGAGCCGAAAACTCGAGCTCGGCTCATTCACGAGTTGCTCGATTCGTTTACAGCTCTAGTCACAAGAGCCTCTCTGTGTCCTTCCCAGGGTACGTAAAACCGCGCGAGGCTAGTCGTAGCTAGTGAGGGCCCGTTCCAATTTCTTTAAAAATGAACTTTTAGAAAAAGAATGTAATTTCAAGCTCAAAAATTATGTGTTTAAGTAAATAATTTTTCTACTAATATGGATCTTATTCGATAGATCTCATTGAAATCTTTTAAACGGTGCAAAAAAATGAAAAAAATATTTTTTATTTTTATTATATTTGAACCTGAAATTACATTATTTTTTTGAACAAAAATTAAAAAAAAACGGAACAACACCTGAATTGGTGACACCACCCAAACACATTGACTCACTGGTCGGCCCATATGAGCTGGTAAGCAGTGTACGTACGTAGTAGTACTGCTAGCTAGCTTCGTACACTTCTATTCTGGTGGTTGTGGGTGGCTTGTTGCCCACCAAAATTCATTTCTTGCTCAGCTTTGCTTTCTTTTGTTTTGTGTTTTTTTTTTTTGGACCCATTCGTTACTAAGTATCATTTACTCGTTCATCATGAAACCAGAAAAAAAAAAAAAGCAAAGACAAAAAAAATCAAAGGAAAAGCGAAAGAAGCTGGCTGGGCCTGCCTGGGGACCTGGGGTAAAGAGTTTCACGCGGAAGAAGGTGTGGATGTTGGTGAAGCCACCCCACCTCCAGCTGGCTGCCGGACACACCAGGCAAACCCCTCATCCCACGCGCATTACACGTGATTCACGTTCTCTTAAAAAATCTTTCTTTTTGGTTGTGTGTGTGTGTTCTCTCTGTTTTTTGGGTGCAATTGCTAGGCTTTACGAATTGGAGATGGTGTTGTGCAATGGTGTGCGTAGCAAAGTATTGCGCACTTCCGAGCCGTCGAATCGTGCATCAGACGGCTCGAATCTCATCTCGGTAACGAACGGCTCTCGATCGTTGGTTGCCGAGATGAGATCCGAGCCATCGAATGTACGATCCGACGGCTTGGAGGTGCGCAACACGGTTGTACAGTACCAACCCGAAGTCCCGGCTTTACGCAAGTGGTAGGATTGGAAAAGATAATTGGCACAGATTTAAATAGGCCCCATTCGGCTAAGGTTCTTATTTTTAATTTCTGCTTTACAAGATATGTCATTCTCTCAACATATATCATATTTAATTAAAAAATATAAATACTTATTTAAAAAATGAATACGTATTTTAGTTAGTGCAACACTCTAAGAATGACAACTATTTTAGTTCGGAAAAATTCGGGGGGGGGGGGGGGGGGGTGCGTTGTGTGGAGCATGTACTCTCATACATTTGACTAATATATTTGAATTTTACTAACTACAATTAACACTACTTTGCACTGAGAAAAACCAAAAAAAAAAAGTTTAAATGAAGGAAATGAATGATTTTTTTTTTACTATGAGACATTGCATTTAATGAAACAGAGCAAGATCTTGGAGGTTTTGAATGCTTATTTCTTAAATAAAATACGATGATCTAAATTAGATTTTGGGTGGCGGAAAAATGTCTTACTAATGAGATACTATAAACAGAATAGATTGTTGATTGAATTCTATCTTTGATCATACTTGGAGGTCTCGGTTGGAAAATGATGTCTTCACTACTTGGTCCAAAATACACTTGATGTTATAAAATTAATAAGAGATAATCACTTTGTTTGGTTAACAATTTAGAAAGTTATTTTTGAGAGTTGGAGTGGTAATGAGTGGAGAGAGATAGAGAGAAAGATGTATTGAAAACTGTGCCGAGAGTTAAAAGTAACTCTCTGAATGTTAAACCAAACGGGGTGATTATACATTCATCTTAAGTTAAAATACATCATGATTGAGTGACAATCATTCTATTTCTTCTCCTACATATATGAATGAGTTTTAACCTGTTTATCAAACTTTGTATTTTACCTAGATTTAAAAAAAATAAAATACATCGCAATTGACCTAATCTAATTCCAATTTTTGGTGTTCCAAAATTCTTTGCCCCGTATATAATCTACCAAACACATTATTAAAATTCACGATGCAGTCAAGATTTAGGCCAAAAACATTAGAGCGTTAAAGTGTAGGGGTACGAAGTGCAATTTCCCCACGTTTTCTCCTTTTGCCTCTCTGTTTAATTGTTTTCCCCTTTCGGTCTTTCCTTTTGTTTCAATTTCGACGATCAGGATTGTTCGGACCAGTTTACAAATACTTTGACTAATTCCCTCTACAGTATGCTCAAAGACATAACATCCATGTCGAGATTGGAAAATTTATAAAAAATAATTTTTTTATGGCATGACCCGCAAGGTTCGAGCCCTAACTATATAAAGATGAACAACCCACCAACCAACCGAAATAACCTGGAGTTGCCTTTCGGTTTGATCTTCACCTATTTTCTCGCCAGGAAAAGATTTCCCAATCGATCCATCTCATAATACGAAACACCCTAATTCGCAATACACACGAATCCAAAATATCGAATCTGACCCCGCCTCTCTCTCTACTCTATTCTCCGTCATTTACTCCTTCACATCTCTCTCTCTCTCTCTCTCTCTCTCTCTCTCTCTCGCGTAACCGTATACATAAATACGTAAATCAGTCTCTCTCGCTTTCAAAAATCTCTCTCTGCGTCTCTCACTGGTCTCCTAGCTTGATTTGGACATGAAGAGTAGTTTTCGGCCACGTTTGGATTCAAATGCAATTGTTCCGCCAACCGCCGATTCTTGATTCACTTCCTCGGATCTACTGCTGGTAAGCTCTCCTCTCTCCCCCGCCCTCTCTCTCTCTCTCTCTCTCTCTCTCTCTCTCGCGCGCGCGCGCGCCTATCGAAATAAGTAAATGCGTCGTAGTGTGTGCATGATTATACGGATTTAAGTTATGATTTGTTTTTAGTGGAGTTGATTGCAAACCGTCCTTTGATGGCGGCGGCAATGGAAATTGGATTGATTTGGAATTAGGTTGGTTGGTTGATTTGGAACTCGTAGTTACGAGATCCAATGTTGCGTAGAAGCTAGATTCGAATTGCGTTTCTGAGGTGATTGATTTCGCGGTTTCGATAATTGGTTAATCTAGACTGTAGGATTCATTGGACTGCCGCAGAGTACTCTGCGATTGAGGATCTTGGGAGAGATATTAATTGCGCTTAGATTCCATTGTTAATAAGATATCTATAGTTGGAAACTGAATGCACTGCTTAATAGAAGTACTTGAATGTTGTTGATGTTTAGATTTCCATCTCTTATGGTACCGTGGATGAAAGGATTCGCCTCTTAGGGCTAGGCTAGTTTGGTTTGCTATCTTATTTGCTAATTTAAGCAATGAATAAATCAGATGGGTTGGCTCATACTAGCGCTTATTTGCTTACTTTGCAGTTTGCAGAATCACCAACCAAAATAAGAGCAAATAAGAAAATAAGCAAATGGTGAACTGAGCAAGTTTTGTTATTCTGCGTCTCAGCTTATTTTCTTATTTTATGGTACTGTAGATGTTGGATTCGTGAAAGCATACGGAACGATGGACATATTGAGCGGTAGTGTTTAAGCTTGAGGGTGTTACCGTGTTAGTATGATAGAGGTAATCGCTGGCCACTGTAAAATGTGCACTAGTCCTGGAGGACAATCTGCTTCGTTGAGATTTTAGAGAATGCAAAACTCATGTAAGAGGAAACTCAAAGGAAACGTTTTGATCTTCAAAGCAATTATCGAGGGACAGTAATGTGATTATGTGTAACTCCATTGTTTAAATCTCTCCTCTTTTGCTTGTGATAAAATCACAAAACCTCTGACACTCTCAAGCCATCTTCTTTCTTTCTTGTTTTTTATTTGTTGTTAACAAATGATATTGCTGTTAAGGGATTTGTTATGAATGTTACTGAAAAGTGAAAACGTAATGCACTAAGCTTTAGAATTAATCGAGGGCAAAAGATTGGGTCAGAATTTGATCAAAATACGCTTCGTTGTGCTGCTGCGTTCTGTGCGGAATTCTTCTTCTTCTTCTTCTTCTTCTTTTTTTGGAGGTTTTCAATTAATGGAACAACACTTGATTTGGTGCTTCACCTGTTGGTGTCCTTGACTGTTAGGGGTTGGGTGGTAGGGGGAGGTGGAAAGAGTTGTGGTATGGGCTCTATTAGACTTCCTGGTGCATCTGCTAGCTATAGATTGTAAATTTGTTGTTTTATTGTTCTATTTCGTATTGGCTATGGACACTGTTTGGCTGTATGACTTCGCAATTTTCATTCCACTTATTCGTCTGATAACTTATTTGTCACTTCACTTGTTCATTGCCAGATATGCTCATCCGTTTCCCTTTTTTTTTTTCACTGCCTACCGTGTGTATGGTTGAGACATTGCTCGAGATTCTATTGGATGCTTGAAAGCTGAATGGAGGGTGAAGAAAGAAACCCATGCTGAATGTTAGTTTTAACTTGTTTTGTCCTCACAGGGTGCATGGCCTCCAGTTTAATAAAATCAGAACAAAAGAAATCTGTAGACAAATGATTTGTCGTCTTCAAACTACATTTATATTGGAAAGGTCATTAATGGGTTAGCATCGGGTGAAATGGTTATTCAGTTCAAATATTTATGGACATGGAGGAGACGCGAGACATTCCAGGGCCAGCAGAGCAAATGCCTCCAAGTTCTACATGGTGGTCTTCAGATTTCATTGAGAAGTTCGGATCTGTTTCTTTGGTTTCTAAAAGAGAAACTTTGATTACTAGAGAACCAGATAACTACACTGAGCATGATAGCTTGTCGTCACAGACAGCTTCACAGATTCTCTGGAGCACTGGGATGCTTTCTGAACAGATTCCGAATGGTTTCTACTCTGTCATCCCTGTGAGCATTCTTTTTTTCTCATGTTAATTTTTGGTGATTGCGAATAGAAATCGAGTTATAATGGTTTTCGCTGCCTTTTTGTTTTGCCCAATCGTTGCTGGAATCTGAGCTATTTGATATATTTTTTGAAGTCACTGGGCCATGAGGAAATGTCTTCTAATTGCCCCTTTCATTGCGGAAGGAAATAATCAATTCTAATATAGCTTTATTCTGCCATTATAATCGGTTATTCCATTTTGATTATTGCTTGGATTGATTCTTTAGTTGTTTCTGTTTTGCAGGTTATTTTAAATTATATTTTTTCTTTTGGAACTAATATGTAATTGTGACTATTTTAGCATACCAATTTATTGGGCTCAATGTAATTGTGCAGGAGAAAAGGCTCAAGGAGCATTTTGAGGATATTCCAACTCTGGACGAGCTTTATGCACTGGGGGTTGAGGGTGTCAGAGCTGATATCATTCTTGTGGACACAGAGAAAGATAAGAAGCTTTCTATGCTGAAACAACTCATTGTTGCTCTGGTTAAAGGTTTGAGCTCGAATCCTGCGGCGATGATTAAAAAGATTGCTGGACTGGTAAGAATTTGCCGACCACTCTCATTTAGCATCTAATCAGAATTTTCATCAACTATCATTATTGTTTTCTTTCGCTGCAATTTTGTTTTTTCTGGGTTCTCTCATCATGTCCATGATCAAGGTACTCAAAATGACAAACCATAGACACAACGGTGTTTCAATATAGATTTTAGCGAAGTGTTCAACAAACTTGGCACTTGCTTGAAAGTTGAAACAAGCAATTTATTCCCTCATGCATGCATGCATGTGCACATCTTTCTCCCAGTCAGACTAATATATGATGTAGATTTGTCTTTATTTCCAGAATAAGAGTTTTAAGGTGTTGGAGATGGGATAAATCTTCCTAGTTAATGACAGCTGTCTTTACCTTCTCCTCGATAATAGTTGTAATATCACTGTGTGGAGTGTGAGTGGGATGAATTTAAGAATGATACTTGAGTTGAATCGAAAAATATCAATGGTCCGTCCTTGGTACACCTACAACCAGAATCCCAGACCTTAAAGAGGATATTGAACTCATCTCCCTAGCTGCCTTGTTTGATAGTTATCCTTCCAACCTATTTCAGTGAACTCAAAAGAGTAAGTACAGACATACAATTGTAGACTAAGGTGAGTGCTCTTAAAAAGAGAAGCTTTCCCGTTATGGAGAAATATTGCCTTTTAACCTGCTAATCTCTTCTCAGACCTAAGAACAAGATTCACACGACAGTAGCTTTAAAAGACGATCCCAATGGGATCCTAGATAAGCAATATGGAGTGATCCCCCATAGAGACCTATCACTAGATGTCTAGATCTAACCATTTACATCCTGCACCTCTCTAATCAAAATTGGTTAGCCTTCCCAATGTTCATTCATTCTTATACTGGACCCGCCTCCAAAAAAGTGATGCACAGCAAAGATGTCAAGTGCTTCTCCTTCACATCATAGAAAAAAAAAATGTTGTCGTTCGCAAAAGAAGATGTAAAGCCGTGACAGAACCCATTTCTGCTCTACCAACCTCAGACCCCCCGGCTCACATCACCTTCCCTTGCTCGATTGCATTCTTCTCAATGCTCGATAACCAAAATGAAAAAAGAGAGGAAGGAATGCTTAGGATTGCAAAACCAGTTTCATATAAGTCTAAGGTATGCAAGTTGAAAGAACAAAATGTCTAAATTCTTTAGAACGGAGCACGTTTGTTATATAACACAGCCTAGGAATAAGCATGTCATTGGTTAGCATTCGGTGAACCGTGAACCTTTGAAAGGCTATCACCAATTCCGCTTCCCTTTAGTAGTGATACTTCTACTAACTGTTCGACTCACATGTGGTGGTCACTTGACATTTTTGAGAAGTTAAGTCGTAAAAACATTTGAGGTGGTTGTATATAGGGTTTAGGAGATGGTCAAACAAGGCACCACTCATTCAGAGAGGTGGCTAGGAAGAATTGAAGACTCATTTTCTTAGGTGTTGGCTGCATTAGTTATGTTAAGGGTGTTTTTGACTTGTGTGGCGGTTGGAGGCTTGGAGCACAGCTTCTTGTTAGTATAACACAGTTAGGATCCAAGTCACATAGTGCACGAGCATGTGCGAGTGTGGGCGCGTGAGTGTGAAAGCGTCTTTCAAAAACTTCTCAAACAATTAAAATTTGTGAGTGCGAGGATTGAGAGTGGGAGCACATGCCATTTTGAACGATTATGTGACTAAGGTTAGGATGCGTCACCTCTTGGTCTCTTGTGGTGAACTTGGAGGGAAAAAATAGTGTTCGATTGAGGATATAGACCGGTCAACACCCGCACACTCTTAAGTACACTCTCCAATTTTCTTTTGCGGGTTATTCTTGAGGGTGTAACTGCATACAGACATATATAAATGTGTATATACATAAATTATGTTGTTCTTTTGGGCTGGGCAGTAAACATTAACGTAGATAGTTACTAGCGTTGCTCCCATTCGATGCATGGAAAAAATAATCAGATTGGAGTCATTGGACGGGCACAACGCTAGTTGATAGGGGAAAAAACCCGTTGGTGTTTTTGCGCCCGTTCAAAGCCCGGGGCTCGAAAGAAACATCAATGTGAGAAATATAGTTTGAAAAAAAATATCAAAATTTAGCATTGTTTCCATTCTATGCACATTGCACGGAAAGGTTTATGTCTTTGTATGAATATTAAATTTAAAGTGTAAATAAAATTAATTCATAATTGTGAAAAATATAAGGTAAACAAAGCAAACAAATTAAAACTAAAAAGTGTGATGTTTATTTATTTCACCATAACCGGAGCAAGTTGAGGAAGCCAAACACTTCACTTTTGTGAAGAGGAGTTATATGGCCTGGAAGGGCAGAGTTCCTGCCTACGTATTTTTTTTCTCTTTATTTCCATGGGCCCACAAACTTTGTTAGTTTTTGTTGGTCATATCAAAGTCTGTAATTTAAAGGAGCGGCTGAGATCAGTTTATCATTTGCAAATACAGGAGAGAGTACAGGAAGGAATGGTGGGTTACATCACAGATGAGCAAAATGCAGGGGAACGTGCAATCTCTCTCTCCCTCGCCCCACCCCCGTTTTTCTCTCTGTCCCCCACCCCACCCCCACCCCCACCCCCCCCCAGTTCTCTCCCCATCTCTCAATATTTTTATTAAAAAAACTCAAAATTGTAGAAAATTAGGATCGGGAGATTAGAGTCTTTTGGGGCTCAAACACATTTGCTTAGTATGTTATTGATACCTATGCTTTTTTTGGCTCTTCTTTGCGAAATAAAACTTCATAGAAAGGAAGAAGGGACGTAAATTATAAGAACATGCTCTTTTTCATTGCTAAGAAAGGTGTCCTTATTGTGCTTCTTCCAAATGTACAGATAAATCCCTCTGTTGAACTATTTCCAAAATATAAAAGTTTGCGTGAGGTGGATGTTTGCTACCCCAAATTGGATAATAACTATTTGGTGTTATTCCCAAACCTTACTTGTATGACCTTTTTGTCAAGCAGACAAATCCATCCTGAATCCTTGCTCCCACGCTCTCAAGGAAGAACCTCCTAGGGACCTTAGTCCTATTGAGAAAGTAGTGTGTTTCCAACTAGGATAGAACCTCTCAAGCATATGAATTCCAAAAGAAATAAAAGAAGTGCTACCAAGCATGAGAATATATGAAGTAATGATAGGATACTAGAAAAACATTTACCTCAGACGAGAAGATGCTAGAAATTTTTTACCCAATTTTACTCTTGTACTAAGTATAAACATAAGATCCACTTAGATTTGGTAACAAAGCATTTACAATTGCATCTCATTCTTAGTTGCAGGGATCGCATAAATGTGGAGCTTCTGTGATTGGTAATTGATTAATTGAGTGGGTTTGCCTAGCTTGGGCTCTTTAGAAGACTAAGTTAATCAATGTATACTTTTATAACTATTCCTAAATGCTCTCCAGTGCTCCCAAACGAGGAGTTTCTATGATCCTCTGCTCCCCGTTGCCTCTTCTGCTCCCGCTTCATGCAACTAAGTCCCAGACAAATAACATTTGCTCTGGAAGATAAAGCAAAATAGTATGTATTAACAGTGTTCTCCGGACTAATCATCTAAAGGTGCTTCCGAATGTGATGGGGCTAGGCCTTTTAATCTAGCAGTTTTAATTGAGTCTTTAAGGCATTTTAATCTAACAGTTTTAACTAAGTCTTTAACTCAATCTGCAATATTATTTGTTTTCTTTCAATTAGGTGTATACATTCATAATAGTGCATAATTGATGTACCACCACGCTTTACCTTGCAAAGTGTGGGCCTAAAATTACAATCACCATTCCTAGCTCCATGTTTGTGTGTTCATTGTCATGTATTCGGTGCACATGATCCATTGAATGTATTTCTATGTATTATATAAAGGACCAAATTCCATCTTTAGCAAAGGAATTGCAGACACAAACTTTGTCCTTGTATTCTCCCATCCCAAAATGAATATGCGTGGAAGTTAGGGCATAGGCCAGCCATTTGAATCATATTGTGTCAATTGGTTTTTGACCTGTTTTACTTGTGTTGGTGTGGGTTCACATTACTATGTTTAACTCATGTTAGTTGTTGTACAGGTATCAGATGTTTATAAACGGCCAAATTTGGAACTAAGTCCTGTAAAAGCTGCGCTTGAGGAAACCTCTCATGCATTTGATAATCGAGGTGTCCAGATGTTGGGGCAAATAAAGCATGGATCTTGCCGTCCTCGAGCGATATTATTCAAAGTGCTTGCTGACGCTGTAGGTCTCGAAAGTACACTCATGGTGGTAAGGTTTTGTTTTGTTTTGTTTTGTTTTGGTTTTTTTGCGAACATGAGATGTATGCTGTTTACATGTTTGCACTTAAGCTTATAAAAGAAAATAAAGAGAAGCACAAAAATATGAGATACCTGTGTGTCTATCTTCCTCGATTAGTTCTTTTTAGAATTGTGGTAGTTCTCTCGCCAGATTCAGTTAAATAAACAGCAAAGCATGTGTTTGATTGCTTATCGTCATAGCTGATTCTAAATGGAATTCCTTTTCTTTTGTTGTTCTTTTTATACATCATAATTAGCTGACCCTTTTTTGTTCTCTTTATAGGGTTTACCTAATGAAGAAGCTGTAGAGTCTGTTGACTCATATCACCATATGTCTGTAATAGTTGTGTTGAATTCTATGGAACTTTTGGTCGATCTTATGCGTTTTCCTGGCATGCTGATACCCCGATCGATAAAGGCAATTTATATGACCCATATCTCTGCAGCAGGGGAGAGTGATTCTGCAGAAAATGATTCGTGTGATTCACCTCTAGAGCCAAATAGTCCTCTGTATGGGGTGTCGGAAAGAATTGATTCTGACAGGTTAGGGAATACGACAGAGTCAACAGTTACAGGCTCATGGTTTTAAATCTTATTTTATAGCCTCTTACAACCATTAAGGCAATACATGATATTTTAAACTCTTCTGTTTGGGTTACTGATCTTGGGAGTTACACCAGTTCTTCTATGGTGCTCTTGCTTGCAAGTTGGTTTGTTTTTCATTCTTATTCCTTGTGCTGCAGTACTGAGAAAGATGAGGGACTCCAATACCAGCGGAGATTGGAAGCATCCTCAAATGCAGCAGGACCGTCAATGAGGAATAGGATGTTGCGTTCTTCCACCTCATTGGACAGAAAATTGAGGTGATACTATCTGTCATCTTGACAAATAATACTTAGATTCGATGGCATTGGCCTCTGTTCATTTTGCATTTATTTCTCCGTACTGTTCTCTTATTGCCTCAGCTTATCACATAGTGAACCCAATATTGCGACTACATTTTGGCGCCGGAGCCGGAGAAAGGTCATTGCTGAGCAACGTACTGCAAGTTCAAGGTTTGATACAAAATACTATTTATGAAATTTGACATGAAATGCTATGTGTGGCTTGACTATATGTATTGCCTTTATTAATATACATATGCCTCAATGGCGGTATCCAACCTCCCTGTGATTAGTTTTCCATACGAAGTCCAAGTACTATTGGTGTAATGGTTAGTTGTGAGTCATTATATTCTATTTATTTCCTGCAAATATCCTTTCTTAGGATTGTGACATGAAATTATGACATCGAGTGTGATGCCAAAGGAACACCAGGTTCAAGATTTTCATGTACAAGCATAACTTTCCATTTCCTAGGAGGCAGCCTCTACCCATTATTCACATCCCTGAAGCCAATTCTCCTAAGCATCCTGTATTAAAATAATTTTTGTTTGATGCTAAAAACTTGCAAAGTAGGTCCTGGCCAAACATTTTTGCGGGCTTTTACTAGGATTGTAGATTATTAGCGACCTGTCATCTTAGGACACAATCCTAACCTGGTAACCCTTATCCATCCTCAATCATTCAACTGTTACACTTTGAAAACATCAGCAGGCCTGACTTTGGTCTGGATTACTGTCAAAGCCTTTAACAAGCATGAAGCTTTGTTTTTCTTCTTTTTTTGTTTCTTGCTTAATTGAATCACATCCTTTCCCTTTTTTATTATAAGTACATCCCTTAGCTTTTTGGATTCTGACAAAACACAGCTCCAGCTCTTCTGGGATGGTATTTTTATGCATTGTCTTAGATTTTCTTCCTGATTTGTTTTTGTTTTTCAGTCCAGAGCATCCTTCATGTCGATCACGTGCGCGATCCATGCTTGGTGGTGATAGGAAATTATATGGAGATTTTGTTGATGACATTGCTACATCAAGGTGGGTATCATTTTAATGATTCCAATTTATCTGTGATTGACATGCATATTACGGACCTCCTCTGATCGCTTGAGTTTTTGGAGATGGTTATAACTTTGTTCTTAATATCCTCGATTCACCCACTCACATGTGGACGGGTTCTTCTCCATAAGCTGTCCAAACATGTGCATTTCAAGTAGGCGGCAAGGTTCGTATACTGTGGTCTCATACCATGTTATATTGCTAGCCACCAACTGATCTATGGCTTAAGTGTTTAGAGAGGGTAATTTGTTTCTCATATAGCAAGGTTTCAAATGAACTGAGCTATTCGAGAGCAGCTGAAGGCTCGACGAGGGCTTACTCAAGACTGTTCGTTAAGTTAATAAAAAAGCTCTGAGTCAGAAATAAGCTCATTCGGTAAATGAGCCCAGCTCGAGTTAGCCGGAGCTCGGTCTATAAGCTCGCGAGCAGGGCATTAAGTTGGGCACAACTATCTTTATTATAAAACAGAAGGGTGTGGAGACAAATTGTTGCAACGGCTTAGATTTGTTTGATCCAAGGGTTGAGATGCGTTTTTTCACATTTTATGAAAGTATCCACATTTGCCCATCATATTATATAAATGCCATCTCTTGTCTAAGAGGAAAAAAGAATCGAAATTCAAATTTCACAGCTCATTCGGTAAATGAGCCCAGCTCGAGTTAGCTGGAGCTCGGTCTATAAGCTCGCGAGCAGGGCATTAAGTTGGGCACAACTATCTTTATTATAAAACAAAAGGGTGTGGGGACAAATTGTTGCAATGGCTCAGATTTGTTTGATCCAAGGGTTGAGATGCGTTTTTTCACATTTTATGGAAGTATCCACATTTGCCCATCATATTACATAAATGCTATCTCTTGTCTAAGAGGAAAAAAGAATCGAAATTCAAATTTCACAGCGCACCCACTCTCTCTCTCTCTCTCTTCCCCCATGGGGAAGAAAACAAAGAAGGGGGGAAAGCAATTCTCCTTGCTTCCTTCCTTTCTACGAGACCTTTCCTCCCGGTTGGCTGTCTTCGGGGAAGGGGTTCCCCCCGGTGGATTGCCGAGCACTGGGACCATCCACCATTTGCTCCTCCTCGACAGTCAAACCCCTCGGGAAAAATCAAATCGGGAGGGGTATTTTCTGTTGCCCACCATGTGTTTGTTAAAATGCTCTCTTCTATTTCGTATGCACTTCCTCCATAATCTGGAGAGGTATTTTCCGTTGCCTACCATGTGTTTGTTAAATGCTCTCTTCTGTTTTATAGAGACTTTGTGGTGTTTTTTTTTTTTCCCTTTTTGATTGTGAGTTGCTAATTTCTCCACTACACTCTTCACTGTTCAAAAAAAGGGTTAATTTCCAGCAATTTGTAGCTACCTAAAAATTGAAGTAATGTTTTGAGCCACTATCAAGATTTAAAAGGTATTTTAATTCCAAAATTGAAATAATATTTTGAGCCACTATCAAGATTCAAAGGGTATTTCAATTCCAATCGGTGTGAGTAGTGCCATGGGCACGGGCAAGAACTAGTATTTTTCATATATTGTTATTGTGTTTGTAGCATGGTTTTACTTTAATTTCTGAAGCAGCATGCATATTACAATTTCTAAGCAGTTTTGAAAGTTCATATAAACTGTAGCCAAAGACGTATATACAAGTGTCAATGTATAGCTTCCATAGGTCGTTAAGGCTCTTGAACTAGCTCGAGCTCTACCAAGCCTATGGCAGCGTGGCTCTTTAACTTTTCATTAAGCTCGCGCTCAAACTCGCTAAAAACTAAATGCATACTGAAGCTCAGCTCAGCCCCCCTATTCATATGAGAGTGTTTTCAGTTTATATTTGACGATGCTCTTTTACA
The DNA here is from genome assembly GCA_019656835.1 of Rhododendron ovatum. NCBI lineage: Eukaryota > Viridiplantae > Streptophyta > Magnoliopsida > Ericales > Ericaceae > Rhododendron > Rhododendron ovatum. Next base: position 16,336,037 of record CM033795.1, on the reverse strand, counting down.
CAGTTTGAATAAAAAAATCTGGATCCCTTACGAGTTAGTGGCTTTGTAGGTAACATGCAGACGTAAATGAAAGGTACTTTCCTCGTGTTCAAGGTGGTATTAGTAAGATTTTGGCATGCATGGGGTTTAGTTTATGTTTTGGAAACAGTTACTGTTTTGTCTTTTGTGTATATGACAAAATGCTATGCCCACCATATTGAATCAAATTCACTCTAAATATCGTATAATTCAGTGAGTGATTTAATGCTAAATTCAAGCTCCTATGCTTCATTTGCATGGAGTATCACTGTTGATTTTCCTTGTAGTCAGACCCAAACATCATGATATTTGATATGTGTGGTCAGTCAGGCTACGTTGCCTAATGGATTAAAAAGCAGCCATATTTGTTTCTTATGGTCCTGATGTTAGTTTCAGCTTTTCCTTATCTTAGTACAGGCTGATGTTTTGTGGCTTTTGCCTGGAATAAAAATTGTTTTCTGGTTTCCTAGTTTGAGATGGAAACCTTAGCGTCTGAAAAGGTTGGATATTGTAAGGAATGTTTCATAAGGCACGATGTTTTTGTATGCTTGTCCGTTTTCAATCAAAAGAATAAGTTGTTTATAGCTTGTAAATTACACAAAGCAAGTAATGTTTTCTCTTTCTCTTTTTAGTTTTTCTCTTTTCTTGAATTATTCAAATTAGGTTTGTGATGAGTAATCTAGATTTACTTGGTGGTGAAACTGTTAAATTTGTGCTAATCACCTCGCTTTCATTCTGCATGTACCACACTAGAATGTAGTGTATTCTTAAGTTAGCCTGATTTGATGATTAGATCGAGTAGGTTCTGTAATTTTTTAGTCTTTTATGGTCAGAAGAGGACTGTTTTGAAAAACTAGCATATGTTCTGCTGACATCAGCTTGAAAGTAACAACTGTTTAGCCGACGGTAATAATTCGCAAAATTAGTTGAAGACAGATTAATGAAACTCACTTGATCTTAACTGTGTTGTAAAGTAAAAAGGATGAATGAGGGTAATACTTGCTGACTTTTATCAAGGGGGAAAAGGCGATTCACTACTCAAACATGTACTTAAGTTAAGCAATGTCTGTTACTCTCCTTTTCCGTCATTTACGACTGCTGTGGCACTCAATATCTTTAGTTAGAACCTTTGGATTTCTTAGTACCTATTGATGTTCTTGGAATACAAGTTGAGTAATGAAAACAATGTCGCTAGTTTGAAGTATGGGATATCATCTCAGAGTGCTCTTGCTCCAAAATAATAGTGGTTGAATGCTACCTTCTTGTGCCATGAGGGAACAAATGTTTCCAAGCTTTTGGATATTCATATATTGGGGGTGACGTACTAAATTTTAAAATTTAGAAGTGTCACAAAGTTGATGTGTATGAGGTGACTTTTTGTTTTGTGTTGCTTTGCTTCTCTCTCCCTCCCTCCCTTCAAAATCTGTCCTCTACGTACTTTTCCTTGGTTTTCTAGGACGTGGGAGCAGAGTAATGCAAATGGAGGTGAAATGATTGTATAGTTTGTTTCTTTTTTTCCGTGTGCGTGGGTTCTTCTTCGTTGCTCTTCATGAAGTGTCTAGAATTTTATTTTTAAGATCAGCTCTTCATATTTTTTGGTTGCAATTCCCAAAAACCAACTTTGAGCAAGTTTTTCTGTAACAGGGAAAGTCTCTATGGTATCAAATTTTAATTTCTTACTCCAATGTAGCTACAGGTCGGAAGGTGCCTCAACGTCAGAAACTCGTAGACTAAGAAGAAGAAGCATTAGCATTACCCCCGAGATTAGTGATGACATCGTAAGGTTGATGTTTACCTTATTTTGTATTTTTTCCTTATTATCTAGTTAATTAGTTCTTGACATCTTGTTTGTGTTAGATGACAATACTTTATTACGTTTTCATTTGAGGCAATAGGCATTATGTTAGCATTTAGTTCCTTTACTAACATGACATTTTTTGTACCTACATTTCTCCCCATGCATTTCCTTTTTTCAGTTAAGTGTTAATTTATTTGGCATGGTAATTGATTACATTATCCCTTCTTTCAAATAAAATACAACATGAAGTGGGGAATGATTATGACAAGTTCAGGTGCAACAGATGAAGGGAACAGTGGGTTAGGGAAATGGAAAAAATGGAAGGAAACAGATACAAGACGACTACATTGTAGGATAAAATCTTGTTCCCCTTAGGCCTTGTTCGGTTTGGGATTTTGAATTTTGAATTTGGGAGGAGAGAGATAGAAAGAGAAATGAGAGTAATTATTAGGGAGGAAAAGTTTTTGGAGACCGTGTGCAGAGAGAAGGTTTGGGTCTAGAGACCCAAACCAAACTTGGCCTTAGTGAATCACAAGGCTATGAAGGAAGTTCTTTGTTGCATCCTTCTCAATTATTTTGCCTGTCGTGTGAATTCCTAAGAGCATCTATTTGGCATACCATATCTAGCAGACTTTTTGTGGCAACAACTGAAAATCTGGCTGGGCAAAATGGTACGACTGTCGATATCAGATAGCAGCTCTTAGGGTTCACTTAAAGAAGTTTCATCTCGAATTCTAATTTCGTTAGTTTTCTTTGATTTAACCAGCAACTATGAATGGGTAGGAGCTGTTGTCATATAGAAAATTGTAAAATGTAAACTAAAAAGGAAGCACTTGAAAATGTGATGACAAATAGATATTCTAATTTTTGTTTTTTGTTTTTGTTTTCATTCTGTCTGCACGATCTTCTAACATCAGCAGAGGTTGTTTTCTATGTTATTTTGATTAGGCTTCTCCTGGATGGTTTGTCCATTACAGAACATTGTATTGGTTTATTTACTGGCAATTACAGAACATTGTATTGGTTTATTTATTGGCAATGTTTCTTTATGTTCACTACTTTCCTATAGTCTGTTGAACATGATTGTTATTTCAGAAGTCATGATCTGTCAGCTCCGGATTGAAATTCGTTGTTTTGTATTAATTTATGGTCAACCCCAGTGGTTTCGTGGATGGGTGATGATTTGAGCTGCTGACCCTGTGTTTTGTTTTGAGACACTAGCTGGTTGAGGGTAGATTTGAAGTACTTGAACAAACTGGGCGTACGATTGCCTGGTTGCAGTTCTGCCCAACACTAGGATGACATGTCCTTACTCCTTACAATATCATTGTTTTGATCATTTCCTTAATTAAAGGATACACGTAATTCATTTGTCTTTCAACTATGTCCATGTTGTTGACATGTATAATACCAGTACTAATGAGGTGATTCTGTGCTTTATTGAACCACTCTAGGGCTGTGCGGGCTATGAATGAAGCAATGAAGCAGAATCGTCTTTTGAAAGAACAGGGAGATGATAGATCATTTTCCTATTCTTCCAATGACAGAAATATCGGTTCAGATCATCAAGAAAATGTGCGTAACTTCATTCTGGTTTCTGTGGGCTGCATTAATGCTTTACATCATCCTCTCTTAAGATTTGGGTCTTGGAGTCGTAAATGTAATCATTTGTAGAAATTTTCCTAAATTCCATAATGCTTAAGGGGGTGTTTGGTGCCGATTTTTTGGTTGTACTATAGATTCTGAATTATGAAAAAATCATAATCATAATTCATTTAAGTGTTTAGGAGATGTGACCAAAATAGATTATATATCCTAGTAGTGTTTGGGTGTATAATTAGATTACCAGATTGCATGTAGGGGTGTATAATTAGATTACCAGATTGAGTGTATGCTTTTGACCATGATGCTTTTACTATTGTTTATTAAGTTATACATATATAATACATATGTGGCATTATTTTTCTTTGTAGAAATTCAACAAATATTTTACAAATATGACAGTGTATACATGTGAAATAAATTTAAATATTATGATTATACTTAATATTGGCCACCTTGTAACAATATACTTACAAGTTTAAAGCTCAATTAATAATGAAATAATGTCACATAAGATGTTCCTGCTTTTTATATTGTCACAAGTATGTACATACATATTTCTAGTGTTAAATTAGTACGTATATAAACAATGTTTATATCAATAGATATTATGTATAGTCCTACCCTATCTATAATCGAATATGTATGTACTAAGAAGCACAAATACGATACGATACGGATATGTGGTTTTCCAAAAACTAGGATACGTTATGTTGGAGGATACGTTGAATATAAAAGTAAATAAAAAATATATTATATATATAATTTTTAATTCCTAAAATACCATTAATGATTAAAGTTTTCCACTACCAGTACCAGCAGAATCCATTCATGCATATATATATACTGTTAAAAAAAAAATTCAGACGAGAGAGAGAGAGAGAGAGAGAGAGAGAGAGAGAGAGATGACAGACGAGATATATATATATATATATATATATATATATATATATTTACATATAGCCTGCAATATATATAACGATATATATAGTTATATATATATACAGTACAGAGAGAGAGAGAGAGAGAGAGAGAGAGAGAGAGAGAGAGATTGCCTTCGACCTTCTTCCTGCCTTTCATTTCTGCTTTTCTGAAGTCTGTGGGGATATATATATATAGCCCTAATTGCATTTTTAACCCATATATTTTAAGTAATAACATACTGACGTATCAGGTTACCAAAAATTAATTCTAAAAACTGGGTACTTAAAAAAAACGTATTGGATACATATCCGAGCGTAATTGTATCCGATATGCGTACGATACGTGATACTGAGGCTAAAATAGAGTATCCTTGCTTCATAGGCACCAAGTTTCTACTCCCAAATATCCTCAATGGTTTTTGCTTGTGGATGTTTTAGTTTCCGTCTCTAAAGCTTTTGCAATTGAGCCTTAAGGCAGACCTGGATTCTGATGTACTTCCAAACTGAAATCTGAACTATCATATCTGGGTAAAGGAAGGTGACATGTTTTGCCTGTAACCCACTCATCTAGTTGCATGACTGCAAATGCATTGACCTTCATTTGCTAAAACTTTGTAGTTTTGTTAGCTATGAATTCATTTGGGCCTCTTTCAGTCGATTTTTTTTCTGAATTCCATTATAATTGGCCGTTCTGGTTCTAGTTGACAAGTGTCCAGCCGGTTCTGAAGCTGATACACTTTCCTTGATATTGCAAAATTGACCGTATTTTGGAAGCCTGATATCATGCCGAACATAATGTGCCACATGCCAAAACATTTTGAATTTCCGATATTCTTCCAGTTCAGGCTTTACTAGTTTGTAACTTATCCTTGTGTTCTTTTGGTTCTTAATCATATGGTGCACTAATTCAGGTATCTGATTTTGACCATAATGTTCGTGAAGAAATATCGGGTGGAATGTCTCCTTTATACGCTCATCCGAGGGAGCAAATGAGTCAAAAGGCAATATCATTACCTTCATCTCCACATGAATTTAGGAGTCAGACTACTGATAGAGGTGGGACTTCAGACTCCAAAGTGAGTGCTGAAACGGTCTCAACTTGGATCAAAGTACTTGAGTCGCCCATGTTCCAAAATAAGCCACTATTACCGTATCAAGAATGGAATATTGATTACAGAGAACTGACTGTTGGAACTCGTGTTGGGATAGGTGAGCATGACTCTTAATTCTCCGCACTCTATTTTTACTTGGTAACCTTTTACGTATACTGATTTGGCCCCATACCTAATGTGGTGGTTGTTGAATTCTCCTGAGGGAACAATTTGCAGAAGATTGATCTGGTTTGTCAGGTAGATGGAGATCTCATGTTTTTTTTTCACTCTCATGGTTCATGTCCCCAGTAGATTGATCTTATGGCATAAGTCTTTTGACAGCATCAAAAGGTTTATCAATGGGCAGAGAATGGTTTCAATATATAGTTACTCAGCCTAGCATTGGTATTGAGAATTGTCACTCTCAGATTTTGTTTCTGGGCATTAGTCTCAAACTTACTGGGCATAATATTTTCATGGTTCCTTGCTTATTTGTTTCTCTTTTGAGAGTCAAAAGTATCTCACATCCTCTTGGGGGGAAATTCATCAGTGCTCTTCCTCTTCGAATTCACTTTTTCTAGGAGTCTTTAACTTTTATTATAGTATTCATGACTGGAAGTTGACCTTTCTTTGGTGATCTCGTAGAGGTGTTTGACATCCTCTATCTTCATGTTGTAGGAGGTGGATATTGAAAGAGTGATGTTTAGATCACGTACTTAATCACTGTGATGATACCTCAAGGTTTTTTCACCCGGATAGGTGAAAATTATGTTTTCTATGTGTAATCTCCAGGGTTCTTTGGAGAAGTTTTTCGTGGCATTTGGAATGGAACAGATGTTGCCATCAAGGTTTTCTTGGAGCAAGATCTGACTGCTGAAAATATGGAGGATTTCTGCAATGAGATATCCATCCTCAGGTACTTCTTTGAGGCAAGCTCATGTTCTCTGTCTTCTGAATACGATTTTTGTAGTCGTTTCATGCAGATATATCTTGGGGATTTTTCTAACTTCCCTTTTTACTTCTTTTTTTGCCTTTCAGCCGCCTTCGACATCCAAATGGTAATCTTCCTTCACTCGATACTGATCAACAATACGTCATGCTCTTTTGCTGTTTCTTGATGTGATGGGTAATCTGGGAAAACCTGGCCGTGTGCATGTGCACCATAAAGTTGAATGATCATGTGATGGATAAACATTAAATGAAGTAAAATGTAAGGCACAATATCAGCAATGTTGAGAACTATTTGCTTTCCTAATTTCTGGCCTAGTGGAAAATGAAAACAGAAGGAACTCTAAAGCCTAATGTGATTAAAATGTTGTTAGCTATTTAGATGTTGGTGAACCTACTGATGCTTCTTCTTTTGCAGTAATCTTATTTCTTGGTGCATGTACAAAGCCCCCACACTTGTCAATGGTCACTGAATACATGGAGATGGGATCCTTGTATTATTTGATCCATTTAAGCGGGCAGAAAAAGAAACTCAGCTGGCGGAGGAGACTAAAAATGCTGCGTGATATAAGCAGGTGTGACATTAGTTCGAGTTTTCTTAATTCTCAGTGTTAATCCTTGGTAATACACGGCAAATGACGTAAGTACATAGAAAATTGTGTCATATGGAATATCTTTTACATCACAGAAATTTTATACGTCTTATTTTGTTAGAATTTTGATTGGTCATGTCCATATCACCATCAAGGGTGATGTTCAACTCGGTTTTTTCTACTGTTATTTTAAAAAAAATAAAAATAAATTTGTTGCCTCAGTGATTATCTTCGTTCTAGGGTTGAAAATTGAATCTGGTCTAATGTAGGACATAAGCTGCTGAGATCGTGTTACCGTACGTTCCAAGTTACTTCATGGCAGTCAGCTGCCTTACGTGGCACCACTTCTCTTGCTTTACGCAGGACTGAAAATTGCAAATTAACGGTCAAGAAAACCTTGAGGCAGACCCATTGTTTAGTATCTATGAGAAGGATTGAATTAGAAACAGTACAAGGACGAAGATAGACGGAAAGAGTAGCTATATGTTTCGGAGGTTGATTAAAAATCATGCTGATGCAGTACAAGTAGCAGTACAAGGCAGAGAATGGAGAATGAAATTCGAATAATTCCTAATAAGTGGCATTGTAAAAATCATTAAAACATGATTACGAGTACCACAAATGGCTCTCGGTATCTAATTTTATGCTAAAGATGTTTTACTGCGCCTAAATATAAGAGCAGTTGTGAGATCAACAATAAATTGACTAATCGTCTCTAAACTTGATAATGACAATAAAGGAAGTTTTCTGCCACGCCTGTCTGTCATACTTTTGTAACTAGTAACACTTCCAGATTTTGATTATTTTCAACTAAACAACGTATGCTGGGGGACCGTCTGATAGTGGATGACTTCAAGTATTTATTCATGTGCAAAAACATGCATCAGTGGATGACTTCAAGTATTTATTCATGTGCAAAAACATGCGTCAGTCCTTTTTACTTTCTTAGTGGCTTCTGATGATTTGGGGACTATATGGGTTATGTTATTGCTGTTATTGTTGTCGTAGTGGCTTCTGGTGATATATTTCCTAGCTTTCTGGTTTCATAGGAGTCCCTTGTCTATATTCAGTTTTATAAGCTCCGAGTCTCCGAGGGAGTTACATTAAATGGCAAAGGTAGGATTGGTAATATGGTACGTAGATTAATAATGTCTTTTGTAATATGAATGGCAACAAGGAAATAATGGGAATGAAACAATTATCTCTTCTTCTAGGCTCATTTCATTGTTGCAATCAGTACATAAATGGACAGCTGCTAGTTTCGATTATACTTCTTGTAAGATAACATGAAGCTCTATTTATTATCTTAGTAGTTTGGATAAGTACATGTATTTGATAAAAATCCAGATAGGCACATACCTTTACCGACGATTGTGATGGCAGGGAATTAGCACCAGGTGATTAAATATTATTAACGATTGCATTATTGGACTTCATATATTGTCACCGTCATAGTAAACTAAACTTTCCTCATCATACTCCCGGTGTAAGTCTGTAGCCTTACTTTGCATAGTATCCCATTCTGTCGGGCAAAATATTATTTGAGCGAATTGAGTCTTTGAAGTAGCAATTAACTTCGGTTTTGTGCAGGGGCCTGATGTGCATACACCGGATGAAGATAGTGCATCGCGACATAAAAAGTGCAAATTGCCTTGTAAATAAGCATTGGACAGTAAAGATCTGCGATTTTGGGCTGTCAAGAATAATGAGCGACTCCACTATGAGTGACTCCTCATCTGCTGGTACTCCAGAATGGATGGCTCCTGAACTTATTCGCAATGAACCCTTCTCGGAAAAATGTGACATTTTCAGCCTTGGTGTAATAATGTGGGAACTCTGCACTCTCAATAGACCATGGCAGGGTACCCCACCAGAAAGGGTATGGTTCTCTTGGTCTTTCATGTCTACATGAGTTCCGTTCTTCTCTGTTTTTGGTCTCTAGAGAACTTTTGGGTTTTTACGTTTCCGTATGCCAAAAGATTGACGTTCTTCTCTCCTATTTAGGTTGTTTATGCTGTTGCCAACGAGGGGTCACGGTTAGAGATTCCTGAAGGTCCTCTAGGCAGGCTAATTGCAGGTTCACAACACAATATTTGACCTTTTTGTTCGAAATTTCCTTAAATAAATTCTATCTAGTGTAGCAGCTCATGCATTTTCATGTATTAATTGCAGATTGCTGGGCAGAACCACAAGATCGACCAAGCTGCGAGGAAATACTTACCCGGTTGCTAGATTGCGAGTACGCACTCGGCTAGTGTACTACATTATGTTGTACAAAAATATCATGGTAGAGGTGTTACATTTGTTTTCTCGGCTCAAGTTGTAAAACTTTTGATCAATCTTCGGTTCTGGAAAATACACATTTGTTGAGTTTAAGTTGGAAATGAAAAAAAAAAACACCCTTGGAACTATCTTTTCTCTGCAATCAAAAGCACATTTGCAATTCTCCTGTATGATGTCAAATGGATTCATTCATTGTGCCACGGTCCAGCAAAAATAAACTGCCAAAAGAATTACAGAGCAATCAGAATCACAAAAAACACAATACAACTCAGGAATGTATTCTGGCTTTGTGCAATTTGGAAACCAGGCATTTTTTTCTCCTCTTGCTATAGTTTTCAATCAGGGATAACACGTCTATTCAATGCGTCCTCAAACCGACTGCATGAATCAGCCCTCATCTCCGTGCTCATATCATTCTCCGGTGCAGGGTAGTAGTCTTCTCTCAGCTGCACATCCCTGAGATTTGGTATCCTCAGAAGGAACATCATGAAATGTTCATGAGCAGTTCCATGTATGAAAAGCTTCCTCAACGTACTGCATTCCGCGAGCAATCCGGCTGCCGGAAGGGAGAGACTCCTCTGGTTAACATCCCTATCTTGCGGCGGCCAGTAATCGAGTTCGTTGAGGCTCAAGTTCCGAATCCCAAACAGGTAAAACCTCTCCCAAAGGCTCAAATCCATTTGCCCTGATGGTGCAGTGTGCGCAAACCCTATTGTGTCTCCACAATCCAAATGCATCTTTTTCAGCTTAGGGTACCGCGACAGGTGGCCCAATCCGAACGCCCGCTCGGATGGCTTCGACCACTCCCGACAATCTCCTTCAACCTTTATTCTCATCTCCTCCAGATTGGGGCAGTTTTGAAGACCCGAATTCGCCAACGGGCTTAAAAGCTCGCCAACACCAATCCACAGCGAAAGAAACCTTAGTTTTTCCCAAGCCCTGCCACAGAAACCATTCCCATTATCACTAGCATCTCCCTCCGTTAAAGAAGAATTGAGGTCATAAGAGTACTTGCATTTCTTCTGTTTTCTCACACCCTCATCATCATTGTCTCTTCCATCGAAAAAGTCCCTTAAACCGAATCCCAACGACTGCTGATTTATCATCATCATCATCTCTCCATCCTCCTCTTCCGACTTGTTGAGATCAAAGTTGTACTCAACCCCCTCCCGAGCCTCAAACTGTTCCACACTATCCCAAACGCAATCGATATGAAGCCGTTGGATCCGGTCCTGGATCGGATCCAATGCCTTCAACGAGGATACAGCACCTAGGTTCTTGCAACAAGAGATGTTTACCTCAACCAAAGACTTTCTCAGCAAGCATACCATCGTCCTCATTCCCCTCACCGTGATCTTCCTGCACCCCTGGACTTCAAACTTAACCAACCTCGAACACCCTCTAGCAATAGCTATCAACCCTAAATCAGTCAAATCCACGGAGTTCTTGATCGACAGCGCCTCAAGCCCATGACACAAGGCAATCCCATCGAGCCTTGAATCAAGATTAGGCTCGTTTGCCCTACAAAGACCATGAAACTGCCCTAGTTTAAGCGATTTCAGCCTTGGACACTTGGAATTCAACTCCTCCAGCGCAACTCTACACTCCCTGACATTCCTACAAACATCTAAAACCAACTCTTCCAACAACGGCAAACCAGAGAACATGTCGATCAGGCTCGCAGCACCAAACCTAGCGTCTTCTGCGGTTAAACTTTCGTCGTTCAGCTCCTCCCTAGGATTAGACAAAGCAGAAGTATCCACTAAATGAAGCACAGACAACTTAGGGCAATCGGAAGCGAAAAACCCCAAAGTCTCGTCGTTCACGAACCCAATGTACCTGTGATCAAACTTACACGCCACAAGGAACTGGCTCAGGTTAGGGCAAGAAGATGTGATCAATTTGATCTCGTCCGATTTGAACCCTTCCGCGAAGGAAGGGTTCAGGAGGTTCAGCCGGGTGAGGTTTGCGGCGCGGTTAGGGTTCGATTGGAGGGCGATCGGAACGTCGTCATTCCAGCAGTAAAACGAGGAGAGATCCAGTGAGGAGATTGTACGACAGTTTTCGAATAGAGGGGCGAAGTCTGCTCCTTGGGGGAGTAACTGAGGGCGTTGATGCCATCGGATCAGCTTGATTTGGGTTAGGTGGGGCCAGATAGGGGATAAGAGCTGGAGAGTTAAGGGCGATCGGGAGTAGACGGTGAGAGAGGTGACGGAGGGGAAGGCGCGGCGGAGGAGGTGGGGGAGGAGGAGGGAGATGGTGGCGGAGGGGTCGGCGGTGGAGAGGGGGTGGCCCCAGGGGGAGAGGAAGGAGAGGTCGAGGTGGGTGACGTGGCGGAAGCAGGTGGGGAGGACGAGGAGGTCGCGGAGGTTGTCGCGGAGGTTGGCGCGGAGGGTGAGGGAGGAGCGGGTGGAGCGCTCGAGGAGGAGCCACTTGCGGCTGACGAGGGCGGCGGAGTTGCGGCTGCGGGTGTCGGAGACGGCGGAGAGGATGTTGGAGAGGATCACGTCGGGGAGATCGGAGACGGTCGTGGTGGTGAGGGTATTCCCGGCCATTATTGAAGTGGGCGAGTGTGTGTGTGTTTTTTTGAGAGAGAGAGAGGAGAGAGTGGAGAGAAAGTACAGAAGATAGGGGATGGAGGATGGGGACAGAGCTCCTGTCCAGTTTATGGAGTGTCTAGTTTGGTCCAGTTGTAGATTTTTGTGGGCCTCTCGCAGGATCAAAGTAAGGATCAAACTAAGATGACAAAATTAAAGATTTTGTTGCATATATCTTTCATGTGAAAAATTAATTTGGTCGAACATCAATAGACTTACGAATAAAATAGATTTGTACAAAAAAACTAAGATGACAAAATAATTTGAAGCGTAAAATTTCCCCTTTTTCCATTGACAAATCTATTTGGTCCGTACACCTATTAATTTTCAGTCAAGCTAATTTTTTACTTACAAAAATAACGATTTCGACTATTATTGTAGACTCTTCCAAAATTGGACCAAACCAGACAAAAGCTCTATCCTATTGATAGTGAGTAGTCACCCAAGGAGTTGGCCCACTGGCATGTGACATGAGAGGGCTTGTCGCTCGTAAGATCAAATTTCACAGAAGATAACGTTTGAAACCACGGGATCATTGAAAGTTTATCTGATATCGATTGTAAGACTTTAAAATTAGTTGAAATATGCGTAAACTTATCCGAGAAGGGTGTTGGATGTCGTTGTTTTAGAGATAGCTTTGGAGGGAGGGAGAGAGAGAGAGAGAGCGAGGGGATAAGGATGTGGGAAGAATAGAAAGGGGATGGGAAAAGATTGTCGTGATACGGTGAGAGCCACGTGAAAAATGGGTGAGATGTAATCTGTATTGGGTCATTCTTGGGATTTGGGACGGAAAAAGGACGAAAGTTTGAGAGCGCGTGGGGAAAAAAAAGGCAGAGTGGAGAGACAAGTGGGAGGGGAGGAAAATTTGGGGTAAAAAAGATTTCCGATTTTGGACTAAATAATAATAATCGGTCCATCCATAGAGCAACAGATGTGATGATATGCTCGTGATCTTGCTTTTGTGATGGAAAAGCTTTATCCATTTGTCTTCCATTTCCGAGAGATATCATTCAGTATATCTATACCGCCGTCATGTGGAGTTTCAAGCCCCTTCTTCACCTGCACAAAATTATATACTTGGCTTCGTTTTTTTAATCTTATTTTTTTATTTTTGAATTAATCATTCGATTTGACGAAAGGAGTCTAAAAAGTACTCTTTCCGTCTCATGTCCATTATTCTGTTTGTCTCTTTTATGTTTTTTATGTATCTTTCAGTGTGAATTTTGAAAAATATGCAATATGGATCTTGTTGATAGATCTCGATTAATTATATAATACAAAATCTTCAAAATTATGAAAAATATTATAGATTGAAAGATATAAGTACTTCAAAAATGGACAATGAAAAATGTGAGACGGAGGGAGTATAAAATTATGACGGGAAGCCAAAAAAATTACTAAAGACGAAAAATTTATCAAACAACTCTCTTATTTGTTTAAAGTGCCGTCTTATTTGAATTTTTTCAACATCGATTCATATTTTTATGATTTTTCGATTCGTCTTGTAGAGACGAATGATTAACTCCAAAAATTATGACGAAAATCTAAATAAAAAGTAGAAAATATTCAAATAAGTTTCAAATTTATAAGTTAAAAAAAAAACGCAGTTCTTTTTGTCCTACAACAATGTGTACTTAAGGTGAAATCTAGGCCACCACCTACGGTTAGCTCTTTGTTTGTTTGTTTGTTTTTCCCCCTATTCACGTTTCCGAAGAATCTTCTTTTTCTCTTTTCTCCATGTGAGACTTGTTAGCTCGGTATTTTATTTTATAAAATGTTCCAAATTGTTTGTAATTTTAAAAAGTTAAAGAAAATGCGTTATAAACTATTAAAAGTAGGTAATTATCACTGACCTTCGCCGTGTTTTTTCCGACGAAGTACCAACCCCTTTGTCAAATGTTACTGCCCTCCCATGTTTTGGCTAAACATGTATGAATAACCCTGATATCTATCTTGATCCGGTGTTTGTTCGTTTGGGGTTTAAAAATTCTTGCGCACAATTTCTTTTTTAAAATCTTCTTGGAAATTCAAACGGAACAGGGTCACTTCACAGAACCTCTTAATTTCGTAATTTAAAATGTCCCAATTGCCTATGCTTTCTCTTCTACATTCTCTCTCCCCTTCGACTCTTCTCACTGCCCTTCACTTTCTCTTTTCCCCTCGTTACGTTTATAGCCTATAGGTAGTTGGAGTATATATTTTTACATAACAATGTGCGTAGATATAAAGCTATGCATATTTATATCTACCCCATCACCCATTCCAAGCAAGCTACTCTCTCCGTTTCAAAATATTTGTCCGGTCTGCAAAATGAAATCTTCAAAGTAATACGATTTTTGCAAGAAAAATTCAAAAGTTTTTTAACAACTTACTATATATCAATGACTTGTATTAATTTGTGAAAAAAGTTTGAATTTTTTCTTTAAAAAATTGTATTATTTTTAAGTTATCATTTTGCGGACCAGACAAATAATTTGGGACTGAGGGAGTATTTAGAAATTGAAAGTCAAATTTTCCAAACTTAGATGGCAACCCAAATTCTCCTATATCAACAAATTGAACCCATAGGTCAGATCCAAATCTGGAATAATTTTGATTCTCATTGGCCCCTCTCTCTCTCTCTCTCTCTCTCTCTCCACAGTTAGAAAAACTTCCAATAGCCCTTCCAATAACCCTGAGCCAACCCATGCACAAGGGATTCATTTATCTCCATACAATTCATCGGCTCTTCAACCGAACTCGGGTATGGAAGCTTTGATGAGTGTACCACTGAAAGCGCCAGCGGACGACCGATCAAATGCATATTCCACCGAGCTCTACCAAAGATCGCTCAAGGTGTGTATATATATGGCGTGGAGAGAGAGATATTGGGTGTCTGGGATGGTGATGGCCGTTAGATTCCTTGGAAAGGTTCTAAACTAAAATCAATTGGCAATAATAAGTGCAGTGCCCTTTAGAATATATGAACTAAGCTTGGGCCCTTTCGTGCAGTCCAAATGCACGTGAATGTACGAATGAGAACTTCGGACGACAGAGATTCCATCACGAGTAGTGAGACCATCCAAAACCTAGCTCTGATTCCATGTTAGATTTCTTGGAAGGTTCTAACATAAACCAATTGACATGGACGAACCATGGACAACTCAGCTTCGGTGCTGAGCTATTATGATAATTGTGATACATAAAAAATATCGTAATTAGGATCCTAATTTTGTGCCAAAATTTGGGGGCCTAGGTTGTCCCCTGGTTATGCCTAGGGTGACCTGCCAAAAGAAAAAGTACAGATATACGAATAACAATGTAAACACATGTTGACACTATACAACTTCCTAATCACCAGACAATATTTGCAATAGCAGCAGCATCCACACCCTTTTTCCGCACCAATAGCAAGCAGCCATCAACACTAGCCTATCCGACTCCAAATGGAACCAAACAGATTCCAGCACAAACCGGACCAAAGTACTCCTTCACCTGATTGAATCTTGAAACACTAGGAATGTCTAGGATCTAGAGAAACCCTAACACAGTAAAACACTCAAGAATTCTACATAGCAAAATTAAATCAGCAACAATACTAGTAGCATGCAATCTATAGCAGCAAAATTAAAGTATCTTCATCTTCAATTGCAGACAACCAGACCAAACACAAGATCAAAACCAAAGCAACAGCAGTAACTTCAAAAGTATGCAGAGTAGCAACCAATTCTCCACCTCCTAAATTCAGATAGTAATTGTAACAGCAATCCCAAACCCAAAACCAGAATGAGGTATAAGACCATAGGTATCACAACGTGTTCAACATCAAGCCTATTCGTTTTCCAATGACATATATCGAGAAACCATTACGAAGTAGTAGTTAGTAACCTATCCAAAATCTTGATTTACCCAAAAAAAACCTATCCAAAGCTGCTAGTATATATTATAACCAACCAAACTAGACTTCAATTTCAGCATCCTCCTCCAAAACAACCGTAAACCATTGAGCTACATAGACTCAGCATAACGTGACACTCTTCTTGGAGGCTGTCGCCGCTTTCGTTGTAAGGAACAGTCGAGAACCTAAATTAATCACACTAAAGACCCCGAGGAAAAGTTTGCTCTATAACACTATTTACAGGAAAGGCAACACCATGGCATTTATGCGCTCACAGACGAAAGCAAAAAAAACAAATATTTTAGTTTTTTTTTTTTTCCATTCCCGATGCACTTTTATCATGATCTTCAGTTTTCGTCGTTCATAGTGAATTGGTGTGGTTCCCAGGGACGTAGGCAAGTTGCCGAACCTCGTATATCTGTGTGTTCTGTTTTTCTGTTCCTCTTTCTCTTCTTTTCCTTTGGTTTGTTTTTTGTGACGATAGTATCTTAAGATCCTGAGTGTTTTTTTGTTCGTTGTGAGTTGAGCGCGAGGCTCCAATTTCCCAACACAAACATCTAACAAACACAAAGACTCCGATATCAAGTGAAAGTGCAATTGTAATTCTCTAGCCAAGGAGATGGCAAAAGATTGAGGGGGACAAAATTGTAATTCTCAACGTTAAAATGTGAAAGTGCAATTGAGTCTTGCCTCGGATCATTCGACACCACGGCCGCTGTTAAATGTGCATGCATCTTTCCAAGGGCATCCGATACCATTGGAAGCTGGTGATCCTGGTATTCAATCACAATCTAAACATAAACACGTACAGTAACTATATGCAAGTTCAATTAAGCTTCCATATATGAGAAAGTTTGATCAAACAAAAAGATCAGAATCTCTATCTCATGCACTTGCACACTTGCACAGCTTCAGCAACCCCCTAAATATTTGCATCCTTTGGCAAATGAAATAGAACTCCAAGATTTGAAAGCATGATATCTCATCATAGAGGTATTTAACAGACACATAACAAGTCAACAATATTGTTGCGCCCAGGGGCGGAGGTATATGGGGGTGGGAGCCGGTGGCACGTGCCGGCCATCCCGGCCGGTTCCAAAAGAAAAATAATAATTTACACTAAATAGTCAATTAGGTACTTGTCGGTGACCGAATACCTTGATTTTTCACTAAGAAAATGAAAAAATAGCAACACAAGAATTAAACGGTTCAAATCATAACAAAAATTATATCAGTGGCGTTCATTTAAAGACCACAAGATAGTTGAATCAGGCCTTAAATCATTCTAACAAAAAACTAAAGTCCAAGACAAAGTCCATTTTTATGTATAACTTTTCTCTTTGTATGGCTACCAACAAGATGTAACATGTGTGCAACCCCAAGGAGTTCAAGTGGTCTTGGCATGAGATTTAATAGTTTGCTTATTCCTAAGGCCTCGGGTTTGATTCTCGGGGTCTGCCAAACAGGTTTCGTAACTTCTACTACATTCGGGATATAAAATCTGCAACAAGCTAGATTTGAAGCTAAAATCTAAAAATTGTATCTACAACTATTGCAAACACGTGTTATAGATACTTTTTGGTACAAGCAAATACAATATAGGGAAATAAGATACGGAGACAATTGTTTACTGGAGTACAACAATATATATCTAAATGTGGGATTGAGAAACACTAGAGTTAAAGTAGTTTTAAAGCGTCTCTTTACTCGCATTCTGCTCGATTCACCCAACACATTGGGATTTCATCGTCTTGAATCAGTCGTTTGTTGGTTCTCTTGTCATCAATTATCATGTTGATTAGAGGTTCCTTGCAATGGTCTCGGTCAGCTAGGGCTTCCCGGAACTCTTTGAGTCATCTTGGGATATTCAGTACTGTTCAGAAGCAATCCTAACTCCACATCTTGGTACTCGAGTGCTACTTCACTTTCATTTCCTTGTAGGTTGACCAGTGAAATTAGACCCAATAATACCCAAGAGACAACCAACAATACCACGCACTTATCAGCAAAAAAAACTCTTTGCCCGTTGTTGGCATATAATAACTTGAGACCACGACAATGGCTCTGTAGAGTTGAACGTCAACAAAGACTAGTATTGACAACATCAAAAAAGTCAAGCATTATACTCCAAGTATATAAATGGACTAAGCAACAATAATTAGAGGGCACTTATGTGGACAATTAGGCGGCGCCTATCACTGGCCCAACAAGCGATGCTCAGCAGCACAAGTGCCCAACTTGATGAGGGCTCATCACAACTCACAAGTGCCCCGCTTGATGAGGTTGCAGAACTGTTAGCCCCATTTTGGGATCTTGGGTTCATCCCACTACAATGGATTTTTATTTTTTTATACATTAGTTGTAACAATGTCTAGTGGATTTTTCTCTCTTTTTCACACAGGAAGGAGAAAAATACCTAGCTTTGGAGATGTGTTGATCTGGAGCTGATAACGGGATTGGAATACAAATTGAGTTCGTTACTGCGGTGGTAATGAACTTTACCACTGCAATTACGAAACATAATCCCAGGTATGAAGCGCTTGCACCAATTCGATTTTTATTCCAATCTCGTTATTAGCTTCCAGATCACCTTGAACACATCTGCAAAGCTGGGCATTTTGCTCCTTCCTAGGTGAAAAAGAGAAAAAAAATCCACTAGGACATTGTTACAACATATCAATAAAAAAACCCCATTCTAGTGCGATGAACCCAGGATCCCAAAATGGGGCTAATAGATTAGCAGACTCATCAAGCGAGACACTTGTATTGAGTGTCGCTTGTTGGCCTGTCCAAGTGATAGGCGCCTAATTGTTTGCATAGGAGGAGAAGTCCGTCTGATGAGAGTTTCCTTGCAATGGTCTGGGTCAGCTAGGGCTTCCCTAGCACTCTTGAGTCGTCCTGGGATATGCATTACTACTTGGAAGCAATCCTAACTCCACATCTTGGTCCTCCAGTGCTACTTCACTTTCATTTCCCTTTAGCTTGACCAGTGAAATCAGACCCAACAATACAGAACAAACAACGAACAATACCACACACTTATCAGCAAAAAATTCTTTAGCCGTTGTTGGCACCTGATCACCTAACTCCATGAATTTGTACAACTTCAAAACTTTTGCTCTCTCTTTGTAGAGGGATTTTCCTACGGACACAACGTTGGACAGAATCATGAGCCTGGCCTTCAAATTAGCCCAAATATCTTTGTCGTTTTCAACCACTTTGTCACCCTTCTTGGCCAAATGGGTCAAATACAATGTTGTGCTCACAACAACAGTGAATAAGAACATAAACACCTTGCCCCAACTCATTGATAGTTTAGCTTGCATGCATATTTACAACACGAAATAGCAAGGATTTAGTTTCATCGCCAAAGCACCTAATTTCTTCGCAAAATGTATTGGCAAGGAAAATTTACTTGCCAGTTTTCCTTACCTAAACATCGTTGCAAAAGGTATTCGCGAGGAAAAAAATATAATTCCTTGCTATTCTGACACAATTGGCGAGAAATTTTTTCCATGCTATATTTTTTCCTCGTTAAACTAAGGCCGTGTTTACAAAATAGGCGACGGATTTTTTCCTCCTTTGCTAGCGCCGGAACTCGAACCGTTGACCTCCTCTAAGTCAGCATTCCCTCCATTGACCACACCAACTTCCTTTCCAGTGCAAATTGAAGTTTACAATTCTAAATATATAAACCTTTTGCACGTCTTTGGAACATATTTTTCATTGCTAATTAGAATAAGGAAAGTGACAAAATATGAGGTTTTTTCACCAATTCATTGCGATTAGCGAGAGAACTATTTTCCCTATTTGTCACATTTTTATTTAATAAATTTGATAATGATATTGAACTATGTAGTTGATTATGTGTTACCATCATGATATTACAAATACCCATGAACATAATTAATAGTGAATTATATATAAAAAATTAATGTGTCCTAAAAAAGGTGAAAAAATATTTTCTCGCCAAAAGATAATATTTGGCGAGAAAATCTGTTTTTTCTTGCAAGAAAAAGGTCTTGCGACGAAATTGAATTTCCTTGGGGATAATGTACTTTTAGTGACGAAATCCATTTTCCTTGCCATATTTTCTCGCGATAGCCCTTTAGTGTTGTAGGCACACCTAGCTCGTTGTCCGGGCCAGATTGTGTACACTTTGACTAATTCCGGGACGTTGAAGTTACCGATCAAGCAAACCCTCTAGTGGCCCTAAAGTTTGGAATTTTTGGCTTCCATAGAATTCGAACATGCGATCTCATGAAAGACAATCACTTATTTGCTTTCTCATCCAGCTTGACTAAACCATTTGGGGTTGAATTGTCTGGTACAAATTAAGGAGTTGCTTTTCTATTTGTTCATGGGAACCTAGTGAAAAGAGGTAAACAAAAAAATGAAGCAATAAGGTAATTTAGTTTCGAAGATAAATGATAATTTACTTTATTCATCAGCTGTATCTTATATAGAGATTGTAAACTAACTAGGAAAAATAGGAAATAGCTGCAAATTAGGAGATCCTTAAGACTAGGACAAATAGCTCTTATATAGAACTTGTAAACTAACTAGGAAAAATAGGAAAATAGCTACAAATTAGGAGACCCTTATAACTAGGACTAATAGCCCAATCATCAAAGTGATTCTCAACCACTGATTACTGTTTTCGGGGTACTTTCGGAGTAAGTTTTCTTTGTCCCTAGCATTTCTCATACCTACAATGCCCGACCACAAAATAGGAGACCCGTAAGATTTGGACTCCAAGTTCCTACGGAAAAATTGAAAAGCTAGGACCACTAACAGATTAATCCAATGTTTTGAAAATAAAAGATAACAAGGCATAAAATAAAAAACAGAGGACTTTTAGGCTCGTAACATTATCTCGGCATGGGACCTTAAATAATAGTCTTCCATGATTTCTCAGGTTAAAAAATGACAAATCATTTTTCAAGTCAAATTTGACACAGAAATGGTAAAGTCATCTATGATCATCTCGTGATAAAAAATAAAATAAAATCTATGATCATCTCAGTTTATGACATGATTCTTGTGATCATCAAACGGTAGTGATGGATCAAACTACAAATGATTTGACACCATAGATCGAGTTACTCTATCAAATTTTGACTAAATACTACTGTAGCAAAATGGGAAAAAAAACGCTTGTTTGAGAAGAATGACTAACATACCATTGAAGATGCTGAATTATTTTGAGTTTTGCAAATGCATTTTGAATTGTTTGACACAATGAATTAAATTGATGCACTACAAGGTTTCAAGAGGGAGAGAAAGGCCTCCACACATATATGCATTTGGAATTATTTGTAATTCTCGAGAAGGTATTCCAAAACGCTGTTGATACCGGCCATGACTATAATCAGGAAAATTGAAACTGATTGTCCCAAAGGCACGGCTCGAGGATGCCCGTGCCTAAAGGCACAACTCGAACATCGGCATTCAATAAATTGCTATGGCTCGAAATTTACTTTTTAGCAAATTTTAATTGTTTGTATTTAAAGGCACGATGCAATATAATCAAGATCAATTTAAAATCAATTATCCATTATTACTATTGACCATGACGAAGTTAGACCCAGCTGTTAGGTGAATGACAGAAAGAAAAGTAAACAAAAGATAGATATATATTTCTTTATTCTATCTAGGCATTCTTACAAACACCTTGAATGCTATATAAAATTCTTAGAGTTTTGAAAGCCTAAAAAATTTTCAAACCCCAAAAAAAAAAAATACTAATTGGGTTTTAAAGAATGAGTAAGAGAGAGTGTGTGTTTTGGAATCCGATATGGAATAAATATGAGAGAAAGATTAATTGATTTGCATCTTTTCAAAAATGGCCAACCCTAGGATCTACGCCGCTGGATTCAATGGACCACTCTAGATCGTTAGATTTATGTAGTACATAAAATTCAAAAAGTGAACTAGCTTATTATATGGATTTAATTTTATCATGACATACACACCAATGACTACCCGTCATGTTGTGGACATACACAAATTGTGAACTTATTTGCGTGCACAATCCTGATGATGTAGTAATTAATTAACAACCAGCAAAGCCATCAAGATAGCAGGAATTTGAACCAATTCCACGATTTCGCTTTTCGTTTAGTTCGTGGAGAGAGTTTGCTATGGATGCTGTTGTCGACAGGAACATGATGAAAAACACTCCGTTGAGCAACATATCCTTCTGGCGTGGTAATGTGTTACGGTTCCGCTCATGTTCGGCCGCATGTACGTTACATTGGCAACAGCTGACATGAATCACAATGATCGATAGGACAGCATCAATTACGAGCATACCCGCATCAATGAAGAACAGATCTTCATGCTTTTCCTGGGCCCTCATTATCTTCAGGCTCTTCAGAAAATCCAGAAAAACAACTCCAGATACAATGCATGTGTCGGTGCCATTCACATCCTCATAGCAACCCCTTTTCTTTTTCAAACAGCAGCGCTTTGCAATGACAATCAGAAGGAGCGCAGAACAGCAACAAGGATCGACCTGGGCCGCATCGATTATGAAATGATCTATTTCCTTTCCCATAGCCCTCGCCCTGCACGTTCAACAACCATTTGCAGATTAATTTCCAATGCGGAAGCTGCTCTCTCTCTTCGTAGAGGGATTTCCTACGGACAGAATCAGGAGCCCGGCCTTCACATTAGTCCACAAATCGTCGTTGTTTTCAACCACTTTGTCACCCTTCTTGGCCAAATGGGTCAAATACAATGCTGTGTTCACAACAACAGTGAATAAGAACACAAACACCTTGCCCCAACTCCTTGATAGTTCAGCTTGCGCGCACCTCGTTGTCCGGGTCAGCTTGCGTGCACCTCGACTGATTCCGGGACTTTGAAGTTACTGACCGAGCAAACCCTCTAATGGCCTCAAGGTTTGAAATTTTTGGCGTCCACGGAATTCGAACATGCAACTTCATGAAGGACAATAATTTATTTGCTTTCTCATCGAACTCGACTAAACCGCTTGGGATTGAATTGTCTGGTACGAATTAAAGATTTACTTTTCTATTGTTTGTGGGAACCATAGTGAAAAGAGAGAAAAAAAAAATGAAGCAATAAGATAGTAATTTTGGTTGACTGAGAAACCTAGGCCTCTGATTAAACACAAGTGTTGAAAGATAAACAATAATTTCCTTTATTCATCAGTTGCCTATCTTATATAGAGATTGTAAACTAACGCAGGAAATAGAGGAAAATGGCTAGAAATTAGGAGATCCTTAAGACTAGGACAAATAGGTACAATGACCAATCAATATTGAGGTCGTGAACAAACTAGGAAAAATAGGAAAATAGCTACAAATTTAGAGATCCTTAAGACTAGGACAAATAGCTACAAACGACCAACCACAAACAAATAGAGACCTGTAAGACTTGGACTCCAAATTCCTAAAAAAGTACTTAAAAGCTAGGACAACTAACCGATAAATCCATTGTTTAGAAAATAAAAGATAACAAAGCATAAAATAATAAACAGAGTACTTTTAGGCTTGTAACATTATCTCTACACAATATCCTCTTTATGAGCTTTATCCATTATAAGTTTGCGTGCAAATATGCACGTGATCTGTAGTATTTTTATTTGGCATGAAACCTTAAACAACAATCTTCTGTGATTTCTCAGCTTAAAAAATGACGAACCATTTTTCAAGTCAAATTTGACACAACAAATGGTAAAATCTTCTATGATTTATGTACTCATACCAACGCATTTACCATTGTAGTGGATATATGGCTCCAGAGTATGCGATGCATGGGCAATTCTCGATCAAATCAAATGTCTTTAGCTTTGGTGTCTTACTTCTTGAAATTCCGAGTGGCTAGAAGAACAACTCTTTCCATACCGGAGAGATCATAGAGGACCTTTTAAGCTACTTAAGTATGAAAATTTCTTGAAACAATGTTTACCACAGAAGGAAAAACGCATGACACTACACTTCATGAAAGAATGTAGTATTCCATGAAACCTTAAGTCACATGTTGAAATATTGTAGGCTTGGAAAACTTGGAGGGAAGCAATAACTTCAAATCTCATAGACCCCACACTAAGGGCTAATTTGGGTTCCATGCGGGAAATGATAAGATGTATTCATATTGGGATATTGTGCGTCCAGGAGAATGTTATAGAAAGACCGACTATGGCTTCGGCTGTTCTCATGCTTAGTAGCTCCTCCCTCACCCTTCCGGTACCGTCAGTGCTACCATTTTTTCTGCATAGTTCTGAATTGGCTGTGTTGGGTCATTCTCTAAATCAAGTATCAGCTACTGAGTTGCATCGTCATTGAATTCTCAAGATGTGATATCAGCTATAAGCACATCTTTTTGAACCAGGATGTGATTAATTTTCAACAATAAGCATATCTCTGTTAATTTCTATAAAAGGAATGCTAATTGAGTAAATTGACTATCATAATATAGCTCACCTAGCTGCTAGAATTGCTTTGCTTTGATGATCATTCTACCTAATCGTAGAGGATTGATGTTTCCACCTTAAGCTGATGCACTGTCACGAGTCTTGAGTCTCATTAGAAGTTAATTTTGACAAAAACCCACCAACTTCGTACCTATTGGGAAAATTGCAGAACTTGTTTTCTGGTTACTAAATGAATCCTATTTTGCTCATCTCATTAAATCCCTCATGAAAAGGGTTAACACTTGAATTTTCATGATTCTTTTTCGAGCCTACCTGCATTATCTGGAATTCCCCTGTTTGATGAAAGATCTGTTACTATATGCAATAATCACTGGTGCCTTAGTTCTAGAGATCATCGGTGACAATAAGAATCACTACAAGAAATTTCACCATTCCCGACTAACAGTTTAGTCGGCAAAAGGTAGGAATTTAGTCGGCAAAAGTATTTCCCGACTAAAAAATTTGGTCGGCAATTTAGTCGGGGAATTGCGGTCGGCAAAGGTAATTACCGACTAAAAACTATTTAGTTGGCATAAAATGATTTTTCCCGACTAATTATTTAGTCGGCTAATTTTAATTATTTGTAGACACCCCAATATGGTTTCCCAATTGATTTACTTTCTTTTTCGGTTTCTTGTTTCCCCGATGATAAATCAGGTCAAAAACAGTATTGAGAGTGAAATGGCTTGAGCTTGGAGTTAGCAAAATCTATCTTGAACCCTAAAACCCTAAGTCAAAGCCCTAACCACAGGGGTTGACAATCGCGCGACCCATTGGGTCCTTCGCGCGACTCCTCACTTGCCAGGTGTTGGTCAAAGTCAAAGCTTGACTGTTGACCATCGCGTGGGTGGGAAAAACCATCGCGCGATGAACCCAGTCCCTCGCGTGATGGTCAACTCCTGTCGTTTTCACCTTTTTTCAACTGGATTTTATGATGATCAGGAGGCTACTGACTTGGGAACCCCGTTTTTGTCGACTGAACAGCATTTGCAGGTGCATGGGTTGCACCACCCTCACAACCACTCCCCTCACCTTGTTGGCCACTTCCTCCACCAAGGAGGGCTGGCTAGCCTTGTTGACTGGTCACTAGACCAAGTCCTTCACCCACCTCACACCTTCTCTTGTCCTATAAATATCCCTCTTTGGTCATCTTGCAAAGGGTTACAAAAAAAAATCAAAGAAAGAAAGACAACACCATTTTCAAACACTCCTCATACTTCATTACTAAAGTCACTTCCATACACTCATTTTCCAAGCCACACCACCTAGTTCAATCCATTTCCGAAATACTCAAGCAAATGTATAATTGCTTTACTATTTTGATCCCTGAGGGGGGCTGACAGAGCCAAGGCTAGTAATCAATACCAGTTTTGGCTCTAAAGTCAGCAAAGTTACAAGAATCGTACACCAATCCTCCTGCGCGCGATGGACTCACTCAATCGCGCGATGCTTCTAGCTGTCGCGCGACAGTCCTCGTAGGGATAGGGTTTTGGTTCCTTTCTGTTTTGTTATAGCATAAAAAATTATGTTGAAGCATGATTTAATTTAAACCACTGTCTTGCATGCTAAAATTTGTAGTTTAACTTAAAACTCTTAGTAATTTAGCTTGGGAATGCCTCTGGTTTGCTTCTGAACATGTCTCAGAGCCCAGGAATGCAAAGCAATTCATGGAAGTCTAGTCATGGGCCTTGCGCAATGATCTGATTCCATCGCGCGATTGTCAGCCTTTTTCCAGCAATTGCCCTTGCATGGGCAACTTGGTCTGCGAACTCTGTCTTGGGACTCCCATTGTTTAGGGGTCGTTTTTTATTTCTGTTATCCCCGTTTGTAATAATTATTTACTTTCAGTAGACATACATTGCTTGATTTGATCCTGGGTGTGCACTGGACGTTTCAGAGCCCAGAAGGGGATAAAATTCAGCCTACTGGTAAGATATCAACACTCGTGCGATGGAACGAGAGTGTCGCGCGATGGTTTACTTGCATGTAAGAAGTTCCATGCATGCAAGTTGGCCGTTGCTCGCGACAATTTCAAACCAAGGCACTATTTTGATATCCAGTCGCAGTTTTGAATTTTATCTCATGTTTTTTGTTTAATATGTCATCCATCCATACCGTTCTAATATCACATGTTGCAAGGGGTTATAGTTTTTGAATCTCCGATTAATTGTTCCTCGCCTTAATTGGCTAAAAATTGATTAATAAAAGAAGAATTGCAAACTTTTTCATAAAATGCTTAAGTAGAAACCGATCTCCGGATTGGGCGAGAGGGGTGCCTTAAAACCCTTCCCTCTTGTAACCCGGCTCCCGAACCCAGATATGGTTATGACGGATTGGTTCCTTAACTTTTTCAAATCAAATTAGCGCGGCAGGGGCTTCGAAATACGGTTCCTTGGGTGTCGGACCGTCAAAACCCCGAGTGGCGACTCTGTATTTTGCGAGCGCTTGTCGTCCAGCTAAGCGCTCCCTCGATTCCGGGCTCTCGCGTTTGGAAATCCGAAAATTTCCAAAGGGCATGTTGCCCACATTATTGTCGACAAAGTATTTAGTCGGCAAAATTATTTAGTCGGTAAATGTTTAACAAATTACCGACTAATTATTTAGTCGGAAAATATTTAATAAATTACCAACAAATTATTTAGTGGGCAAATATTTAATTAATTACTGAAAATATTTGATAAATTCTCGACTAATTTTTAGTCGGCAAATATTTAATTAATTACCGAAAATATTTGATATATTACCGACTAATTATTTAGTCGAAAAATATTTAATAAATTACCAACTAATTATTTAGTCAGCAAATGTAACATTTATTATTGGCACATTACAGCTTTTACCAACTAAGTATTTAGTCGGGAAATATAATATTACATATTTTAAAACTAATTCTAAAATCTGCTTAGATTTTTTTTTTTGGTGATTCCCAATAAATTAAAGTAAGCAACATCTATTCACCAATCTACTGTAATAAAGTAAGGAAATTCAAGTACAATTCATTCATAACTTCCATAAATAAATGGTGTTCACCAAAATACTTAATAAATGGTATCCGAATTCGCATAGTACAAAATAACAAAAAATTGTACCACGAGAAGTGTACATAGCATCAAACATATCATATCCAAGCCCTAGAGCGCAAAATAATAGGAAAGTTCAACAGCAAGAAAACTAGATTATGGTAGAATCCACGGCAAAAATCCAATTTCTTCATATATAGTCCTTAACGAGATGCTAGATACTCCAATATCCATACAAAAAACAAAACACAATAATAAGACCCATGATATTGGTACAAACTTGACAATGGTACATTAAGGGAAGAAAAGAAACCTAACACCATGATATTGATACATGCACATACAACAACATTTCTCGAGTATGGGTTTAAGAATGAAGAGAGCCATCGCATAGTTCTACTACTACCAGTATTGTACCATTCACACTGAAACAAAACAACTCGATGATTGAACAAATAGCTCAACTCCCGTACTTTGGTTAAAAAGTCGTAAAAGTCTATTGTTTGTTGTTCATGCTCCCCTTCCACAAGTACCCCACTATTCTAACTTGTATGTAGATTGTCAAGTTCAATAGTATGGAATCGAACGCCATTAGAAATGCACCCTGAATATGTGTCAATTAATGCATCAGGTCCATTGGCCAATGACCACAACTCATCAGTTGCTTCTGGAGACCCTTGGTTCCGCAATTCATTCATCTACATTAAAAAAGTTCGTATTATGCTACACTAGATAAAAAAACATTACTTAATCTGACATCAACTCAATTTAGAATACATTTATGTAAATACGTACTCTCGACAAGGATCGACTTCAGGGCTATCGTATAAGACAAACCAATGAGCCACGTCTCGTTGGTTGATAGGTACATTAGGTGCTCTTTAGATTCGACCGAAGGGACAAACATTTTGATTGAATGTTGCTAACCCCATTGTGCGCTCACCACCATCATCATTCCTTTCTACGCGGTTAAACACTGTCTCAATTCCATTGAGATACGTAGAACAAAAAGTTGTACATTCCTTGGATATGTAAGCCTCCATAATTGAACCTTCGGGGACGAGCTTTATTGGTTACAAATCATTTCAGAACTCTAAGTAATCTATAAAAAAAAGACCACTTTACTGTGTCATAAATACGACTATAAAGAAATGACATAGTTAGTTGAATGGTCTCGCCATACCTCTCAATCAGGTACATCCATCGATATTGCACAGGCCCTCCAAGCCTAACCTCGTGAGGCAAGTGAATAGCTAAGTGTACCATAACGTCAAAGAAAGCGAGAGGGAATATCTTTTCAAGCTTGCAAAGTACAAATACAATGTTCTCCAAAAATTTATCCAAATCGTTCAGCTTCACTGTTCTTGAGCACAATTGTTGGTAGAAGTTACCAAACTCAAACAACGCAGTCCCAATTTCCTTATTCAAATAGCCACGCATCCCAATCGGGAGAATTCGTTGCAAAAGGACACGACAATCATGACTTTTGAGGCCCGATAGTTTACCATCTTGAGTGTTCACGCATTTAGAGATGTTTGCTACATAGCCATCGGGTACTTGATAGATTTTAAGAAATTGCAAAAGCCTTCTCTCTCTTTCGGGGACAATGTGGACATGGCTTGGGGCTTCTCAAATGTCCCATTTGCACGACTCTTTAGGTGCAACTCCTTTCGTATTTCCTGATCCTCCGTATCCTTCCGCGCCTTTTCCGTATCCTTGTTCTTTCCATCTATGCCCAAAGATGTCCCCACCAAATTGTCACATATGTTCTTCCCTATGTGCATAGGATCAAGACCATGTTGGAGATTGAGAAAAGGAGCGTAAGGCAGCTCAAACAAAATGCTTTTCTTCCCCCAATACAAATTGTTCTCATACTCATCCCTTTTTCTTTTCCTGCTCCTGTTTGGATGTTTTCCAAATGGCGGGTGTAGACACCCCAATCCGGACCTCGAAGGGTCTTTGAATGTCCCAATGATGAAATAAAGGAAGCAATACCTTCGAAAGCTTGGAAAAAGGATCCCTTCAACCCAAAACCCAAACCAAAAGCCCAAAAGCCCTGAAATGGACCTATAATACCGCACGGAACACTTCTACACCGCACAGCATTATAGAATTCATTATGCCACACGCGGTCATGAGGTTAACCGCACGGCATTTAGGATAAAGTTCTGACTGGCTCAGCTAGCTGTCGGCCACGCTCACTTGAGTCACAGCTGCAAGTTGGCTAAGCTGAAAAGGCACTTCTGGCCCGCCCAGAAAATACCTCCACCATTTATATTCAAAATCATTGGCTCTTGCCTATAAATACACCTTTCCACTCAAGAGAAATGGGCCTTGAACTCTCTTTCTCTCTCTTCATGCTTTCACACCCACTCCTCACTTCCAAGCCTTGAGAAAGTTTGCTCTAAAAATATTCTCTGGGCTTCTCCTTTCTCAAAGTCTCCCATTTTTCTCCTCATCACTAAAAGTAAATCCTTTTGCTCACTTTAAGATCTCAACTACCTAATATACCCATCTATTACACGTATTCACACATCTTTTCTTTCAACCAACCTCACCAACGCTTATTCACCATCATCTGTCCTCATCCAAGCTCAAGATCAAAGGTAAAGACCAAGTTTCCTTGGGTTAAGTTCCGTCTTGACCCTAAGGGAGCTTCTTCTACTGTTAGACTTAACGCTCATTTGGTTAAGTTTTGACTTAAAAATCATTTTTGGAAAACAAAATAGTCATTGACCTGAAGGCACCACGCCGCGCGGCGTAGTGTATTCAGGCGCACGGTCTTTCATCAGCAACTATTTTCTTGTTCAAACTGTCTGAATTAAATCCATCTTCTATAAGGCCTGTTTCTGTTGTTGAGGAAACCAGACGTCAATGTTTTCAGAGCAGGATCACATCTACAAGCCATGGCCCATTTTATAAACAAGGTTTTCTTGACCATTTTAAGTGATCAAATGTACTAAAAGTTGTTTTGCGCCCATGGCTTAAGGAAAAACAGTATTGTTCTGAAATTGGTAAGTGGCTGGATATTCCCCGATGTCTCTAACAGAGTCACGCAAGGGATATCTGGAACACCGGGCGCTATTTTGAGCACTGATAACAGTCAGACAACAAAATAGGTAGACCGCACGGCATATCACAAAACCGTGCGTGGTTTTGAGATAAGCCGTGTGATGATGATTTTGATCCGGACAGCTTGCTGTTTAAATATTTTCATTCCATGACACCATGCTCTTATCATTCTTGTACATATAGCACCACGTGCACGCCAATGTGATGTATCTTCTCATGTCATTTGCCCTCTTACTTGCTTATTAAAGAGCTTTATTTTCCAAAAGGTCCATGAAAACTTTCCCATTTGAAAATGTTTAGCAGAGACTGGTTTCTCTAGGTGAGTGAGGTGCTTTTCAACAAAACCTTCCCCATTTGTAACATGGCTCCTGGACCCAAAGTCTCGACATTTTTCGCTAGACCAAATGCCTTTTCCAAAGCGAATCATCGGTTTCTCGGATCATCCATCTCGAAAATTCGAGTGGTGACTCTCTCGGGCGCTCGCCGGTCGGGGAGCCCACAGCGAGTATGTCCCTAAATTAATTTTTTGTAATGCTTCTTCGCCCGACAACTCCAAAGGTCTAGTCCTATCCTCAAATTTATCATTAAAGAGCTTGCTCCTTCGCCAAATATGGTGCTCGAGTAGAAAGTGACGAGCACCCAAATATCCAATCTTACTCCTTAATCTGACTGATGAGTTGTCCTCGTTGCAAATGGGACAAGCTAAATAACCTTTTGTAGACCACCCAGACATTATGGCATATGTAGGTAAGTCATTGATGGTCCATAAAAAACATGCATGCATTGTAAAATATTGTCCAATGGAGGCATCATAAGTTCGCACACCATCCTTCCAAAACACCTTCAACTCATCAACTAACGGGCGCAAAACGGGCGCAAATAAACATCAATATCTCTTCCAATGGCCGATGGGCCAAGAATAAGTAACGACATGAAGCAAAAGGGCTCTTTCATGCACTTCCAAGGTGGGAGATTGTAAGGCACCATGATAACAGGCCACATACTATATGATGTTCCCATATTTCCAAAAGGATTGAAACCATTAGTAGCCATTCCGAGCCTCACATTTCGCGGTTCAACAGCAAAATCGGGAAAATGCTCATCAAAGTCCTTCCATTCCTGACCATCAGCCGGACGACGCAATTCCTCATCATTTACACATTTGTCTTTGTGCCATCTCATATCAAGAGCTGTTTTGTTACAATAATATAGCCTTTTTAGTCTCGAAGTCAATGGTAAGTACCCAAAATGCTCATCGAAGTCCTTCCATTCTGCACATTTTCCCTCTCAAGATTAGGCAATCCATCGACATCATCATCCAAGATGCCACCAACAATAGACTGTTCCAACATATCACGCAATTGGTTGTTATCCTTAGGGACCTCCCATCCTGTTTCATCCCCAATACCTTCATTGTGTTCGTGATAGTCGTCATATTGTGTTTGAGGCTGATGTGCAGGAACAGGTTCCCCATGGTACACCCAAGTCTTATAAGAAGAGTCAATTCCTTTTAGTATCAAATGGATCCTAACAACTTTATTGCTAAGTGTTTTGCTATTTAGACAATCAATACATGGACACCGAATCTTATCTTGTGCTCCTGAGTTCGCCATCGCAAATTCTATGAAAGATTTCACCTCTTGTTTATACTGCTCTGACCACCTATTTTTTATCGCCATCCAATCCTTATCCATTTCTTATGACCTATAAATAATTTTAAAGGTTATACAAGTCAATGTTCATGATAGAGTAATGAAACATGGTGGTTTTGAAGCATGCAACTCCAGTGATAATAATGTTAAGATTAAAACAAAATTATTATATGCGCTATTATGACGATCTGAAAAAAAGAATTTTTTTTGAAAATGAGTAATAGTGGCATGTAAAACATGGAGAGAGGTGAAAGAACAAACTTCGGTAACTCAACCATTTTAGCTAAGAGAAGTATTTTGATATGCAAGAAACAAGATATAGTGCATATTTGTTATCCAGGGTACAGAGTTATTTGATTTTCTATGGTTGTGTTTGGATCAAGGATTTGTGCATGGATCGGTTATAAACATAAAACTAAAAAAGCATAATAGAAACACACCTTGAATTTGTCAAGGGAAACCCGTCAGAACATAAAATCCTGAAGTCACATCTATCTCTTGATTGTTCTTTCCTGCATACACCAGAACCATGACTTAACTCTACGGAATAGAAAAGGAATAAGGAAGCCGCGCACATTTTTGAAAAGAACAAGAATGTAGAATCTATTGGACACATTCCACCAGAAGGCAAGCACTCACAGAGAAAAGAACAGAAAATAAGTAAAAAAGAGCTTGTACAACAATTCAATGACCTAAGATCTAAAAGAAAAAAAGAAGAAGTGAGAAGCTTTTATGAGTCAGTCTAGACATCTCCTGAAATCCATATATACGAAAGGCTCCTATAATGTGAACATGCCTCCATACTCCAAAGTCTAAACACTGATGATTGTTTCCAGGCCAGATTATCCTATAATGTGAGAAGCTTTTAGCGTGCTTTATAAAACATAAATTTCAGGTTAAGGCTCATAGTCATGGACTACAACTTGAACGGCCAATACTAATCTAAGCCTCATGTTATAAGTTTTCGATGTTGTACCATTTTTGTTCAGGCTCAAGTAATAGGTCAGATAATGCATGAATTTCAATGGCCCACTGAGTATATATTGTGGGGGGTACGGTTAACGATCAGTGGGTCTAGGCGTGGTCCTCCGGTTCGCTCTTGCTCGGCACATGCGGTAATTGTCTTGGCCAACGTCAGTCAAAACACCAAAATTCTATTTTGATTAGTCAAAAATACAACCTAAGCAAATGCCTACTCAAATCCCAAAACTCCTTTAAAAAGAAATCAATATCACAAAATCAATTTCACACATCCATATCAAATAAAAAAAACTATCGTACATTTCTGTACAGCCAATTTTAGAACTTCAACCATACTCCCACCTTCTAATTAGAAACTAGAACTGAAAACCCAGCCCCCAAATTGGAAAACTTAGAAAACCCAAATTGATTTTTTCGTTTGGAGCACTAAAAACCCAAATTGATTTGTTCATTTGGAGCACGGAAAACCCAGATCGTAGCAGGGAGAGAGAGAGAGAGAGAGAGAGAGAGAGAGAGAGAGAGAGAGAGAGAGAGAGTACCTAGCAGGAGCGAGCGAGAGAGAGACACAGCGGCTCAACCACGGCTAGAGATGCAAAGTCGGAGGAGAGGGGTTTTCGTCGGGGGGTTTGATTGACAGGAGCAGGAGGATCTGCGACCACAGTTAGAGGAGAGAGAGGTTTTCGTTGGGGGTGTGGCAGCGGCGGCGGTGCTGAACGATGGAGACCGCGGCTGGAGAGATGGGTTAAGGACCATGGCTGGAGAGAGGGACAAAGCGTCGATCAGGAGGGGGTGAACTGAATGACGATGTGAGGGAGATTGGAAGTGTATAGCTGGATGGGTATGATAAGGTGCAATGGTGCCGTTTTGTATTATAAAAGACTTGCCGACTAAATAGTTAGTCGGAAATTACCTAAATCCTGCCAATTTTTTTCGTGAAAATTTTAGATTGGCGCAAAAAATTGTTCATTCCCAACCAAAAATTAATTAGTCGGTATTTTTTGTCTTCGCCGACTAAATATTTAGTCGGAATGACTTTTACCGCGTCCAAAAACATTAAAGTCTTATAACACACCACCCGAGCCCCACTTGAGATTTTTTTTGTGTGATTAGAACTATTTATGCTTTGTTTGGATTGGAATTTGAATTTTTTTTTGAAAATAGTAGGAGTAATAAGTGGAGAGAGATAGAGAGAGAAATGTTAAAAGTAGGCGGAATCTAGGAAAATTTTTTTGAAAAATTCTTTTTAAGTTGCAAAGAGAACCAAGCATTATATTCCCTAATATTATTAGTTAGATCATTATTACTAATATTACAGTTGATTGTTTTCCATTAGACAATTGAACAAAAAAAAACTATTTTTCTAATGAATTCATGTCTCGAGCGTCCAAAAACATTAAAGTCTTATAATACATCACCCGAGCCCCACTTGAGATTTTTTTTTGTGTGATCAGAACCATTTATCTTCTCTAATATTATCAGTTAGATCATTATTACTAATATTACAGTTGATTGTTTTCCATTAGACAATTGATCAAACAAAAAATACTATTTTTCTAATGAATTCACGTCTCAATAAAGGGATATTCTAAATCTGATTGAGCCGCAAATTTACGAGAATGAATAAATCAACACGTGCAAGAAAATCAACGATCTTGATCGTCAAGATTGTCTCGCAATCTTGTGGCTATTGCAATAACAAGTACAACATAAGAATTAGTTAACTATCAAATACATCAAACATATATATAGTTAAGCTAACTGCCAAATCATTTTTTGTAATGGTTGATCTGAACTGTTAGGATTTCATGTCTTACTTATTATAGCATTGTCACTAAAATCGGAGATCATTTGGTATTGGCGACCACATTATCGAAATATATTTAATGTGTTTGGAGACGTTTAAGTGTTATAGTGAACTAACCGAGCCCCGCCTAAGGTATTTTTTCACGATCGAAATCATCTATCTTTGATGCAATACGAATTTGAACATTCATACCAAGAATGAAGTTAACCGTATATGGATAGATACTTAATCGGACAACAAAATACTTTATATTTAAGAATTTCTGAACCGATAAAGGGGCTTCCTTGGCCTGATCGAGCAAAAATTTTACGAGAATCTTATGATTAAGAATGGAAAAAAAAATGAGCGGTAGTGATCGAAAAGGTTGCATCGCGATCAATGTAGTTGGAACAAATATTTCCTTTCTTCGAAATTTTTAAAAAAGGGGAAAGGTTTATATTCCATGCTAAATCTATTAATTGGGAAATGTATTTGATTTTTTAATTCGGATTAAATAATATTACCCAACTAAAATATATTTGGTCGAAAAATGTAATTTCGTTTTTCTATTTTATGAAATCCAAAAAATGGTATTTACCGACTAACTTTACTTTTAGTTGGAAAAAAAATATTAACGACTAAATTTAGTTTAGTCGGCATTATTTTCATCAATTACTGACTAAATTCTAGTCGGCCAAAAATTTCTCCAATCTGGCGTGAAATTTCTTCCTTTGTGCCACATATTTACCGACTAAAAATAAATATTAGTCAGGAAAAATACTATTTCGGCGACCAAAAATAATTAGTCGGTGATATTTTTACATTTTGCCGACTAAATAGTAGTTAGTCTCCAATTGTGTAACTATTGTCGATTAAAAATTATTTAGTCGGGAAAATTAGTCAGGAATTGTGTAATTTCTTGTAGTGAATAGTTCAGCTTTTGATTATAAATCAATGAGACTCACCAATCTTTTGTAATCTTTCTAGCAATAATTCTATTACACTTCAGGATTTTTTGAACGTTGTAAGATTTGTGGGCCTTCACATCTTTTTCTTCCCTTTAATAAGTTGGAGGAGAAAAAAGGTAGTAATAGTTATTTGTAATTCTTGAGAAGATATTCCAAAAGGCTGTGGATACCATGACTATAATCAGGGAAATCGACACGGAATGTCATGGTAATTTTATTACAAGAGATCTCTGTGAAGTCCCAACGCATTTGCAGTTTAGAAGAATCGAACTTCCTTTTCACGTAATTATTAATGGATCCATTTTTCTCAATCTCACCAAACCACCATGGAAAAGTCGACGCTTGGATGTACGACAATTCTTCATTGATCCTACCATTGATTATTGTGTTCGATTCTCCTGTTTGTCGAAAAAACATTCTATAATATAATATTAACTATGCTTTTTCCGATAAAAAAAAAAGAATTACCTGTGCTTTCTGTAAGTTTCTTGACTGTAAGGTTTTCCATGTTCTAAAAAATCTAGGGACAGTCCAATTCCTGAGGTGCATTCTACCGTTTCACCAGAAGAGAAACCGGACATCGGGACATGGCGGTGTTGACAATAAGTTTCTCCAGTTTGCGTGCACCTGGGATCTTGAAGTTACTCTCTAATGGCCCCAAGGTTTGGAGTTTTTGGCCTCCGTAAATTCAAACATGCGACCTCATGGAGGACAATCACATATTGGCTTTCTCATCCAACTTGACTAAACCGGCCGCCTGGGGTTGAACTTTCTGGTACGAATTAAGAATTTATTTTTTAATTGTTTGTGGGAACCCTAGTGGAAAGAGGTAAAAAAAAAAATGAAGCAATAAATACATGTGTTCGAAGATAAACGTTAATGTCCTTTATTCATCAATTCCTGTATCTTATATAGAGGTTGTAAACTACCTAGAAAAATAGCTACAAATTATATTAGGTGATCCTTAAAGAGTATTAGGACAAATAGCTACAAAACCAACCACAAAATAGGAGATCCGTATGACTTGGACTCCGAGTTCCTACAAAAATTACTTCAAAGAGCTAGGACCTACGGAGTAAAAGATAACAAAGCATAAAATAAAAAACAGAAGACTTTTTGGCTCGTAACATTATTGGTCTCTGCAAGTGGAGTGGAGTGCGCGCAGCTGGTACCTCCCTTATTTTTCCATGCACGGGGTGCGATTTCCGTAAGCACCCATCCCCCCTCCCGAAATCCTCTTGGGCTCGTAACTAGTTTTTAGCCAGCCGCGACCGTTACACGTGATATACTGGTGAGATGAAAAATCGCATGCGTATCGGCCAGTTTCTGTTTCGTATCGGTCTGTTTCCGATTCACGTGCCGGTTCACAGCTGCTACTCGATTGTCACGGGTGATTGAGGCAATTAGTTTGTTCTATAAAAATGATTTCAAAAAATTCACGACTGCTAGAACCAATTCTCATTCCACGTAACAGTTCACGGCCACTACTCGACCGTTACGGGTGATTAAGGCAATTAATTTGTTCTGAAAAAATAATTTCAAAAAATTCACGACTGCTAGAACTGATTTCCATTATGTATACTCCTTGTACCATTATACAACGATCGTTACTGTTACGTTTCCCGAACCCATTTTTTAAAACCTTGGGAATTCTGCACTTGGCACATATTTTTTTGAGAAGCCTCGGCCAAATACGAGATTGGCAGTGTAATATATTCTTTTGAAGAAACGAGGTTATTGTTTGTTCAATTGACTTTACAAACAAATTACAGTCATGACTTAATTTTCATTTGGTAGCAGAATTGGTTTAATTGGTGCCTTTTGGAGGCTTCCAAAACTGGAGCAAGACCGGAGCGGGACCCCTTCGGCCGGGACAGCACGCCGCTGTCCCTTCAAGGGACAGCAGCTCCCCCAGTCATCTTGTATATCCCTTCGCTATAAAGCAAATTTTGCAGTGCTGGGAATGACGCATTGATTATCATTACAGTTACTTGGTTTAGCTCTTATAGTTTAGAAATTCAACAATACAAACAATGGCTTCCTCGTTGAATTCTGTACTGGCAAAGTTGGAAATAGGAGACTTTGGATCATGCTTCGGTTGTGTCCATGCGTTTATTCGTGGCTCTTCTTTGCCATTGTGAGCCTCAACCAAATTGGAAACTGAATTTACATGGGTTCATGGAGAGAGCTTCTATTCCCTCATCTCATTCTCGTAAACATTGTTAGTCTCACCGTTTCCCAGACGAACCTCGAGACCGTCCTCTCTTCCCTTTCCTCCTGAAGCGATAGTTACGGGTTTTACAGCTCCTCAGTTGGCGAAAATCCAGACAGAGTTAAATGTTAATGCAATTGTGCTTCGCAGAGGAGACGTTGACCTCGATACCTGTCGTAGTTGTATTAAAAATTCCACTATTAAGCTCCCACAACTGCTTCCTAATTACAAGGGGGCGATCGGATGGTATGACTATTGTATGCTGCGTTAATCGGACAAGTCCATAAAGGGCATTTTGGCAACCGATCCGAGTCATGAAATGTGGAACGTCGGAAATGCATCGAGCCTGAATGAATTCAATCAGACGCTGAGAAGCTTGTTGAACGGTCTCCACAGCCAGGCAGCGTCGGGTGGGAGCCGCTGCAAGTTTGCAACGGGACACGTCTGCTCCGGATTTTCAGACTATATACAAGTTTGCAACGGGACACGGCTGCTCCGGATTTCAGACTATATATGGACTAATGCAGTGCACACCTGATTTGTCCGAAAAGGATTGCAACGATTGCCTCCAAGGGTCTACTCAACAGATTCCGAAGTACTTTGTTGGTAAGATAGGAGGGAGAATTTTGACACCTAGCTATAATCTTGGGTACGAGACCTGTAGTTTCTTTGCGGAGATTCCAGGTATAGCATATCTTTTGGAACATTTATCCTTTGAATTATTCTTTCCTTAGTTTCACAAATAATAGACTCATGGGTTATGTAAGGTAAGACAAATCAAGCAACTTACCTATAGATTTAAAATTCGGCTGCTACGTAGCGGTTTTTCAAACCTCCGGTACTCCCTGCTATACAGTGTAGTAGATTACTCAAGTTTTTTACAAGAGAGAGTATTTGGTCAATGAAGATATCCAGACGTTCTTCAGAGATTACTCAGTTTCAAATGCAGGTGTGTATTTGGTCAATGTATGTCTTGTTGTGCCCACGGATCAAAACTAAATACACACCTGAAGTTTCAATGAAGACATCTCCAAACTCAGGTACTCCACGGAGGACATGTCTAAGGCATGCCGGTGTCCAATACATGTTTGATACGGATACGGCGACTAGTTAAGCCGATTGGTTCTTCATAGCATCACTAGATGTGAGACAAGGTTGTACCCGACGAAGAGTGTGTTGTTTGATCAGCTTCCAAACAACTTAAGTTTTCAAGACAAATCATTATCAAACAAATATGATTGTTGCATTCCCGAAAGAGAAACACCTAACAACTTACATGGATATCACATGAGAGAAAAAGGAAGAAGAGTTTGAACATGTAATGGTTAGGACAAGGGGGAAATGTATAACAATAACTTGCAAGGATCTCTAACCAAATTTATTTTTCCTCTAAAAAAAAAAAGAAAAAATAGCCATAGTAACAAGTGGTCTCTTATATCATAGAAGCTGTCACTTCTTTTAATATCCAGTTTATGCTGTAGGGTATGAAGATAGCATTGCGATACCACAAAGGCCTTCTTTTGCATCAATATCCCTTTGCATACGCATGTACCCTTCCTCACCCCAGCCTACACCCCATGAGTTCTTTACTAGCCAGTACTTGGTTCCATCGTCGCTAGTTCCATATCCAATAGCTGTTACACCATGGTCAAGGGCAATGCCACATTCTCCTGTAAAGACACCACTTGAGTAGAACTGAAAGTCAGGTCCTCCTGCATCGATGGCCACAGAGATTGGTTGGTTCGCAACAGCTTTCAACAAAGAACTCTCATTGTTTGTTGGGACGTCTTCATAGCCAGTTATCTTGGCTGCATGTTGAGCTGCTTTGTTTCTTTGGCATGCCATTAGTTCCGCTGTAAGGGTAGTTTGCTTCTGTGGTAAGGCCCTGATTCTTTTGGATAAATTGGAATGCATAATCCATGAGACCACCTTGGCAGCCATGATCACCACCATTGATGTCACAGTCAACTAGCTCTTGCTCAGACAATGAGATTAACTTGCCATTTTTCAATGCATTTATTCCTTCCACAGCTGCCACAGCAGAAAATGCCCAACAACTTCCTATACGTTGATTATAGATGAAGTGTTAGAATCTATATATGCAATATCTATGTGCCATTTTTTTTCCCCCTTTTAGCATCATGACAAAGAAAAAACTACTAACCACAATTGCCTTGGTCGTTAACAGGTGTTACCACCCCTTCCTTCCTCCAATCCATGCACGATGGCGTTGCAGTCACATTTTCATATTTAAAAGAAGATGCTACTGTGGAATAACCATGGCTCTTGAATCCGTTGCGTAGTTTGAACTCTTCATTCGTAAGATCTGCAAATTGATTAACGGCAAGCTTATATGACTTGTTTGCGGCTTTGTTGAAGGATTCTATATACTCCACATTGTC
The DNA here is from genome assembly GCA_019656835.1 of Rhododendron ovatum. NCBI lineage: Eukaryota > Viridiplantae > Streptophyta > Magnoliopsida > Ericales > Ericaceae > Rhododendron > Rhododendron ovatum. The sequence goes on along the minus strand of CM033795.1, from coordinate 16,295,774 downwards.
CTTGAAAATCTTCAATCGTTTCTCCTCTTCCTCGGTATCCTTGCATACACGTCCATAATGAGCCATCCATTGCCTATGCTTCTCAGAAATGGATGCATCTTTGATGGAACGAGATGTAGCTTGAGAAGCCAAAGCTCCCAAAATGAGTAGCACAGCGAAGCCGATGCATTGGTACTTGTTTGTGGAAGCCATTGTACTACTAGCAGATATGACACATTGTCCATAAAATTTATTAATTTCAACCACTAAGCAAGCAAAGAAGTAAACTAGCCAGCTAGTCTACAATTTTATACAAGACATGGATGCATGCAAAGAACAAAAGCTTGTGGAAAGAATGTAGAGATTGGTTTGTTTTGATAAAAACATATATATATTAGAATTGACTGACTAATTAAGGTATTCGTAGTTAAAATGTAAACAAACAGCTCATAATTGATGCCTACATTCCAAAACTATGTATTTTGCATTAGAAAACTAGAATGGTTTTTCGTCAATATTGTGATTAGGGTGTATTTCACTAACTAAAAGAAGTACTTATTTTTTTAATTAGAGGTGATGAATGACCTATCTCGTAAAGCGGGAAATGAGTACTTAAGAAATAAAAACCTTAATGGAACGTGGTCAACCCATGACTCAAGCCAAACACTATTCCCATATTGCCGAGCACTAAACAACATGCACAACCTAAACAACCCTTCACCCAAAGTAACGTCACTCTTCGTTGTGAATTTGATTATACTTTTTTTTTTTTTTTTGAAATGGCAAAAAATTTATTAAAGAGAAACTCGATAGGGTACATCGAGGAAAGGGGAGGGGGACATCCAACCAACGGTTGAATGAAGAAGAGAAAAGCAAGAAAAAAAAAACCACAGCGGTACAATCCAAAACATCATGAAAAAACCAGCTGCACTTGACAGCAGAAGAAACACCTCCCAAACACTCCAAAACCTCGGCCAACACTACAGCAAAAAACCCCAAAACCAAACTACACCAAGCTTAGAAACAACTAACCACCCCTTCGAAGAGGCCCACGAAAAAACACCACCAAAACCAGAACCATACCAAGATATACCTAAGTAGCAGACAAAGGAGACCAACTATCATAAGCACCCCAAGATCGCCCCAAAAAACCATACCCAACTACCAACTAGATCAACAATAGGAGAGCTCGATGAAAAAACACCATAACGCACTACAACACGAAAGGGCTATAGCGAGGATTTAGTTTCCTCACCAAAGCACCTGATTTCCTCGCAAAATGTATTAGGAGGAAATTTTTCCTCACCTATTCTAACACTATTGCGAGGAATTTTTTCCTCGCTAAACAAATTGAGATCCAAAAAAAAAAAAACAATCTCTCTACATCTTCAGCAACTCTCAGTACTCGAATCTCCTTCCTCTTCTGTATGACACGGAACACTTACCAACCTAACCACGCTGCACTTCCAGGAACCAAGGGAACTTTTTTCTATATATTGTAGTTTTAGCATCTCTTTGCATTCTCCAAATTAGTTTCTTCAACATTAATTATGGTCTTTCGACTTTTTGTACTCTTATAGTATCTAAACTTTATTTGAACCAGTTTAATTTTTTTACTAGCACAATTTTTTTTTTTGTTGAAACATGTTACTCCCTCCATCCCTATTTAAGTGTCTATTACGGTTCTGCGTGCCATTTTCAATTGTCTATATCTCTCAATGTGTATTGTTAAAAATATGCCATATGAATCTTGTTTGATAGATTGATTAGCATCCAAGATTGTATAATTTTGGTGCTCAAATCCTCTAACTTGTGGCTTTATTCTATTTAAGTAGTCATTTTTATCCCATAACGCACGTAAGGTATTTTTGTGTGTGTTTCAGGTAAAACATGCTAATAAGGCAGTTTTGAAAGCCAAGGGTCGTTCCGGGATGTAACCAAGTGTTCAAGTGCTCGGCGATTCATATTTTATCGTCACCAGATCCTAACGGCATCATAATGAGCCTCGAAGGACGTTCGGTGGAGAAGATGGCGAGGAGCATGCCAAAGAGTTTCAAGCAAGGCATGAGCATGGAGGATGGCCATTGAGGGTATCCAAGAGATCAAGGCCACATGGCACACCTCCGCTAAGTTCCATGGATCAAGCAATGAAGCATCAAAAGGCCGACGGGACACCACAAGCCATGATGGGCCAAGCTTTACCTGTTCTGCAATTTTCACATAGAGGTATCGGTACCTTGTTTTTATGGTACCGGTACCATGTTGCTAATATGGAAGACAGTTGCATTGGTACCAATACCTTGTTTTTGTGGTACTGGTACCAATGCCCTTCGACCAACTTTTTGTGCTGAATTTTTCAGCCATCCATTTATGGAAAATTTCTACTTTAGGCATGTTTTTAGGATATTTTGGGGGTCTTTTCATCCTATGTTTGGCTGATTTGTAAGGCTTATTAATAGCCTTTCATGCCATATTTGGCCATTATGTAACTTCCTACACTTTAAGTCTTTTTGTTTTGAGAACTCCATAGTTATTGTCTTCCAAGCTTTGTCTTTAATTCTTCAACAACTCAAGTAAGTAGTGGTTGTATGTTAAATTCTCAAGAGTTAATATTATAACTACTTGTTGGATCTACTCATAAATCAAGTTTATTTCCGTTTGTATCAGTTAGTCATATTTACCTTTCCAAGCATAATTTCTAGTCTTTTTGTTATGTGTGAGTAGTTGAATAGGTTTGGCCACGGAGTGATTAACGCCATGTGACTTATGTTAATCTTGCCTTTCTCAGCTAAATACTTGAGGTTTGGTATGGAAAATGAGCGTGGTTCGCTTTTTATGTAACAAAACTTACCGATGTTAATCTCTGGTGATCATGTGCTTGCTCACATAGTTTCGGAGTGATGTCTCGGTTCGTGTTTGCCAAGAGAGTAAAAGAGCTCGCTTGCTCTCCATACTTAATTTCTAGTCTTTAAAGGTTTCATAGCAAAATCTTTTGGTTGATAGCCTATGCCGTGTGATTCAACCATGTTTTTGTTGAGAATGATTTGATGACCTAAGTTTTGGGCGTTAAAAACTCCAACACCTTGCCGCTTGTTTAATCTAGTTAAAACTCATTTCAAGTCTTTTTCATAAGAACATTTTTCACCTTTCAAAGCAAAACCAAAAGTTGGCCGTCTAAACGCCACAAACCCTTACTTCTAAAAATCCTAGTAAGCTATAAAGACCATCCCTGTGGGAACGATACCGGACTTTCGGATATTATGCTGACAACGACCTAGCCCTACGCTCGGGGTAAATCAACCTATTTCAACGGTTAGGTTGGGACGAAGCATAGATCTCAATCATTTCTACAAGACAATGATTTTAAAAATATAATATACATGGAGAGATATAAGCCTTTGAAAAATAACACGCAGAACCGTAATGAACATTTTAAAATGGACGAAGAAGTGTATTGTATCTAACTAACACTTTTGAAGGACTAATATAATATGTGTTATTATTCTAATTTTTTGATGGAATTATCCTAGTTTTTATGGAAAGAGATTTTTGTCATCATAAGCTTGAGATATATTTTAATATCAGATTAAGAATGACAAGAGGCATTACTCTCATTTTCACAATATGTATATGTATATATAAAAATATGCATGATACTACAAAATTGCATTTGAAATTAATGTTTAACATATTTTATCTGGTTATAAAGGAATATCATTAGAATCACCTAAGTTGGTTTAAATAAAAATTAATAACTATTTACAAAAAAAATTCTTTACAGCATGAATTCACAATAGATATGAAATAGTGTATTTTATATAGATGTTTTGAAAGTAGATTTATGATGATTTAACTTTGAGATATATTTTTTCCATATGACATCACTTCAAGATGTTTTTAACTTTATTTTCTGTTGAGTTTTTCTTTTCTATGGGATAAATCATCGATATCTACACTTCGAGATATCTTTCATTGCTAATTAGAAAAAAGAAAAGTGACAAATATGAGTTTTTTTCACTAACTCAATGCGATTGGCAAGGAAACTATTTTTCCCTGTGTATGACTTTTTTATTTTAATAAATTTGATAATGGTATTGAACTATGTAGTTTACTATGTCATACCATCGTAATATTACAAATACATATGAACATAATTAATAATGACTTATATATTAAAAATTAGAGTCCTAAAAAAGGTGACGAAATATTTCCTCACCCAAAAATTACATTTGGCAAGGAAAACAGATTTCCTCGCCAAATGTAACCTTTTGGCGAGGAAATCTGTTTCCTCACTAGAAAATGCGACAAAATTGAATTTTCTCGCAGTTGATATACTTTTAGCAACGAAATCCATTTTCCTCGCTATAGCCATTTCTTGTTGTAGTGGTACGACCGAACCAGCACAAGACACATCAAACCAACCCATCAATAGATACATCCCAAACCTTACCAAAAAACCGTACTTGTAAACACACGAATCGTATTGTAATAGAGTATGACGAGAGCAAGGTCGAACTAACAAAGGCTTGTAATTTTTTTTATAGGATAAGAAAACTAACCTAAATTGAATGGATCCCAACCTAGTTAACAAAAGTTAATTATGGTTTCTTTTTCAAAGAAAACTAAACAAAGCAATTGTAAAATAAATAAATTAGCAATTTGTGGGCAAAATTTTTTTTTATTAGCAAAAAAAGGGTTTCCCTATCATTAATAATATTGATACAAAAAAGAAACCATGTAATAATACACTAGGGAGCGTTGCACAAAAGAAACAAGCTCAACCTATTACTACAAATCACCTCACAATTTTTTGAAAACAGAAAAAACAGCCAAACCCGTTAGCAAGGAGCCAACGGGAACCCAAAGGGCCAAAGCCCAAACCCATACCAACGCCCAAACCCTAAACATACAGAATCAGCTTCTGTCGCCACCACAAGCCAGCCCAGCACTTCCCAAAACTGGATCCGCACCAGCTCCAAACCACCCTCACAATTTATCAAATCAAAGTGATGAAGGTTTCAAATCCCACACTCATGCATTCATTATAATTATTGAGTGACTCTTATTTATTTCTTACTCTTCGTAAAAAATAATTTGGAGGTCCATTTCTATTACCATGGAAAATCGTATGTATCAATTTTTAAAACAAATCACAAAAGACACATAGCGCTTGAAATTAAAAAAAAAATTTGGGGATAAAATGGCCAAAGTAATTAACTTAGAATTCCAAATCATGATTGAAATCCCTATCCAGAAATATTAACTTAAATCATGAGTCGATACGATTGTTCTATTAAACTATGAATTCGGCAAATAAAGGCTATATTACATGGATGCCTCTTCATCTATTGCCTTGTATCACTAAGACCTCCTCAACTTCAAAGTTGGAGAATGACACCACCTATTATATGCGTGCGCTCATTATACCCCAATAGCAAAGAACCCTACCGGTACACACACGCGCGTGCACTCTCTCTCTCTCTCTCTCTCTCTCTCTCTCTCATGGAAAAGTTAGTCATCTCTTGTCATATCCGCTTCTCATGTACTCGTATGATGCATGGGGGTGTTAAGTATTCGATTTGATTGCATCAAAGATTTGTGATGAACAACATTAAATTAACAAAGTTGAAGAGTTGATATCGACAAGGAAGAGGTACTCACATAAAGCCCTACGTGCATGGTTTATCGATATATGTACACATAATTTTGAGGCATTTTAGAGTTTGCTTGCAGTTTAGGATTTTGAATCATGCCAACCCTATGTATTAAAACTAGACTTTCTTTGTATTTTGTGTCCGGGCCGGACATTTATTTAAGGAAAGAGGGAGTAACTACAATGGAACATGAGGTCTCACGTACCCTCTCAACCCTTAAAAGCTCATTCCCTCTCATGGAGTGTGTGTGTGTGTGTGTGTATATATATATATATATATATATATATATATGCTCAATGCTCATGTAGGAATAGAACTCCGTAAACGAAAATAAAGCTTACAAATTTTTTCTTCTCTCTTTTCTTCTTTGTTTCAGCCGACGTTGAACTCCCGGCCGTGGTTGTCTTTGCTGTCCAATTTCAGCAAATGCATGTGATGTGATGCCTCCGATCTCTCTTTGAAAAGCCAATATATATACACACACAGAGCGCCGCTGAGGACAAGTATGTCGAAACCCCCTGTATTTACCGAACAAGGAATACAATTCAACGTCAATTACTACAATTTCCCACAAGCTTCCAATGCCAACTAACGAATCCACGCAGATGTCATGCCGTCATGCTTCCTTTCCTTTTAATCTTTGTATTTTTTATTCAACGATTTAGAAAATCTAGGTTGTTTAATTTTTTGCTGTTAACAAAAAAAAAAAAAAAAACCTTGGTCATATTCATCATCACAAATAGGATTGGACATACTGTCACATCTTGTTGATTTCCTTTTTAGTAAATGTGATGGACCAATGGATCAATTTGACCATTGACTTGGAACTTAATTTAGAAGCGAGCTCATTTGAGTACATATATATTTTGTGGTTATAGACCACTATCGACGTCACGTGGTGCCCCACATAAATTTGTGGTGAAGAAAAAGATTGAGACACCACATGAATTTGCAATGGAGTTGGGGTTTGGACAGCATCTGGAGTGCCTTTAAAGGCGTAGGACTGACGTCCGGGGCTTATGTGCCAACCTAGTTGAGATATTTTGTTCTTGGTTGTGATGTCGGGTCTCCTTGCTCCTTTTAGTCTTCGTATTCATTTTGTTTGAAATCTCTTTATTCGCAGTTTAAAAAAATTTTGAACTTTGACTTGGAACTTTTGAAGTGAGCTCGTGGACTATGAGTTTCGCTCAATGAAAGCGAAAACAAACCCCCTTTTTTTTGTAGTACATGACGGCAATCCAACCTGCCATATGGAATTCCATAAAATCATCAAATGCTTGTCTAGTAATGCTAAAGTTAAGGGAGAGGCAAGGGAAGTTGAAATGAAGTCTGTTAAGGACAAGGTACTCTCAGAATAAAAGGTTGGAGGTGTAAGAGACAGTAAGACAGTTAATCCGAGAAATTTTTTGGGGCCCAGTTGGTATATCCCACATGGTGTCCGTTCGGCACATCCGACTAGAAAAGAGGTCTGACAAAACCAGTGCTTTTGGCGGTACCTACGTCTGTGATGGCATGCGTGAAACTTCCAAAGGGCCTGTGTAAGTCCATCAGTTTAATGCATAGCTCAATTCTTCTGGAGTGGTTCAAGAGAAGCTAGGAAGATACATTGGGATGGATAATTAGATGGAACAAAATCAGTGAACACATGCGATTTTTTGTTCCGAAAATATCAGCGAACTTTTCCTTTGGCCATGCCATTGCTTACGACTTTGGAATGGATACTCTTGGATGTTTAGCCCAAAGCATAGGGCTTCTAGTAGCTTGCAGAATAACTCCGTAAGTCCGAGATCGTATCACAGGGAATCGGTAATAACTTGTTCGGATTGAAGGTTTTATGTAAGGATTGTGGCGTTTAGTCAGCTAACTGTCGGTTTTGCTTTGAAAGTAGAAATACTAAGGCGAAAAGACTAGAAATGAGTTTAATGAACTAAAAGAGGCAAATCTAGGGATCAATCATCCCGTGACTTTGGCCGTTATCAATTCTTGAATATAACTCAAGTGAGTCACGATCGCGCGCTCACACTCGGAAGATTTAGTTTTGAAGACTATGTTAAGTCAAATGATGTGATTTACCAGAATCGAATTACTCATTTGAACTAATTAATTGAACACGTAGGAGGACAGAGCTCCAATCATGCCGCAAGCCAAGACCGCTTGTCGATACGACATCGAAAGAGTTAACACCCCTAGTGTAGCCGGAAATTGCGAAGTAATTTCAATTCCGAAAACCATACTTCCCGAGAGTTCGAGAACAAATAACAACGTAAGTCTTTGAGATTGATTAATCCAAGACTTAGCCAAAAGACTACTCACTCGTAATTAAAGAACAAGGATTAGTAAGAAATTGAGACATGCTATTTAACAGATAAAAACTAAAATAACTTGATATTAACGAAGATCCAAACCGAAACTACAACTTTAACACTTGACAAAATAACAAACTAACTAAACTTACTTGAGTTCTTGAAAAAAATAACTTAAAAAGCTTGAAAGAACAACAATGAAAATCCTAGAAAGTAAAAAGACTTAAAGCATAAAAAATCTAACTTAGGCCTAAAACTAACTATTGGCCATATATGGCATACAAAGCTATTATATGGCTTACAAATGGACCAAAAGGTCCCCAAAATATCTCAAAAATTAGCCTTAAGTAGAAACAATCCATAATTGAAAGGTTGAACAATTCAGCTCAAAGTTCTGGTCGCAAAGTAGAGGTATCAATATCTATGTTTTGAGATATCGGTACCCAATCAACTGTTGGGCTCTGGAGTAGAAAGGTACCGATACCTAAGTTTTGAGGTATCGGTACCTCTGCTGCAATTCTGCAGATTCTTAGCTTTTGGCCTCAGCTTCAGCAAACAACTCCCAGCAATTTTCACAGCATCATATTTTATATTTTCTAAACTTAAGTAAAGACTACATTTTAAATATTTCTTTTACCTTTTTTATTTTAATTTATTTAATAAAAATAAGAAAATATCCCCCATTTGAAAACAATGGTATTACCAGAATTTCAATATTCCAATTATATCAAAATATCAACCCCCCACTTTTAGTGTAAAATGGAAAACTGCACGTTTAATTTTCTCTAGAGAAAATGACTCAAAACATGACCTTGCTCTTCAAATAAAACCTTGCAACTTTGTAGTTACTCTTATAAAAATTAAAGGATCAATTACCGCCAATTTTAATCTCGAAAATTGATACTTTTTCGAAAAGTCATTTTTTCATACTTAGACAAATTTTAAGGGGCCGACAGGGTCTTTCGGGTACTTGGAAGTACTTGGGACATCCATGGCGTTGAAATACGCCTTGTTTGCACGTTTTACCTGAAACGCTTACAAAAATACCTTATGTGCAATATCGAATAAAAATAACAATTTAAATGTATAAACGCTACAAACTAGAGGTCTTAAGCACCAAGATTATACAATCTTGGGTGCTTATCAACCATGCAATCTCTTAGAAAGTGATACCTGGTGTCAATCTGCTTGCTACAATCATGGAAGATCTAATCACTGCTATCGCGGATTGATTATCCACAAATATTTTCGTTGCTTTTTCTTGTGCAAAATATTTAAGCTCCTTTAGTAAATTCCTTAGAGCATCAACAATGGGGTTTGATATATTTGTGTGTTAAAATGTTTGTTGGAGCATCCGCAATGGGGTTTGATATATTTGTGTGTTAAAATATTTATTAAAAAGTATATTAGGATAAAAATGGGTCCCACAAGTGTGAGTTAAACATTGATAACATAGAAGTGCATTAGAACATCCACAATGAGTTTGGTAAATTTGTTAGTTAAAATATTTGTTAAGATAAAAATGGGTCTCACAAGCATGTATTAAAAGTAGTGGATATTTATATTTTAAGGTTGGAATTTGAATTATAGAGGTGGGACCCACTTATTGTTTGTTAGCATCTTTGCGAAACTTGGACACACGTGTTAGCATACTGTAACACACTCTAGCACACAAGCATTATGGCGCAAAAAATACATTTTTGTTTGCTAAGTCTTAGCACACACAATTAACACGCTAGTTAACAAACCCATCACGGATGCTCTAACGCATTTCTATGTTATTAATGTCTAACACATTCTTGTAGGATCCATTTTTATCCTAATACATCGCATGACATACACATGAAGGAGCAGCTCGCCACTTATTCGGCCTCACAAGTGCAGAGACTGACACTCGATTACTTCTTTGAAATCCAAGTGAACGTTGTCGGCTACTCATTGCTAGCATCTGAGACTTTGATTAGTTTTCTTGTACGTGGAGGTAATGACATGAATCATTCATGGCTTTGTTCTTGAACTTTTTTTTCTTCTTTTTTATTTTTTTGTCTTTTTATTATCTCTTTTGCTTGGGGACAAATGAAGTACGGATTTTATAAGTATGAAAACAGCGTGGTTACGCTCTAGGAGGTAGGTCACTTTGGATTTTGTATAGTTCTTAATGAATTACTGCAAAACAATCTCTTTAGTCAAATGAAAAGTGGGAGATGGACACACGATCGAGTCAAACACACTATGCCAGAAATGGTTATTTTGCCACAAAGTGTTTTGGGACAAATATTTAGGTCCTCACAAAAATTGTCACAATTTTATGGTTCCAAATTGGCTTAGTTTTTACCGTTGCTCCCCAAATTAAGTATTGACGAAAACTCACAAAAGACACTGATTCCCAGTAAAATATTAGAGTCCTCAATGTCTTGCTCGGATATTAATTTCAAAAACAGATTTTGAACTTAAAAAGAACTAGTGTGATCGGATGCCGTGTTCGGATCCTATGGCCCACCCTTTTGTTTTTTTATCATATCACCGTTTATTTACACAGTAGTTTCAACATTCACCTACTTTTGTCTTCACTCTTCTCCAGCTAATCCTGTTTATCATTGTCTTCCTTTCAACGTACAGGAAACACAACTCACCGCGAATCTCTCTCTCTCTCTCTCTCTCTCTCTCTCTCTCTCTCTCTCTCTCTCTCTCTCTCTCTCTCTCCCCCCCCCCCCCCGAATCTATCACCCCTACCTTCAATCTCTCCGCGAATCTCACCTACAGATCACTCTCTCTCTCTCTCTCTCTCTCTCTCTCTCTCTCTCTCTCTCTCTCTCTCTCTCTCTCCGAATTTGTCAACCCTATTTCCTTCCCATCTCAATCTACGTTGAAGATTTGAAACGGTATTGATGAAGGAAACCTAACCTCAAACCAATATATATCGCCTTTTTCTCCTACAATATGCACCGATGGATGAGGCAAAGAAAACCATGGCCACAAGTCAAGGTACCCACAACAAAGAGAGTCCTGATTCAGTAAGCTGTGGGCAATGGGATCTAAGACCAACCAAAATTCGAAGAAATAGAGGCATTACTTTGTAACTTACTCCAATTTGTTTGTATGCAAAGTTAATTTCATAGTCGTATATGTAGCTGTGTGGTATGTATTTGTTTTCAAAGGTATACTGCTGCAATCGAGCATGCAATCTGCTATTTGGGTGTAGATATGTGCGCAAATGTTCACATAAGCGCCCTCTAATTTATCTTTGCTAAGTTTTTTTATTTTATTACTTGGTGTTTTAATGCTTAATTTTTGTGTTGTAGGTATTTGGAGAATTTGATAAAAGAATATACAAAATGAAAATATTAAATGGTGTTTGATACTCGATCGTTCAAATCAATCAAGTGGAATTGCTGTACGGAGTAACGATTCACAAGTCAAATTGGCCGTGGGATTAGACCTTCGCTGAAGGAAAATATAATAAAAGGGATAAATTTGAACGTGGGCCCAAGCTGTTATTGGAAAGAAAGAGAGCACCGAATTTCAGTCCAGACATGGTTGGAGATTTGGTCAAGGTGTATAAGAGCCCCATTGAAGATAGTTAGATATCTAGTTGATTTGAATTTCTAAACCTAGGCTTAAGTTCTACGTAGGTTCATTAGGAAATGAAGAGGGCTGCGGCATATATTATTATTTTCCACAACAGGTTTGAGACGGCTACAACATTTATAAAAAGGGACTGATTCCCACGGTACAAAAAAGGGAGGAACGGGCTGCCGACTGCTGCCATCAGGAGGATTGTTCCAATTTTATTTTGCAGCTTTAGACTATAGTGTTTTTCTTCATAGCACTTTTCTTTTTAAATTCTTGGAGTTTTGTTCAAGTATTCACAATTCAGTAAATCGTATCGATTTCTGTTCTTCATTAAAGTTATTCGTTTGTGTTTGTTTAGTATTGATCTGTCATTTATTTTTCATCTCAAGTAATAGAAAGCATATTTCAAACTAGGGTTTTTCTCGTTTCTCGTTCAATGCATAGTGAGTAGTCGTATAGGTAGGGTCACGAGATAATTAGTACACCGTAGCCAGGTCGGATACGTTCTACTCCTATTTCAAACTAACAATGAAAAGGCAATTTTAGGTTAGTAAAGTACTTTCGTTAGACGAATCCGGGTATTGTCGGAGCCCATGTGAATGGAGGAATGAGAGACCAAAACTCATTCTCCACTGCGCATAGGTAAATAGCGAACATAAATGTTCGCATCTTTTGGGGTATCTTTTTCTCTCTAAAATAAAACGTTTTTCAGAACACCGAATGGAGCAATAAATTCGGCCTGGTTGCGAGTGCTATGAATCCTACGACCGTGCCTCCTTTTTAATTCTCTGAAGAACTAATTATTTCTTAGTTTTAATTAATCCCAATCAGTCGACAAGGAGTGGCTACTTAAAAACTAGTTTAAATAAGTAATAACCCGAGTTTTTAGTTAGCATACATCGCCGCCTCTGTGGATTCGACTCCGGTCTTACCGGATATTGTATTGTGCTACATCGGTCTCCGCCCTACGCTTGGGACAACCCATTAATTTAGAACTAAGAAATCGTCAAGTAGGTGTCTCTGATCAGAAAAAAAAAATAAAAAAAAAAGGAGCTCTTATTTGGGAAGAACATGAATACTGAAGTCAATGTTGGGTTTGAATTAGGTCCAAATATATTGCTAATTATATAGAGGCAGTGTTGGGTTTTATTTTTGTTCTTAGTGTTCGTTT